>JADMNL010000022.1:450345000-451545000 GCA_016271365.2 Neoceratodus forsteri
GGGCCAGAACATGTGCACAGAGCTTGGTACACAAATGAAGTCCAAGTAGTAGGGTGGCTAGGGATCTATGATGCCGGTTCGACAACTATTTTGTCGACCGTCATCACTGTGATGGATTTATGTTGCCCAAATCTGACTGAAGACCTCGGCTGTTTTTTTATCTGGGGGCTTTGTCCCTGAACCTCCCATGTGGGGGGCTCTGCCCCCGCACCCCTCGAACTAAAGGATTATCGACTCTGAGTCAGAGTTGATTCAGGGAAGGGGTGCAGGACCGTGAGACACAGTGCCAGGGTCTCTGCAAACCATTACAGCAAACTGTCGATGTTATTGGCATCGACGTGTTTGCTGCAATGGTGTCGCTGTCAGGTGGGTATACTGGTGGCTAGCAGGGGTAAAATGACAGGTTTCATTTTTGGGGGAGGGGGAGTCAGCGAAGCTGTGTTGAGTGAGTATGATTAGATAAGTGTGCTAGTGGGCAGGTACATAAATTCCAACAACCCAGGGTGTGGACTTTGGACTTGTGAGAGGACAACGCAAGGCACTAATTTGGGGTATATTGATAGTACAGGACAGACATCTATACTTGGTATATATATTTAGGGCAACAGTAAAATCAGTGTTGCCAAGCTTCATTTAACTGTCCCCAGCTGATCTTAATCCTTTAGGTTAGGTGTGCCAGGAAATGGAAGCTACCAAGTAGACTATGACAGGGGGAAGGGAGGGTAAACCAAGTGGCTGCGTAGTGAGGGTATGAAACTGCACTGTTTGGTTCACACCAGAAACTATTCTTATTTAGCAAGCACCAGCTTAGGGTGGGAGGGTGCATGGGAAGTAGGATGTGATGCTGTGCAAAGCGTGGCGCCGCATGCCAAGCAGAAGTTTGATTGCTGTACCTAGAGGGGTTAAGGAGCATCTGAAGGTCCTCAGCAGGGAGAGCAAGGAGGGCTTCGGTGATCCAACTGCCCTCACAACCCTTCTAAGTTGAGCAGCACTGTCTGTGTGAACCAGAGAAGCTGGGGAAAAGAAAAGGTAAAGGTGAGAAGGCAGGGGTTTAGGGAAGGCGGTATGTAACCTGACCGCAATGGGGGTGGGGGTGGGGGCACTGAGAATCAGACACCAGGCAGGTATTGTGGAATGTACTAGTGAGTGCCCTGGGAAAAGCTGAGAGCTGACTGAGGCAAATGCTACAATATAGCAGCCAAAGTAAACAGTGGAGCACGGTGAAGCTACTTAAAGTGCTAGGGCTATGCTGAGACTAGCACAGACTCTAAACAATGCATCTAGACAGCATGAAAATACACAGGGCAAGCAAGTTCATACAGATAAGGAAAATTAATCTAGTTACAATACTTAATATTCCAATGGGTCTTAAAAGTAACCTAAACAGATACTACAAAATGCATTAGACTTCAGAAAAGAGATGATTAAATAAACTAGCATCCTGCTCTTAAAGTAACCTAACAAAGGCTATAGAATGCATAGGTTTCACACAATATGTTAAGTAAATAAACAATCAGTTCATGTCAGCTGACACCACGGGGATGTGGTCTGGCTTAGCAAACTGATCAAGTTCAAATGGTGCTGCACACTAGGCAGGAGTTTTATTGCTGCACCTGGGGAGGCTTAGGGAGCTTCCAAGAGTCCTCAGCAGGGAGGTGGGAGGGCTCTGGTGATCCAACTGCCCTCATGACCTTTCTAAGTCATGCAGCACTGTTTACATGAGCCGGAGAAGCTGGGGGTTAGGAACCGAGGGCCTCAGCAGAGAGGGCGGAGGGCTCGAGATCCAACTGCCCTCATGGCCCTTCTAAGTTGAGCAGCGCTGTCTATGTGAGCCAGAGAAGCTGGAGGTTAGGAGCATCCAATGGTTCTCAGCAGGAGGGCTCTGGTGATCCAACTGCCCTCACGACCCTTCTAAGTTGAGCAACATTGTCTGTGTGAGACAAATGAACCCACAATGGGCATGCAGATCACCCCTTAACACCTTGCAAGCCTAATTAGCTCATTTGCTTGCTCAGGCTGAATATGGCTCACAGGAGACATGATGCTATCCCATTTCAGGCAGCACTATCTCCTGTGGGCCATATGCAGCCTGGCCCATGTCGGTGCAGTGCAGATCCACTTAGTGTTGCACCAACATGGCCCAATATTCAATCAGCACCACTCAGTTCATGAGTGCTAACCATCTGAATATCGCTCAGAGCCTGTCATGCACTATTGCAAGCACAGCACAAACAGCTGTGATGCAACTGCACCCAGCTTTGAATTTGGGGCCTCTATGCATTCATTGATACAGGTGATCAAGTGGTGATTTGCTGAGTTTGCTTCTCATATGCAAGAAGTGAAAAATTCTCCGACTGGACTTACTGATAAGGTGGGCACAGCGATGACACAAGCAGAGAAAACAATGGCAACGACGGTAATAATTTTGTTAGAGATGATGGTGGTAAAAAGAAGATTAGATGCTGCAGAAATGGCTCTAAGGGACAGAAATTTACATTTGGTGGGGTTCCCTGATGGGACTAAAGCTAATGAGCCAGCGTGTTTTATTGAACATTATACTGGAAATTATCCCTCTTAGTCAATCAGAATGCAGGGCTAGTGTCTGGTTATTCTGCGATAACTAGACAGTAGACTAAATAATGGAACAGTGGCCCTGCATTCTGATTGGCTAAGAAGAACAATAATGGGACAGTGGCTCTGCATTCTGATTGGCTACTACATGTGTACATGGCCAATCAGGGAGCAAACCAGTTTGCTCTTCCACTTCAATATGCCAGTCAATCAGAGACATCTAGGAACACAACAGCTCTTCTTTAAGAAACAGTTCCTGCTTTCTCGTGTAACCCCTAGGTGGCGCTATCCCAAGGGCTGCTACCCCTGCCTGCTTGGCTAGTAGCAGGTTAAGGGGCCTGAGTTCTGAAACAGGTGCCTCCACCCGGAGGTCAGGGTTGGTAGTGGTCAAGCTAACCTGGGCACAGCCCTCCGGGACACTGTAACCCCCCTCTTTCCCTTCTAGTGGCCTGAACACTGTACAATAATCTCTTTCACAATACCCCTGGTACACCACACAAGTACCCACACTGTGTGCACTTACCACCAGGGCTGGTTCCTCTGGCTTGACCCTGGGGATCCCCTGTAAAACAAGGTTAAACACAGCAAATAGCAACAGTACAGTACTTTGAGCACAAACTGGAACCACAGTTAGATTACATGCAGAAAAACTTAGATCTGATTTATTCAGGGGACTTGAACAAGGGAGGGGCAAAATCAGATTAATTAGCTTAAAGGTTATATCAATCAAGCAGTTAAGCATGCGCTTTGAGTCCCCCCACACAGTCCACCTCTGGGTACCCAGGTAGAGAAGAGATGGGCTAGCCAGGACAGTTGCCCACAGTTGCAGCTGGTTGGGGCCCTGCGATGGAAAACACAACATGCACAGTACACAATATTTGTAATCCAGAGCCAGAGGGCTCAGTTCGAAAAGGAAACGAAACAACAAGACAATCTGATGACACACTCAGATTAAGCTGTTGTTGTAGGGAGCTACCCTGGTATTTACTCATGATACACAAGACTGGACACTGGCTGGATGAAAATCAAGACTGCAGGTGGTTGATCTGGAATGCCAGGAGAAGCAGGGCCCACACAAGTCACAGAGGCGTCGTTCCTGTTCAAGCATGGAGCAGGGGGTTGATCACCAGGCAGGTCTCTCATTGATGGCTTCTCTGTGCAGTGGGTAGTCTGGCTGGTCCAGTCTGGCAAAGCCCAGACTGCATGGAGACAAGTTCGGAAGCAGTCTGTTTTGGGCTGGATACAGCTTCCAGCAAGCAGAACACAGTTCACACAGTGGGGAACTAATTCCCAACCCACTAGCAGCTCATAGCACATTTACATGTATGGGAATTCTACTGTACCAGGCAAAGCGCTCTCCGGACACAATTGCAAAGTCTCTGCACACACTGGGAGCTTAGGGGTTGCTGGAACTCCTGACAGGCCGATTGCTTTCAGCAAAAATATTCGGTCTTCTTCAGGTTGAGCCTGGCCCACTTCAGTAGCTTACTTTAGTCACTCAAACTTGGATTTAGTCCAAAATAATTCTCTTTTCTCCCTCTCAGGAGCAGCACACCAGCATGCAGGCCAAAAACTTAGCTTTTTCAGAGTTCTCCCATGCAAATCCACTCAGGATTGCTGCTCAGAAACACTTCAGCTCCTTCTTGCTCAGCTTCCAGCTTAGTTTTAACTGACAACTGCAAGCAGCCCAGGACTTCCCCAAGATGGCTGATTTCGCTGTCAGTCAAAGCAAGAGCTCCCCTTCTGTTGCAAAAAAGGCACAAAAAAGCTCCAAACTAAAGTTCCTACAGATTTTGAATTCAGACAGCTCCTGTAGTCCGGCTACATTTTAGGTCCCACTAGTACTGTTTGGTCCAATTTGCAGTCCAGGACCAAGATAGTGGAGATAAACAAAACAGTTCTTGCTACAAAGAAAGCAGGTTAGACAAACTACATTATCATTATCACTCTAAATGATTTTCAGTAAATAGTTACATCTTTCAACAGAGCTCCCTCTCAGATTACTTAAGCTGCAGTTAGGCAGCTCTTAAAGAGACAGTACATAGAGGCTATACAAGCTCTGGTAATTACATTTAAACTGCTAAAACGCAGGACACCAGCCTGGCAGTGAGCATTTAGGCAAGCTCAAGGAAGACTTTTTGGGAACCCTCATTTGTAGGGGGGTTACACTCATTTCTCACAGACTGAGTATAGTGTGAGGATTTGGCAGTTTAAACAAAAAAGTTTAGTTTTCCAGTATAATAGTGATAATACCAATGGTGGTCTGAGTTTCCTTGGTAATAACCAGAACAGGGGATTAATAAAGACCTCAACCTTCGGCCTCGCTGTTCATAACCCCTGGTCTGGTTATTACCTCGTAAACCTAGACCCCATGGTATTACCACTATAATGGTTAGTTTGAGAGCTAAAATTGAAGGCAGCTTATGTGAGTATGATGGAGAGGGTATATAAAATTAACCCTGGGAAAGTTGCTGAAAATATTAATGCGCCCCATACACTTTTGGTGGTTTTATTCCATTCTGGCTACCATGAACAAGCCTTGCAAGCAGCTGGCTGTTTGGGTGAATTATCAGTAGGAGATGTGATGGTGCATATATTTTCCTGACATGTTATTCTCCATTTGTCAGTACCGTAAGGAGTTCATCCCTATAAAGCAATGCTTTTGGTGTCTTAGGATGCTGTTTACCTTGCTGATGTTGGTGCATCTTTGTGTCATGGTTGGAGGCCGCACTGATATGTTTGTCAACCTAAAGGAAGCTGATCATTTGTTGAGTAAGCTGGAGGCTGATTTTGAAAAAAATAGTGGTAGAGGAGGATTTTGAGCAAGATATACAGTATGAGGTGCTGTCTGTTACTTAACTTATTTATTTTATTTATTGGATTTTGTTGACCCGGTAGGCCCACTGAGACTAGAAGTCCCCTTTTTAGGGGCGATCGGAGGGAGGAGATACAGATGGTAACCAACTGAAATTGAACCAGATTAAGCTGTTGTTGGTATTTTTAGTGAATTATTATGTTGAGAGTCTGTACCATGTTGGACACCCACCCTGTTCCTTAGACTGAAGGTTGTTTTATTATCTGGAATAGAATACAGACTTTTTTCCTTTAGAACTTTTATTTTTTACACTCAAGATTATGCTATTGCATTTCTTAATACCTATGACTAATAGAGACCTGCAGAATATGTATTAATGAGGAAGTGGTGAGGGGGTGGGACGGCAATTTTTTTTTAAGAACTTCGGACATTTAATTATGTTTCTATTCTAAACGTTTGAACTCTAAAGTTCATTACTGCAAATGGACTGAATGTTTATAATCTAAAGAATGATTTTATAATATAAGGTATTTTTTCTAAAGATGATATTGTAATCATGCTTACCTATACATAATTCTGGATTATATTAGTTTTAATCTACCTATTTTGGAGTAGATTCTTTTGTTTACTGGCCTGAAGCAGCGCAGGCTCCCTTTATCTTGGATACTACTGTAAAGCAATCTTGGGTATTAACCCTTGCTCTGCCACTGGTGTGTATACACATTCTAAAACCCTATATGTTCTAAATCTTCTGGTAGCCTAAGGGTTAAGCATGGCTAAAGACCATAGCAGATCTATAACACTACACTTTATAGTGTGGAACATAATTTTTTTTAAACCATTGGCATGCTTCCTTCATGGTATATAGCTTTTAAATGCAGATTTAAATACATTATGTACAGTATTCCACAACTCAGGGATAAGACCTGGGTGAAATATAAACATTCTGTCCAACCCTCAGATTGGCTAGAATACCGATGCCTCAGGAATGCCTGCAAGTGTAATCTGAGGAGTGCCAAGCGGTCATACCTGCAGTCTCATCAAACTCCAAATCTATCTAACCGCAAAAATGTCTGGTCCCAGATTAATCAGTTTCTCAATGGCAGGTTAATTGTCTTCCCCCCTGAAATTCAGACCATTGGTCAAATTCTATCAGACCTCCAAGCCGTTACTGCTGGCTTTAACAACTTTTTCACTGACCTTGAGAGATTCAAGGCCCCTCCTGTCACCGTCTCTGTCTACTCCAGATCCTCCCCACCACAACAGCCTCCTGACTGGGTAGCATGGCTGAAATTTCACCTTAAACTAGTAACCAGGAAGGAAGTCCTTAAAAAGGGTAAGAGTTTAAAATGAGAAGGCAGCCCAGGTTGATGATATCCTCGAATCAAGGTTTTGGAGAATTGCTGCCCCAATCATTGCCACCCCAGTCATGCACCTTATAAACAAATCCCTCCTAACAGGCATAGTTCCTGATAAGTGGAAAGTGGCTCTTGTGGTGCCTATACAGAAAGGGAGGCAAAAGGACAACATTGAAAATTACAGGACAATCTCCCTTCTCTGTGCGGTTGCCAAAATTCAGGAGAAACCATTCTACAATTAATTCGTATTCCTTGAACTCAACCACTCTCTCACAATAGCACAACACGGCTTTTGCAAACACCCTGGCACCAGTATGGCCCTGGTACGTGTCACCACTGATATTATTAATGCCATGGATATTGGAATGACTACAGGAGCAATCTTTGTCGACCTAATTAGTTCTCAATGCAAAAAACCAAACAAAATCTGTGCTCTTCGCTCACAAAAATCTAGGTCTTGACAGACAATCCCTACTTAAAGTTATTACCTACTCTGGAATCATCCTAGAGGTGGGTCAATCCCTTAAATACCTAGATGTGGTGTGGGACCAAACAATGACCTCTGAACCTCATGTGGATGCCCAGGTCAAAACTCTAAATCAAAAAGTCAAACTACTTTACTGACTCTCTCCTTTCTTCTCAAGAGGTGCCTGACCAGCGATTACCAGCAGTGCCCTCCTACCCCTTCTCTCTTATGATGCCCTAGTGCTACAATGGGCTTGTGAATGTACCCTCTCTAAACTCAACATTGCTGTTTCACAGGATAGAGCCTTTCATAGTCGGCATCCACCCCAGAGCCCACTACTGTTCAGTTCTTGCAACTCTAGGGTGGCCCTCCTTTGAAATCAGACTGTGTTACCCCCCTGTACTGTCTGACCTTTAAGCTACTGCAAACCCTCTCTCTCCACCCAGTCTCACTGGTATACTTCAACGTAAGCAATTCACCCAGTCCCTGAGATCTGCAGCCCTCCCAGTGCTAGTTATCCTCGAGTGTGGTGTGCATTTTCTTTTCCTTTGCTGCTTCTCATCTAAGGCTTTCTTTACCCCAGAGGTCCTTGCATGCCCCTAGCACAGTTTAAAAAGAGGCTAAAACCCCATCTTTGGGAGGCACCCCCTTGCAACTGTAATCACTAAATTTCTTTTGTGACCCTTTCCCTGTCTGCTGTTGATCTACTAGGCCTTCTGATTTACTGTTGTACTATATGATATCTTGCTTCATTAACTACCTGTGTTGACCATATGTTTACCTTCATTTCTACCTGTATCTGATGCACTATTGTTTTTTTTTTTATGCGCTGTTAATGCATGTAATAGTCTCAACCACTATTTGTAACTAATCTTTGTTAGGATCACATCATGTTGCATTTGTATAAGATGTTTCTGAATCTATATGTATAATCATCCACTTACTGTATGTAACTAATTTTGGGTCACCCCTGAAAAAGGGACTTTTTTGTCTTAGTAGGCCTTACCCAGTCATCAAAATTCAAATAAATACATAAACAAATTTCCCCGTTGTAGTATGTCACAAATTATGTCTGCATACTACTCCTGTTGTTAATGCTTAATGGCTTACTTGTACTTTTCTGCATATTGCCTTGAAATGCACTTTGCAATAATTAGTATAGCAGACTGCCTGGGGCCCTTGGGGCTCACCTCTCCAAACTCTGTGACAGGACCGGCCTGGGTTGCCTAATGTTGTGCTGCTCTAGGTACTCATTCCTAAAAGCTACATGGTGCCTCCACCTCTAGTGGCGATATGAGGTACGTGAATGCTGACACACAAGGCTATTACCCCCTAGGAAACAGTACATAACTTATCCAAACAGTTCCACCCCAAAATAAGAGACACTGTAACATCCATAACGACCCCAAACCAAGGACCCCAAACCAATTAAAATACCCTAAGAAACGCAAAGCAGTCCAAGTGCTGGATTATGGAGGATTAGCTTTATTCTGATGCTAGATCACACTTAGGGTACAACGAACAGGAAAAAAAGCCAATCTTCTGATCAGGTCCTGCCGCCTTTACACATGCCACCTACCACGGGTCTGTCTGAATTGCACCAGCTAGCAAAACATAATTCTCATTTTAAAAACAAATCAAACTTAATTACAGAGGAAAAGTTGTCCCAGGAAGCTGGCAGACAAATGCATAAAAATAAATAAATAACTATGTTAAACACAGCTGCATCCTCTATAGGCAACCGTACCAATAGAAGGACTACTTTACAGCACAATTCATCTCTATTTATTTTACACATTTTTGAGTATTTGTTTTACATTTTTAAAATATTTATAAAAATTTTCAAATAACCCATTTTCTAAGCATGTTAATACCCTCCAGGTTGGGAAGTATTAGGTTATACTGGACCTTCCAAGGGTTTTAAGACCCTCCACCTGTGGCATCGGGCCTCATTACACCCCGGGTGGGCCAGTATAACCCAATACTGCCCACCCTGTCAGGTATTATTGCTTACACAGATCCTTGATGAGGCCACACCTGGAGTACTGCACCCTGTTTTGGGGTCCTCATCGCAGGAAGGATAGGGATCGGCTCGAGGTGGTGCAGTGCAGGGTAACAGAAATGATTCAGGGCCAGCAGGACATGTCCTATGAGGAGGGCCTCAGGACACTGAACAAGTGCTCACTGGAGACCAGAATGAAGTGTGTGTAACTATTTAACTTGAATACCAGCTTGTGGTCAAGTTGCCATGAGTGGGAGCTAACAGAAGGGAGGTTCAGGAGGGATGTGAGGAAATACTATTTCACAGAAAAGGTGGTGGAGCCATGGAACAGGCTGCCAGCCAAGGTGATGATGCAGAAACCGTTAGTGCTTTTAGACATGGCTGTGACAGTACGAAGGGTATAGTTGTTGCTCGGGGCATCAGAACTGGGGAGGAAAATGGAGGAGTAAGGAAGGCTAGTACCCTGGAGGGAACAGTAGGCCTCAACACTAAATATGGAACTCGGACAGACTGGCGGGACCTTTGGTCTTTTACTGTCGTCATTGTCTATGTTTTTTTTTCATATAGCTTTTTACCCTCCGTTGCCACCTTACTTACTTCTTTTGTTGAGCCCCTTGTACCGGCTCCCCAAGTCCTGTCTACTTCTTCCCCCACCGTCAGATCAGTGGGGATCTGCACGGTACAGGACCAGAGAGCACCGGGGACCATCATACATGGCATTGGAGAGACATAGGTATTTTTACTTGTGTTTCTCCCAGCCTAACTCTCCGGTGCTGCCACAGGCATGGAGGTAGGCATGTGCTCCGGAGCTAATGGCCCTGTTCCACTGCCCTATCTAATGCCAGTCTTCCAAGGCTTGATACACTACCACCAGACCTCCATTTGGTGGCAGTCAAGAGCTGGTAAAACTCACCTCCCCAATCTGGGAGAAGATAGCTGCCAAGTAGCCACTCGATCCTCTCCCAACCCTCCCCTCGCCGACCCTCGATGGCCCAAGCTTGTTCCTGAACTCAGGTCACTGGTGTTGGTGAGGTAAGGTGCCTGATCCCCTCAGTCATCTATGCCACTGGGCCAGCATTGTCTAGTTTTCTAGGTTTCTATGTTCCTAACAAGGATAGAATGAGGGAGGAGGACCCTAGCAGTGCTATGTTTTTTTCCACACAGAGCACCACAGCTACTGTGACAAGGGAGAGTTCCTTACACAATCCATGGAATGCAAAGTAGAGCCTCAAAAGTAAATGAGGCCATAATAGGATAAAAATGACCACTTAGTGCCTTGTATAGGCTAAGGGATCAGTTGCATGTGGACCTTTGAATATACAAGTTAGTGCAATTGCGCTAATGAATTTGGTATGCAGTAACTGTTATTGTTCCTTGCGTAGTACTTTCTGTGGCCGGGGTATGCTTAGGCCAAGTGCACTTTTAATGACATTGACAGGGCTTTGCTCCAGGTGTGCTATACTCAAATAAGTTTTCAATACTTACATAGATACATAGACAATGATGGAAGAAAAAGACCACAGGTTCATCCAGTCTGCCCATAAACCCTAACAAACCTGGGACCTATTGTCCATACAGGGTTCTAACCCATAGTATCCACCCCCATGCTCCCTGCCCTACTGCTATCACCCTGAGCAACCACTAAGCCCTTCACTCTGTCCCAGACATTTGTGAAATTTTTGATAGTTTGGGCACACACCACATCACCTGGCAGATTGTTCCATGGCTCCACCACCCTTTCCATAAAAAAAAGTTCCCACTTCCCTCTTGAATCTCCCCCCATCAGTTTCCACTCTTGTCCCTGTGTCCTTGATCTGGTACTTATGCTAAACAGTTCGTTATAGTTTACCTTGTACATTACTTTCAGGAACTTGAAGGTCTCTGTCATATTTTATATCATCTTCCCTCTCTCATCTGGCCTCCAGCGAGTGCACGTTCAGTACTTTGAGTTGATCCTTGTAAGAGCAGCCCTGCTGGCCCTGAATCATTCTGATCACCCTACATTGCACTGTCTCCAGTCTATCCTTATTTCTCCTTAGGTGAGGACTCCAGAACTGAGCATAGTATTCCAACTGGGGCCTCACCAGTGATCTATAGAGAGGTAGTAAAACCTTCTTCCTTCTGCTGTCAGTACTCCCTTCCTATACACCCCAGCATTTGGTTTGCCTCACTATAGGCCTTGTTACACTGGTTTGATTGTTTTGGGAAGTCACTGATGATGACTCCTAGGTTTCCTTCCTCAGAGGACATGCACAGATTTACCTCCTCCCCATCCAGTTCTCTGTCCTCGAGTTCTTGTTTCCTATGTGCCAGCACCTTGAACTTTCTGGCATTGAATTTCAACTGCCAAACCTCTGATGACCTCTGTAGCTTCTGCAAGCCTCTCTGCATCTCCCTAACCCCATCCTTGCTGTCCACCCTGCCATAAAGCTTAGTGTTGTCTGCAAAGAGACACATCTTGCCCTGGATTCCTTCTCCTATGTCGCTAATGAACATATTGAAAAGGACTGGACCCAGGACCGGTCCTTGTGGCACACCAGTGGTGACCTCCCTCACTTCTGATTTGACTCTGTTAACCACAACCATCTGTTGTCTCCCCTCCAACCAGTTTCTCACCCACCTGTGTCCTTCACTGTTACTGTGCTCAAAATATTAGGGCTATGTACTCATTTGAACTCAGGATAGGTCCCTTGCACAGCACAAATGGTGTGCTTTTTATATGGTACCTTAGGTCCGTTATGGGGATGACAAACAAATTGCTGGACCATTGGCACAGCAGCAGTGCTACTGTTTGCAGTGTTGATGGCCTGGGATTTAGAGGGAACAAGAGTCACTGGGGACTGGCTGGGAAATTAGGACTGAGCATCCAGGAGGCAGCAGTCCTCCTTCTGGAAAGGGATCAGTGGGTTCACCTTGATGAAGCCAGGTGGATTTCACATCTGGAACCACTCATAAAATTAGTTGCAGATACAGTTGTATGCCAGCACAGCTGTACATGTACATGCCTTGTGCACTGGTGCATAGCGTGTCCCTAGGGAGAAAACCATAGCTGGAAAACTCCCGACCATGGCTGGATGATGACACAGTCCATGCAGGTCCCACATCCCTGATGAGGCAACTCCTCCAATTCTGGATTGTGCTGTGGAGGAGAACTGGGCATCCCTGATGACCCCACCCCAGAGTTAACCTGGGAAGGATTCTCGGTGAGGTAAGCCCTAGAGATGGTGTAGGATGGGACTGGAGGAACTGGTTGGAGGGGGGAGCAGTTGGAGGAAGGTGGTATAAACAAATGATAAAAAAAGAAGAGATTCCAAATTTTTTTTACATACCCCCTTCAAAAGGACAGTTTCTTGCTGTCTACACTAAGGACCCAATCCACATAGAGGGCCAGGATATGCCAATATTGAGCCACATGTAAGGGCTGGGGCAATAGAGGTAGGCAGAGCTGATCAGGACT
Source organism: Neoceratodus forsteri (assembly GCA_016271365.2). Lineage (NCBI taxonomy): Eukaryota > Metazoa > Chordata > Ceratodontiformes > Ceratodontidae > Neoceratodus > Neoceratodus forsteri. The sequence continues at coordinate 450,357,670 of JADMNL010000022.1, forward strand.
ATAGTCCCCCAAGTGGCTCCCCAGGTTCCCCGTGGATCCCTGCCTGTGCAGGGTGCAGGGGACAATGGGATACAGCAGTCCATGACTACCATTTCCCCATTAGAGTTCCAGGGGCAAGATACAGTTTTTTTCTAATGTTAGCCACTGGTGCCAGTACTGCCCTCCAAACCACTGTGGAGGCTCCTAGGACTGCAGATTGGAAGGGGGGTCTGAATGGGCCATGTAAACATAGATATGGCCAGGCAGAGAGAGGTGCATAGCCAGTAACACTGCCCCTAGAAAGATGTAGTGGCTGACCTCTCTGTCAGCACTCCACACCATGGAGATTGTTACTAGCATGTGGAGCATATCCACTGCTGCCCCACCCCTGCATCCCACATATACATACATGGCACAGGACTAAGTACCAAAGGGTCAGCTAACAAGGCTGTGGATACATGGAGGTCTCCACATGTATAAAGCAAAATTTCTGAGCACCACAAGCCCTTGTAAACCCTAGTCTGATGGTGTGAAAAGCGATGTTGGGCTTTTGACAACTGGGTGCAAAATGTTCATGTGTATACCACCTTAACCATTTACATGGATAAATCGAACTATTATCTTTTGCCAAAGATTTGTTGCATAACTCTCTTGCACTTGTGTCTAACAGCTGAAAAAGTATATGACTCTTTGACAGGCTTGTCAGCAATCTTGAGATACTGTGAGAAAATCAGAAATGTTGACCTCCAAAATAGGAGAATATGTTTTATTTGCGATGGATGATGGTAAACAAGAGAAAAAAAAAGAAATGCCTGTCTGGTCAGTGTCTGATCTGCTGCTTCTCATTCTTACATCCCCACTCTCGGCCAAACATCAGAGAAATAATTTTAACAGGGAGGGGGTGATTTATCTTATTGGACAATACAGCTCCCAATAATCCACACAAAAGCAAGAGGAACCCAAGCTGAGAAGCCCCCAACACACCTCAATAGTTCTCTCACCCACTGTTTGCCAACATTACCTGTCCTGTGAATGCCCAAAGGGTGACTCTGAACCTTCTGTTCACCAGGACAAACTACCTACTCCTGTACTATCTGTTTTTGTACTCACGAAGCACAACAATTTCATTACTAGAACTTACAAGTAAACATAGTTGGCATTGGCCTATGCTTGTGTTTCAGCTTGACTCCTGAAAGGCCAGCACCCTAACGATCTTCCTGCACTTTGGGAATGTCACACAATTTCCAATCTCATAGGAGTGTGAACAAATACTGAACAAACATATTAAACAGTATTATGCATAAAATTACTACACCCAGTGCCAGTCAGACATGAATAAGGGACTACTTCACAGTATCATATATTGCAGGGTGCTGACAATATAACACAGAAAAAATATTTGTACTCTTCCTGGACCACCAAATTAGGGAACTACAGCAGGTACACTCGTAAATGTAAACCCCTCCTAAAAGGGGGCTTGCCTTTGGCTTTCTCTGGAGCACTGACGCCACTTTCCCCTGTACTGCTTCTTCACCCTGGTCCAGGTCCAGACTGCAGCTGCGGGACCCAGGGCTTGACTGGACACTGTCATTCATTCTGCGGGCTTGACCAAGTGCCCTTTTTACTGTGGCCACTGCGACGCTATCTCTCTTCGCAAAATTGACTCCTTGACTGTCTTTAGGGTCATGGAGCCCACAGCAAGGAGGCTACTCAGTTTCAAGCAACTCTGAAAGCTGCACAAAGTGCAAAACAACATAGAAACATAGACAGTGATGGCAGAAAAAGACTAAAGATCCATCCAGTCTGCCCAAGTTTCCTACTTATCCCTGGGGCCTACTGTTCCTCCTGGGTCTTAGCACTCTCCACCCCCTTCTCCTTCCTGATTCTGATGTCCCGAGCAACCATTATACTCTTCATTCTGCCTCAGTCATGCTTAAAACCTTTAATGGTTTTTGTACCCACCATCACAGCTGAGAGCCTGTTCAACGGCTCCATTGCCCTTTCTGTAAAATAGCATTTTCTCACATCTCTTCTGAACCTCCCTCCTGTTAGTTTTCACTCATGACCACATGACCACGACCTGGTGTTCAAATTAAATAGTTTCCTGTAGTTCACCCTGTCAATTCCATTTAGGAATTTGAAGGTCCCTTATCATATCACTCCTCGCCGTTCTGGTCTCCAATGAGTACATGTTCAGTGCCTTGAGGCGCTCGACATAGGACATGCCCTGCTGGCTCTGAATAAGTTTTGTTACCCTGTGCTGCACTGTCTCAAGCCTGTTCCTATCCTTCCTGAGGTGAAGACCCCAGAATTGGGTGCAGTATTCCAGGTGTGGCCTCATCAAGGATCTAACAACTAAATTAGTACATCCTTTCCTCGTGAAACTGAATCAATCTGGAGACTAGTTCAGCTCTGAAAAACAACTAAATTAGTACATCCTGTCCCTGGAAACTGACATCAATTTTGGGCTCAGCTCTGCAAAACAGCTCTGAATTGCAAGCTAGCTCAGGACTTGTATGCATGCCTTTCCCCTGGAGCTGATGGCCACTGAGAGCCAGGGGTTTAGCATAATGAATAATGCATGAGATGCTAGCCACTGATAATAAATCCCTGGATTTCTGCACAAGGGAGAGGCCAGATCTGTCTGAAAGAAAAGCTCTGGGGAGAGGAGAGTGTTTGTGAATAGCTCACTTGCTGTTCCTGTCTTACTGAAATGTTTGTCCAAAACAGACTTGAGACCCCTGAAAAAGGGGGTTAATACAGCTGGAGTGCTAAGCCTGGGCTCTAGCACCAGATCAGAGCAGGGATTGCTTGAAAGCTTCTTTGCATCTGGGAAGGTAGTGAGTCACTATCTTCTGCTGCTATTAGGATTTTATTCTGACAGAGGATTGAACCAGATGAGGTCCCGAGTGATTGCCTGCCTCTCTGGGTGGATGAAGGCAAGTCAACTTGTCGGGTGAAGAGGACCAACATCGTCCAGAGCATCTCAGCCCACACACCTCACACCCAGAAATGCACTGGGTCCACCACACCTGTAACCAGCTTACAGAACAGAGCTCCCATCATCCGAAGTCATCACGGCCTACACCCTTCACCACCGGAAGTGCAGGGGGTCTGCTGCACCTGTATTCATCCTACAGAAAGGACCATCCAACTATCATCTGCCTAAGCAGGGGAGATGTCCCCATGGAAACAGCACCAGCCTTTCATTTAAAAGTCGTGAGTACTAGGTTTTACCCACAGAACTTATCATTCCTATTGTTTATCTAGCTAACTAGATACTTTCTGGACATTCCTACATGACCTTAGAATCAAGCCCACAGTTACAGATACAGCCAGGAGCAACTGTTTTACTGTTCATCCAATTGTGTAATTTGCTAGTCAATAGCTGCAGTCAACCCCACACCCGAATTTATACGGTACAGCTCCAAGGTCCAGGCATCACAGGCCTGCACCTCTGCATCTGTGTGCACACAGAAACTGTATTTAGGAGCTTCCAGAGGGACTGTAGGATTAACTGGTGCACCAGTGGGGGGAGGCACTGAGACATGCCTTACGGTGGTTGTGAATGCAAAGTTCTGTCTTTTTGATTTTACCTTTGATTTCCTTATCTCATTCCTTGTTCTCAAACCCGAAATAAACCCATTGGTTATTTATTTATTTATGTAACCTCCCCCATGCCCCATCTAGGGGCATAAATGTCTTTCACAGATGATCCGGGGCAATCAAGGAGGGGTACCCTCAAACGTTAACATCAAGACCAATACACTTCAAAATAAGGCAGGGAAAATGATAACCTACCTTTCTGGTGTCTTCAATACTCATGCCTCTCACCTTTACCCTCAGCATCTGGTTTTCACCCCGAAGGCTGCACACCAGACCAGGCACTCCACACTGTACCTCTACTGTCTCTGAAGCCCCCCGAGCCCCTCGGACCCACCCCAGGTGGAATGGAACTTTATCTGGAAGGTAATTCATGAGAAATTAAGTCAACTGAACATGCTATAAAGGGGGAAAGAAGGATTTAATTTCATTTGCTTCCCCCTCTCAGTTTAAATAATGCACATCACTACTATTTCCTCCCAAACAGACTTCTTTTATTCTGCTCCTGCACTGCAAATGATTCCCAGCAATACAGGGGTCACATCTTCATTTTTTAAATAGAAAATGCAGCTCCATGGGGCTAATTCAACTTTTTACACATACTGGCTGGACATTTTTAAAGCAGCAGAATGATGACTCTTAAAGCAGTATAAGCAGAGATTTTGTCTCTCTCTCACTCTCTCTCATCCCTGCAATCTCCAGGCTTTCTCTGGATCTGGCAACCAAAACCTTTTCTCCTTTCTTACTCCCGGGTTACCCAAACATTGGCGTGGGACAGCAGGCTGCTTCCCCCACTGGGACCCCTGAGTGCTGGCCCAAGCCACAGGAGAATATCAGGATTTTTCCTGATGACTCAGGCCCCGTAACCCATAGCTTGGCACTGTACCTGTGCTACTTAATCACCTGCCACCTTCACTCGGCTCAGCCTCTCTTCGGCCCCACTAGTGCAGCGACCCCAAAACCCGGCACCGCTCCAGTAATACCGGCCCCATGCTACTGGCTGTAAGGCCTCCTACTGATGGCACAAACACTCCGGATTCTGCTGTTCAGCTTCCTTGGGGGTCCTAACCAGGCCCACACCCTTTACACCTCCTGGGCTTTCAGTAAGCTCCAGCACAAGGGCTTCCCTCCAAGGCTTGCCATTACGACCTGTGACCTGCCCAGACCTCAACGTTCCAGAGCCCCTGGACCTACCCTTCTAAAGCAGGCCCAGATCTTGGTGAAAGGCCCCCAGGCTCCCTCTACCTCCAGGCTGCCCTGCCACACCGGGTGTGAGGGAAACCACTGCCACCGGCTTCCCTCCTGTGGGGCCCTGCCACTGCCTCCACAGCCCTGGTGATCTGGGAACACCTTACAGGGATCTCCAGGGCTCCTAACTCTTCCTGGCCTACATGCCACCTACATTCCCTGCCCCCAATGATGCAGGACCTGGCCACACATTCTTCCCCCTCTATGGAGCTCCACACCCCCACTCCTCATGGACCACGGTGCTGTCCAAAGCTGTCCTGACTTTACTTTGAGGGGGTCCCTCATTGGCCCTCCTGGACCGCTGAGTTCCCTCACTTGCCCACCTAATCTCTGCTCCTTACTCTGCACTTCCAGCCACCCCCTCCAGCCCCAGGTCTAATGCCTGGGCAGGAAAGGCCTCTATAATTCCTGTCTGCTCCCTTATATATACTCCCTAAAACCTACTGTCTGCTGCCACCTTGAGGCGTCCAGCAGCCAATTTCCCCCAGAGCACTAACCCATTCCCTAGCTCTGGGAGGGGGGTAGGAGGGGGAAAGGGATGCCTAAAATGGGAATATAAGTCCCTCTTTGAAGGGGGGGGGGCTTACATTTACATCTGCTGACATATTTTGCCATTATTGCCTTACTGTTTATTTGCATGCTTATAGCAAGCAGTGAGGAGGGGATTGTGTTATTGTGTTCCCTGTCATTAAGGGTGGGGGTTGTGTTTATTTCCTCTGTGGAAACACCCTGGCAGTGCTCTGTCAAAAAGGATCCCAATAGATGGAGGCACTACACCACTTTCCAAGCCCATTTCTAACCACAAGCCCAGCTGCCATGCACCCAAAGGAATAACAGACTTTGCCCTTTACCCACTCCAGGCTTAGTCAGCACACCTCGCGGGTTGGGGTGGTTACATAAATATATCAGCACATGAGCTGATCTGAAACACTGCACAAGGATTTGGCAGGGGTCTCATGGCAGGGGTCTCATTACTCGTGTCAGCTACCATGATTTACAAGACCTGAAAAAGATGTAGCATAATAAAAGGGGAATAAAAATGGGAACAGGTCAGCTCTACGTTTTTTATCAGAGGCAATAATGCAGGGTAGCTTGAGTCTATTTTTAAATCTGTCAACATCAGCGTCATTTGCTGTGAGAAGCTAAATTTAAGTAGGCGAAGACGCAAGCTGTTCTAATCTACTCAATCCCTGGGCTCTGAGTCTCTTTTTACCTCATACAGGGCTGAATCAGGGATTGAAAATTTTAATTCTAAGTGACTAAGGTGACTTTATAACAGCCCCCTACCTGGGATGGGTAATATTTAGATGCTTGTCTTGACAACAACCATTTATTGCCTCATTGTTTGCATGACATATTTAATACAGGAGGAGAAAATAAACAGAAGTTCATTTTAAAATAGTGCTCATTTTCTCAGCGAGCCATACAGCTTAGCTGTCCCATAAGAAAAGGGACAGATCCTAACATGGGTGTATGAACGCATATGTCAAGTAAGTGACGACCTAGAAGTTGCTTGGAGGGGAGGCAACATTCTGGGCCCTGTTGTTGATTTGGGTTACTCTTACTGTTTAATATGCATCCCTACTTGTGTTATAATATGAATGTTGTGCTCTGTTTAAATTAAACATAATGATAATTGCATAAAGCTAAGCACAGCTATCGGTATATTTATTTCCTCTTTCACTCCTTCTGCCGCTTTGCCCTGCCCCCCCCAAGAATGTACAACTGCTCCCTCTATTCCTCCATCTCCTTGCCCTCTCTTGATGTCAGGTAAGTCACTCATCATTTCCCCTTCATCTCCAAATTTTGGCTTGACTCTTCCCCCACCTGTCCTCCCTCTCCTCCCCTTCCCCTACTCCTTTTGCAGCTCTGTCTCCCACTCTCTCGCCCTCCCCCTGTAAAATCCTCTGCTGATAAAGTTTCTTTCTCCTTTCAATTCCCCAGACTTTGGTGCTCCCTTCTCATTGCTGTTCTCAATGCCTGCTCTTCTGTATCGCTAAAATCCCTCCGCCATGAATTTATAGCTCAGGCCTATTATTGCCCCCCTTCATAAGCTGCTCTCACCTCCCCTCCCCCTAAATTATTCCCTTCCCCACTGCCCTATTTATTGGTCCCACCTTCCCCTTGGACTTTTCCCTATTGTACGCACTGTCTCTCTTCACTCCCTTCTTTTTTTGCGGCTAGTTGCACTTTAATGGCAAGGCAAATTTTATTTTTATGGTGCCCAGTCCCGGAGGCTCTGGCGCCTTACACAGAAGAACACGGATTCAAAGTACAAGCAACTAAAACTCATTAAAATAATTAGTATAAAATAACAATGTAACTGTGACAATCATAACAATAAATTAAGACTAAAGTACCCAGCCAAATCTAAAATTACTAGTCAGATGTCGGATTATGAAATATTGCTTTTGATATGCCATTGTTATGCTATGTTTTGCACTACTTGAAAATTTGTTACCTCTTAATTGACATCCACATACTTTTTATTATTGTATATTATATTTGTAACATTATAGATGTAATTTATTTATTGATACTCTGTCTTCATCCCCTTCCCCCAAGGACACATCTGGAAATGAACTAATATAGCTCAGTATGTTATTCCTGGTGAAACTCTTGATATATATACATACATATACACAATAAAGTAAGTAAGTAAACAAATAAATAATTTATTAAAAATGTAGTTCCTGAAATACAATATATGGGGTGTACAAGGATGCTGGGCCAAAAATCTGGGCATGTCTACTGTTAGGGGGTGGCAAAGTGGCACCAAAGTGTTCTGGCTTACACATTTCTTTCCTAGCTATAACATTTGTCCCTAATTAGCAATCAGTAGCCCTCAAACCTCTCTGATAATGAGGCAGTATAGTACAGTGGGTTAAGGCTCTGAGCTGCAGATCTGGAGACCTGGGTTTTAATCCCACAGCCGCCTAGATGCATACTGTGTGATCCCGAGTAAGTCACTTAACTTCCTTGTGCTTCCAGGTTGCATCTGGAAACAAGCTTCGGCTTAGTGTGCCTTTCCAGGTTAAACAATGTTCCCCTTTAATTAAGCATGAAAACGTTAGAGTCCCACACATTATGATTAATATTGTTTCCTTTTTTTTACATTCTTTTTGTAGCACCAGACCCTTGGGGCTGCTACCCCAAATAGTGAGGGGAGACAGGGTTTGTTTATTTTATGGGTGTGTGGTACATGGATACTTGAAGTCTCTATTAACAAACAAAGATCCACTCAGGTATGTGAGTCAGGAAGCAGTCACTCTATTGAACACTAGTATATTTCTCATACAAACAAACACCTTCTCTTTACAGGGGCAACTATCAACATAACATTAAACAAATTATTATGGCAGGCCAGGGGCACCAGACCACACAGTTGACACAGACAGGCATGGTTATCAACTGTTTGAAAACAAGTGGTGTAACCACACCCCCTCGAGTGGGGTTTACCTTTTTGTGCCCCTCAGGAGCTCCTTTCTTCCCCCTGCTACTCCCACTGTGCACCGCCACCAGTCCTGGGTCATATTATGCCCCTGCATCTCCATCCACACCCTGTGGTGTTTCTTGGTAGTCAGAAGGGGCCTGAGGAGCAAAGCTGTAGAACTGCCACACTGCCACTGCACAAATGTGTGAGCGGTGGTCCGGGTATGTACAGTAGTGCATTTTTGTCTTCTCGCCATGATTGCAACAATACAAAAGCCTCTCAGATGCTCCTGACCCCTAGAATCAGATAGTCAGGAGTCAGAGATACAGGGGGGCAGCTAAGAAGCTGCAAAAATGTTTCTTTTGGAATTAGAAGCACCAATAAGCGCTAAGGGCAGCCCTATAAATATTAATGAGGACTGAAATAAATATTAGTGAGTGTCTGCTAGTGCTAAAGGGACAGCATTATAAATGTTAATGACGTGTGTCATAAATATTAATGAGCTCCCTGCCTGTCACCTGGGGACAGTGTAAAACGGTAGCAGCGACAGGCAGGAAAAAGTGTTTTTATTTGTAGTTCTGCAGCCAGGTAATAGATGAGAGAGACTGCTAAAGAACTGTGGGGAAGATATCTATAAAACTTGTACTGTTTGGCTGAAGCAGAACTCTAAATTGGGGACTTCCATATAAACTGTGGGGACTGTTTATTGTAGCAGCCATGTTAGGTACTTTGACCCCCACAGCCAGTCAATCAGAATTTTAGGTGCCTAAATTTTAAAGAAATGGTTTCTGGTAGAAGGTGTAAACTATATTTTAGGTGCCCAAATCACTACCCAATCAATAATCAAAGGGATTTGATGTTTATTGTTGCAGTGTCAGTGGCTCAGCAGGTAGCACACTCGCCTCTGAGGCCAGGAGATCAGAAGGCTGTAGGTTCTATCCCCACACCAGGTACTTGAGTTAAATCCCAATATTGACACTGTAGTGCAGCATGAGGGGGTGCTGCACTCCTGAGGTGTCGTCTTTCAGATGAGATGGTAAACCGAGGTCCTGTCTGCCTTTCCTGGTGGTAGTTCAGGTGGATGTTAAAGATCCCATGGCACTTCTTGAAAAGAGTGGGGGAATTTCTCTGGTGCCCTGGCCAAATTTCCCTCCTTTCACTAAAAATACCATCAACAGCATAATCTGGTTCAAGGTCAGTTGACATTCATCTGTATCCTCCTCCCCCAGGTCGTGCCTGAAAATAGGCAGAATTTGTCTAGTGCACTTATCTGGTCAACAAAAACGAACTCAATAAATAAAACTATTAATTGTATTGACAGACAGCTGATTTCAGCCAATCAGAAGTTGCAATTTCTGAGTGAAACCCCAGGGACAGGTACAGCTTGGGGCAGTCTGGGTTGGGCTCTCAGCGAGTCAGGAGGGCTCAGATTGTGTTAGAGGAAAAGTCTGGAAGCTAGCCTAGGACTTCCGCAGTCAAACACCATAGAACTTGCTAAAAGGTTTTCTACTGCCTGGAGAGCCAGTGTTTTGCAGCTGAATCAACAGCATCCTGAGATAACCCTCAACCTGTGAAAAGGGTTTAGAGCTGTGTGCGAGAGACTGAAGTTGGAGAAGTTTGGCCTGGAGTAGAAGCCAGATGTGGAAAGAAGCCTGCGGAGCTCTGGTGTCTGGGAGCCTGACTTAATCATTGAAATCCTGCTGCTTAAAGGCTGGGCTGGCACCCAAGAGACTGTTTGATACCAGTTCAGATTGTCTCACCAGAGGTGTGAAGCAAAGGGGCTGCTGCTGCGTCCCAGTGCTGCTGAACCTATTCCAGGTGGAGACAGAGACTACACCCTGCACAGGTTCATCCTGGAGCTAGGTAAGGGAATGGCTAACCCTTATCAAGTGGGGTGGATCAGGATGCAGTGAGCCATGGGCACGCACCTGAGTGCTAGGGCACTCCTGACTCATTTGGGGGAGTCTGACTGTGAACCGGGAAGCTTAACGTAGTGTTCCTGTTTTCCAGCCAAGTCAAAAGTTGCCTGATCCTGCTAGCCAGCTGCCAGACCACCCTTCCTCATCCAGCAGGCTGATCTCTAGTCTGCTCTGCTGTTCGAGGCCTCAGCCCTTCAGCCTGTCAGTGAACGCTTATACTGACCCAGAGAATTTGGACTCCAGAACCGTGAGTAACACAGGGCCTGCTCTGATCTGGGGAGTTAGTTTAAAGCTGGTTACAAGTTTACAGTTTGTAACAAGTTACAGTTTATGCAACAGTTTATTTCAAGGGCCCCAACATCAGCCAACCCGCGGCAACAGTCAGGCCCGTGCTTTAAGCTGGGTACCCAGTTAGACTGTAGGGACACTAGTACCAGTGGGTGAGGGGGCCAAGTTAAATGTATTGCTGCTGTTGATAGTGGGCACAGTTATGGTTATTGTTCATGGGTTTGCCAGATTATTCAATATTATACAATGGCAAGAAAGAATCTTGGACTGTGATTGGTCAGTTTTGGGCTGGACTCACGGCGTTATCCCAGCACGTCGCCACAGGTCTAGTCTTAGCACTGTGAACCTGCTGCTGAGCATTTGATTGATTGTTTCATCTTCTCTTAAAAAGAAAAAAATTTTTCCACACAAAAACATCTTTAAAATTATTTTTTTTATTCTGTATAACAACGAGCCATTGTATAATAGGAATAATGCACTCCAGGGTGTGTGTCATTTGGGATAACGCCACGCCTGGGGCATTGGACGCACTTGGCCTGCAGCCTCGTGTCCAACCCCCCCAGGCATGGCGTTATCCCAGCATGACACACACCCTGTCATGCATTATTACTTTATTATAATTGTTGTTTTCCTTGCTTTCTCATTCCCCTTTCCCTATAATAAAAGTGTTAGTGCCATTACTATTAAAATAGTCTGTGAGCATATTATTAGCTACAGTCCTTAATTTCATGTATTTTACTGTGATACAATTTTAAAGTGGTATTCTTTGTGGGGGGGTGACTGAAAGGGGAGGTGGGTAGGTTCAGCATCCCAGGGGGTTGTACTACGCAAACATCTGACACACTATAATTTTACTCTGGGTGGAGGCACTGCACTATTTATTTATATCTTTGGGAAAGAACCCCTGTTTGTCACCAGAGCAGAACCCAGGCCTCTTAACCTGTATTGTAGTCATCAGGTAGAGGTAGTAGTCCACGAGTATATGGCACCCAGGTTACACAAAGCATGCCTTCTCAACAGGTCCTGGATGATCAATTTACATTATGGGTAGCAGCACACCATTTTAAGATACACCCACAGTAGGCACTGTTTCGTGGGAGCTGTACTTGGGAAGGCACACAGCACAAATCCTAAGTGGAAACCTTCTGGTAGTTCTGACTGACTTCTGATTAGCAGGCAACACTGGAGAACTGGTGGAGGCCAAACACTGTGGACTGTATCCATGGTACGTAGGGCTATGAGCTGCAGGGGACTATTCTTTGATTTTTGTGCCTCATGAAGATGTTATTTAGCAACAGCACCTCTTACGTGGGTGAATGGTGGGCCTTGAACATCGGGCCTGGTATATCTTCCACATCATCCAGCCATCTTTTTTTTTTAATCCCGGATGGCTGGGATGTACCTTGAACTTTTTTTTTTCCATCAGGTGGCCATGTCCCGCCCCGAATGATCAAGTCAGCAGTGACATTTTGTCAGTTTGCCTTCTACCCCGTTCTCTATTCTCCTTCCAAACCACTTTCACCCTGTAGATGGTAATCATAGTTTTGCCTTGCCGTATTCGTCCCAGTTCAGCTCGTTTCAATGTATCCTTGGAATTGGCTCCAAATTCTAGAAAATTTGTGTTGCTCATTTGCTAATGAACAATGTACTCTTTCCAGTTTGTAGCCATCGATTAACTGATTCATCCTTTCTCTGTGGGACATTGTAAATTTTGTCTTTCCAATGTAACAAAATGACTTCTTTAGTCAAAAGTATTGCCAGGGCTACAAAGTACTCTTGTTGAGAATCGTCCCTGATTTGATGACTTATATGAGCCTTTCCATGGTCAAATGTATCCACCCCCATTATCACCATCCAGTGTTAAGAACATCTTGTCCCAGTATATTTTTAAAGCTGGACAATAAAGAAACATATGTGTGAATGTTCCCTTAGTATCCAAACACCTCAGGCAGTTATCTAGGTTTTGTTGGTGTGTAGACTGTCCAATGTACCAAGCTGAATTGGATTTGTTTCAGTTTTGTATTTCTGATTTTTATATTTTGCACATTATTGAACTTTAGCCATTCACTATCTGAAAATCTAATTTCTATGTCTTTTTCCCAAGTTGATTTGATGGACTCTAAAGGCTGATCTGAATATTTATTCAATAAAGAGTATAATCTACCATCATACCCTTCCAGTCTTTTGATTGTATAAAATATAACTCCAGTGCCAATGGCACTGGGAGATCTTTTGTACTCAATTTTACACGAATATAACCCCCAATTTGGTAATAATTTAGAATAGTCCCATGGTTCAGTTTAAATGCTTATACCAATTCTTTGTATTGGATCCAAAGATTCTCCTTAAAGAAATCCTTACCCTTCTCCAACCCTTAATGGCCATCTCCTGAATATATAATCTGTCCTTGTGGGTGGAAAATTTGGATTTGCATGTAGTGGCATATGTGGGGTGAGAGCTCTTTCTTCTCCCATAATGTTCTTGGCAATGTGTCAAATTTTTATCATCACTCGAGTTACTACAGCTGGTTTTTCCACATCAAATGACCTGTCCAAGTTGATGTTTAAGGCAGACACTGGATCTGTATATGGGAGTAGCGCTATAGTACCTCTAAGGTGGCTGGATTTACACTGTTCTCCTCCCTTATTAACTAGTCATATAGCCCTTCTAACTGCGCAGCTATACAGCAGAGTCACACAGCTGGAACTTCCAATCCTGCTGCTTCCAGTGGATGATATAATTTCTCCATTGTGACACTAGGGGCTCAATTTTCAAAGCCTTCGGAGTGTTGCAAGGTGCCCGTATCAAACATACATGATGCAAGTGGCACCTTGCGTCAAAAGAAGGAGCAATCCCAATTTTAGAAAGCGGTCTGCATCGAAAAGGGGAGCTGTTATGTCAAAGCGGCACTGCACCACCCTTGCACAAAAGCAGGGTGTGTCAGGTCACAGGGGGGATTGCATCACAGCAGGTCTGCAACATCCCTTTATTTGATATTTCGTAGCCCTGCTGTGGATGCAGCAAGTGTCTCAACTAGACCAGCCAGGAGGTGGTCTAGGGAGTTCACCGCCAGTGCCACACTGGCATAGGTGGGGGTGAGATCTGAATGTGGGGTTTGGGGGCAGAAGAGGGTACAGGAGGTGGTATAGGGGATTCAGGGAGACAGCTGGGCCTGAAAGGGAGTGATGTGGTGTTCCGCGGGGTGCGTTTGTTTTTGTATTTATACTGTTAATGTCTATCAATTCATAGTAGATTACTAAACAGTACTGTACCTATTACATACACAGATCAAATCCAACACATCCAAGGTGGGGCAAGTGATGTTTCTGAATGACACCGCACTATATGAAAACGTAACATAGCAGACCTCAAAACTGTTACGTTATACAGACTGTAACAATTATCCACTGTATATCTATTATTGGGCATGCTGCATGAATGTTATGGCCTGTATAAATTAAGAGTTTTGAGTTCTGCTGTATTACATTTCAATATGATGCCATGTTATTCAGAAATATCACTTGCCCCTCCTTGGATGTGATCTATTTATGTAGGTACAGTATAATTTATAGGTACAGTACTGTGTAGTAATTTGCTATGAATTGATAGACATTAACAACATAAATTGCATGTGAATAATAATATATGACACCTGGGCCATTGTAAAGCACAATGCAAACTTTTGCACTGTGCTTTGTGATTTTGTGAATCTAACCCCTGATCCTTTTAATTGTTATTTTAATGCTAAATTGAAGTCCCGCACAGTACACAGCAGTGAGAGCTGCCATCCTGAAGTCAGCTGTCAGCCGCAGCGTTCATGCAGTCTGATGGGTTTAGTAAATACTGTTGTTGACAGCTGATAATGCTGAAGTACAATCTAAGGAGTTTTAAATGAATGAGAAACTTTAGATTTTTTGTATGTTCCCGTATTGTTCCATCTGGTGTTGTTATGTTTGGTGCCGAGTCCCTGTGATTGGCACCATACAAATAAAATAGCCTTTCTTGAATCCTGACTGAACTCCAACCTTAATGTGCTCTAAAATGGGTGCCCTGCCTGTTTTATTTACTGGGCACTGAGACGCCCAAGCACCAGTGATTCAGTCTGTGCATTAACCCCTTGCTGACATAATTCGTACAGGGAAAAATAGCATATTTTTTATAGTTATTCAATTTATTCTCCTCACCCTCCAATCAAACCCCATAATCCGGCCCCCCCAGCCCCAACATCCGGCTTCTCATGGAATTACTGTCAGTCCTCCCCCATGGCTTAACCCCTGTGGCAGGGCTGTCAGGTCCCCCCAACTGCTATACATAGGATCTAGTCGATAGAAGAAGGTTATGTCCCCAGTGTGGAGCTTGTGAGAGGTCGGACCCCCATGCTGCCCTGATCAGTGTTTATTCCTCCTTGTTTCTGTTCCCCTATGGGACACCAACTGTGCAATGATAGTCACAGATTTCATAACAGTTATTATTTTATTTCACTTACAGCGGCCAGGGGACACAAGCCTGCTCCACTCAGTACATAGTATGCAATGCAAGCATGCCCCCCCGATTATGCTGTTCAAACATTACTAATGCATAGACATTGGCCAGTACTGTATACTGCCCAGCTTGCCATGTGATTCACTTGATAATTAAATATTTTACTAGTCTTCACTTGAATGGCTGTATTGTCTTCATTGCATGCCTGGTTTGCTTGTGTCACATGTTCACCATCCTCTTGGAGAAGGGCTTAAAAACCTTACTCCTGCATTTGCAACCTTTGATCTTCAGTTCATGCTTCTGTGGCAAAGTGGACACAGTGATGTTGGGCAGCACTCCTCTCCGTTTTTCTCTTGGGCTCAAGTAATGGCTTTTGGACCCTCCCTCCCTCACCCTTTCTATCATAGGAGCAGCTGTATCATAGTCTCACTGACATGGTGGTTTATTTGGCAAGGTAGCTGTCTTTTACTTGTTCAATAGCTTAACCACCTAGCTTTGAACATTGCTGGTAGGCTCCAGTGCCACTGCTGCAGGAGTACACAACCTACAATATCTTCAGTTCTTCGACTGTGTTGATACCTTCAGTGTGTGTGACAGTAATATCATATCCCACCTTTGCCTCCTGTTCTCCAAGGTGAACCAGTAGACATTAAGGGCCTCCCATCTCCTGTGACAGGCGTTATGCACCATACATACATATATTACAGTTACGTTCAGGTAGTTTCATATGTTTACCACCCTCTGTTACAATAAGTGCTTCCAAACCTTATCACTGAGTTTACAGCATTTCAGCATCAGGGAATGCTTCAGTGTCCAACTGGACATAAGCATGGTGATCTGCTGACCTCTCATGCCTTTAGTTATGGTCAGGTACATGTAATGAATTCCCTCCCCAGATTTCTATAATGGGAGCAGCTGTATCACACTATAACTCACTTTTTGGTATACTCTTCAAGGCAACTGTGTGTCATGTGTTTGATGGCATAACCACCTATCTTGGAAAAATATTATCCCTAACAGTTGTTGGTAAGTTCCACCTCCACTGCTACCGGAGTACACTACATAACATATTTGCATTTGTTCGACTGTGAGGATAACCTTCTGTGTGGTTAAGACTAATGTCATATCCCACCTTGGCATCCTGTTTTCCAGGTGAACTGGTTCTTATCAAGGGCATCCTGTCTTCAGTTACAGGTTTTATCATCCACACACAGATGTTTATGTACAGGCTGGCTCATTTATTCACCATCCTCTGTAAGAAAAAGGGTTTTCAAACCTTACCCCTCAATTTACATCCTCCCCCATTTTCTCTAACCCCATAAACCTTGCCAGTCCTATTTCTGTATTACCGCTTGTGTTGAAGCTTGTAACCGTCATTGCTGTAGTTTATGTGTGTGTGTGTGTGTGTGTGTTGGGGGGGGGGGGCTCTGCCATGGTACTGTTCCAGTCAACTACAGTTTCATATCACAGATGTTTTGTGGCACCCAATGTATGAAAATTGATATCTTTACAGTTGAATATGTCCTCCGAATCCAAATTTGAAAATAACGTTGATTACGTTGAGTCAGTGGGTGGAGTGCAGACGTACATGTTTGAGCCAGAAAGAGCAGTAACTAATCTAGATTATTATTATACTTGCATTCATTTGTATCTGAGTTACATATAGTGTTGAGTTGGACTGTGGTGTATTTACCACAGACTGTCAGCACAACAGATAGATTCTATACCATAAATTTCATGTTGTTTACTACTATACTTCTATTCCTTATTCTTATCACCCTGCATTGTGATTCAAATACCTACTCGCTAATTCGTTGTTATTCTTGGTTGTGGTCAAATAGTTGAGCTTCTGCATATAGTGATGTGTTTTACTACATTTCATCCGTTTGCATACTGTTATTTACTCACGTCACTATATATCTTCTGTTGTCCTTGCTGTGTCACTAAGCACTTACTGTGGTGTTTTAAAAATGGTGAATTACTGTGTTGTAGCAGAATGTAATAATACACCTTCAGTAAATATTTGCAGTTTTTGAATTCCCCAAAAGAGAAAAATCTCCCTGTTTTAAAAAAATGAGTCAGCTTTGTGAAACTATACAGGGAATTGGACTGGCATTCAGCTTTGGCACCTACAATGTGCTCTGCCCATTTCACCCCAGATGCATTCATCAACCACATGCAATTTAAAATGGGTTTTGCAAAGCGGCTAAAACTTGCTAAAGGTGCAGTCCCCACAATTTGTCCCATTGTTATCAAAAAGAAGCCCCTGGAAGTAAATGTATATAAACATCTGTATGTCGGAAGTACCAAAAAGAAGAGGGCACACTATTGACAAAACTCGCCATCAGCTGGGTTAGTATTGCAGTTCTGTGTTTGTTGTTACCAGTTAGTCTCTTTGTTTCACTTTAACCTGGGTCACTTGGGGGGAGGGCAATGTCAGGAATCGTGAGGCTGTCCAATATGCCCTTACCAGTCATTGTGGACTGACTGTCCAAAAAAAGTAAAACTGTTGCCCTAAAAACAATCAGTGCAGAACACTGGACACTTTTTCAGACACTGTAAGAGATGGGAAAGAAAGACACGGCATTTTAATACACATCTGTGTATGCTGCCCTAGATAAATGCCTAGATAATGACATGGTAATTTACATTTAAAAAAAAAGTAGTGGGGAAGGTTTTGATTTATAAACATTGCTCCATATTTCATTAGCGGGTAGGGCACCATTATAAACTCTTAAAGGCAACCGTGGGAGATTTTTAAACTAAAGTAAGCACTCTCATGAGAGGTAAAATGTTTTAACAGCTAGTAGCTTTCATTTAGTTTAATGGCCTTTATTTTTAAATTGCAGTGCTGTAATTATGTCAATAGTAGTGCTAGTACTATATAGCTTTGTACCCAAATACCACCCCCCTCCCCATGTGATGATATCCCACTGCTGATACAAGTTTGTTTCCAGTTAAGCAGCTGTGAGCTTTTGGTATGGTATGCATTTTGATTATGCACATTATGTACATGTGTGTTTCTAGGAACAGCTCATCAAGCAATGATGTATCAGTTCTGCTGCTGACCACATGCAATGTCATTGCACTATTATACAATGGGCACAAAAACAGACTGCAAATTCTCCATCCTGATTGGCTGACTGGCACCTCTCTCCTGTTGTAAATCCTAGCATCACCCCACAGGAAGAGGTGCCAGCCGCCGGTCAGCCACATCAGGATGTCCCCTGAAATCACTCCAACAGTCACCAATGCAGCACTCGGACAGATGGCAAAAATCCCTGTTCATTAGTAACTGGCAAATCGCATCACCAAACAGTCACTACAACATGAAACTGCGTACCTCAAATGAAATGGTGGGCAAATTGAAACCGCGGCTTTCTCACCTGTTCATCGCTATTTCTCTTATACTCTCTTCTGTGCCACATGCACAATTTTCAACATTTCCTGGCCCCTCAAAAACACACTGCAACTGGCAATGCTAACTCAATACTGCGCATGCACAGTAGCAGTGCGGCTCCAGTAACCAGGGAGTATGTTTTTCCAGCAGAACAATAAACACAGTAAACATCGGTTAAAATGAGAAAAAACAACTTTTATTTACTGTTTTTTCTATATGCCAAAAATAGGAGGACATTGTATAATCACAATATGCCACTTGAGGGTGTTGGTGATGCCAGGATTTACCCACGCCTGGTGTGCTTTGGCCACTTGGCTGCGCCTCATGACCAAACAACGCACCAGGCATGGGTAAATCCTGGCATCACCAACACCCTCTCATGGTATATTGCTTAATTACACCATGGAGCTACAGTCTATGAATATTGCTTGACAGCACATATCTGTTCACTTCTATAGCCACTGAAATTTTGTCAGTTTGGTTTTTGCATCAGGCGCAATGATTGATGCAGTGCTGGATAAAGAAAGGCACTCAAACACTGAGAGACATATGTGAATGGCAGTGGGAAGCCAGACAACAGATCTGGGTGATGCTGCCTTGGTAATCTGTCTTACATGACATGTGGGCTATTAAATCGAGGGAATAGTTTTGTGCGGAAGAACAGTGCATTTGCCCAATAAAAACATCTGTTTACTAATATTAGGACATCTCTGACAATGTAACAAGTACATTTAAATTTTATTGCTCTGATCCCTGTGATTCAATTTCTTCTATAGGAGAGAAAATATATACCATTTTACAATGTGTAGTGCATTTGTTGTGTAAAGTGAGTGACAGCATAGATTACTCTAGGGAATAACTAACTCAAGCTGAGGATGCTTTTTACAGTGTGATCCCTGTTCTCACTGCCACACTGGCTCGCTGTCCAATATGCAGTACAACAGCAAAGGGCAATGTCAGAAATCATGAGGCTTTCCAATATGCCCTTACCAGACGTTGTGTGCCAAATGTCCTTCACCACCATACACCTCTGGATCCGGCTGGGTGATTGTTTCATTTTCCCTGCTGCTACTGCTGTCAGATATATTGGACTGATACGGGTCATCCCTGAAAGGGTCCAGGAGCCCAATTCCGCTCTCTACAGTACTATAGTCGGGCTCGCTGTCAGACCTGAAAACATTGGAATCACTGCCTGTGGCACTGCTACTGAAAGTAGAACAGCTAGACTCAGCCATGGTAGCAGTGCAGTGTTTTCCTGATAACATGTCAGTGCTGAAGACTAGCAATGCTGTGTGAGCGTTTATGTCAGCCAGTCCTGGTTTCACTCACTTCTGGGTTCACGGCGAAAAACAATAAAAAAGGTGTGTTAAAACATTCGTCTGCTAATATAAACAACTCTGTGAGACAGATTTAGTGTTGAGAGACAGGATGGTGCATTACTACTGCAAATGTGAGCAAATTCCTTCAAAATGTTTGTGTTCTGCAAGACACGCTTCAGGTGATATTATTATGACTATATGATGTATGCCACGATGTAGCTGAGGATCCAGTGACAAATCGGTTAGTAACATTCCTATTCTAATTTTTGTACTGGATGTTGTATGCACGGAATAGATAGAAACAGAAACAGAATTTGATAGCACATAAGGACCGTTTGGCCCACCTACTCTGCCCGTTTTTCCCTACCTACTGTATTACCGCAGACCCTTCTTGATCTCTGCCTCTACCCCCCTTGCCTTATCGCTAAGATTCCTTTATGCCTGTCCCTATTAGTGGTAATGCAAGGGGGGCAGAGCTGGAGACCAAGTAGGGTCTACAGTAATCAAGGCCCCCTGTTTTCTGCAGTTCTGTGGCATGCAACGATTTGTGCAGAAATTAAAACCTGCCACAGAATTTGAGGGTGGCCACAGAAATTACACAGAAATTGCCCCAGTAAGTTAGACAGAAATGGACACAACTCCTTTCCACCAATTCCTTGGCTTGTTTTTAGCTTATAAGAACTAAAATTTACCCCCAGCCATCCCAGTCTCTCAAACCATCCCCACCTAGCCCTGAGATCCCCCCTTGAGTTACCCTATTTTTTTTATATTTCACCCTTTTTTGGTCGAAGGTTGTGTGTTGATCCATTGCCAGTTCCTATCACTGTTAGTAGGCCAGAATGCTTGTTTCTTATCCCAGTAGTACTTTTTAGGGCCCACACAAAGCCATACTGGGGCATGAATCCCACATTTGGACCCAGCAGTAATAGGATGAGGCAGTGGATTGTCCAACAGTGTTGGACCAAAAAAGGGTGCCAATATAAAAAAAAACTGAGTGACTCAGTGAGGCTCTGGGTGGAATGACTTTGGTGCTAAGATATGCAGGATTGGTATTTCTTGTTTTATGAAGGGGCAGAGTAATGTAAAAGAGGAGACCGTACAATACGTTTGAGGGAGGAAGGATCACTGTACAGTGCTGGGCTGGATGATAACACTCATTTAAATCTACAAGGCCACTCAATGACATTCTCAAGGCTGGTTAGGAAGTTGGTGGGGCTGAGATGGGCATTGGTGGGTTTGACCTGTTCTGAAATCATGAGAGGGCAAAGTGCTAGCTAGGGGGATCAATTTGCTATCCGTATGCGGTTTAGAGCACAAAAGGTTGCTATGGATGGGACTGGGGGGTTGTCAACCTATGGGCAGCAAGACAACTACCTCTCTGTCTGTGTCTCTTGCTAGAGGTAGGGGTGGGCAGTGGGGCAATGACTTCTTCAAGCTGTTTTTGGCATGTGCTTAACAGCAACCAGTAGTGAGAAACCAAAATGCTGGGAGACTGAAACAATGCTCTGCAGATCACTGAGGCTGGATGGAACTCAGCACAGGAATGGTTAGACCCCAGGTGGAGTGGAGCAGTTGCTTTCATGGAAATGGGCTGGGGAGTCCAACAAATTGCCCAGACAGCCCAAAGAACAATGGGAGGCAGACAGGAGCTGCTAAAGGGATGCCCAATGAGGATGGGAAGGAACCAGCAGGAACACCCAAAGGCAGCCATGTAGCTGGGAGATACAACAACGGGCAGGAGGGCAAGAAACAGCCATTAACTGCATGGACTGGGACATAGCTTGTGTCACCCACTGCCCCTCTGAACCTCAGACAAAGCCTCCTGAGACTATTTTAATATTAATGGACCAGAAGGCACATTTTGGCATGCAGACCTGCAGAAATGTAAAAATGATATAATTGGGTTATTGGACCTTATAAGATAGCTCCCTACAGAAGCCGGGAAGATAGTAGGAGGGCTGAGAACCCAACAGTCAGGCAGAGAGAGTTTGAGGCTTGTTTTTGGAACCTTAAAGAGAGAGCGTATCTGACACTGCAGTAAATAAAAATTACCAAAGCTTGAAGTTGTGTCCATTTACTGTGTTTACACTGCATCCAGCACTCTTCCCTTGCACATGTACCATAAATATAATACAAATTAAAGGGCTACTGACACCGCAAAGAAAACTTTAAAAAACATGATAATTAGATACAATTCTGTTTGTATTCAAATTGTAATATGTATATTTCTCCTCCCCATAATTTATTACTAAAGAAATGTGTATGAGTGTATGATCGGTGTCCCGTACAGTCCATTTTGAGTTTGTCTGCCTCTATAGCTTACTCCCTACTTCAAGTCATAATCCTCTGTTGTGACATCACAATCTGTTGGTTGGGAGTAACTGTGAGGTCACAAGCAGTGTTCTATGACTTCAGGTAGGGAGGGAGGGAGAAAGGAGCAGGAACAGATTAACTCTTCAGGAGCAAAGATCTTGTTTCCATGCAAATGACTTCACTACTAAATAATGGCGAGGGGGAATACAGAAGTAATGGGAAATAAAAGCTGGACAGTGCCTAAATATTATATTTTGTTAAAGTTCTCCTGAACATGTCACCAGATCTTTAAAGCAGCAGTGCAATGAAAAATATTTTTCCAAAAAGCTGGTTTCAGCTAAAATTTATAAAAAATAGTAGCATACCTGTCAAATCTACTTTTTTAGTTACCTCCTATGCTGCGCATCTTGTGTTTGCCTTTTTTAATCGATCCTAAGCCTTGCCAGGTCTGATATGCTATTTCAGTGTCAAATGTGGTGGCCATCTTTTTTTCTTGTGAGAAAACTCTACTAAAGCATTTATATAGTCCAGGCACCATGTACCAGTGGGCTACTACCTCTGCCTGTTGGCCCTCTAACAGGTTAAGGGGCCTGGGGCCTGCTATGGTGGTGTTCGGGGGTCCTATCCCACAGATTATAAAAATAACGTGGTGCCTCCACCCAGAGAGAATTAGAAGTGGGTCAGGAGACTGGCTGGCACACTCCCCTGGGATGCTGCACCTACCCACCTCCCCTACCAACCACCTGACACACTGGATACCCAACAATTCAGTACCACCATAAATCATGAACAGTAATGCCTTGACAGATTCAGAGAAATCCTGCATACACAGTTTCAAATGGTAAACCACAGCTTTATTTGGGGCAAGGACTAGGGAAGGGGTACCAGGACACAGGATGGCTGTGGATAAAAAAACTGGTTAGTGTGAACAAGCAACAACAATAAACATTGGGGCCTGCAGGCCAAACTCACCCCCACTGGTACCAGTGTTCCTGGATATTCTTAGGGGTACCCACTAGGTGCAGGCCTGGTACAGTGCCGCAAGTTGGCCAGCTGTTGGGGCCCTGAAAATGTTGGAAACGGACTTGGTTTTAAGAATAAACAATACAACTTCCTTTTGCTTTTTTCTTTCTAGGAACCACGTCCTGTGCACTCATGATTAGATGACCTCAAAACCCTGAAGGATGGAGCTCCTTGTCCAGTGTAGAATGGGGCTGAAGAAAGGCTGGCCTTGGTCCCTTAGGCAGGATGGACTTGCTCAAGGATCTTGCAGATAGTCACCTTGACTGTAGTTCTGGCTGCCTGTCACCTTCAGCCACTTCTGGCCCATTGTAGAGCTTTGTGGCAGGACAGCACCGACCCCAGAAGGCCTAGACCCAGAAATGGCTCCACAGCCCAGCTCCCCCAATGGGTTGTAGGAGCCCTAGAACCCAGCAAGCGCCAGTGACCTCCTGAGACAGTGAGTCTCACTTGAAAGGGATTAGCAGGTTCCCTCCCTGGCTCTGGGTGAGAACTCCTGAATGGCGGGGTCCTCCTGCAGTCCCTGCACTGAGTTCCAAACAAGAAAAGTTCACAGGCAATCCCTCCAATGAAGTCCAGTGCCAATTTGTGTGGGTGCTAGCCTTAATTCCAAGAAGTGCAGGAGCAATCAAACAGGGGAATCCCAGAACAACAAACCCCCTCTACACCAGTTCACATTTTCCAGTTAAGCAGTGTCCACAACCTTTTCTTTTTTGCTGCAGCGGGACCTCAGCTCTCAGTCACTTTCACCAGTTCACGTAGGACTGGTATACTACCTGGCTAGCCCCCCGATGTCCAGAGACACTTTACTTCTTTAAAATTTCAAATTCAGTCCCACACAAGCAAACGACCTCTCAGCAGCAACTGTAGCACTCAGGTTATTCGCACAGTCCTCTCAGCCAGTTCAGCTTCTAGTGCAGGGTTTCTGCAGCGTTTACTTTCTCCCAACAATAAGCAAACAGTTTCTCAATACCTGGGAAATCAGGATCACAGTTCAGTCTCTTTCTCTCTTTCCCCTTCTCACTCTGACTCTGCAACACAGCAATCTCCACATACTGTAGGGCCTAGGTAAGCCCCATGATGTCCAAAGTCCGCTATCACAGGGTCCTGATTCGTACAGAACCTGGGAACAGACTGAAGAACTCCCAGAAAGTCCACACAGTTTCAGCCAAAAATCCAGTATTCCGATTGGCTGATAGAGCCTGTCCATAATCAATACCCATAGAGATCAATATTTTCTGCTTGTTTATTGGGGCATGATCTAGGAGCCTGAATTAGTACCTTCCTTTTTTCAGGAGTCCCTCTGTCCAAGTTTTGGGCACCTAGGTTACTGATTGACTGCAACAATGGGGTCAAATGTTACGAATATGTCAGCTCCCATTCAATTCTATGGAGTCCATACAGTTGCCCTAGAAATAACGTTTTGTGCAGTCAATATAGCCACTTTTGTTAGACTAAAACCCTACAGTCTTGTAGCCCCAACTGTGCCCTTTACAGTGACTACATTATTTTATATGCATTTAATGCCCCCAGCCTGCTGCTGCCGATGCAACACAGTCCCCCTAGGTGGCAGGCAGCACCCTCATTAATATTCATGAGGTCTCCAGGAATCATTCATTTGCCCTGATTCTGCCCTTGGTCAAACTTAATTTTTTAAACATTGCAGTGGCTTCTCCATCACCTTGTTCTGGTCACTGGTCCCCATTTAGGTTAGGAGGGGCACCAGGACCAACAGAATGTCTTCTGTTTAACTGCAGCGGTGCCTGGAAAAATCAAAAGTACGACCTGCGCATGCATGGTTGTCAGTAAGGTCAAAATAACACCGGAGACTTGCGGTTCAACATTTTAATCCCAAACTGGGCTAAAACTGACACAGGACACTGGGGCATGGCGGTGGTGTGCTCAAAGAATTGGGGGGGGGGCAGGAGGCAGTGGGAGATCCAGGTAAAACAGGGCAATTAAGGTAAGCCCCCAAAGGGGGGTTGCATTTATAAACTACTCAGATTCTGGTGGAATTAGAAATTATTATTTTTTTCTAACTTCAAATATTATTGAACATTGAGTATATGACAAGAATTCATACACAATAATCAGGTCATCAGGTATGAGGAAAGTGAGACAAGAAGTAGGTACATTTGTCTTAGTTAATTGACTTGCTAATACAAATGTCTCTTCTCTTCCAGGTACAGTTGACTGGATTCCTTGACCTGCAAACTTGCTGTGGATTCTATGTTTTATTTAATACCCCATATGAACCTCCCGTAGATATTAAAAGCACTTATCACCTCACTCCACCTGTCACTGCTATACTCCATACTATAAAGTATCTGTTACCCGTTTCTACAGAAACTGTATGGTGTATTCATAACCCCGTATTAATTGTACTGAACGCATCAGCAGACCTTACATGAACTGATCTGTATTGCTGTATCTTGTATCCTATGCACTGCACTGCACTATGACTGTTAACAACTAATACCATGCATCTCCTGCCCTCTTTGCACAAAAACTGGAAAATTGTATGCTGTCTTAGTTACTCTGTACGATCTGTATGACATTGTGATACCTGTCTGTATGTTCAAACCTTATGTAACAATCCCCGGGTCACCCCTGAAAAAGGGACCTTCAGGGCCCAGCGGGCCTATCCGGTTAACAAAATGTAATAAATAAATAAATAACGAAATAATACCATTTGTGTATTAGGTGGATTCCACATAAAGTCATATGACCCATCATTAATAACATATGTACCTAAAATAAGTAAGTAATAAAGAAAGATTAAACATAAGAACCCTGATTTATGGCTGGTGTGTTTGTTCAGTACTATGGTATAACATTTATGCAAGAGGGGGGGTGGTAGGCCCAGGTAGGAGAGTTGACCGAAGATCAGGGATCATCTTGTAGATGAGACGAGAATAAATAGGAACCAATGGGGGGGGGGCCCAGCACAGAATCTTCTGGCCCCTTGTCAGATTACCAGGGCCCCTTCTGATCTGGGAGTTCTGTCAATTCAATACCCCAAGGCTTGTTGCTCCAGAACAGAGATACCCTGCAGCTCCTCTATCATGTGCATGAAGGGTAGCCAAATCTGAAAGTATTTGTACTTCTGCAGGAGTAATTCTGCAGTGATTCTCTCTACCCTGGAAATTTCTTTTACAATGGTGATTCATTCCTTCACTGTTGGTGCTATCTGGGAGAGCCAACGTTTGGTGATGGCCTTACCTGGTGCTGCCAACAGGATGCCAATGAACAACCTTTGGCCATTGGATCTTTTGCCTTTGGAAGGAAACCTAGTAGCAAATTCTGGGTGCTGAGCACCTGGTCGCAATCCAATATCTTCCCTAGGTGTTTACCCACCTCTGTCCAGAAAGGCTGTAAATGGGGCATTCCCAGAAAATGTGGAAATGAGATCCTTTACCCCCACAATTTCTCCAGCATAAATCAGTGTTCCCCTTTTTATAATACTTTGTCCTTGTGGGAGTATTGAAAAATCTAGATACAATTTTCCATCTAAATTCTTTCCAGTTATTGGATGCAGAAGTGCGCTTGACCCCTTCCCAGATAACCCTCCAGCTGTCCTCATCTAACTGGATGTCTAATTGCATTTCCCACTCTATTTGACACAGGGGTGGTGGCAGATCTTCAGAGACTCTATGGGCCATCATAAGCCTAGAAATTTGTTTCCTTTCACCCGACCCCAGGACTGAGTCCCATATAGTGTGTATCAGCAGATGAGGGGGTTGTTGTGCATCTGCTAGGTTCGTTCCTGCTTTAAGAAAATATGCTACCTGAAGTTATCTAAAAAAGTGTGAATTGGGGAGCTGGAATTCCTGCTGCAGTGCCTGAAAATTTGTAATTTGTAAAGAGTTAATGAATTGACTGAAGAACCTGAGACCCTTTCTTTTCCAAAAGGAAAAAGCGTGATACATCCTAGGGGGTGAAAAATGGGTGCAATGAATGATTTCAGTTTTGCTAGATAATGTGTCCCCCATTACTAGATCTTGTTTTATCTCCCCCCATATTCTATATGTTTGTTTAGTCCATGGGTTCGCTATATCTTTTTTTGTGAGATGCGTTGGGGATCCATTAAAATCCAGTTGTGGACTCAATCCTGGCTCACCTTTAATTTCTAGTGAGACCCAGGTGTTATTCGGGTCATTTGTTAGGTAATTTACTCAGGGTCCTAATTATGCTATTTGGTAATAGGTTCATAAATTGGGAAGCCCAAGGCTACCCCTCTCCCTCACTCTCTGCAGTGTCTCCCATGCAATTCTGGCCCTCCGTCCTCCCCATACGAACTGATGTAAAGCTTTGGTGATTTTTTCCATTCTGAACTCGGGACCCGAAGGGGGAGAGTGTTAAATAAGAACAAAAAACTAGGAAGTATGTTCATCTTAATGGATTTGATTCTCCCCAGTAGGGTCAGGGGGTGGATAGTCCATCTCTTCAGATCAGTTAGGACCTCTTGGATTCATTTGTCATAACTGACATGATATAATTGTTTCAGGTCCATGGGAATGTGAATCCCTAGGTATCTAATCTGAGATGATACCCATTTGAAGGGAATTAACTGTTCTAATGTTCTGCTACCTGGGCCACTCATTAAGATCACCTCTGTTTTGTCGTTATTTATTTTAAATCCTGAAACTTGGCCATATTCCATTAAGATCTGGAGCAGTATGGAAAAGGTTTTCACCAGGTCTCTTAAATATAACATGGTGTCGTCTGCATAGAGGGAAATTCCATTCTCCTCCCCTCCTACTATAATACCACTCAAGTCTTTGTGTGATTTAATAAGTTGAGCTAGGGGCTCCATACTAAGAGCCAAAAGGATCAGGAATAGGGGGCAACCCTGTCTGGTGCCCCTCTTAATTTTCAGTGGGGCTGATATTGTGTCATTCACTTTAACCCGAGCTGTGGGGGTGTTGTAAATTTCTCATATCCATTCTCTAAATTGGTCTCCAAACCCAAATTTAGCCAGTACTTCTGATAGGAAGTCCCGACATAAGCGATCAAACGCTTTCTCTGCATCAATTGCTATAGTAATTTGTTGCTCCTTTCCTTTTCCTCCCATATACAGGACATTTAGGCAGCGTCTTATGTTGTCCTTAAGGTACCTGTTCTGTACAAAGCCTGCCTGGTCTGGATAGACCAGGCTTGGGAGGACTGCATTAACCCTATTAGCTAATATTTCCGTAAAAATCTTAGAATCCTTGCTCAGGAGTGAGATAGGTCTATAAGAACTGCATGCCTCTGGGAGTTTTCCTTCCTTAGGGATCACTGTTATATAGGCTTCCCCCCAAGAACCGGGAATTCACCATCATCCTTATGCTTATTAAAAACCTGGACCAGTATGGGAACTAAAAGCTTACTGAATCTTTGGTAAAATTCAGCATTGAACCCAGTTGGCCTGGAGAATTGCCACCCTTCAAATTGCGTATGACCTGGGCTACCTCGATAGAGGTTATTGGGAAGTCTAGTTGTGATTTAATGTCTTCTGTAAGTTTAGGGAAGGAGACCCTGTCCAAGAATTTTCAGATGGACTCCCTAGGATCTTGGTCCTGTGGGTCTAAATCATATACGGACCCATAATATTCTTTGAATGCCTCTGCAATATCTGCTGGTGTGTAGATCTGGGATGGGATGCCTTTCTTAGTGGTCCATAGAGTTTTGACATACCTGTTGGCCTGGGCCTTTCTCAAATGAAAGGCTAGTAATTTACTGGCTCTATTGCCATGTTAGTAATATTTCTGGTTCCCATACCTTAACTTCCCTTCTATTTGTTGATCTAAAATGTTTTGTAGCTTTTTCCTTGTTTCTTTTATTTCTGTGTGTAATTCTGCCCTATGGGGTCCTCCCTGTTTAACCGTGTGCTCAAGCTTCTGTAATTTAGTCTCCAAGACCTTCTGTCACTCTAAGCAAGTTCTTTTAAGGTGTGACACAAACAACATGATTTGCCCCCTCAACACGGCTTTCATTCCATCCCAGAAACACCTGGAATCTGGACCATCCACCAAGTTGTGTGTTTGTCAGTCTTTAATAATTTCCTGTATGTGGGACCTGAAGCCCTCCCTGTCAAGCAGGGAGGAGTTCATCCTCCACTGCAATATCTTTTTCCAGTAACCTAGCTCTAGTGTTAGTACTACGGCTGAGTGGGCCGACACCAGGCAGGGGAGGATCTCACAATCCTGAACCTTGTGAAAATCTACGCTGCTACACAAAAAATAATCAGTTCTAGAGTGAGTGCCATTTGCGTGGGAATAAAATGAGTAGTCCCTCATAGATTTATTGAAGTCCCTCCAGACGTCCACTAAGGTCAACTCCTGCATACCACTCCTTATCGCCTTACTCATACTTTTGTTTGTGGCTGGGTTTTGGGAGGAGTGATCATACTGTGAGTTAGGGACACAGTTGAAGTCCCCACCCATCAGGATCATACCTTCTCCCAATTGTGCTATCTGTTCAAAAATTGTAATGAAGAAAATGGGATCGTCCCTGTTGGGTGCATATAGATTTATAATGTGGATCACCTGGGTAAACATTTTCCCTGTTACTATAATCCCTCTTCCAGCTTCCAGTATGATTTCTGAGGTCATTTCAAAAGGTACCCCTGCCCGTTTCCCAGATGAGTGCGAGGTATAAATCACCTTGCCCACCCAGCTCCGCTTTAATTTTGTATATTCTATATCTGAGAGTTTGATCTCCTGGATGAGACTAATATCAGATTATCTGTTTTAAGTAATGGAGTATCCCTAAACATTCATGGATGTTACTGTAAGGGTACCCATATATGGGTTTCATTTTTCCTTCTGTTAACAGATTCCCTCATCTTTATATTTGGCCTGCGCCTTCCACCAAGGTCCTTCCCCTTGTATATCCCTCTCCCAAGCCATCCCACCCCATTAGTATAACCCACCATGGTTATCAGGTAACACATCAACACAATGGGTAAACAAACCCCCATTCCAACTCATTTTAAACAGTTGTAAAACAAACATATAAACATTAAGCTATGAACTCTTTTTGTTAAACTTATAAGTTGCTTCCTAGATTAAAGGATATTATGATGGAACCCCGAAGCCGCGGGGGTGTTGAGCCTTGGCTTAAACTCCTACTACAAATAGGTCGGATTCCATGGAATCAGGTAGAAAAAGAATGTCACCACCCAACAGGAGCACATAGGTTGGCCATTGAGCTTGAAAAAAACTCTTGCTCTGAGTGGCTGACCTAAGATATCCTCCGGGGCTGTCCACATTATTTAAATTTAGTGGGAATAAAGGGTAGGGTGGATGATATCCGCCCCTATCCATAACCAGCATTGTGCAGAAGTATACTCGAGTAAATTTCCCTTCTGAGCTCTAAAATACTGCATAGGTGTCTTCCTCCTCCCTCCTGGACCTGTTTTGATAGCAGTAGGTCTGATTAATAAACATCTTTTGGCCCTATAGGGAGGTAGTGAGGTAAATATTAGTGAACCTCGTCCCAAACAATAAGTCTTTGCCCCCCCTCCAAAACATCCCTTGTCCAGGTCCCCAGCTATGCATACTTAATTAGTTTACAGTTAGTAATACAGTTTAAGTCTCTCCTGGGAACAAAGAGAAAAAAAGGAGCAACAACTGTCACTCAGGCCAACGCTTCTACCAAGTGATGGTGTGAGGTATGAGCATTAATGTTCCCTCTGAACAAGGAGATGCCCCAATGGGGCAGAGGGGTTACCACATTTAGTTTTAGAAATATCAGTTAGGAGTGGGCCCCCAATTTATCAGTGTTCCATATAAATGGAAATTAGCCAGCTTGTAATGGCGAGGAGTATAGGTGTTGCCAGTACCTTTTTAGAAAGTCAGGTTGAGTTCCAGTTCGCCGATCTGCCTTGGTTTACTTCGTCAGGTAATGAGGCCTTATTTTCTCTACTTAAAATTTCCCTTAAGTCCTGGCTGAGATGAGAAGGCCATGATATTGCTAATGGTTGCGCTCACTTTGGTCTGCCTGCTCTCCGCCACGCCGAATGTGAGAGCTCATTCTCCAGCAAGTCAGCATGCATCTCGGGACAATGTAGGCCCAACTGTTTAAGCAATGGCATTGCTTCTCTGGTGGTGTCGAATAGGATTGGGCCCTTCTCAGTGTGGATACGTAATTTTGCTGGATAGTACAGATGGTTGCAGATTTTTTTCTCCTTAGCCTGCTTAATAACCTCCCATACCTGCTTTCTTTTTTCATTTAGAAGATCTGAGAAATCTTGATTGAAGAACAATCTTTGAGTGTCCAGTTTAACTTTCTTTATTTTCCATGCAGTTTGGAGCACCAACTGGCGATCTTGATAATTTAGCATACGTGCTATAATCGAGCGCGGTCTCGCTGTCTGTTCTTTTGGCTTGGGGGCTAATGAACAGTGTGCTCTCTCAATTAGGAGAGGGGTATCTTCTGGAATTTTTAGAACTTCTCTCAGAATATGTGATATAAACTCCTTCATTGACTCAAAGGATTTCTCCATATCTTCAGGTACACCGTAAATTCTAAAATTGTTTCACCTTGCACAATTTTCCTGATCATCCAGCTTTAGTTGTAATTCCCTTTCTCTAGTTAACAAGTAAAGGATAGCTCGGTCATGTTGGCTGGATGAATCAGCTAGGCCCCCAACACATTCCTCCACCGCCGTAGTTCAATTGTCGATGGCTTTTAAGTCGGTTTTAAGGTCTGCAACCGAGGATTCCACTCTATGAATTGCCTTTATTATGCCATCCAATTTTGATAAAATCACCCCTGGTCTGATGGTTCAAAGTTTTCCTCTGAATCGGCTATGCTACTTACTGGAGAGGCTGAGTGCGCGTCTCGGGGACAGCTGGAATTTTTACCAGACTCCATCAGTGTTTTAAGCTTTGTGGCTTGAGAGTTTCTATGCCTAGATCTGTTGGAGGTCATTTCCCCCTACTTTGTAGTCGGGAATTTCTTTATTTAAAGTAGATTTATTGCTGGCTAGATAAATATTGTTGGAACAGCCCCGGAGTGTTTTGGTTAGACAGCCATTGAGACGATGATGTCACCGGAAGTTCCAGAATTAGAAAATTTTACCACCAAATAAAATTTCAGATGCCTGGCATCTTTTATAGTGAAAAAAGGTGAAATCATATTTTTTGCCAAATTTCAATGCATTGCTGCTTTAAATATAGTTAACTTGCCTAGAAATACCAATTAGTGGGCCTCAAAAACTTTATTTATTATTTTAACCTCATTGTCATACTGAACTAATTGAGTCACTTGCAGCCTGGGAATAGTAAATAAGAGATAATAGCTGTATTCTCACAGAATTTAAGACGTAGTGTTTCTCACTTAGTTTCTTCATGTCACTCTTTGTACTTTATCATTATTATTTTTTTAAGTAAGTGGGGTAGGTAAATGATAAAAATAAGATGGGCCCCTATCTCACTCACGTACTCTGCCCTTGAGCCCCCCTCTCCCGACACACTGGAGCAGAACTAGAACTCTGTGCCTCTATTTTAGGTCATAAATGTCATGGGAGGGGGTAATCTTGTAAGAAAATTTACTGGAAATTACTTTGAAACTTTTTTTAAAAAAAGTTCCAGTTCTGGCCATAAATTAAGCTGGCAGTTACCCCCCAACAATAAGTGTCAGCCTAAATATAGACTGAGCTGTGCTAGTTCTTCAGACAAGCAGATTTCATTTTCCTTGCAGCACTGATAATAACAGCCCACAAAGATAACCTTTGCAGCTGACATCAGAATAGTACTGCACGGTTTGCTTTTCTTTCTTTTCCATGCTTGTGATGTGAAATCAAATATGACGTGCCTTATCTTGGAGCAAAAATAACTGATCTCTTCCAAAGACAGTGCCCCGGGGAGAGCCTCTTTAATCATATTCAGACCAATTACTGTAGATCCAGCTGCTCTCTGCAGTATGATAAATTCAACAACTTTTGAATTTGGGAAAAACGGAGTCCATATCTATGCAAGCAACACTTGATTAAGTCAGTGCAATAATTAATCAAGTAAACATTGGCTGACTGAATGCCTCCCATGAGAGACTGCTGAAACGGAGCTGAAATGACTGACTGCTTTTTTTAACCAAGCGCTGGTTGGTGCAGGGGAGTTGGAGTGGAGCAGGAGTCTTATGGAACAGAATCTATAAGTTAGACAGCTCACCCTGCAGAATGAGGCTTCGTCTTGCATCCTTGATGTCTGCGGCGGGAGGGAGTGAAGTGGGTCCGCATTTTGGCTTCAGTTTTGCCAAGTTTTTTTTCCCTTTGTTTTTTATCTTGATTCTGTCCCTCGATGGCAGACTAGAGAACAGCTGTGGTGGTGAGACAGACAGAGCAGATGGCAGAGAGGAGATGGGGAGCATCAGCGGCCGAACTGAGGCTGAAACTCTATAAAGTAATAAAGCCGCTCAGCTGCTTGCCGGCCAGCTTTATGTAAATGAAAGAACTGAAGTGCTCATTGGAGGGCTTATTTCTTTCAAGGAGAGAAAGCTCCCAGCTGTGAAACTCTGACTAATGTCACAGTCTGGTTGTATGCTCATTGGTCTGTCAGGAACGAGCCCACTGTAGATTGCTTTGCATTGAACTTGTCCCTGACACATCTCTGAAATGTAATTCTACCACAAGATGTTTCTTGCACATGTGCAAGGAAACATAAAAATACAAGCAAAGGGACAGCTAAGTAAATAAAACTGTTGGGAATGGAAAAGAATGAGGGAATGCTGGAAAGACTGAAGAAATGAAAAAGATGAAGCCAAGGTAAGCAAAGTGAAAAACTAAAGATAAAGATTATGTAAAATATGGAAACTAAATAAGGGAAGAGGGAACAGACCAAACAGAGAAAGTCACAGTGAGATTGCAGAGGAAACATTTAAAAATGTTTTAACATGTATATGTTGCTCTGGGACACTATGTAAGGGTAGGCTAGACAATGCATCCCAATTAAAAATGTCACTGAGGGACGAGTACTATAGATTTACTTAGAGCATCAATAATTGTTCAGTACAGTAGTCAGCTTTTATTTTATTCTTTTGTAACCGGGTAAGGGTACCAAAGAATAAATCCAGTGTAGTTCACCCTGATTTGAATTAATCAAAGTTTGGCTCTGTGGAACTGGCAGTCCTATCTCTTCAGCATCCCTAGTCTGACAGCCAGCCTCAGTACATTAACATTCTGTGATAAAATTGTTTGCCGAGCATTGCAAGTACCATCCTCTTCATTCCTGGGGTGGGCAGTGGCGTTGAGTTGGGCAGGGTGGGTTACACTAGATTTTAAAAACTGGGATCAGACAAGGCTGTTGAGGGGGCAGGATCATGTTAGGGAAAGGAGAGAATATCTTGCTACCATTAAGTCTAGGGTAGGGGAGGTTGCAAAGAGCATTACTGCTGTTAAGAGGGAGGGTGAAGAAAGAGAGCATTGCTGTGATTAGGACTGGGGAAGAGATGAGAGGAGGGATTATTACTGCCATTATGTGGGCTGGGAAAGGAGAGAGTATTACTGCCATTAGGTAGTTCTGTGTGTGGTACATAGCTCAGTGCTTGTGATATGTAAGCTGGATGAGATATGGTTGATGCTTAGATACGTTAGAGCTGGATTAGTCCATTGGACAGAGCTTGCAGTATGTAGGAGCTGGATGATATATGATTAGTGCTTAGATACGTTGGTGCTGAATAGGAACATAGGTCCGTGCTTGTAGTACGTAGGTACTGGATGAGATATGTTTAGTACTTAGATACGTTTGAACTGGATGAGATATAGTTGTTGTTAGAACTTGATCTTTTGGCCTTTCTCTGTAGCCCACCTTTGGTTGGACGCTAGTTAAGTGTAGGACTGAAGGTCCAGCTAGGTGAGATATGCATGCCTGAGAAGGAGGAGGAGGCAGGGGAGGATGGAGGGTGAGTGTGACTTGGTCTAAGCAGAGCGGTTGTTGCTGGCAAGTTTAAATAGCACATGGGGAAGGAGCTACTGTATTCCCCCCCCCCCCAGAACTACAGGCTGCAGCCTTCAAGTTCTGTGTGTGGTACATAGCTCAGCGTTTGTGATACATAAGCTGGATAAGATATGGTTGGTGCTTAGATATGTTAGAGCTGGATTGGTACGTAGAACACAGCTTGCAGTATGTAGGAGCTGGATGATATATGATTAGTGCTTAGATACTGTTCGTTGGCGCTGAATAGGACCATAGGTCAGTGCTTGTAGTATGTAGGTACTGGATGAGATATGTTTAGTACTTAGATACATTTGAACTGGATGAGAAATAGTTGTTGTTAGAACTTGATCTTTTGGCCTTTCTATGTATCCCACCTTTGGCGGGACGCTAGTTAAGTGTAGGATTGAAGGTCCAAAAAGAAATGTAATAACCGGTGTGATTACCTTCTCCAACTTTGAAGAGGGCAGCCAGTAGCACTTCTGAAGAGTGCAGCAAGTAGCACTCAGGAGAGGCAAAAACCCCTTAGGGGGAACCTCCGAGGATCCATGGCTACTGACCTACCCGTCCTCTGGGCATACTAAAGGAGAGTAATCCTAAAGTAATGAAGCATGCTAAGCTGTTTTAACCAGATCCTGAGTTTTGATTGAACAGCAGATCTTGAGTCCGACTGCAAGCAAGTAATCCTGGAAGATGAGGTACTGATGATGAGTGTCCACCAAGAAAGATTGTAATATATCATGTTAGCAAATCCAGTCCATAATATCTATAGGTGTATAGGTGAGTAGTTTACATATCAGGCAGCTCAGCCAACAGTTGTGCACGGAATCACATCTTGGCAGGGCGAGAAAGTAAAACTTGTTGATAGTCAATCCTGGAATACGAAGAAGAAGAAATCTGTTCCAAAGATGCACTGGATTACGATGAGTAGTTAGTCCTCCTTCGCGGAACAGAGTAGGAGAGAATGGTGATCCTGGCTCGGTGAGGGCGAGTAGGAGTGCAGTGAGCTGGAAGCCAGGCCTCTTGGGGGCAAAGTGGATAGAAACAACCAGGCCCCCTCGTGGGGCAAAGCAGGAGTAGGTACAGCAAGGATATAGCACTGTTGTGGGTGACATAGAAGTGTATTTGAGCATGAAGCCAGGCCCAAACAGGCAAAGCAGGGGACATGGTGGACCCCACGTGGTCTGCCATGACTGAGTTCCAGTGGAAACAGTGAGGTTGTTCTAGACGGGAGCAGAACTAGGTACAGTCTGGTGAGAAGGTCGAAAATATCTACACACAGAATTGTAGATAGGCTGATGAAGGCAAGACTCCTTGTTAGATTTTCAGGTCCTGATGTTC
Organism: Neoceratodus forsteri; assembly: GCA_016271365.2. Taxonomy (NCBI): domain Eukaryota; kingdom Metazoa; phylum Chordata; order Ceratodontiformes; family Ceratodontidae; genus Neoceratodus; species Neoceratodus forsteri. Next base: position 450,393,933 of record JADMNL010000022.1, read on the forward strand.
AAGTCAATGATGAGCAGGAAGTAAACATTGAAGATGAAGTTTCGGCAGCTAGAGATCCTACTATGACTGATGACTGGGTGAGGTGAAGGTGATCCGATTGAGGGAGCTGTAAGTGAAACAGCAGTTTAGCGTTCTTTTACAGTCAGCATAGTTGGAGATGATTGCCAACAGAATATTCTGAGGAACTTGAATCATCAAGGATGATATGGGTGCAGTAATGCAAGAAAAGGAATGGACGAGGTAGGAGTCTAAATGAATGTCAGGCTCCCTTGATGCAGAATTTCAGTGCCTGCATAGATACAATTGACAATCTTATCAGAAGGGAATGTCTGAAGAAGTCCAGGGGAATGATGATGAGGTAGGAGTCTATGGGAATGGGAGGCTTGCAGAGCTGGAATTCCAGTGCAACAGTTAGTTACGAGTGAGTGTGTATCAGAAGAATAGTCCCAAGCTCTCCAGGAAGGAGGAATACTCTATGGAGATGAGCGGCGCAGATGCAACGTTGAAACTGAACCAGAATGGAATGGATTGCAGTAGAGCTATGAATGAGGAGTTAGGGAGGCTGGAGTGTGTACTCCTTGAGGTCCAGAGTAAGCAGAGTGTGAGTGCTTGAGCAAATAAAACAGGTTTTGAGTAGTCAATTTAAAGAAGACGAGACCCCATGGGGGTCTGCTTTTGTGAAGATGGAGTTGCTTGAGCAAGGAGAATGACAGAAGCTCGGTAGATTCGTGATGTGATGCCCCCCTTGGTTCGCTATCGTCACAGTATAATAGGCGTCGAGGTAAGAGGGAGAATGCCCAGTGTGGGTCTGTCTGTAGTGGCTTAAAGTACATTTGAACTAAGAGTAGGGTCCCCCAGTGAGTGTATAAGTTTGTGATGGCGGAATCACGTTGTCCGCCATCGCTATAGTCTATGCTGGCAGAGTTGAGGATGGCGGAACCCCCCTACTGTCTGTCACAGCAGTTGTAGCAGAGTCCAAGGCAAGAAGGACATGACCCCAAGTGATTTCATTGTGAGCGATGAGTGGATGCCCGCTTCAGGGCATGGGTGGTTGGGATGGTGAACCTCTACGTGTCTGCTGCAGCTGTAGGAAGTGAGGACGAAATAAGAGCAATGCGAGATTCCCACGGAGGCTGAGCTGAACTGGAAAATCCCAAGCTGATGACTGAATGAGTTGAATGGAAGCCAGTAGGCCATAATACAGACAGGCTAGATGCTAAAACCTTCACGAGGCAGTGAGAAAGGTGAAGAATGTACATGAGTGGTATCTACCATGGCTACAAGATGCATGAGTCGAGGGTACACATGGCATGACATGAAAGTCCAGGTCTGTAAATCAGCAGGACCTCATGGAGATCTGCTAGAGGAATCGTGTAAGTGATCGAGAGCAAGCTAGGCCCCCACGTGGGCTAGCTGGAGCGGCAGAACCCCCATGTAGGTTCACCTGAGGGGTAGCAGAAGAGAAGAAGTCAAGCTAGACCTCCGCGTAGGCTAGTTGACTGGCAGAACCTCCATGTAGGTCTGCCTGAGGAGAAGTAGAGTGAATGAGTTGAGCTAGGCCTCCACATAGGCTAGCTGACCAGCTGAACCTCCACGTAGGTCTGCCTGAGGAGGAATAGAGTGAGTGAGTGAGTTGAGCTAGGCCTCCACGTAGGCGAGCTGGACTGGTAGGACCTGCACGTAGGTCTGTCTAAGGAAAGAGTAGAGTGGTAGTGCATGCCTTCATAATGGCAAGCATGACTGCTGAGTGGAGAGAGGGAACAGTCTGGACAATTATTGTAAGGATAGTGGTATAGAAACCTCAAAAGGCTTGAGTGGAGGAATGCAGCTGTACTGCTCCTGGGATGTAGAGTTGATTGGAATCTAGGAAAGGGCATTGATCCTGGGACAGCAAGGGCATAATCGTGTAGCAGTTGGAATGATAACCAGGGCCATCCAGCCAGTAGGAAAACTGTGTCAAGCATGGGTAGTACAATGCAGACCAGCCACATACAAATAGCATAATAGAGAGCAAATCGACATATATGATGTTGGAGACTAGAGCATGTCAGAAGAGGCTTATGAGATAGCCATAGAATGAAGTCTTCATAACAGAGAGCTCCATCGTAACAAATAAACTTTTCCTTAGGATACTGCAGCTGAATGTGAGGCAAATCTAAAAGGAGAGGAACTACCCATGAATATGCGGTGAAGCTATCGACCTAGAATCCATGTCTGACACTGTAATAGAGAGAGAGAGAGAGAGAACTGGAGTAGAGGAGAGTGAAATCCAACTGCTGAGACAATTGTCAGTGGCACACAGCCACTGTGGCGGGCATGTCCGTTTTGAGCAGGAGTAGTCCAGGGTTTCCCGCCCCATTGAGCAACGAGGAATGGGCAGGGAAGCACGGCAATGGTGGCCACATTCCGGCCCAGATGTAAGCACTGAGCTTGGAATGCTCCTGACCAGGAAGCAGCTACGAGCAGAGGTGGAATATGTGGAGCATTCATGCAGGCCATGAGGAGGTGGCACGACGAGTGGAGTAGCGGAAATGGAGCCAGCGGTATGGAATGCTGAAGTGAGGAACAGCTGGACAGCTAGGTCAGCTGAGCAACACTGCAGTTGGAACAGGCAGTACTGGTGGCCAGAGCAGATGAGGAAGAAGGAAGCCCCAAAAGGAAAAAAAACAAAAAAACAGGCACAAGGAGGTAGGAACAAGCGGGGGCAGGAAAAGCGAGGCCAAGAAGAGCAAGGTCAAAGAGAAGGGGGAAAGGAGCAGGAGATGAGGACAAAGGAAAGAGACAATGGGGGAAGGGGGCACCAGAGCACAGGGGAGAGAGAAGAACCAGCCCGGCCATGCAGCTGAGCGTGTGCAACTCACTCTAAGCAGGATGGGGGAGGAGCTCTACCCCCACCACAGAACCACAGACTGCAGCCTTCAAAGTGGGAGGTGGGGGAGGAGAAAGCTTTTCTTTTGCTAAGTTTGGGGTGGACAAGAGAGCAGAGAGCATTGCAGCCTTTTGATCTGTAGTGGAGGAGAGAGCACTGCTGCCATTTTTTTCCTGTGGGGGAAGGAGAACTTTGCCTCGCTTAGAAACATAAGCCATGTTTACTCAGCTGACTTCACTCCTTCTGTGTAGCATTGCAGCACTGCCCCTACTAAAAAAGATGCTTAGCTTCTGCGTCTACACAGCCCCTCTCAGCGTCGATACAAGGCGCACTGGAGGGCTGCATCAAAGGAGACTGGCTGATAAAGCAAAAAGATGCCCACAGGGTCTGGCATATTGGAGTAAGCGGTGCAGTCTGACCATATGGCCGATTAAACTACTTGCTCCGGAACGCATTCCCAGACTTGATGCAATTGAGGGAGCAGAGTAAGGAATGGGGTACTGCAATCCAGTAAGTGTCCAAACAACGGCATTTTCACTGCAGCAGCCTGAGCGCTCAGGTTGCTGTGGTGCAAATACAACCATGTAAACAGGGTTATAGACAATGAGATTACAGAGGCAGAAGAACGAAGTGAAAATACGAAAAGTTAGTTGAGCCACTCTGATAGGCCGGTAGTGGCACATCTAGGTTCTATGAGGGCAACCCATATTCAAGTGTGATCCTGAGATTACCTGCTTTAGAACAGCCCATGGTCAGAAGGCATTGCAGATGCCAGGGCTTTCAGGCTAGGGGAGGGAGGTGCATGTGAAAGAAAATAAAGTAAAAATGAAGCCAATGTAAGAAAGATAATGGACAAGCTAAAGATTATTTGTTCAAAATGTGAAAACTAAACAAGGAAAGAGTTAAGCAAACAAGAAAAAGAGAAATAACCACGCTGACACTGCAGATGTTTAATTTTTTATATTTTTAAGATATGGCAATTTTCAGGGTGGCAGTACGGGGAGCCTCTGTATCCACCCATAGCCTGCCGCCCCCAACTACAACTGTGTATGGGGCCCCTGATAGGTGTTCACAGAGAAGGGGAGTCTTGGGTTTTACATGGCTAGACTCTTCAAGCTCCCCCTTGGGTTTGAAATATATTGTATCTATTGGATAGACAGTACCCTATACTACGTTATGTAAAGAATTACTTGTTATGTATGGTATTACTATAAATGTTTTATATATACATAATGCATTTATTGATCATTAATGTTGTGTTTCCCAAAGGAGTTTTTCTCCTGGCCAAGAAAAATTGTTTTTACATCTGTAATAATATTCTGTTATGCCTGAAAATTCAATAAAAAGACTTTATATAAAAAAAAAGCTCCCCCTTGGGGACCAACTATTCAGCTGTAAGCCCCCCTTAAAAAGGGGCTTATGCTCCCATTTTAGTCATCCCTTTCTGCCTCCTATCCCCCCCCCCCAAGCCAGGGAATGTTTTAGTGCTTTGGGGGATATTGGCTGCTGGATGCCTCAAGGTGGCAGCAGAGAATAGGTTTAGGGAGCATATAAAGGAGCAGACAGGAAGTTTTGCGGCCTTTCTAGCCCAGACATGAGGCCGAGGCTGGAGGGGGGTGGCTGGAGGAGCACAGTTAGGTAGGCAAGTAAGGGAGCTTGGTGGTCCATGTGGTCCATTGGGGAGGACCTCCCCCAAAGTATAGACAGAGTGGTTTTCACAGCATTGTGGCAATGAGGAGCTGTGGGAATAGAGCTCCATGGGGAAAGGATGGTTAGCCAGGTTCTGCATCACTGGGGGCAGGGAAAGTAGGTGGCCATGGGGGCCAGGAGTTGTAGGAGCCCTTAGAGACCCCTTCTAGTGAGTATTACTGGGTCTCCAGAACTGTGGAGGCAGTGGCAGGGTCCCCACAGGAGGGAAGCCGGTGGCAGTGGCTCTCCCTTGTACCCAGTGTATCAGGGTGGCCTGGTGGGCAGAGGGAGCCAGGGGCCTTTCACCCAAATATGAGGCCTGCTTGGAGGGGCAGGTCCTGGGGAGATGGAGCATAAAGGCTGGGTGGGTCACAGGTCATAAAGACAGGCCTTGGAGGGTGGCCCTCGGCTGGAGTTTAATGCAAGCCCAGGAAGTGCTGAGGGGATGAGGGCTTGGCAGTGATTCCCCCCAAAGTAGAAAGTGTCAGCTGGAAGCAGAGCAGATTTATGCTACTATTTCTGTGAAGGCAGGCTGTTCAGAGGGACCTGGGTGATGGCAGTGCCCTGGGGCTCTACAGTGGCAGGACAGCCAGAAACAGAGGCTAGAGTACTGGAGCTGGGCTGGGTTTTGGGGCTGCTGTCCTAGTGGAGCCGTGAAGATGAGATGCTGAGTGAAATGAGGGACAGGTGCTGAAAGGGTAGCACTAGCAAAAAAACAAACTTGAGTGGGTTATGGGGCCTGGGTCGTAAGGAAAACTCCTGGCACCCCTTGGCATGGGCCAGAGCCCAGGGGTTCAGATGGGGGAAGCAGCCCACTTTTCTCTGCCAGAATTGGGGGATGACTGGTGCCAGTGAGAGAGTGGGTAACCCAGCAGTAGAGAGAAAAAAAGGTTTGGCTTACCAGATCCAGAGAGCCAGGAGATTGTGGGATCTGAGTCGGGAGGTCCTTGGGTAAAGCGTCCAAAATATAGAAAGAGTAGGAATATCCTTGCTTGTTTACTGACTTGAAACCATTGTGTCTGCTGCTCTCAATGTCTAGCCATTATGTTTGCAAAACGGTTCCATTAGCTCCATGTTTTATTTATTTGAATGAAGTATGAGACCCCTGCATTGCTGGAATCATTTGCTATGCAGGAGCTAAATAAAGAAGCTAGTTGGGAGAAGAATAGCAGTGATGTGCTTTATTTAAACTGAAGGCAGGAGCTAATGAAATGGAAACTTTTTTCTCCTTTCTTAGCAGCTAAATTAATTTCTCACAAGTTTGATTCCAGATGAAATTTCTACCCCACCCTTGGCAGGACTGAGGGGCTCTGTGGGCTCAAGAGACATGCAGTGTGGAGTTCCTGGACTGGTATGCCAGCATTTGGGGAGAATCCAGATTCTGTGGGTGAATTTAAGAGTGCACAGGTGATTGAAGATGCCATTAAGGTAGGCCGCATCTTTTTCTGCTTTGTATGGGAGTGCATTTGTCTTGGTGATTTAGCACTTGAGGTGGCCCCCTCCTATATCCCCCCGGAAGATCTGCAAAGTATATGCCCCAAGATGGGGGGCCAGAGGGGGTTATACTGTGGGGGCTCATCCAGGATGTTCCCCAAACCCCAAAACACCACCGGACCCCGAGTCTCGCGGTCCCATTTGTTACCAGACTTCCCGGCCTGGTTGGACCCTGCGCAGCAAAAAATAGCTGTGGGGGTAGGCCTGGAGCAGGCGTAGGCCTCATCCTGCTGGTGTGGTGTGTGTGTGTGTGTGTGCGTGTGAAAGAGACCCACTGGTTACATGACCATCAGGCAGGGTTCAGATTGGAGGATGGCCAAGAAGGAGCTACAACAGCTGCACACAAGAAAGCACCATCTTAGGTAAATCGGAGAGAGTGGGACTGCGGGAGTGAAGTGACCAAGAGCAGGAGAACAAACCCAGCAAGAGAAAAGGGAAAGAGAAAATATTTGCTCTGTGCTCGTCCACCGTCAGGCAAGTGAACTGGGCTGCCAAATAAAGCAAATGGCCAATTGAACCAACCAGTTAAGAGGCTCTTAGCTGTGGGTACTGGGAGGGTTGGAGAGACTTAAACAGGTATCCACCATGGATTGACAGCATATTGTGTCTGGTGGGAATGAAGAAGGACCATAAGTGACCCCCCAGGAGGAACCCCTGGCCACGGTTCCTGCCTCACTACTATCCTGGCTTGGGAAAAGGAAGAGAACATTAATATTGTGTGAGGTGTGGGTTTAGGGGGGAAGGAGTTGCTATGTTGCCTGTATGACCATACAGTATAGGCATGCTGCCAGTTCCAAATTTGGCAAAGTTCCCTCCCAGTTCCACTGCCAGCCCCTTTGTGCTGTGGTCACCAGCCAATGGGGATTCAGGAGGTTTTGAAAAACTGTCCCTGGGAGAAAGCACTCGTGCCCAGGTGGATGAGACCAGAAGTGAATCCCCAGATGTTATTGTGGAGGCTGTAGAGGAGGAGGAAGGTGCAGGAGCAAAAGTGAAGGAGCAAGATGATGGGGAGCACATCCATCTGCCCCGCTCCCTGCCAACAGCTACCAGCTATCCCAGTGGCAGAGGGAGGGGGCAGGGATCCTAGACAACTGGCCAGAGATCCTCCAGGTCCTGGGGGATCTTTGCCATGGCCCCTGTCCAGCGATAACCCACAGGCCCTGTTAAACAAGTCAGAGCCTACCTCGGGAGCCAAGTTTAGAATCAAGCCTACTGGGAATGGCTCTGAGCCTGGTCCTGCACCAGCAGCAGCAAAAGAGAACACTGGTGATTCAAAGGAGCTAGAGGAGCTAAATGAGGAGAAATATGTTGGTAGCACTTTCTAGTTCCAGGACTATCAGGTGGTCAGGGCAATCCCCAGGCCTTACCATCACCCAGTAACCACCCTAGCAGGCAACATCCCACAGCTCCCAGTCCAGGCTAAGACTCTCCAGACCCGGATGGACCGGTTGAAACCAAGTGACCTATTAAAGTATCATTGGGGGATATGGCTACCAATGGGACAAGCCAGGAGGACCAGTGTGAGAGACCTGCCAGAGCAGAGCCAGGCTGAAAGGTGGGTCCGCAGGAGGCTACAGGTAGAATATCCTATATGAATGATCCCTATGTGCCAGAACGGATATGGGACGTCATCAAGGAAATGAGGGAGAATGGATCTTTAAGGAACAGATGGAACACTTAAAAAATTGTTCCGGGGAGGAGGTGCCCCATCTCAGCAGATGATTCGGCAAGCACAGTTAATGTGTCACACAGGGACCTGGTCTGGCCTAACATTGTTCAAACATTTCACCTTGGTTCAGGACTTGGCTGGGACTAGGATCAAATATTACATTCTGGACCAGGATTCCTTCGGGAATGTGACTGCCAAACCAGATCAGAATATTATTTCCTCCAGATGGGGGTCTGCAACCTAGGCCTTCTGGAGTTTTGGACTTATGAACTGGGCCAGGACAATTGCTCTACGGAGCTGAGTTATGGTGACTGAATATAGTTCTTCTTATTCTTAAACTCAGAATATTTAATTTTTGAAAAAAAAATAATAATGTTGTTGCTGATGAACCATTTTATAATCATGATAATGTTTGGTTCGAAAGATAAGGGTGATTGGTAAGAGGATGTGTGAGTGACTGTGTGAGTGAATGGCTGGGGGACTGTACCCAGTGTAACTTGTTTTGAACTCTGTGGGAGGTATTTGGGGTATAGCTAAACTGTTAGAAATCTACCTCATTACTGTTGTTTGCAAATGTTTAATACGGAAGTTTAATCATTATGGAAAATGATTGAGATTGTCTTTTTGACAAAGAAGTAATGAAGGTTGTTCCTAACCATTTAGATTATCTCCTGGTGCAGGTAGGTTTTAGGTTTTAGAGTTTTATAAGTGGACTGGGCTAGAGAGACAGGTTGGGTGGTGCCTGTGGCCAGGCATGGTGTGCCTGTTGCCAGAAGGCTGGGGAGTGCGTATACCTAGTCTGATGGGAGGAGACCATCACTGGTCCTTTCCATTTGATTTCCTGGGTGGGGAAGAGTGTAAGCCCCTTAAAGGAGGGGCTTATGCTCCCATTTTAGCATCCTTTCCCTCCTACCCCCCAGAGCAAGGGAATTTTAGGAAGTTTCGGGGCCTTTCCAGCCTGGGCATTAGGCCGGGGTTGGAGGGGGGTTACTGGAGGAGCAGAGTTAGGTGGGCAAGTAAGGGAGCTCAGCAGTCCGGATGGGCCAATGTGGCCGCCCCAAAGTGTAGACAGGGCAGCTTTTACAGCGTCATGGTGATGAGGAGCTGGGGGAATGGAGCTCCTTGGGGGAAGGATGGTTAGCCAGGTCCTGCATTGTTGGGGGCAGGGAAAGTAGGTGGCCTTGGGGGTCAGGAGTGGTAGAAGCCCTTAGAGACCCCTTCTAGTGTGTATTCCTGGGCCTCCAGGGCTATGGGGGCAGTGGCAGCGTCCCCACAGTAGGGAAGCTGGTGGCAGTGGCTCTCCATTGTACCCGGTATGGCAGGGTGGCCTGAGGGCAGGGCAGAGGGAACTGGGGGGGCCTTATACCCAAATATAAGGCCTGCTTGGAGGGGCAGATCCCAGGGCACTGGAGCATAAAGGCCGGGTGGGTCACAGGTCATAAAGATAGGCCTTGGAGGGTGGCCCTCGGCTGAAGCTTAACGCAAGCCCAGGAGGTGCTAAGGGGGATGTGGGCCTGGCAGTGATTCCCCCAAAGTAGAAAAAGTGTCAGCTGGAAGCAGAGCAGATTTGGGCCTCTATTTCTGTGAAGGGAGGCTGTTCGGAGGGATCTGGGTAGTGGCAGTGCCTTGGGGCTCTACAGTGGCAGGACAGCCAGAGCAGAGGCTAGAGTACTGGAGCTGGGCCGGGTTTTGGGGTCACTGCCCCAGTGGAGTTGTGAAGATGAGGGGCTGAGCAAAATGAGGGGGCACGTGCCGAAAGGGTAGCATCAGCACAGAGCCAAGCTCCAGTGGGTTACGGGACCCAGGTCATAAGGAAAAATTCTGGCACCCCTTGGCATGGGCCAGTGCCCAGGGGTCCAGGTGGGGGAGGCAGCCCACTTTCCTGTGCAAGAATTGGGGGACGACCAGTGCCAGTGAGAGAGTGGGTAACCCAGCAGTAGAAAGAAAAAAAGGTTTGGCTTACCAGATCCAGAGAGCCAGGAAACTGAGGGATCTGAGTCAGGAGGTCCTTGGGTAAAGCATCCAAGATAGAGAAAGAGTAGAAGAATCCTTGTTTGTTTACTGCCTTGACACCGTCATGTCTGCTGCTCTAAATGTCCAGCCATTATGTTTGTAAAATGGTTTGATTAGCCCCATGGAGCTGCTTTCTTTATTTGAATGAAGTATGTGACCCCTGAATTGCTGGAATCATTTGCTGTGCAGGAGCTAAATAAAGAAGCTAGTTGGGAGAAGAATAGCAGTGATGTGCTTTATTTAAACTGAAGGGGGGAGCTGATGAAATGGAAACCTTTTCCCCTTTCTTTGCAGCTAAATTAATTTCTCAAAAGTTTGATTCCAGATGAAATTTCTACCCCGGCCTTGGCGGAACTGAGGGGCTCGGGGGGCTCAAGAGACATGCAGTGTGGAGTTCCTGGTCCGGTGTGCCAGCATGTGGGGAGAATCCAGATTCTATGGGTGAATTTGAGAGTGCACAGGTGATTGAAGATGCCAGTAAGGTAGGCCACATCTTTTTCTGCCTTGTATGGGAGCGCATTTGTCTCAGTGACTTAGTGCTTGAGGTGGCCCCCTTCTATATGCCCACAGAAGATCTCTGAAGTATATGCCCTTAGATGGGTGGGCTCGGGAAGTTACACAGCTATTTGCTTTGTTGCCAGTTGAGGGTTTTTGCCAGTAGCCGTTAATGCTGCATGACAGCACCAGTCCCTAAATAGATTTAGATGGCTATGGAGAGCCAGAACAGCTGCTGAAAAACATAAAACTGGAGGTTTAAGGGAAATTATGACTCCTATATTTATGTGGAGGAAGTCAGGGGTCCTCCTCACAGGCTATCCTTGCTGGGATCCCCCAAAACTGCAATACTGGCTCTGTATTATTTATATATAAATGTGCCGCAGAACTTTAAACCTTGCCACAGAACTTCACCTAACAGTGCCATAGAAGTTCAGAGTCCCTGCTGCAGAATTACATCTACAGTGCCGCAGAGAACAGAGGGCCTTGGTGGTAATACAGTAGGTTGGGAAAAATGGGCAAACTAGGTGGGCCCCCCTCCCAGAAGAGTCACCAACAAGGTTCTAAAGCCTGGTCACTCTGACCACCTTAGAGCCAATCTCCTCAAGGCCGACTAGTCTGTGGTGTTTGGTGCTTCCGACATTGATGGCGCACTGGACCATTTCATCCTCCTGTTCAATGCAATTTGTGACATTCACACTCCCCTTAAAAAGCATAAGATCAAAGGCTGCTTCAACCCCTGGATGAGCCCAGACACCCTTGAATCAATGAAAAAACTTGACCACCTCTGGCAAATAACCAGGGCCACAGGTAGGCAATCCAACATCCTGAATTACAGGCGGGTGAACAATAACTGCACCAGGACCATCTGAATAGCAAAAAATCTATACTATAAAGAGGCCCTAGCCAAGAACTGGAACGATGGGCTAAAATCCAGGGCAAACCTAAAAGAGGTCACCAGTCGGGAGCCCAAAATAGCCCACTCCATGCTTATCGTTGATGGTTTCCCCACCCTTGATCCCAAATCTAACGGCAATACATTCAACAATGCCTTCCAGGACCTCCAAAGTGTCCTCCCTGACTTCTTTGCCTCCACTAACCCTGCTGCACCACCTCAACACCTGGTGCACCCCCCCCTTTCGCTTCAAGACCATCACCTTCAGGGAAGCCAGAAAATACCTGTGTACAGTGCTTAGCAAAGGGAGATACAGTGGGGATAATCTCGATCTGAAACTTATCTCACTCACACTCAAAGAAACTCTGGCCCCCCTTACCCATATCCTTAACCTTTCGCTCCGTTCCGCAGTATTCCCCCCAAAATGGAGAACTGCAGCAGTCACCCTGGTGTACAAGTGTGGGGATCGTGCCCTCCCCTTGAACTATAGACCCATCTCTATACTTCCACCACTCTTGAAGGCCTTAGAATGAATCGTCGTGGACCAACTGGTCGAATACCTGAACAAGGATGAGCTCCTATGCCCTGAACAGCACGACTTCAGGACAGGGCAGAGCAGCGCCACAGCCCTCCTGGAATTCACGGGCTTCATCCACAAATCTCTCAATCTTGGTCTGCTTGTCGGGGCAACCTATATTGACCTGACAAAGGCCTTTGATATGGTAAACTATTACCTTCTAGTTGACCAACTCACTACCGTAGGCTTTGCTCTAGAGGCTGTTGCATGGTTCTGTAGTTACCTGCACTGCCGATCACAGCAAGTCAGAAAAGGTGCTGTCCTCTCTGACGACAAACCCGTTCGCTCAGGTGTTCCTCAGGGGTCTATACTAGGTCCCCTCCTTTTTAGCCTTTTTATAAACTGCCTCCCCCAAGCCTGTCAAGGCCACATCCTTCTCTATGCCGATGATGTGGTTGTATTCTCCAATGGCTTAGGCCCAATTGCCTTGGAGCAGTAACTACAGTGTGACTTCTCCAGAGTTGAGACATGATTCAAAAATCACAAATTGATAATGAACTACAAAAAAACAAAAACAATGCTGTTCACCAGCTCACAAAACAAGCACAGAAACTACCCGCGATCAATTTGCGATAGGGGTAGTGCCTCCTTTGAATGTGTTCAACACTTCAGATATCTCAGAATCACTATTGACAGCTTGCTGTCCTATGCCCTCCACATTGACAACGTAGCTAGTGCTATCAACAAACGCATAGGGGTACTCTATCACCACAGGCAAAGTCTGACCCCCAAAGCCCTCAGCATAGCTGTTCACAGTTCAGTGGGTTCCCTCGTGGACTATGGTCTGCCGATATATGGCTCCGCCACAGATATGGCCCTCCAAAGCATAAAAACTGCACTCAACAAAGCCTGCAGACTCACCTTAGGTGTTCACCGACTAACTCACACCTGCGATCTATAGGCCATGGCACACTGGCTAATGCTCAATGACTGGCTAAAATATCAATCCTGCCTCCTGGCCAAAAAGATCTGCCTTGGTCTGCTACCACCAGGGGTCCAACAACTGCTGGTTCCCTGCACAAATACACGGTGTACCTGAAATTCCGAACAGCAGTCCTTCCTAACTTCAAAATGTTGCACATCTCAAGGACAAATATCCTTTGCCTGTTGCGCTCTGTTGTGGTTCAGCTCCCTGCAGGAGAACATTGCTTGCTTGCCCACTTTGTGCTCCTTCAAAAGGCACCTAAAGAACCATCTTATACGTGAATCCCAATGTGTCTGCCATCGCTAGCACTAAACTAATTCACCTTCCTCCTTTATCCCTACTACTGAACTTATATTACTAACTTGTTTGCACTCTGCACTTGGGTGCACCCCCCCCACCCCTCTTCATTAGCACTCAGTAACTCTAACTCCCTCTTGTTTTGACAACTAACAGGTCCACTGTTGGGCTCAATATATTGTCTGTTTCTGTTGTGTAACGGACTGTAGTTGTAACCTTATCCTGTTTTGTACGCTGTATTTTTGAATCCTTATATATATCTCATTATACCGAAATGTTTCTTCTTATCCTGTTTTACCATGTCTCCTTGTATACCAATTGTCTGAAATGTTTTCGATGTGGAACCTATGTAAAGAGCTCTGAGCTGAATTGGTCTTATCCGAGAAGTGAAATAAATAAAAATAAAATAAATAAATAAAAAAAGCAGTCCATATCTGCCATCAGATTCCATGTTCCTATGATTCTAGGTTTCTAAGTACTTTCTCACATCTCCCCTGAGTCTACCTCCCTCCAACTTTATAGCATCGCCCCTTGTTCTTGAGCATTTTTTCCCAGAAGAATGTTTCCCTCTTGTACCTTATTTATACCTTGAAGTATTTGAAAGTCTCTATCATAACCCCCTTTCTCCCTCCTTTCCTCCAGAACATATTGAGGTCCTTCAGTCTCTCCTCATAGGGCTTATTATGCAGACCATGCACCATTTCAGTTGCCCTTCTCTGGACTGCCTCCACTGTGTCTATGTCCTTCTGGAGATGAGGTCTCCAGAACTGGACACAGTACTGTAGGTGAGGTCTCACCAGTGATCTGTACAGAGGCGATGCCACCTCCCTCTTTCTGCTGGTGATACCCTTCCCTATACACCCCAGCATCCCACTAGCTGTCCCAACTGCCTTTTCATACTGCCTGGTCACCTTAAGGTCATCAGATAAGTTTACCTTTAAGTCTCTTTCATGTTTTCTGGTCATCAATACCACTCTCTCCATTTTACACTCCACCCCTGTGTTTCTATGCCCTAAGTTCATGATTTTGCAGTTCTATGCATTGAAATGTACTGTACCTGCCATACTCTTGTCCACTCTTCTATCAAAGATCACTACTCATTTTTTCCACCCCTTCTGCAGCGTCTACCCTATTGCACATTGTAGTGTCATCTGCAAAAAAGGCAAACCTTCCCATCCAGGCACTCAGCAATGTCACTAATAAAGACATTAAAGAGGTCCCAGTACTAATCCCTGTGGTACCCCCTGGTCATCCTGCCTTCCTCAGAGTCAACTATGTTTAATACCACCCTCTGTTGCCTGTTCTCTAACCAGTTTCTTACCATTTTGCCACCTTTGCAACCGCTTCTATGCTGCTCATCTTGCTTATGAGTCTCCTATGAGGAAAGGTGTCAAAGGTCTTACTGAAATCTAAGTAGGCCACATCCACTGCTCCACCCTGATCCAATTTCCTGATCACCCAGTCAAAGAAGGGATCACTACAGGAACCTGAAACTCATTTCCCCTACCCACTGTTGCCCGAGCCGGAATCCCGAACCACAAAATCCTGACAGTGGGATTTACCCCAAATTTGTTATATTAATTCTGGGGTTCGAAACAAGTCCCTGCATTGAGGGGCGGGGGCAAAAGCCCTCAACATGGAAAGTATGCAAACCACTGTCAGGATTTTGTGTTCAGTATTCTGGCCCAGTAAAACAGTGTGTCAGGGTAACGAGTTTTGGGTTTTCATAGTAGACCCTTCAAACAAATCTATCAGATTTGTTTGACATGATCTCCTTCCTGTGAATCCATGCTGCCTCGAATCTTGTAAGCCACTGGATTCCAGATATTCCAAAATATTTTCGTTCAGTAGTGATTCCATTAATTTCACCACCCCTGAAGTCAGCCTGACTGGCCTATAGTTGCCAATTTCCTCCTTGCTACCACTTTTGTGAAGTGGGACTACAGTTGCTCTCCTCCAGGCCTGCAGAACCACTCTTGTCTACAGTGAGTGATGAACAGGACTGTCAGATGTCCCGCCAGTACCTCCCTGAGCTGTCAGTACTGACTTCTTCAGCCTCAGGGGTGGGCAACGCCCACTTCTGCTAATTTAAATATCCAGCAAACTAACATTTAAAAATCAGTGAGGACTACAGTTCCCCTCCTGGATGGATGCAGGTCATCTCCTCTGTATAATCATTATACTTCCACGTGGGACCCCAGTCCACAATGTAGCTGAACCTCTTCTCTCTGCACCATTCCTTTAACCATGAATTGATGCTCCTGGTATGACGTACCGCATCCTCTCCCCATCATAGACAGGCCACACCTCAGGAAAAGCCACTGAAATTGCTATCTGTCGAACACCCCTCCCCAACTCCATGAACTCCTCCTGCACTATCCCAGCCTCATCCCCAGCCAGGTCATTAGTCCCCAGGTGGACAATGACATCCAGCTCTCCCTCCCTTCCTGCTGCCTTAGTGATCCTTAGGATCCACTTTCCATCCCTCTGAGCTGTGGTGCTGCTTGGGCACCTAACCTCCCTCTCCCCCTCCCTCCCTCCCTTCTTGTTCCCAGTTCAATCCCTCTCACAACTGAATCCCCAACCAGGAGTACTTCCTCTGCAGTCCTCTGCCACTCTCCTCGGGTCTACACGATGGAATCCTAGCCATCCTGTCCTGTGGTTGGAAGGCATATTTTTCCACTGCATGCAACCCACCCTGGTCAAGGTGCACTACATGTAATGTGTGACTTAACCTGTTGTCAGTCTGTGTTGTCATTGTGTTGGCCAGCACCTGCTCACCTGGTGAGTGATGCAGAGGGTTCACATGCCAAAAATGTGATCTGCAGGAGAGTTCCACAGGTAGGAATGGTCTTGTGCACCGTTTCAATGGTGTTTAGAGCCACTATGCCAAGAAACATCTCCACAGCAAGCCATACTGAGGGACAATGTATCCCTTTGTGGTGCAAACATATACCACAGCACTGTCCTTCAGAACCCTCATACACCTCGCAGACTTCTAGCATAGTGCCTCGATGCCCCCCTTTCTGTTACAATAGGGGTATCTAAAAAGGATTCTGAGTACATTGTGGCACTGGTTTTGTAATACCAGAGGATTGCAATGGCGTGAGGAAGTAGTTTGGTAAGTGGGTGTGGGACCTGGACGCTGGCATGGACTAATGTGTTGAACATCAAAATGACAACGAAAAAGAATTTATAGCCACTACATTGTGCAACTTTGTTTTCTTTATAGGTCATATAGATGGGCAGGATATACCCAATTCACATACTGGATACACCAGAAACTGGGGAAACGTGTCCATTGCGTTATTTTATCTTGTGTTGTGTGGGCCATATGACACCAATACCCAGAGGAATCTGGAGAATATGTTGGATTCATGGATATCGGCATTGATGGAATACCTTTCTGATCACGTTTATCATGTTCTGTGTATGTGTTTTCACTCCCCGTGTGTTCCTTACATGAAGCCTGCATGTATCCTGCAATGTGTGCTGGGTAATGTTATATATTGGGTCCCTTCAAATTACTTCTTTGTATAATGAAAAAAGTTATTTGTCAGATGTTATGAAACATTTGTACAAGTCATTTCACATATTGTTCGTGCTTAGTAATGTTGGCTGTTCATGTCAATTACTTTCAATACTGAAATGTTACAGTTGAAAAGAGCATTATCTTTGAAAGTGAAACATACCACATACATGTGGTGAATGTTTGTGCCACCAAGGGATACATTGTCCCTCATAAAAAAAAGCAAAAAAAAACTATCAGCTGACTTTACCATTTGCAGACCTCCTGCACCCACAACTAGCGGCCGCCACTAATCCCGAATCTCAGCCTTTCTGCATATAGGTGTACAATGCTGCTTCCCTACCTAACTGTGGCTTTGCTGCTAGCTCCCTTGGTGTCACTACCGCTCTCCTTCTATCCAGAGGCGCAGCCTGGCCAGTCTGCTTTCTGCTCCTTAGTCACTCCAAATCCACCTTCCCCCACCTCGACCTCCGTATTGATCACTGACGCAGGCCTAAACAACCTGTGGGCTGGTCCTTCTGTCTTCCCACCTACATTTCACTAAGGACTACTTATCCTAAAATCCCACTTCCTCTTTGCCCCTGGGCCATCCCCCCAGTCACCAAACTCAGTTCACAAGCTGCCATGGGTCTTGCCTAAAACCCAAATCCTAATAACAATTTTGCTCTATCAGGGGACGTAGAAACTAACCTGGGCCAACCTCACCCCTGGTCCCAACCTGCCCCCCTTAACTCCCTCGTGGACTAAAACTTGCTCACCTAAGTATCTGCAGCCTGCTAAACAAATTACCCCTGCTGCAGACTATTGTTCTCTCCTTAAGGCCTGACATTTGGATTATTTCTGAGACCTGGCTGAAACCTTATAATCCAGATGCGGAATTTACTATCCCTGGATACACCCTTATACGTCACGACCGTCCGGGCAATAAAAGAGGTGGTGGCGTAGCCATGTATATTGACTCTGATTCAGTTTACCCTGTATCCACGCACACCATCGATGCTTTACTAATTAAACTTTCCCTCCTGCACACAAGCCCCATTTTTATTGGTGGCTCCTATTGCCCTTCTGACTCCACTACATCCACCATCATGGAACACCTGTATACACTATCATCTCTAACCTCTGTGGCCGAACATCACATCCTCTGTGATTTCAACCAGAACTGTCTGTCAGGCTCTAGTTCCAAACTGTGAAGTCAGGTGTCAACACTAAATCTATCTCAGCTGATTACTGAGCCCACACGTTGCAAACCCAACTCATCAAACCACTCTCTTCTGGACTGGTCCCTTACCTCCCACCCACACCAGATACTCACCTCAGGATTGCTACCAGACTCCTTAAGTGACCATCACACAATCTTCACTGTAAGGAAAGTTCACAGGCCCAAGGCAACCCCACCCCTTCCCAATCCATCCTAACAAGATCCTTTAAATCCCTGGACCTTGATTCCCTCCTAAACAATCTGGCTCACACAGACTGGTCCTGCATCCCCCTGGCTGCCTCTATTGACTGTGCCTGGGAGTACTTCAAGACCAGGTTTATCACAGTCTGGAACTCCCATGCCCAACTCAGACAAGCATGGGTGCAGGGTGCCCACTTGCTATGGATCTCAGCAGACATCATGGCCCTCCTTAGGACCAGAGATCAGGCTTGGAAGGCTTTCAAGGTCTCTGAGTCACCCATGTTTAAACAAAATTATCAGGCTCTACGGAATGCTTGCACCATACAAATCTTTAGGGAAAAAGCCAACTACTTTCTGGACACCTTTCATTCCAACCTAGGCCAATCAGCTAAATTTTGGAAGGTGGTTAAGTCACTTTTCTGCCCTCCATCGCAGCCCCCCACCCCTGTTCTAAACAGAGGAGGCTCCACGTTCACTGATTCACTCGAGGTGGCCTCTCATTTAAACTCCTTCTTTACAAAATGTATCTCCTCACTTCTGGCCACTCGCCCTCCTGACCTAAACACCCCTTCTACCTCCCCCTGCTACCCTGATCCTCCCCTTGGCCCATCTTCTGCCCAACCCGATTTCCCCAGATGATGTTTACAAAGCCTTGATGGCCCTTAATCCCTCCAACGGCAAATGCTCCACTGGCCTGGACTCCAAATTACTATACTTATCTGCCCCATTCATCACCATCCCCTTAGCTTCACTCTATAACCTAATATACCCTAAAATCCATTGCCATTCCCTTTCTTTTTTATCCCCCCATTTCTACTTGCTTAAGTATCTACCCAATTACAACACAACCTGACCATTTCCACGATCCCAATACCTTACAGTCATCTGGGTCAAACCTGTCTGAATTATTTTGTTTTGTGGTCCAAAATCATTAGCTACCTTGTTGTATATACGCTTTTTATTATTGTAGCTGTTTATTTATATTTAAGTCTTTGTCTCTTTCTCTGTATTTGTTTATGTATGCTACAGTACCTTATTTTGATCTCGACCTATCAGGTCCATCTTGTAAATGAGCTTCGCTCAATGATGTCCGCCTGAATAAATAAAGATTTTGATTGATTGATTGATTGATTGATTGATAACCTCTCATTCTCCCTTGCCTCTATCCCAACCGAGTGGAAGCATGCCACAGTCATCCCCCTCCCTAAAAGTGGTGACCCCTTTGCTCCTGGGAACTACCGCCCTATTTCCCTCCTCCCTATCCTGGCTAAAATTCAGGAACACCTTGTCCTCTCTCAGCTCTCCTCATACCTTGACTCCTCTTCCTTCTTCACACCCTACCTGTCTGGTTTTAGGAAGTCCCACTCCACCTCTCTCCTCAGACTCACTGATTTCATCCTCAACGGCATGGGCAATGGCCATATCACCTCAGCCATTTTTGTTGACCTGGCTAAAGCCTTCAACACTGTCTCTCATTCACGTCTCCTAACCAAGCTCTCACGTGCAGGGCTCTCTAGGGCTGCCACCAGCTGGTTCCACTCCTATCTGGTAGGTAGTTCCCAATTGGTCAGAATTGGCAACACCATCTCTGCCTCTCTCTCTGTTACTACTGGTGTACCTTAAGACTCAGTCCTTGGCCCACTTCTGCTCTCCATCTTCCTCAACGATCTACCCACTGCCTGCCCACACTCATCCATTCACACATATGCAGATGATACAGTGTTGTATACATCTGGACCCTCATCCTCTGTTTTGGCAACCAGACTACAGCAGGACTTCGATGATGTTCAGCACTGGTTTCATTCAAATCAACTGTTTCTCAACACCAAGAAAACTGTCTCTATGACCTTTGGGACTAGGCAGAGACTTTCACGGCTCCCCTCTACCCCTACCTTCCATACCCTGAATGGGACTACCCTTGAGACTTGCTCCTCCTTCAGATATCTTGGGGTCTGGCTGGACCAGAACCTGGACTTCTCTACACATACTAATGCCATCCACAAAAAGCTTCACCCTAAACTGAGCGCCTTGTACCGCAATTGTGGCTGCATCCCATTACCGGATCACTGTGCTATTGTGCAGAAGATGATTCTCCCTATTTTTGACTATAGCAATGTAGTCTACAGTGCCGCCCACAAGTCTACACTAGCCAGACTGGACCCCCTTTTCCACTCTTTCTGTCACTTTGCTCTTGACTGTCCTCCCACCACCCATCACTGTGTCCTATACCGGTCCCTTGACCTCCCCTCAGTCCAGGACCGGTGGCTCTCCCACTGTGCTGGCATCACAGCTAAATTCTGGGCTCAGTTTCTCCCTCCATATCTCGCCTCTACCCTCTCCGCCCCTACTCTACTGGTGTACTCACTCCGGAATAATGATTCACGCCTCCTGACTATTCCATGTATGTCTACCACATCAGGCCAAGCAGCATTTTCATATCATATGCCTAAATTATGGAACTCCCTCCCTGCTGATATTCGGCACGCCTCCACTAAACAGCACCTCAATGTCCTACCCAATGTCCACTTTTCCTCCACCTGCACTTGTGTGATATAGCTCTAGCCCCTATGTCTGCCTGCTCCCTTACGAGTCTGCTTTGCATCATGTTTTGACTTGTTATAGTTCTTTAGCACTGGGCCTACCCACTCCGATAAAGTGACAGAAGAT
This sequence comes from Neoceratodus forsteri, assembly GCA_016271365.2. Taxonomy (NCBI): domain Eukaryota; kingdom Metazoa; phylum Chordata; order Ceratodontiformes; family Ceratodontidae; genus Neoceratodus; species Neoceratodus forsteri. The sequence goes on from JADMNL010000022.1 coordinate 450,414,454, forward strand.
AGTCATTGTATGTTATGCAATACATCTATTATTGTAAACTGAAACTGTATGTATATGCTATATATCTATTTTGCTAATTGCTCATTATATTGTATTGTCATATGCCTTACTTTTTGCCTGCTGTACACTAATTACCACAAGCACTCTGTTTGATTTTGTATGCTCTGTACAATCATGTTTGTATACTCATTGTTTTTAGAAAATTGGCTTTTTATTTCCTGGCATCTGATTGTCTGGTACCCTTGCCAGAGGGGTACATTAAATTTCAATCGATGCCCAGGAAAGAAAAAACACCAGTCTATAGTGCCCCTTCACACAGACAAGTGTCCTACTTCCCACCCTGCTCCCTAATTGGCTAAAAGTATCTTTATTTGAATTTAAATTAACCGCCATTTTTTTCTCTTGCTTAACGAGAGATACTGTCCCAGCAACGCTCACTGCTTCAGTAACCAGCTGCCTAAGAGAGCCACACATCAAACCCCACTGGGCTCATTCCTGACTACCTTTGTTTCTTCTTCTTGTTTCCATTTAGTGCACTCTCTTCATCCTATCCAACTCTCAGGCAGTTGCCCATGCTCTTGCTACTACCTCGTTTAGCTGCCCACCCACTTGCTCCCAAAAACTGCTGATCTGTACCGTCTCCCAACAACAAACAGCGAGTCAGTCCTAATCCACCATATATAACAGAATTATCCCAGTTTTTCTGTTATCGCACTCCCTCGATTCAATTTAAAATATATTTAAAAACATTACGTTCAGCATATACACTCCATCTGTCTGCGACTCGCTTTGCCGAAAAGCATTTCTCCATTCCCCAAGGCACCTGAACACCCGCTCTTTCTGCAGGACAATACTCACAGCTGTAAGTATGGTGGGAATCGGCACTTCTGCGTTATAAACCATAAATAAATAAAACACAAAGCGCTGACATGCTGCATCATACCTCCACTTCCTGCTTTTACTTGGCAGGGTCACGTAAGGTCACGCTCCTAACAGCACGTCTTCTGTTCTGACCAAAAAGAAATGCAGGTTCCTCAAGGCGGGGGAGCGGGGTGAATTACTACAACAAAATGGCTCTGTGGGGTACAACAGATAGAACAGCACTAAAACAGAGGAACTACTTTGACACAAAAATGTATTTTTTTCTATTTCTCTTCATTTTTATGTTGCTTGCACGCATGTGCAAGAAACATAGTGCCATCATCGGAGTTTTCGGAGGTGTGTCACCTCCTCCTCCAATTCAGTCAGTGAGCTGAGGCACGTTTCTCAGAGCTATCGCATTTTGGAGCTGTCATGACATGCTCCAAAATGCAGTGGCATACAAGTTGAAAGGGGGAGCTACGCCCAGTGAGCAGAGATAAGAAGCGAGCTCCCCCTACCGACACGCAGGCGCGGCGCCACCGAGTACTGTGTAGCCGACGGGGTGCCCAATCCCCATCGGCTGAGCTGCGTCTCTCCCCTCCCCAGTTGTAGGTGCCACGCTGGGAGCCCACCCCAGCGTGGCAATCAGTCCATAGGCCGATGGGGGTGCCCAATCCCCCGTCGGCTGAACGCCCCCCCAACATCCTTGTGCCATGCTGGGAGCCCACCCCAGCATGGCAAATGGTCCCACAACGTCTTTTTTTATTTTAACCTGAAAAGAAAACGGGTCCGTGGAGCGTCTTCCCACCCCTCTCCCACAACCCGCACCCACCCACTGCGCACCAGCCTCCCACACCCCTCACCCCATACTCTACCTCCGGACCTCGGCGCGATGATCTTCGGTGGACCGGGAACACGTCTGCACTCTTCAAAGCCGACCGTGAACTGAGGAAATGCGGTAAGCTGTATAATGGCCTAGATAGGGGGTTCAACTTTGTTGCATATCTCTGTAGATTTGGATTACTAATTAATATGCGGTATTGGACCTCTTTATGAATGATAGTTACTGTCATGGCGTTATTTGGGCCTGAAGGGTGATTTCACAGGCAGTGACCGCGCAGTGACTCGCGTAAATCACCCTTTAGGCCTGAATACCACCATGACAGTGACATCATTCATGAGAAGTGGTCCAAAACCCCATGTTGAAAATTTGTGCAAAAATTCCAAAATGACTGTTTTATTTAGCGCAGCATTGCGCAGTTCCTACGAGGCTCAGAAGTTCATGAAATTTCAATATTTTCACTCCACATTTTCAACATTACCATTTTACCACACCTTCTTGTGAGTAGTACAGCTGTTTATTTTCACATCTCACCCAAAATGTGTTTCTGCATGTAGCTTACAGAATGGCACAGTCGGTGCAAATCAATGCACGGGACAATTAAGAAAATCACAGTGACACTGTTCATGAGCAGAGGTCTCAAAATGGCTATGTTGAAAATTTGGTGAAAATTCCTAAAATGACTTGTTTCATGTAGCGCATGCTATGCAGTTCCTACGCAGGCTCGTAAGTTCAAAATTTTCAATATTTTCATTCCAGATTTTCAACATCGTTATTTTACCACACCTCCTTATGAGCAGTACAGCTGTCATTTTTCATATCCTGCCCAAAGTGTGTTTCACTCAGGTAGCGCACAATGGCGCAGTCGGTGTGCAACTCAATGTATGGGACATATTAACAAAATCACAGTGACACTGTTCATGAGCAGAGGTCTTAAAATGGCTATGTTGAAAATTTGTGAAAAAATTCCTATAATTACTGTTTTATTTAGCCATGCTATGAGTTCCTAGGTACTGTAAGTTCAAATTTTCAATATTTGCACTCCAATGACTTCCAAATACCTAAACAGCACATAGAAGCAAGCAACATTCGGCATTGACAAATGCTTGTTAAACTCAATTCCTCTGTTTTTTTTTTTTTACTACTCAATTAAAATTTGTAGAGATGTCCATTTTCTAAGCTCAATAATACCCTCCAGGGTGGGTGGGTTGTATGGGCAATACTGAATCTTCCAGGGGCTATAAGGCCCTCTGCCTGCAGTGTCAGGGCTCATTATGCCCCTGGGTGGTCCGGTATTGCCCAATGCCGCCTATCCTGTTGGGTATTATTGCTTACATAATTCCCCCCTTCCCCTTTACCCCCAGGACGCATCTGGAATCGAGCAACAGTCTGCTCAGCATGCCTTCCTGGTAAAACCTTTAAATAAACTGTAACCCCTAGGTGGCGCTATCCCAAAGGCTACCACCCCTGCCTGCTTGGCTAGTAGCAGGTTAAGGGGTCTGGGTAATGAAACGGGTGCCTCCACCCAGAGGTCAGGGTTGTTAGTGGTCAAGCTAACCTGGGCACAGCCCTCTGGGATACTGTAACCCCCCTCTTTCCCTTCTAGTGGCCAGAACAATATACAATAATTACTTTCACAATGACCCTTATTCACCAGGCAATTACCCACACTGTTTGCACTTACCACCAGGGCTGGTTCCTCTAGTTTGACCTTGGGGACCCCCTGTAAAACAAGATTAAGCACAGCAAATAGCAACAGTACAATACTTTAGGCACATACTGGAACCAGTCAGGTTAAATGCAAACAAAGTTAAATCTGATTTATTTAGGGGACTTGAACAAGGGAGGGGTGTAATCAGGTTGATTTGCTTAAAAGCTATATTAATCAGACAGTTATGCATGCAGTTCAGAGTCCCTACACAGTCACACACTCTGGGTACCCAGGTAGGAAAACGGTGGGCTAGCCAGGAGCGTTGCAGCTGGTTGGGGTCCTGTGATGGAAGAAAGCAACATGCACAACACACACTATCTGTAATCCAGAGCCAGAGGGCTCACTTCGTGAATGAAAAGGCAACAAGACAATCAGATGACAACACTTTTTGATTTAGCTGTTGTTGCAGGGAGCTACCCTGATGTTTACTCATGATACCCACTACTGGACACAGGCAGGATGAAATCGAGACTGCAGGCTGTTGAGCTGGAGTGCCTGGAAAAGCAGGGCCCACACGGATCACTCAGGTGTTGTTCCTGTTCAAGGCATTGAGCATGGGGCTGATCCCCAGGCCGGTCTCTCATCGATAACTTTCTCTGCATAGCAAGTATTCTGGCTAGGCCAGTGTAGCAGGGCCCAGGCAAATGGAAATGGATACAGATTCAGTCCATGGAGCTGGATACAGCCTCCAGCAAGCAAAACACAGTTCAGACACACAGTGGAGAATCAAATCACAACCCACTATAAGCACACAGCACATTCCAAGTAAGGAAATTCTACTGTACCAGGCAAATGGCTCACCAGTTGCAATTACAGCATCTCTGCACAATCCAGGAGTTCAGAGGTGGCTGGAAGTCCTGACAGGCCGATCGCATTCAACAAATCTTCGATCTTCTTCAGGTTAAAGCCTGGTCACAATTCAGTGACTTAATTCACTCTCCAAATTCGGATTCAGTCCGAAAAAAAAAGCACAATTCCCCTCTCAGGAACAGCAGGCAGGTATGCAGGCCAAACTCAGGCCTTTCCACAGTTCTCCCATGTGAGTCCACTATGGACTGCTGCTTGAACTATCTCGAGCTGTTACTTCTTCACTTCCCAACTCAGATCTAACTGAAACTGCAAGCAGTGTGGGACTTTCCCCAATATCCAAAAGGTCTGGTTGGCTGATCTGTCTGTCAGTCACAACAAGGGCTCCCTCTCCAGGTTATTTTAGGTGCCAAAAGCCCCAAACTACAATTCCTACAAGTTTTGGCCCCACCAAGCCCCTGTAGGCAGGCTCCATTTTAGAGTCCCAAATGTACTGATTGGCCCATTCTGACAGTCCAGGACCAAGATGTTGGAAATAAACAGAACTGTCCATGCTGCAAAGAAGGCAGGTTAGAACAAACTGCAATATTATTACTACTCTAATAAATGATCAGCAAACAAGTACATCTTCTAACAGAGCTTCCTTTCAGATTAATTATGACTGCTATCCAGGCAGCTCTTAAAGAGACAGTACACAGAGGCTATACAGGCACTCTCTGGCAATACATTTAAACCGCTAAAATGCAGAACATCAGCCTGGCAGTGAGCATTTAGGCAAGCTCAAGGAAGACTTTTCGGGAATCTTCATTTATGGGGGGTTACAAAATAAATAAATAAATAAATGTAATGATACCATTGTAACACTACGTCACTTGAAGCTACACTTTCTGAACATACAACAATGAATATTTGTACTAATACACACATTAAAACAATACCATGGAAAGGATACTCTTTTTTTTATTTTGTGTTTGATATGTCTTACATTTTATTTATTTATTTATTTAGTTTTTGTTGACTGGGAAAGAGGACTTGACAATGTTTTGCCTGTTTTCAGCCTTGTCCCGGGGGGAGGGGGATACAGATGGATGTCAACTGAAACTGAACCAGATTTTAAGCTGTTGGGGTACTTTTTGGTGAACGGGGGAAATTCCCCATCTCTTTATGCAGGTCAGCCTCAGGCCTGCTATAGGTGTGGATCCCGCACTCATCTCTCCAGTACCTGTGATAAACCCCAATGTAGCAACTGTGGAGAGATAGGTCACAGCACCATGCAATGTGCCAACCATGCTCGCTGAGACCTTCGTGAGGAATATGGGCATATCTTTAGTGACTTCCCTTGGGTAGCTTGAAACAAAGCAAGCTACATAAGCCCAGAGCTACTTATCCAGCAGGCACAAGATTTGGCTGCACCTGAAGTGCCCATGCCCTGTTCTCCTGATTGTACTCCTCCGGACCACCCCTACCCCCTACCCCTCCTGCCCCCCAAGAATCTTCCTCCTCTCCTTCAATCACTCAAACTCTTCCTGCAGTTTCTATTGTAATTTCTGATGATCCAGCATCACAAGAGAACATTTCTCAGGCCCCGGTATGACAGATTATTAACCCGGACATGCTTACTCCAGTTTGCTATATGGACATACCCGCTTCCCCAAAGGATAGTTCTAACTTTCCTATTCCTGACCCTCTGCTCCGCAGATCTTCCAGGTCTTCCAAATCCATTCCCTCTGACCCTCCCACCTCGGTGGAAACTAAAGACTGTTATGCAGCTTTGTTTACCTCTTGGGGGACTCTGAAATGGAGGTGGGAGATTCTGATTCACAAAAATCAGTCAATGATCAAGGTTCCCATATGGTTACAGATGGGGATTATAAGGGGAAAAGAAAGAAAAGAAGAAATAAAACTTAGTTAATTGTTCATCAGGAAATTGTTGAATGGTTAGTGGTTTGGTTTGTTCCATAAATGTGCATAGCTTGCTGAATTATGACAAAAGAGGTGCTGTATTTCAGTTTCTACATGATATGGCCATTGATATTTGTTTAATACAGGAAACCTGGATATGTGCTGAAGAACAGGTTTGACAATTTCATCAAGAATGGGTCTGGGGTCCATCATATTGGTCCTTTGGTCTGGATTCTGCTGATGGGGTTGGGATTCTTTTTCATTCCTTTAATTTTACTTTACATAAATTATTTGATTTAGTACCTGGGACAGCCTTGCTTTAGGATGGTCTATGAAATAATATGGACTGCAGATTTATTTCTGTTTATGCTTCACAAATAGAGGCAGAAAAGGTTAGCCTTGTAAAAGCAATACAACCATTTTTGGTTACTCATTATACCATTATTTTTGTGTGGGGATTTTAATTGTAACTTACTCAAAGGAAACAAGAGGAAAAAGGGGGAAGGGAAAAAAGTATGTGGTGACTCTAATGCATTGACACAGATGGTTTCTGCTGCCGATTTATACAATTGTCATTTACTCCTTACGAAAGGTCCTAAATTTTACTTATAAGCGTAACAGTTATTCCTCTATAATAGATTATATTTGTATTTCTTCAAATGTTCCTAAAGGGTCTTTATCCATTATTCTGGTCGCATTTTCAGATCATTTATTACTACTTTTCTGATTGCATCATTTTGTTTCTAGATCTACTTTGCACGGTAGATGGAAGCTTAATGTCTCTGTTTTAAAAGACCAAATGGTCATCAAAGAAATGACAGCCTTGCTTTGGGCAAGGTTGTTAGTTGAGTTTCTGTACTCTGACAAAGGTGAATGGTCGATGGATACTAAAACTGATATTAGGAACTGGTTTTCCAAACATGGAAAAAGAAGAGGAAATGTAGTATTTTTGCACTATTTATCCCTCAGGCAGCAGTTGCACAGATTGATTTATTTGTTGAATCTTTCTAAATATGATTATTCTTTTCAGATCTCTACTGTAAAGGAAGCAATGAAAGTTTTTGAAACCGCTAGAGCAAAATCTATTCAGTCACTTTTGATTCATAGTACTAAAACCTCCCCCATAGGTGACCACTATGAGGCCTGCAAAAGTTTGAAAAATAAAATTTCTCTGGATTTTTTAATTGTCTCAGATAGATGGAAAGTGACTTCCCTAGACTATACAGAAGCTGAGGTTCAGCGGCATTATGAATCTCTAAATCCGCATATTAATGTCTCATCAGCTGATATAACAGATTTTTTACAGTTGGTTGTTATTCCAGATTTTTCCAATAGAAATTCTAAAATTACAATCCCCGATTACCAAAGCAGAAATCACATAAGCCATTAAAGCCTTAAGGCTCCATACTGCTCCTGTCTTAGATGGCATTCCTCACTCATTTTATAAAATTTTTATTTCACAATTGGTAGAAAACTTATTTATAACTTACACTTACTGGTTTAACAACAGCACTATACATCCTTCTTTTTCTGAAGGGCTGCTGTTTTACCTCTATAAAAAAAGGCGACCACTCTCAAATTAATAATTGGAGACCCATAGTTTTACTGAACACAGATTATAAGGTGCTTGCACATATTTTAAATACTCGCCTAAAAGCTTATGCCTCCTTTGTAATTTCCCCAGTGCAATATTGTGGTCTACTAGACAAAAATATTCAACAAGCCTTATGTATCATGAGAGATGTAATTTATCATTGTAATGTTTCAGGAGTTCCGGGTTTTGTGGTAACAGTAGACCAGGAGAAGGCTATCGTCAGAGTACTCCACAATCATTTATTTTTAGTATTACAGACCTATAAAATACCATTACATTTTATAACTCAGTTACGGTTATCATATTCTTTTTTTACAGTCCGACCTTTGATAAAAGGGGTTGTTGGACAAAGTCTTAAGGTACATTGTGGAGTCCGACAAGGGTGCCCATTGAGCCCTTTGCTGTACATTTTCTCCCTTGACCCATTACTTCATTCTATCATATCACCCCCAAAATGGACAGGGCTTATTGGGATTAGTATCCCACATGCCTTATGCGTACAAGCCTATGCTGATGACATCTGCACTTTTTTTCGAATCCAGAGCAGATTAATCTTTTTTTACAGGAAGTTGTAAAATATCAGAAGGTTTCTAATGCCAAATTAAATATGAAAAAGAGTAAAGGTCTGTTTGTTGGACCTTGTATACAGTACATCATGATTCCATCTGGTATGGACTTTCTATTTCTTGCACTCCTTTGGAAATATTGGGGATTGTTTTTGGTTTACACAATATACCTGAAAAGAATTGGGAATGGGTTATTATCAGAGTGGAACAAAAAGTAAACAGCGGAAATTCTCCAAATTGAAGTGGATTGCTATTAAAAAAAATCATTCTACCACTCTTACAATATGTAACATTATTATACCCATTGCCTATTACTTTAGAAACAAGGATTTATAGTTTGTGCTTTCAAATGTTGTGGGGCTCAAAGTTAAACCCCATTAAAAGACACTACACCTATCTGGATATTAATATGGGCGGTCTCAACATGATAGAACCCATAGTATTTCTCCATACATTATTTTTTAAACACTACCTTGGTACTTTGCTACACAGCACTGAAACTATTTCAAAGGCCAGGATGACAAAATCCCTAGCCATATATCTTAAATCATGGTTACAAATGGCACCTAAACTATATCCCCAACTTCAAATTCACCCTTATTTCTCACCTACAGCTCAGAAATTATATAAATGGGGTATCACGAAAGACTGCCTTACTATGCATACCGAAAAATCATTATATAAAGACATAATGTCCAGAAATTACCCTAGGGAACCCTGTTTTAAAAATTGTCCTTCAGTCAATAATCATTACATTTTCACCAGTTAATGATAACCAGGATCCCACAGAAAATGTGGGAAAACATCTGGCTCACAGTTTATGGGAGGCTAAATTTAAGGGGCAATGCAAAACATAAGAGCATAGTAGAATGAAACTGTCCCTACATGGAATGTGTAGCACAGATGGAAACTATGGAGCATTTCTTACTGCACTGCTCTTATGTTGTCGCTTTATGGGATTTTTTGGCGAACAAATGGCACCTGGATTTGCTTCGATTTTTGACTTACGATATTCTCGTAGTGGAAAATACGGATCAGGTTTAGCACATTTTCATCTTGACACTTTAATTGTTTTTTTCTGTTGCCTTAGATTCTATCTATGGCAAGCCCGATGTCAATGGGTATTACATCAAAAGAGAATGTCTTATGATTGTCTGAGTATACTAGATTGCAACAAGCTTAGAGCCATCTTTAAATGAGATTGTTTATTGTATTCTTCACAACAGGTGTTGAATTGGTAGAAGGGTTTCACTTATTTTATTAGGCATAAATAAAGTTTTTATTGTCTAGTTATTTTTTCTGAACTGTAATTAATTTGGTTTATGTGATGTTCTTTTTTCCCTCCTTTACATTTTTTCTTCTTTTTTTATTTTTTGCAACCATTTTTATTGTTTGATTTACTTTTGACAAGATTGTTTAACTGTTTATTTTGATTGTTGCTTATGTGTTTCAATAAAAAAAAATCTCCCCATCTCTTTCATACGGGGTGCTGATGAGCTATGGATGACGGACTAGAACCGGTTCAGTTTGCTGACAGACTTGCAGGGATGCAGATCTCCCTCCCTGCACGTTCAGCATCAGAGATTGTGGCATCAGTAGAGAGCAAAGGAATGGACTGTGAGAGTGAAGAAAGACTAAACGAAGTGATACAGGATTTATGTGATGCAGATTTGCAACATGAGGCAGACTTTATCCAAGCGTTAAGCCCAGAACAGCAGCAGCATCTGTTACAGCAGCAGGTCCTGTCTACCCCTGGCAGAGGTTTACCACTGCATGCGATGACTCTGGAAAGAGCACTAAGCCCCAGTGCGGCTGTCAGAATTAACACTGAAGCGTGTGTCAAACTCTGTGATGGAGGTACAGCAGAACACCAGAGGAGTGGGTGGACTATGCCCCAGCAGCTGGTAGCTACAAAGGATTTTACTGAAGATGCAGTATATACATCACCAAACTCAGTGCCTGACTGTCTGCCCCAGGAGAAGGTCATAGTGAGTACAAGACATGATATTAATGAAGACGCTATGCTACTAGACTTTGATACGGACTCAAGTGTACCATTAGAGCAGCTGGCAGAACTGGCACTGGGGGACGGGCAGCAGGCTGTAAGAAGCTTGGGTTTAAGACATGGCAGACAAGAGAAAGGAGCAGTAACAACAGATTCATACAGTACTGAACAATGGTCAGTAGGAAATGCTTTAACGCATGCAGGATGGAAGCACATGGCAGTAGGGTGGTGGCAGCCAGACCAAGAAGAGGTACCTATACCCGGGGTCCCAAACTGTATTCTTAATGCCAATATCCAAAGCAAGGCTCCTGTCTTGGTCCCTCTACAAATGACTGAACCAGTGCCAGAGAAACTAGCTGTAGAACCCCCCCCCCCCATGGTTCCAGAACAGCTGGAAACTGAGAAGCTTGACAAAACTGCTCCATGGGGGGCTAGCAAGTGGGGGGATAAAGTGGAACAAGATGAGGCCAAGAAACAGCATGGACCTGCTGGCTTGCAGGCTTCATGCTTATAGATACAATTCAGAAGGAGGGATGCTATCTTTACTGTAAATACCCCAACACAGTGGAAGAATGCCATCCACATTCAATACCTGGGAGGTCTCTTGCACCCACTGGACAGGATTTATGTAGGGAAAACATTAATTAAGGAATCTTTGCATTTTTTTCTCAAACGAGATATACGATCTCATCCATGCCTCGGGGAACACACTGTATGATGTCAGCTTCAAAACTTCGGCAGGCCTGGATAGATTCTGGGCCTCCTACGAAAAGAAATGCTACTCAGCCCTGTGTCTGCCATTCTGGGCCATACCACTCATGAAGCCTGCAATAAAACTGGTGATCATTCTCTTCAGAAATGAAGGGGTGGTGGTGCATGACGTAAAGTATTGTCTACAGCAAAAATGCAATCTGTTGGGTGACCCTTCCCCCATCTTAGATAAGGAACATATTTAGACAGGGGGTTGGACATTTAGAGTTCATCTGAGATCTGGCCCACAAGGCCCAAAGCATCTCCCCAGTGCCTTCTTTCTAGGGAATGGAAGGGGCCACTGCTTTTACCCAGGACAGCCAAAAACTTGTTTTCACTGTGGTTCTCTCCTGCACTTAAGTAGTGCATGTGATATAGACTCAAATGCACTCTCTGTATGGGATGTGGGCACAACAACAGTACGTGCCCAAATGAACACAAATGTAATTTGTGTGACTAGACTGGACATATGTACCGAAATTGCAAGTGATCCACTCATGATAGACAGGACTGCCCGAATCAGGAAACTTTGGTGGAAGTGGCACCAAGAAGAGTATGAATATACAATGGAAAGTAAGGGAGTGAAACAAAGAGACGGAACACCTACAACAGGATGCAAAGAAGCAGATCCCTCCTCCTCCTAAGGTCACAGAGGATACTACAACATGTGCCCCCCCCCACAGCCTCCAACAGCGGAAGATGCCATTACTGAGCTTATCTAGAGTGACACCCATGATGCCCTAGCAGCCATGGAAGTGCATATATCAGACCCGATACTGGCTTCTCCCACGGAAGGTACAGCACAAGCTGATCTGGCTACTGAGCTGCAGGAGATGCCATCGCTTGATACCACAGTGGTGGCTTCGAAGAAAAGACCTTTAAAGAAAAATAAACCAAGAGCAAAGGTTTAGAAACTGGGTGGGGCAACAGACCCTGTGCCCCTCTCAAATTTCTATGAGGTGTTGCAACCACAGGACTCAGACTTGGGGGAAGAGTCCGAGTCATCCTCCACCTTTTCCTCCCAGTATGGACTAGCCTCAGATTCTGATGAGGAGCTCTTGGTTGCAATGGTGCAAAAGGCAAGATCTAAACAAAAAAACTTGAGCCCAGCACCCAGATGTAGTAGTAGATTGGGAAAACAGGCAGGAACCTAATGTTAAGTCCCCATTATACCTGGGAAGAGGTGGAATTCTGCTAAAGTGACTTTTTCTTTTCCTACCCTACCTAACTATTGTGCCTGCCTTGCATGCCTTTACTGTAGCCACATTAAATGTGAATAGAATGAAGAAGTGCAGGAGACTCTTGGTCACCTTTCCAATTTTAAAAGATCATAAAATTGATATTTCTTGCTTATAGGACATTAGACTGCATACTAATCATGATCTTGAGAATGCAAAAATGTGTGGTGTTAGGGCCCATCCTTTCTTTTCCTGACCTTGGAGAGGTGCGGGGGGGGGGGATTCTTTATTCAGGGAATGATTATCTGGTCACCAAGGTTTTGGACCTCAGCCCTGGGAGGGTGATGATGATTAATTTTAAACATCAGGATACGGTCTGGAGGATTATTAACTTTTATGCACCACAAATGAAAAAAGAGATGGTGGACTTACTTCAGGTAGTCAAACCTTATTTATATACAACGAGGCATGTGATTTGGGCTGGGGATTTTAATTGTGTTCATACGAGGGAGGACGGGGGGCTAAAACTAACAAACAATTTTGTGACTCCAGTGCCTTTAATGGGGTTATAGGACATTCAGGTTTGGTGGACACGGATAGGGCAGTTCATCTTCCAGCTGGTTACACATTTTATAAATGTAATTTGGCTACCAGAATAGATTATGTCTTTTCCTCCCCTACACTACGGTGTTTACAGGCCTTCATGGTACCAGTGGAGAACTCAGACCATTTAATGGTTAAAGTAAGTTTGACTTTGGGGAATGGCATTAGTAGGGGGAGGGGGTTGTGGAAAATGGATAATAACATATTGAGTGAACAGGAGGGTTTGGAAATGGTAGGAGACATACTGAACGCCAGGAAGTCTGTTTGGAGGAGAACTTCAGTAGATGGTGGGTCCAGACTAAGGTTGATGTTAAGCAGGCTTTACAATCCCACTCATATAGGAAGCACACTGATACGTATTTCAAATACTTGACCTTACAAAATCAATATACAAGATTGATTTCTCTGATTAATGAGGGTTATGGGGAATATCTTACTCAAGTACACCATATTAAGAGACAAATGGATGGCTATCAATATGAAAGGGCAGTCTCTTTGCTGTACGAGTATAGGATAGATACCTCAGGGAGAGCTACAATGGGGGACATTCATGAAAGTTGTAGGACTAGAGTGCAGCAGAGAACAATGGGCACACTGCGGTCGCAGGATGGGAAGACTGTTACCACTAACACTGAGATTATGGATGTGGTTGTTTGCTATATGACAGACCTATATGCAGACCCACACATAACAACCGAGATGGTGATAGAGGTTTCACAGAACTGTAGGGTACCCGAGATACCGGAGGCGGTGATAGATCTACTAGTGGTGCCAGTCTCAGGGGCAGAAATTAGGGAAGCCATTCGATCACTGAATAATAACACTACTCCAGGAGTGGATGGTCTGACTTCAGAATTTTATAAAACTTTGGAGCCAGAGTTAGTGGATGTTTTAATGCTAGTGCTTAATAAACTGTTGGTTCAAGAGGATATGGCCCTACACTTAGGACAGGCGGCACAACTCTTCATCCATAAGAAGGATGATAGATGAGAGCTCAGGAACTGGTGACCCCTGAGCCTAATGAACAGATTTAAAACTTCTGATGAAAATTTTGGCAAAGAGTTTGGGACAGGTGGCACCATATGTGATTGACCCGAGCCAGGCATGTATTGCCCAGGGTAGATACATATAGGACAACCTGCTCTTACTGCGGGAGGTGGTGAAGCAGGGGAACCAAGGTAATATGCATGGCTATGTTTTAAGCTTGGATCAAGAACAAGCTTTTGATAAGGTATCCCATGTCTACTTGAAGGTAGTATTGGTGAAGTATGGTATCCCGGAGCTTTTTATCTCATGGATTATGAAGCTGTATAACATAGAGTCCCTGATGCCATTGATTAATGGTCACCTGAGCAGGGCAGCCCACTTTTCTAGAGGGGTGAGGCAGGGGTGCTTGATAAGCCCCCTATTGTACATATTTTGTTTGGACCTCCTTTTAAAATGTCTTCAGCAAGATGCCAGGATTCATGGGAGGGGTGAGTATTTCCAAAACAGTGGCCTATGCGGATGATGCCTGTCTGTTGATAGCAGATAAGGTGTCTGCAATTAATGCATTGAATCTGATTCAATGATCTTCCCTACTCACGGGATCCACTTTAAATATCCAGAAGTGTGAGGGATAATTTTTAAGTGAACAGACTGAACAGGTAACACACATTCAGGGTATTCTGATGTCGGGCTCTTCCATTAAAGTGTTGGGTGTTACTTTTGGAAAAATGGATATGGCACTGGTGAATTGGTAGGCCAAATTGGAACAGAGTAATGTGCAAGTACAAAAGTGAAAACAATAGCAACAATCAAAAAAACAAAAACAGGTTGCCATGATTAAAACCTTTCTCTCCCAATGTTCACATATTTAAGTGCAGTTTTTCCCTCTCCGGGGTCTTTAGATGTCACTCTATTGAGTCAGACATTCCAGTTAGTGTGGAGAAGCAGGCTAAATCCGATTAAGCAGAAAGTATTATACAGACCATATAGGTTTGGTGCTTTAAACATGATTAATCCGATCATCTATTTTCATAATTTATTCTTGTTTAATACCATTTCATCCTTTTTGATGCCTGGGATAGCTGAATGGAAAAAGGTTGCTGCCAGTTGGATGACGCCTATGCTGCACAAATGGAGGCAAGGGCCAATGATGGTGCGGACACAAGGGTTATGACCACAGTATATGCTGTATTCTACTGAGAAGCTTCGGAAATGGAAACTTACTTTGGCACAATCATCAGTGGTGAATCGGAAAGGACTGTATTGTTCCATACAGGACAATGCTTATATGACTCCCATTTTGTATAAAGACATTGGACCAGGAGCACATACAAAATTGGAATACTATTTAATAGACCAGAGGACCCCCTCCCCCGTATGTGGGACGTAGTGTGGTTGAGTACGCATGGGAGACTGGGGGTGAAGGGCAATGTGAAGCATAAAAGCATTACAGAATGATATTGTCCACTGGCCCAATGTGGACAACAGGCAGAAAGAGTGGAACATTTTTTTACCCAGTAATTACATGATACAGAGGTCTGGAAAGTCACTGAGAATAACTGGGGAAATTTGTGGTGGGCACATGTGACCTGTGAGAATTTAATTATGGGAGCAATGTGACAGTTACAGGAGATGGAGAAGGGAACAGTACAATTTCTGTTTACTTGTATAAAATTTGTCATGTGACAAGTACGCTGTATGTATGTTTTGCCAAAAAAGGAGGTGATGCCCTGAGTATTGGTCAGCATGATTGAAAAGGAAATTAAACAACAGGCATATTATGACAAAACAAAACTGTCCTGGGAAGAATGGAAAAATAGGTGGAAGGGGGTTCCATTGCATAACATGGTCTGAGAGTGGTTGCCTGTAGATGGACTTTGTACAGGTTTCTGTTCCGTAGCTCTCAGTTGCTGTGAGCACTTATTGCGGGGTGGGAGATTGGGGACTGCCAGTACACATGTTATGTTTCTAGCCCGGCTTTGAGTCTTTCTGTCATGCGATTACCTTTTGTGTTGTATGTTTTTGGTTTATATGATATGTGAATTTTTTGTACCAGATTGTATTTCTTTTGTTTGCAGTAAAAATTCCCCATCTCTTTTCAAGAAGTGCCATGGGATCTTTAACATCCACCTGAACTACCAACAGAACAGGCAGATGGGACCTTGGTGTAATGTCTCATCATATTATGCTAATTGAAATTTCAATGAAACACATGACCACAAAGTATTGAAGACATACTATAGACATGCTGCTAAACAATACTGTCCCCTGCCCACAGGTCACAAAATAGAACTATGATATTGTTACCACTGAGGTACAGAAATGTAAGACTGCCAGCGTTGCTTGTCAGCAACTTTATAGAAACAACATGTTAGTTTTTTTATTGGTTTCATTTCATCACACAATGACAAGCATGTCATTTTTTTAATGTTTGCAACATTTGTGACCACCCCCCCAAAGAAATATGTTTGTAAAGTTACACAGCATCACGGTAAGGGTCCATCTCCCTGGTGCCAAGCGATGAATTATCACTGAGGCACACTATCAACACTGTTTTGTGTTTACATCACAGGACGTCGGGGGCATGATATTCAAAGTTTTGTACAGGCGCAAATCATGGTTTGCACACATGAACTTGTCTTTGCACAGATTTCCTATATTCAAAAGCCTGATTTGTATTTGCATACAGGGTTTGAACCTGAGCAAACTGGGGCGGGGGGCACAATGCAAATGTGGACTGAGACCTGAATATTGGCACAGTCCAATACTGAGAATATTGGCGCCATGCAATTTCATTTTGCTTGGTCCCCTTGCATGGTGGAAATACAGCTGGTGGAGACCATGGCTTAATCTTGCACAACACTAGCTGTTGGTGGAGCAACTACAGCAGGCCAAACCCTTGTGCTGGTCCAGAGCCACCAAAATAGTATCCCTGGTGACCAGTTGTCCCTCCTCCCACCCACACCCATACCCCTTGTCCACACACAATTTCTCTGGCGTGTCGCAGTCCCTCCCTCTCTGTTCTCTGTTCACATACTGGTAAAAGCCCACCAAAGTATGACACCCTCCCCCAATGATTGATGTCCCGCCACTAACATGTGGAATGCCTGTGGCAAGTAATGGCTCTTCCAACAACCCAGTTCCATCCATGTTCACGAATAGTGATATTCCGAACCCCACCCGCAGCCTATGTCTCGTTGGTGTCTAGTAGCCACCCATTCTGCCTTTCTAACAATTTTGTGCAAGAAGAACGGAAAAAGGCACATGGGATACCATTACATAAAAAAGGCCCCAAATCAAACTGGGAAAATTATAGACCTATAAGTCACCTCTTCTATCTGCAAAATTCTTAAAAGCTTGATTAAAGATATAATAACACCCATTCCAGACAGTCATGACCCTGAGCAGTATGGCTTCAAAAAAGGCAGAAAGTGTTTAACAAATTTTATGTGTTTTTATGAAATAATTAGTTATCAGCTATATAATAAAATTCCGTGTGATGTTATTTTTATCGATTTCAGTAAGGCCTTTGATGCCATGCCCCACTGGACTAACTACTAAACTTCATATATTTAATATCAACAGAAATATAATCAACTGGATAAGCAACTGTCTCTTAAACAGAACACAAAGAGTTTTCATTAATGGGCATCTATCTAAACCAGGTCAAGTTTCTAGTGGGATCCCACAAGGCTCTTTCCTGGATCCCTGTCTTTTTCAGGAATTTATTTTGGACATGACCAGCACTTGCATCTCAGCTACAATAAAATATGCTGATGATGTAAAAATTGATGGACCATGTGCCAACATTAAACAAGCAAATATTATTTAAACAGACCTAGATAAAATTATTACCTGGGTTAATAGTTGGAGCATGAAACTAAATACAAACAAATACAAAGTCATGCACTTAGGTCCTCTTAATCCACAAGCCACTTATATCCTCGGCAACTCTATTCTGAACATAACACTGATGAAAAAGATCTAGGTTTTATCATCTCAAATGACTTAGGCCACTCCTTACAGATACAAGAATCTGTTAAAAAAACAGAGTGATTTGGTCAGTAAAATGTAATATTAAATCTGGAGACCAAAAAGTCATGATGCCCCTGTATAGAGCTTATGTAAAGTCTCATCTCGAACATGCCTCCCAGCTCTGGTGCCCTTATAAAAAATCTAAATGTATCCTTTTAGAAAATATCCAAAGAAAATATACTAAACATACACATGGTCTTTACAATGAATCAGATGAAAACAGACTTAACAGCTCACATCTAATGACAGTGACAACATGCCGCCTTAGAGGTGATCTCCTCTCGCTGTTTGATATCATGCAGGACCACTATTTGATGACCAAGATAGGCCTGGAATTTAAAGACACTGGCTACAACATCAGAGGCCATCCTCTTCAGTTAACGGTGGAAAAATTTTAACCCTTCCAGCAGAAAATTCTTCTTCACTTTAAGAGTCATAAATCTATGGAATAAACTCCTCCTTGATATAATCATTAGCAAAACAAAAACAGAATTAAAAAAAATGACTTGATAACTTATTACTCTCAGGACATAGCCTAGAATATTATACATCTTAATTCAATAGGAGCATTTATGGGCTACTGCAGTGTCCTAGCTCCTTTCCTACCTTAGTTCCCCCCCGGCCCGTGGCACCAAGAACCCCTGCCCCTGGTCACCCGTACCTGAATCTTGGTGCTGCCATGAAGTGACAGGGAGTGACACAGCTCACTACACACACCACCTGTGCCACCCATCATGTGTCAGAAGCAGGGCTGCTTATCTGCCCTATAAACAAACAGCACCATCCACGCTTCTGTCAGACAGTGAGTGGCTGAGACAGTGTGTGGAGTGCTGTGTCACTTCCCATCACCACAACGCGGCCCCGAGATTCAGGTAAGGATGAATGGGGGGGGGTTCTCAGTGCCACCTGAGGTAGGGAGGGCCACTAGACATCAATGAGACACAAGTTGGGGGGTTGGAATGTCACTACTCAGGAATGAGGCTGTGTTGTTGGGGGGGACATGACGTGCTACAGGCATTCTGCATGTTAATGGTGGGCCAGAGATCGCTGGGGGGGATTGTCAAACTGGTGTTGGCTTTCACCGGTATGGAGATTGGGTAGGGGGAGGGACCGCTTGACACCAGGGAGAATCGTCTTGTATTAATTGGGTAGGGCATCAGGTGAGACAGGTCACTACACACCAGGGTACATGTTACATTACATTGGGCATGGGTACAGGTAGGAGGAGGGCCCACTGGACACCAAGGAAATTGTGTGCATGTACTGGGTGAGAGAGTGTGGGGCAGGGAACACTAGCACCAAGGAGACCTCCACATCTGGGACTTGGCAACTGGGGGAGCAGCACTGCTTTAAACTGCCTGGCTACACATACAAATGAGCCCATAATGAGCATGCAAAAGGCCCATTAGCCCCTTGCATGCCCAATGAGCTAATTTGCATGTGTCCCTTTGAATATTGTGAATTGCACTTCTGAACTATCCATTGTGGCTGCATACTTCGGGAACCATGTCTGGGCACCACTCATTGACTTAGCTCTGAGCCAACATGGCCCTCTATTCAGTTGAATAACACTGGTGCACTATTCCACTGGATATACAATCTTTAGGCACTTGGGGTATTGCAAAGCAGACCACAAAATGTTTTTTTGTTAAAATGTTTTTATTTTTAATAAAGAACATTACATACATACATTCTGCGTACAAGCACAGAGCACAAACCATCACAACACAACACTTATAATGCAGAGGGAAGGGGAATGGGAAACCATCTGTAGCTCAACTCTTACCCCCACAGGCTTATAACATTCACCTTGATACATGAGGGAGGTGGGTGATCAGTACATGTAAGGAAGAAACCGACCAATAAAATGTCAATGAAGTTGAAACACCTACCTGGAGCGGCCAGGAGCATCATCTTAAAGAGGTGGTAGCTTGTGTACTAACCAGAGTTTCTACTGTAACCAGAAGTAATTAAGGAGTTACATGCATTTAACACAAAACATATACCCACAACGCATCTAGCAGGAAATTGCAAGTGGTATACACTAGCTTGATGGAGAACTACTTGACATGCAACTTGAAATATCTGGATCTATCCTCAGGAGCTCTTGTTGTGGTTCTTGGGACCCAGGGGAAGGGGGAGGATGAGGCCTGCACCTCAAGCAGGACCTCTCCCAATCCCCTCTCTAGGTTTCAGCAGTGCAAGAAAAGGGGACCAGAAATTATTGTACTTCAACAGAGTGTTAGCGACTACATAGACCACAAAATTTTGTGCTCCGCTTTGCACAATTTTGAATATCAAGTCCCAGGAGTTGTTGCCGGAAGGGAGTATGCAACATAGCCTATGGCATACTGTCTGGCTGAGGGTGGTGTTGGCTTGGGGATGGGGTGGAGGTGTACTGTACCTCGCTTGGTGACATCATTCTGCTGGAGGCATGCAGTTCTGCCATTCAGGGCAATATGTACCTGGCGTGTCTGTCCCCCCAAAAACACATTCAAAATTCTGACTCATCATCCTTGCTGCGTAGTGGCACTTCATTACTCTCCAAGACTGTTCACATAGACAGTGACTGTATAACCATGGTTGCAGGACTGTGACGTTATCACAAGTGCGATACTGTCTGTATAAGGTGCTGCCATGTCCTCTGAACATGGCTACACCCACACTGCCACCGCTGCAAACACAGATACAGTAGAATCCCATTTATCTGAACCCCTGTTATCCAGAATTCCCTCTCTAACAGACTCAGGTCATGTCCCCTGTAGCAAATGCCACTTCAGAAATCTAAAGGAACCACACCCATGAATGATGCACATACCGCTCAGTTGTGTGACTGCAGCCCATTAACAATGATGGCTAACTCGTTAGCACTTACTGTACTGTAATCTTGTGTTAATTGGCAACAGTTAACAGCTGATTTAAAATCAGCATTGTCAACTTTGTAAGATCCTATACTGAAAACATCAAATCTGAGGTTGAGGAAGAGGAAACCGAAGAGGATGCGATGAAGGATCCACCAGTGTCACATGCAGAAGCAGTGTCCTATTTTGAGAGATGTCTGCAC
Organism: Neoceratodus forsteri; assembly: GCA_016271365.2. NCBI lineage: Eukaryota > Metazoa > Chordata > Ceratodontiformes > Ceratodontidae > Neoceratodus > Neoceratodus forsteri. The sequence continues at coordinate 450,435,358 of JADMNL010000022.1, forward strand.
TACATGTAGAGCCAGCCGGACACAACCGTTGTTGAGCTCATGATAATCACCAACTTGTAGTCGGGCAAGTAATAAATGACTTACTGCGATGAAATAGAAAGCTGTAACTCACTTTTTCGGTGACCACTAGCATTTGTATCCTAACTTAACTTACTGCACAGCACAGTACGCAAAGAACTTTAAAGTGAATACAGTCGCTTTTCTCATCTTGCACTTTAAATCTCACACTTGCACTTTAAGTTGTGCTTTGATCATTAATTCCTGCACTTTTGGGATGTATCACACACTGCACTTTAAGGTTGGCACCTTTTGCAGACTGCGCTTTACTGATGTAACCTACCGCACACTGCACTTTATTGTCAGCACTTTAAGCAGCCACTATGCATACATACCGCGCTGTAGCACTGTAGCACTTTATAACGAAATGTAAAGCAATGTACTGTACTTTAACACTTCAGAACAGAGAGCAAACTAAAGTTTATTCAAGTGTAATGCTGTTATTTTAATGAATAATGCACCAATAGCAATAAAGTGCTTTTATTTTACTTGTATTTACTCGTACCTGTTACAAAATCGTAGCGATCCCGATCATCTGGACTCCAGTTTATCCGAATGATTTGGATGTCCCCCAAACAGAATAAACGGGACTCTACTGTAGCTCCTGAGGGGCTGTTTCAATGGGTGGCACCATGTTTCTTTGTACTCCACAAGTGTGACATAATTGCACAGTCATGGGCAAACTGGAAAGGATACAGAGATAATTCGCTGTAACCCAATGGAGTTCCAGGATTGAGGCTGTGGGTGACAGGTGTCACCAGCCCACTCCTGTGGGGAGGGATTCTCTGTGTCCCAGTAAATCCCTCTTGTGATGAGGAGGGCAGGGATACCCTTCTTCTGTCCTTTTAGCATGCTCGCTGTTTCACAACTTAAGGCACACCAGAGAATCCCAGGGTTCCCTCTCTCTCTGAGCGAAGGAGTAAAAATACAGTCTCCAGTCTGTGTTCCTGGGATAGAACCCTCTCAGCCACTGCACAACAAACCAGAAAAGCCACAGGTGTATAGGCTTTGGGAGGCCCTATAAACCCTACTACGTGTCTTTCTCCAGAAATGCAGAGCTGGGTTCAACCCCCCACAGGCTTCTCCTGAGATCCTTCATATTTCCTCCTGTTCTTTCATCACACAGAGTCCCTAGTGGTTCTTTCCTTTGGTAGTATTTTGGCCCTTAAGCAATCACGCAGGCATAGTATAGTTTGAACAACCCTTCCCAAGGCAACACACGCAAATGACACTGACAGAATTATCTTAAAAAGTAAGCCAAAGGCTTTACTAATTAATTAAAAAATGCAGTAAATAACATAAAGACAAATAATTTTAGACATTGATTGCAAGATATTGAAAATAAAATAGAAAATATACATACAAACCTACATTTTAAAACTCTGAGACTAAAGTTCTAATTAAGTCCTTAGTTGCTGAATTTTGTAGTGCAAAGTGTCCTTTGAAGCGGTAGTTGAAGTCTTAGCTCTGGTGGTCCATGACAATGTCTTGAAAAGAAATTGTCTCTGCTCTCCTATGCAGACAGGGTCCCCAAATGCAAAAGGCTCATATGCAGTCCTTCACCCTTGTTTTATGGGGTTTCTCAAAGGGCAGATACAGTGGACAGTGGCTTGCCCTGTGATTGGCTAACATTCCGTCTCTATTGCTACGCAACCAATCAGGTTTTAATATTTCATTACAAAAAAGAAACAAATGTTCCTCTCTGAATATGAGAGCAAACCAATTCCAACCAGCCTGAATTCCAGGAGCAACTCCAATCCCCCTTCCCTTTGAAATGGCCATAATTAAGCTACACTCAGTACAGTCATTTATTTAAATTGTAGACAATTCAGCTGTAACAAGGGTAGACTTGTAGGGACAATAGAAATCCAGACCAAATGGCACCACTGGATGCTGAGGGCCATTCAAACACAAATGGATGTGCCTGCTTCCAGCTCTGCTTAATTATCCTTTTGTCTCCTTCTAAATGATTTAATCAAACTCTAGTCCCTGACTAGCAGCTGACAGATTCTCTGCCCAATAACAAACAACATCATTCTCCAGGGCCCATGTCTTTGAATCAATGATCCCTTGCAACGTACACTGGGCCACCATGGGCATCTCCAATGAATTTTCCACATAAACTGCCATGAAATATGATAAGAACAATAAGGTATGTCCTTATCTTGCCACAGCAGGTACAGGTTTATATATATATAGCTGTATATATATATATATATATATGTGTATATATATATACTGTATATATATTATAGGCTTTTTACCATGGTTTACTCCCACCCCCATCTCTAGCACGTGCACGCATGTGGAGGCAAGTGCACGCTGTGCTTTGAGATGCCCTACCTTCATGTTTCCCCTTTGCCTGCACCAACACTGGACCATCACCTGGTGACGGCAGGACTACGGGGGGGCAACTACCTCCCCCAGGTGAGGAGAGCTGCTGTAAGGCTGCTTGATCCTGCTCCTCCCCCCCAATGCCGGCCCCCCGATGAACTGAGTTCATTCCCAAACCCAGGTTGCCAGTGCAGTGTGAGGTAAGGCGTCCAGTGCCTCAGCCCTCTGTACTACTGGGCCGGCACAGGTACAGGGTTTTGCATCCGGATGACAAGAGGCTGGGCTTGAGGGTACAAGAGATGTACAAAAGCAAAAGGAAGACATAAAAAAATATTTAAGTACCTGGGGCAGGATTAACTAAAAAATGCAAAGTGCTGCACAAACGTTTGCGCTGCACCTTGCAGTTGCACTTGCACTGTTGGGAAGTCCAACTGTGAATAGGGGCAGGTGGGGCAGTGCTAACCCAGGAAGAGCACCAGGAACCCCAGTAGTACTGCCCCCACTGCCAGCCAGGAGAATGGGCCAGCAACAATAGCGCACATGCGCTAATGCCCTATTCATGAAAGTGACCATGCAAATGAGCCCATTGGGCATGCAAGACACTATTGACCAGTAGCATGCCCATTATGGGATAATTTGTATGGCCTTTGTTTGGCATAGTGCAGCCCTCCCCATGAGCCCATGCCCCGCACAACTGCATTCCCCTGGTGTAGTGCCCTCCCATTCTCTGATCACCATCCCCAAAGACATGCTATATACCCTGGCAGTCTATGATCCCTCCCCCTTCCCGATTGCCCACCCAACTTTAATAAAAGAAAGTTTCTATGGTGTAGTGTTCCTCCCTGGTCCCTGATCTCTCACCCGACAATAATTACATATTTTGCCATAGTGCAGTGTCCCTCCCTGATCTCCCACCCAATAATGCATACACTTTTTGCTACAGTGTAGTGTCCCTCCCCAGTCCCCGATCTCCCACCCAATATTGAAAAATCAGTTTTCCATAGTGTACTGTGCCATCTCTGGACCCCAATCACCATCACCAAATGAGCAAAATCTATTTCCTGGTAGCCGAGGGTCCCTCCCCCAACCCCGTCCAGTGTGACCCACCATCCCGCTCCCCCCATCTCAATCTTTGGTTGGTGACCAGCACAGCCCTCCTCTTACCACCATGGCTGGCTGCCAACTGAGCGCTCTTGGAGCATGTACTGTATACAGTATAGCTCCTTGATTACGAGTGACCTCTCTACGATCACTAGCCAATCGCCTCTTCTTTGTGACAGACTCATTATGAGGGAAAATTGTTGTAATACATCAATCTTTCGAGGTCTTTTCAAGTTCATCAGTTCCATCAAGTGGACAAAATGAGATGAGATATAAAGCATGGACATACAACATCAAAGTCAAATAGATAAAATTTCATCATATACAGTATGATGTGGTTCCTGTGATCATTGGGAGTGGAATCCAGTTCTGTTGTAAATGGTGAGTTACCAGTATTGTTACCCAGAACAGATTATTTGCCATCACCTGGTAGTGATGCATACATGTGGTGAATGAAGTTTCTGTGCTGTTATACATTCTGTTGAGGCAAATGTGTGCTATGTAGACTGCATACCTCATGCACATTGTATATACGGAACAGCATCATTGTCTGAAGTTTCATTTTGTTTGGCTTGTGGGTATATTGATTTCAGTTCAGTAAATCAATAATAAGGTTATTCATTATCCTTGTGCAAGTATTTAAATCGATGCATCTGAATATAAATTAAGTGTCACTGTCATCAATAACAACTGACGTCATTAAGAATGATGAATGAAGACTTGTCACAGTTGTGGTTGTGATTAGTTAACGTATTATTAAAACTGGAGTAAAGACCACAAATGATCATGTATGCATGCACTGTAAAACACATCCTGAACACATACCCAGATGCACACCATACCAGCTTTCCTACCCAAATCCCCCCCTCCCACTGTATGGCAGCTCTGTGCAATGTGTGGCAACCAGCAGTGTCACAAGCCCATGCACAGTGTACCAACTGTCTGAACCTACAGTGTATGCTTCCGCACTGTCTGCCACCCACTGACCACATACCAGCAATCACAAAAATAACCCCATCCGGAACACATACCAACATGCTCACCATGCCAGCTCAGCTCTCACACCCTAACCCACTCCTCCTTGTATGTCAGCACCATGCGATGTATGACAGACAGCAGTGTCACATGTCCATGCCCAGTGTACCACCTGTCTGCCCCTATACCCAGTGCATTGTGTGCCACCCACCAACCACTTACCAGCACGCACAAAATACCAAACCCCAAGCACATACACACATGCACACAGTACCAGCTGTCCCAACAGATACCGCACTTCACTGAGCAGTGTATGGTAGACAGCAGTGGTAGACTCCCATGCACAGTGTACCACCTGTCTGCACCTATACCCCCAAAACTGTCTGCCACCAACCAAAAACATACCAGCATGCAGAACATAACACACCCTGAACACATACCCACATGCGCACCCTCACATGTGCACTGTACCACCTCTCATCAGATACACCCCCACTGTATGTCAGCACCATGCACTTAATGACAGCCAGCAGTTTTGCACGTCCATGCACAATGTACCACCTGTCTGCCCCTATACCCAGTGCACTGTGTGCCACCCACCAACCACATACCAGCATGCTCAGACAAATACACACATGCACATCATACCACCTCTCTCACCACATCCCCTCACTGTGTAGAAGCACTCTGCACTTTATGACACCCAGCAGTGTCACATGTCCATGCACAGAGTACTGTCTGTCTGCCCCTATACCCAGTGCACTGTGTGCCACCTGCTGACCACATACCAGCATGAACAAAATACCAAACCCCAAACACATACACATACACATGCACAATGAACCACCTCTCCCACCAGATACTCCACCCCCACTGTATGGCAGCACTGTGCAGTATATGGCAGCCAGCAGTGTCACACACCCCTGCATAGTGTACCACCTGTCTGCACCTATACCCCCACACTGTCTGCCACCCACCAAACACATACCATCATGCAGGACATAACACACCCTGAACACATACCCACATGCACACTCTGCCACCTCTCCCACCAGATCCCCCTGACTGTATGTCCACACCATGCACTTTATGACTGCCAGCAGTGCCACACATCCATGCATAGTGTACCACCTGTCTGCCCCTACACCCAATGCACTGTGTGCCACTCACCAACCACATACCAGCATGCACAAAATACCAAACCCACGCACATACACACAGGCATACTGTACCAGCCCTCCCACCAGATACCGCACCCCCACAATATGTCAGCACTCTGCTCTTTATGACAGCCAGCAGTGTCATATGTCCATGCACAGAGCACTGCCTGTCTGCCCTTATACCCAGTGCACTGTGCGCCACTCACCAACCACATACCAGCATATAAAATATAAAACACCCCAAACACATACACACATGCGCACTGGACCACCTCTCCTACCAGATACCCCACCCCCACTGTATGGTGACATCACACAGTATATAGCAGCCAGCAGTGACACACCCCAGCAAACTGTACCACCTGTCTGCATCTATACCCCCACACTGTCTGCCACCCATCAGCCACATACCAGCATGGACAAAAATGACACACCCCGAACTCATACCTACATGCTCACCATACCAGGTCTTGGACTGTATAGAACACCTCACTATATAGAAGTACCACTCACTGTATTACAGCCAGCAATGTTAAATGCCCATGCATACTGTAGCACCTGTCCAACCACATACGCCATGCACTGTATGCCACATATCACCTTACATAGTATAGCACAACCCCAAACACATAGCTACATGCATACTGTGCCAGGTGTCCAAACCTTTTCCCCTACCACTGTACACCAGTACCATGAAGTGTGTCAGAGCCAGAATGCTCATACACCCATACACAGCGTAGCACATGCTGAACACCTTACCGCCACACTGTCTCCCACCCAACATCCACATACCACCATGCACCATATTACAGTAGAAGACCACATAACCCTCTGAACACTAGAGGACATGTCAGAAACCATCCCCACCTACACTGTATGACACCAACCTATGAGAAACAGACACAGCACCATACACACACCAAATACACTAAGACATGAGTGAAAAATGTGAGAAACACAACGACACACATTTACTGACAGAACAATAAATTTATTAAAATACTTAAAGAAGCCATACATCAAAATGTATATGTTAGTATATACAGAGGCCATAGATGTACATAAAGTCACTATATCTGTAGATACTCATAACTGTCATCAGAAAAATGTGAGGAGCAGATGACAGTTTTTCTGCTGGTGGCATCTGGTAGGTTTCCCTCTTGATGCCTGCTCTCCACCTTAAACATAAAGAGGCATCGTTAGGAAAAGTGTGAAAGGACAAGCCTCTGCATTCTGATTTTCAGCTGGGACTATTGCAGCTAACAACACAGCAGTAAAGCATTGCTAATTATCAGAAACTACTTGACAGCCAGCACACACACAAAAAAGAAATAATGGTCAGGATTCTGAAAAGGTTATGCATGGTGCAAGTAGCACTCCGCGCCATGTGTTGTGACGTTTGGGATTCTGCAAAGCAGCTTGCGACATGTCACAGGCTGCATGCGCCAAAGTGGACTTATGCCACCATTTATGCCATAAACTCCCTGAAACATGGTGCAAGGGGGTTTACGGCAGCACTTGCACCCTATTCAGGAAGGGTGGCTGCCAGAACCCCAAATTTGCAATTCTAAAGCAATCCCTGGAGGACATCCATCAGAGAACATTTACACCAGCTAATAGCTGGTGTAAGTGTACTTTGATCCACCGGGGTTGTGTAATGTGCTGCCAGCCTGATCCCAGTATTTGCAACCCCACCCCAATAATCAGTAATAAAAGCCCCACAACTATCGGACCCCATGCCCCCGATCCCCCAATAATCTGAAATAAAGCCCACTAGTTCAGACCCCCCCACTGATCCCCAAAAAAGTATTGTAAAGCCCATGAAATGGTGGAACCCCCAAGCCCCAAGCCCCAAGTCTGGGCAGTGTGCAAATGTAGAATAAAAAAACAAAAAGATCCCTGTCATTTCTGGTAGTCTAATGGCCCTCCCCCACCTGGCAGTGCCAGACCACCCCTTTTACCCCGACTGTACCCAGCGGTGACTGGCACAGCCCACCTCTCACCACCACGATGACCACTGACTGCGGGCTCCGTGTGGCGTGTACCACTGTAGTCAGTATGCGCTCAATGAATCAGCTGTCATTCATTAGATGCTGCTTAGTTACAGTAGTACATGCTCATATGGAGCCCAGTCGGTGGTTGGCAGTGGTGGTGAGAGGTGGGCTGCACCAGTTGCCAGCTGGGTACAGATCAGGGAAGGTGCAGGGTGGTCTGGCACTGCTGGGTGGAGGGGTGGGGGGCCACTAGACTACCAGAGATGACGAGGATCTTGTTTTTTTTATTCTACAATTTGCATTACCACCCAGACTTGGGGTTTGGTGGATTGGAGATTCAGGGGGCAGTTCTGCTCACCTGCTGGGCTTACAATACTTTTGGGGATCAGGGCAAGAGGGGTGAGACCGCGGGCCGGGCAATACACATTTGGGGACTGGACATGGGGGTCAGATAGCCCTAGCCTTTTGATTACCGATTATTGGGGGATCGGGGAATGTGGGGGGTCCAATAGCTCTGTGGGGCTTTGATTACTGATTACTGGGGGATCAGGGGTGGGGGCACTTGTGCCCTTCTGAATCCCGTGCTGCAAGCTTGTGACAACCTGTTCAGGTGCGCCCTCTGTTTAACGTACCTGTAGAGGTTGATGCAAGTCACGGGACTTAGCTGCGGGACCCCTGCCCATTACAGAATTGGGTGTAGGGTCCTTGGCACATCTGCACCCCTCGTATGTGGCAACTTGCGACATGCTTAGGGGTGCTTCTAGAATCAGGCACAATAATGGCTTTACAAATAAAGTAGTGAGATGACAAACTAATCACACTAGTACAATAATAATGTTATGTTTCAGAGGTACCAAACATAGAAACAGAAATTGTCAGCAGATAAGAACCGCTAGGCCCATCCAGTCTGCACGTAGGCCCTATACATTGTATGTGGCCACTGACACTATGTGATTAATGGCTTTTCATCACCCCTTTCCCTCTCAAGATTCCCTTGTGCCTGTCCCAGGCATGCTTAAACCCCTCCACTTTGCTTGCCTCCACTACCTCCTGTGGCAGACAATTCCAAGCGTCGACTACCCTTCCTGTGTAGAAAAACTTCCTCACATTACCTCTTAATCTACCCCCTTCCAATTTCATATTGTGCCCCCTTGTTCTAGTACTTTTTCTACATTAGAAAAGGTCCCCCACCTGCCCCTTGTTTATGCCCTTTAGGTACTTGAACATTTCAGTCATGCCCCACTGCTCTCTCCTCTCCTCCAATGAGTACATATTGAGGTCCCTTAGTCTCTCCTCATATGTTTTGTGGTGGAAGCCCTGCACCATCTTTGTTGCCCTTCTCTGGATAATCTCCACCTTATTTATGTCCATTTGCAGGTGTGGCCTCCAGAACTGCATGCAGTACTCCAGGTGAGGCCTTACCAATGTTTTATACAATGGCATCACCACCTCCCGCCTCCTGCTAGTGATACCCCTGTCTATACACTCCAGCATGCCACTGGCCCTCCCTGCTGCCTTTGCGCACTGCTTTGATACCTTAAGGTCATCCAAGATGATAACCCCAAGGTCCCTTTCCTTTTTGGTGACAGTCAGCTCCTCCCTTCCAACCTGTAGCTCTCCCCAGGGTTCTCTCTACCCAGGTGCATTATATTACTAATGATCCTCATTCACGTTTTACAGTTTCTCACTTTCTGACAGCCCATGCGACAGAGCGTGGCATTACCCCCACATACTCTCCCCGTATTGGACGTCATCAAAGGAAACAGGCTGAGTGCGCATGTGTCAGCTACAAGCAAGATGCTGGGCACAAAGCTGCTGAATGTGGCGGTCCACGATTTTTTAGAGAGCAATGAACGCTGATACAGAAAATAAAGAAAACAGTTAAAAGACTGCAACAAATGGTAAGACTTTCATGTTGTACTGCTATTGCTGAGTCACTACCAGATGGATGTTTCCCTTTAAGAGGGTGGATTATATCACATGACCTTGAAGACAAATAAAAACAACAGAGTGTTAAAACAGCTAGAATGGAAACTCCTGGCGGTGGAACGAAGACGTGCAGCAATGCATGAGGATTCAGGCCTGATCCAAATCATGAACATCAGGGAAAAAAAAACTCTATTGCATTTTGAGGCAGAAAGATTATTAAATAGGGCAAGGTCAAGATATATATATATTTTTTCAGACAAATCAGATCGGCTTTTAGCTGTGACTTTTAGCCCACTCTTTTCTCATGGGCATGACTCAGGGAGTGGTGTCAGGAATTTTTTCCTTGGCCCTCTCCCTCTGTCCTGTCGGGTGATGCAGGGCTCTGTTTTATCACTCATGTTGTTCGTGGTGTATATGCTGCCATTGTGGGACATTATAAGGTGGTATGGGCTGAGTTTTCACTGCTGTGCAGATGATGCTCAGCTATGCAAGTCCTTTCTACCCAAACAGGGTGATGTGGTCTCAGTCTTTAATAACTGCCTTGCTGAGACTCAAGACTGGATGAGTGTCAACTGGTTGAGGTTGAACCCTGATAAAACTGAGGTGTTGGTTGTGGACCCAGGTCACCAGGTAGAGGGGTCATCTGCTGGCCAGCCATCTGGACTTTTGTTGGGAGGCAGCCAGTTGATGTCCTCCGATCAGGCGCAGAATCTGGGCGTTATGCTTGATAGTGGGCTGACACTTCAATCTTAGGTGTTGGCAGCTGTCAAGATCTCGTTTTACCATCTGAGGAGTATCGCCCGGATAAAACTCCTTGTTCTGCCTGATGATCTTCCAGCGTTGGTTCATGCCTTTATGACCTCCCGTTTGGATTATTGCAATGCTTTGTACCTAGGGCTGCTGGGTGTGGATATCTGCCGCCTGCAGCTGGTGCAGAACACGGCAGCCAATTTGTTGACTGGCTTATCTAGATCTAGTCATGTCATTCCTGTACTCCGTGAACTGCATTGGCTGCCAGTGTGGTGGAGGATCACCTTCGAGGTTGGTTTGCTGAACTATAAGGCCCTACACGGACTCGGACCACGTTATTTGCAAGAGTTCCTTTGCCCCTACTGCCCCCTCTGTCCACTCCACCAACTAGTGATTGCTAGAGGTTCCCAGGGTCTGTTTGAAGACCTCAGGAGCTAGATCTTTGGCATCTGCAGCTCCGACCCTGTGTAACTCTCTACCTCATCGGATTAGAGAGTGCCTGACCAATGAATCATTTAAGGCCGCATTGAAAATGATTGATAGACTTCACTGCTTTTTTATTATGAATTTTAACTATGTGTATTATGTTATTTTATGGTTTTAGTATCTCTGTATAGGCATTTTGTTTTTTTAAAAGCGCATTCGATAAATAAAGATGACTTGACTTGAGTATCAGCTTCAATATGAGAAAAATGCTGACTCTATCCTGTAAGTGCATTTACAAGATGGTTCTCTGTCATTGGATCCAACTGAGATTAATGAAATCTTTTATAATTATACTTCAGATCTATACACACCAGAAATTAAACCAACTCAGAAGGAGATTGATGTTTTTCTAAGAAAACTTAATTTAGAGACGATCACTGAGCAGGACGCAGAACACCTCAGTAGGGAGATTGCCTCGGTAGATATAGTTGAGGGGAAGAAGTATTAGCCAATGGAAATTCTCCTGGGCCAGACTTGTATATTCCAGAATGTTACAAAACATTTAATGAAGAGTTGCACCATAGCATCCATCTTTACCTCTGTTTCTTTACTCTCTCTGGCTTCATCAATGGGCTGTGGGGCAGTTCACCCCCCCGAGGCAACACAGAATGGCCTTCTCCCCCTCACCTGAAGCCATACATTGGAATCTGTCTTCTCTGGAACATGCTACTAGGTACCCATTACTCTGGCTTTCTGCACTTCCTCCTCTAATCAGAAGTCCTTTCTTCATCTCTCACTCTTGGTTCTTCATCTTTTATAGTTAGGGTACTGGCCCAATGTGTCAGAACATGGAGGGAACTCTAGGGGATACTATAATCCTACACTGGAGGGAGAGGTTGTGTTTCTATTAAACATTTTATGCAATATACACATCAAAAATGTTGCATTTCATTAAGGTGACAAAAGAGATGAAACAAACAATAGATTATTCAATCCACATAAGTAAATGTCTCTCCAAATTGTGTAATTTTTCCCAAGTGATGTGGTAAAATTCAGAGGGAAAGGCATTAAAGTATTTACACAGAAATACTAAATGACACACACCCCACTAATGTAAAGCATTATGGGAAGTATATGCAACAACCTTAACCACCCCTTCTAGTTCTGGAAGGTTATCCGCTCCCTTTTCTCCTCTCTGACTCAGTCCCCCCAATCCACAAAGTAAGTAACTCCCCCATCTCTGATCTGCTGCCATTGCCTCTTCCTTTAACCCCTTTTTCACCTCCTCTGCTCACTCTTTCCTCTGCTCCTTTTCCTCCTCTTTGTCCTCCTCCATCTCCTCCCCACACCTTATCTTTTTCTCTCACCTCACCTGCTGCCTCCCTTGGGGCCCTCTTACCTTTCAACCCCCACAAGGTTATGAGCCCCAGCAGTATTGACTTGACCCCAGGTTATTTTGCCTCTCTGCTTATGCCATTGCTATTCCTATTCCTGTTACCTACCTCATCAACCTCTCCTTCTACTTAACTACTGCCCTGATGCTTAGAAACAGGCAGCTGTCATTCCCTTCCCCAAAGGGGATGATCTCTCCTCTCCTGGTAACTACTATCCAGTCTCCCACCTCCCAACTCTGGCTATGCTCTGGGAACACCTTATCCTCTCTCAGCTCTTTCCTTTCCTTGACTCTTCCTCCTACTTCTTCACTCTTTGCCAGTCTGTCTTCCAGAAGTTCCACTCCACCTGCACCTCCTTCCTCCATCTCACTGATACCATCCTATCGGGGATGGACCAAGGCCAGGTCACCTCCACCATCTTTGTTGACCTAGTCAAAATCTCTTAACACTGTTGGCCACCCCTTTTCCTAGCCAAGCTTAAGACCGTGGGGCTCACTGCCTCCTCAATCAGTTGGTTCTTCTCCTACCTTGAGGGCAGGTCTCAAGCTGTCTGCATTGGAGATACCCTATTCCCTCAAACCCTATCTCCTCAGGCATGCCCCAAGGTTCAATTCTTGGTCCAGTTCTCTTTTCTATTTTTTGTATGACCTCCCTTCTGCCTGTTCCTCTACATCCATCCACATGTATGCAGATGACAGTATGGCTCTGGTACCTCTGTTCCTGACATCACTGCCCCATTCCAACTGGACTTTGCCAACATCTAACGCTGGTTCCTGGCAAATCAGCTATCCCTCAATGCCAAGAAAATGGTCTCCATGACCCCTGGCACCAGGCAGAGACTTGCCAGTCTCACTCCTCTCCCCTCCTTCCACATCCTTACTGGTGCAGTGATTTAGGACATCTCCTCTTTTATATACCTTGGGGTTTAGCTAGACCATTACCTCAGTTTCTCAGTGCATGTAGATGCCATCCACCAAAAGTTCCACCCTGAACCTGGTGAACTTTATAGGTACAAAGCAAGTAACTCATTTGCTTCCTGCAGAGGGACTGTCTCAAAGATAATTCTTTCCATTTTTTGACTATGCTGATATTGTATACAGCACCGCTTCAAAATCCACCCTACCCAGACTGGTCCCCCTCTTTCACTCTTTCTACCACTTTGTTCTAGACTAACTTCCTCACATTCACCACTGCTCTTTGTGCTCCTCTCTCTGCCCTCTCATGATGCCATGTGGCTCATCTATTTGCACTGTCTTCATTTCCAAATTCTGGCTTGGCTCCTTTCCCTCATACCTTGCCTCGCTCCCTTCACGCCCCCACCACCTCATACTCACTTCACAACTTTGTCTCTTGTCCCTTTCTCTTTCTCCAATGAAATCAACTGACAATCAAGCTGCCTTTTCTTTTTGCTTCCCTAAACCCTAAGTTCTCTCTTACACTGACCATCCACTCTGCCTCTTCCTTCTACTCAGATTTCTTCTCTGTGACTTTACAACACACTCCTGCAACTGCTCCTGACCCCATGTCATGAACTGCCCGCCACCACCCTCCAGCCACTGCTCTTCCTTGCTGCACATTTGCACTAGTGCATTCCCCCATACCCACCCTCCCCTTTTTTTACAGTTGTTGTCTCTTCTCTGTACTTATATTGCCTTTTGCACATTTTAAAATTGGTTTAACCTAATGCACATTATTATATTTCTCTGCTCCTTATAATTTTACTATGTAAAATTATTTTGTAATTTTACTGTGTACTACTGTTTATAGAACCATTGTAGCAAATACATGCTTTTATTTTTGTGTAATGTACCTCTGCTGCTTTAAGAACCCTACCATTGTTTATAGAATGGATGTAGTGATGTATTCTACTTTTGTATATTGTACTTCTGCTGTTTTAAGAACCCTGTGGGTGAATGTATTTCTTCCCTACAACCTTCCTTCCCATTCCCTTCCCCCTCCCACAGGTCACAACTGCAAATGAGTCCACTGGGCTCTGTGTGTTTACCTGGTAAATTATATCTAAATAAATAGATAAATAGTATTTTCTTTTGCACAATTGTTAATTTATTGTACTTATCGCACCTTGGTATATGTTACTGATCTCTCCCACCCTCTCTCTCTCCCCTAGGTTACATCTAGTAGCAAGCTCTTATCAGCTCAGTATGTCTTTTCTGGTAAAGCTTTTAAAAAAAATAAATACATACATATAGACATAAGAAAATAAATAAATATGCACATTGTCATGAATGAACTAAAGCTACCTCAACTTAAAGTGGGACCAAGGTGCCAACATGTCTCATAAACAATCTACAAATGGTGAGAATGTCAGATGCAGACATGTGTTTCTCCTTATTAGGACTAATCAGTGTGCCACACCTGTACCTCAGCTCAGGGGGTGAGGGAACTACCCATATGATCTCAATGCTTTGAGTCATGGAGAGCCCAACATTTATAAGACAAAAATTACAGTGCAAACTCACTGAAACAAGGGTTGCCCTTGAAGGGCATCAGCTAAGTCTTAAAGAAGCATAGAATTACACATACTCCACTAATGCAAAGCATCATCTGAAGTATAAGCAAAGTGCCATGCATGAACTAAGTCTGGCTTGACTTTAAGCAGGATTGAATTATACCAAAATGCCTCACAATCAATCTGCAAAGGCTGAAAACAATAGACACAAACACGTGTTCCATCCTTGAAAGAGATTTACCAGCTTCATCATTTGCACCTCATATTTTGGTGCCTTATCTCTGTGAAACACTGTTGCTGTATACTTTAGCAAATATTTCCCAGTAGTATAGATGTTGGGGGGATCATAAATTTTCCCCCACCAGATCACTCACATTTCCCAGTCTGTAGAGATGCCCACGACCTGTCCCTGTGCTCAGATACATAATGACGTGAACCCAGGGAGAATGCGGGGACATGCTTCATTAAAGTATATGAGGGCAGCTTTACTATCATTTTTAGATATAGTAAAGGTTAGTTGGTGATTAATCAAGGGCTCCAGTGGACTAACAAGTCCATCAGAGCCCTTGATTAATCACCTTTATACCTTTGAGATATTTGAAGTCTTTATCATATCCCCTCTCCTCCTCTCCTCTCCTCCAGGAATACATATTGAGATCCTCAGTTTCCCTCATATGGCTTTTGGTGCAGCCCCTGCACCATTTTTGTTGCCCTTCTCTGAACTGCTTCTACTCTGTCTATGTCCTTCTGAAGATGCAGCCTTCAGAACTGGAGACAGTACTCTAGATGAGGTCTCACCAATGTTTTATACAGTGGCATCACCACCTCCTTCCTTCTGCTGGAGATATCTTTCCCTATGTATAAGTAGGGGTTTTACCAGCAGGAGATGGGAAGAGATCCTTCACCTATACAGGTCCCTGGCGAGGCCACATAAAGACACAGAGAAACAGATTAGGCTCATTTTCTTATTGCCAGGTGCACTCTTAGACTATACAACATGGACTCTTGTGATCCCCTGGTCCCTTTTCTCTGTGACCAGGGGATCACATACATAGTGAGCATGGGTCTTAACTCTGTTTTTCCTCTCCATGTGTAGCACATTACATTTGGCCACTTGCATTTGCATTTGATTAGGAGGTACTTATTCTCCAAGAGGATGCTGAACCTATGAAAGAGTCTACCAGTGGTGACAGTTTATGCGAAGACAGTACAAGCCTTTCAAGTAAGCCTGGGCAAATTTTTGCTTACCAAGAGAAGCACAGGGTATGCTGGGCAGTATTACTATAACTACATGTTTGCACAAGAAACTTTTTATCCCTGTTTATGAAACTGGGGGGGGGGGGTACACAATGGACCTACAGTCCCTTCCATCACTCAGTTACTGTTACCCTTACTGCATTTCTACAGTATGTTACCATACCAAAAACAACATTTCTATCAGATATGTCATGTCCGAACTCTATACCTCTCTGAGGGTAGTGAGGGCCATGCCTGTCTGTGTTACCTATTTTTTTAATCAAGTTTGCTCTCATCCCCAGTCCCTTCTCTTTTCACTGGCACCCCAACCCTATCACCAACCTTCCCATGGATGTACCAGTTATCCGTCACTTGCCCAGAACCACAATGGTCATGGTTGGCCTGCTGCTGGTCATACATGGCATGACAGGGTTGAATAAGACCCTGTCCCATTTGTTATGCAGAAAGAGTTAAAAGCAAGGAACTGTTATATCATCACCTTTTCTGTCTCTTGTCTGTGTGACTGTGTAATCATATTTTCTTTTGAGACCTAGGAAATGATCACTTGTACAGTCTCATGAGCCTCCACCTCCCACTATCTCCCTGCCTTCACTAGCTGTTTCTTGCTATTTCTATCTTTTCTTCCCCACTGCTTATCTGTGGTTATAAAAATATATGTGAATCTTTGTATGTAACTGGGATCCATTAGTTTGAAAATGTATATGTGGCAGGATAGAGCCATACTTTATTGTTCTAGTCATACTTCATGTTATTTTATGTATGCAATACATCAGGGATAACCATGGTGGCCCAGTCTACCTTACAAGGGATCATGGGTACAAAGAAAATGTGGGCCTGGAAGGATGTTACTCCTTGTTGCTGGGCAGAAAACTGGTGGCTTCTAAAGTCAGGGACTGGGTTTGATTAAGCAGTTAAAGATACAAAAGGCTAATTAAGCCTAGCTAGAAGGCCATGTACACAAATTTGCTTGTGAAAGGCCCATGCCCCAAGAGGAGCTGAGATGTCTAAAGATGTTTTGTCCTGAAGGTCTGCATTGAGTTAATCTAGCTACAGCTAAATAGAGCAGTGATTTAAGTATATTGCTGTACTGAGTTTAGCTTAATTACAGTCATTAAAAGGAGGTAGGGGAAGGCTAATGCTAGCCCAAGGCTAATTTAAACAGGCTTAAAAAAATTTCTTTCCACTCAGAAATGAACATTTATTTTTGTTTTCTTGTAATACAACACTAAAATCTGATTGGTTACGTAGCCATCGGTACTGAATACTACCAAACTGCAGGGCAAGTCAGCATCCACTGGACCTGCTCTTTGAGAACCCCATGAAACAGAGGTGCAGGACTTTATCAGAGACTTTTTGCATTTTGCCTTTTGTGAAAGAAACTGCACTTGGGACCCTGTCCTGCTGAGGGAGCAGATATTTCTTTTCAAGAAGTTCTCCTGGACCACAAGAGCCAAGATTCAACTACTTTTTTAAGGACACTTTGCACTTCAAATTCAGCAACTAAGGACTTGAAGTAGAACTTTTAAACCAGAATTTTACAGTTTAGTTTGTATTGTATATTTCCATTTTCTTTTCCATATCCTGTAACCAATGTCTAAAATGTTCTGTCTTTAAGTTATTTACTGTATTTAGTAATTAATTAGTAAAGACTTTGGCTTACTTTAAGATAATTCTGCCAGTGTTGTTTGTGTGTGTTGTTTTAGGAGACGTTTGTTCAAACAATGCTACCCCCTGTTTGACTGCTTAAGGGCCAGACACTACCAAAGTAAAGTACCAGAAGGGACTCTGTGAACGAAAGGAGGGGGAATACAAAAAGGTATCTCAGAGGGGTCTGTGGGGGTTTGAACTGGTCTCTGCATTTCTTTGGGAAAAGACACATATAGGGTGTATATGGCATCCCCCAGAGGCCTATACACACCTGTTGCTTTTCTGGTTTGTTGTGCAGTGGCCAAGAGGGTTCTCTTCCAGGAATACAGACTTGAGACTTCATTTACACCCCCTCACACACAAAGAGAGGGAGCCTTGGGATCCACTGGTGTACATTCAGTTGTGAAACAACAAGCATTCTAAAAGGAAAGAGGGTGGGATCCCTGATCCTGATCACAAGGGGATTCACTGTAGCCCAGGGAATTCTGCCCCATCAGAGTGGGCTTGTGACAGATTTGGTGAGCAACGGTGCAATTGGTGAACTGTTTGAACAAACCACACACAAAGAGGACAGAAATTGAAAAAGGGAAAATTGGTTACAAGATGTAGTTCCCTACCCTGTGTGTTTTTTGTTTTTTTTTTGCTGCATGTAAATGCAGACTAGTGGTAATGTAGGGAAGAAAGATGACTTCCAAGTACAGTGACTACACTGTAGAAGAGCTGAAGCAGCTGTACCAGGAGAGAGAGGTCCAGTATGAGGGGAGCAGTAAGAAGCATCTCATGGAAGTCCTCATGGCAGTCGATGAACAGGTGGCAGCCTGGGGCACCAAGTCACAGCCAGTGACTGAAAGGAACCAGACCTTGGGCATGGGGATGCCTGAGGGAACCACAGGGACCAGATTCAGCATGGAGGCCAGTGAGACCAGAGAGAAGCCAGAACCATAGCACCAAGTGAAGTCCACCACAGATGCGGAACTGGAGCAGTTAAGGCTTCAGTTGGAGCTGAGGAAATTGGATCTTGAGATGCAAGAGGAACAGCTTCAAAGGAAGCACAAAGCAGAGATGCAGTAAAGACAGCATCAGAGGGAACTTGCCATGCAAGAAAGGTAGCTCGCTAAAAAAGAAAGCAGCATGAAAAGAATTTGAGCTATAGAGACTGAAACTTCAAAAAGCACCTGAGCAGGTAGGTGGTGGGGTGAAAATGAAACTTCAGGGCTGGGGTATAAGTTAGATTCTAAACTGACTTCAGAATTTAAAGAGGGGAGGACATGGATGCATTTTTAAATTCGTTTGAAAGGTCTGTATTCAGGCCAAGATACCCAAAGAGACCTGGAGTTTTCAACTATCCCCGCTGCTTACTGGCAAGGGGCATGAGGCACTGGGTCAAATGGACAATGAGGACAGTAAAGATTATGATAGACTGAAAAGTTGTCTATTAAAAAAATATGATCTGAGTCCTGAGGCCTACAGAGTGAAATTCTGAAAGCTTTGAAAGGGTCCTGAAATGAGCTTTGAGGAACTCACCACTAAACAATGTCAGTTTTTAAAACACTGGTTGGTGGGTAGAGATGCAATGAAGTTTAACTCCACCAATGAAGTTTGAGCGGAATTGCCCACTCTACATTGCCAAATGCTATGTGAAGTCCCCATAGAATCGCACAACTTCATCTCATGGTAACTCCGGGTTCTGCTGACTTTGCGTTCACTTCACGTTGTTTTTGTTGAACGCAAAGTGAGTCATAATTGAGACAGCCCACAGACCACATGTGTTACAGTCTGTAGGTTGCATGGCTCAGGCAGGAATTTGATCAGGCAAGACAGTGAAAGACTTTCACTTTCACCTTACCTAGTGTGAGAGAAAGAGGTTTTGTGAGACAGGAGACGGGGAGGAGAGAGACATATATTGATTGAATCTGCTTCACATTTTACTTTTTAGTCAGTTAGCTGTTTTCTTTTGTATTTTGATTGCCTCTTGTGTTGAGCTGTACACTTATTTTCAGTACAATAGTTAATTATTAAATTTGTGTGTGTGTGTGTGTGTGTGTGTGAGAGAGAGAGTAAAACAGAGAGAGGTGCCTTTGGTGGATGGAGATGGGAGCGTGTGGAGGTACGGACACATGAAGGCACCCCGCATCTGAACAGGAGCATATAATATCATGTGAGTGGTCTCCTACCAGAAGCAGGAGGTAGTGGTGCCATGGAAGCACCCCCACTGGTGGCACCACCTACTACTAGTGCCCCCCATCACCTGCCATGGCCTCTGCGCCAGCGGCTCAGCAGCAGCAGGAACTGATAGAGGAGCTGCAGCAGTCTCATCAGCAGCAGATTGCCCCCCCCAGTTGTGCAGCAGCAGCAAATAACAGCTGGGCCTCCCCCCACCCAGGCCTGGTCCTTCCTGCACCTCTGTTGTGTGGGATTTTTTTCAGTCCAGTGCCTGGTGTTGATGACCCCAGTGTTGTTAAATGTAATATCTGTGGTGTGGTTATGCATTGAGAGCCCAAGGGGAGTCATCTGGGGACAGGTGAGTAGCGCACCCACCTTGCAAACCACCACCATGCAGCGTGGGAGGCCAAGGTTGCTGAACAGGGATGGAATGCATCTGCTGTCTCTGCTTGGCAACAGGCGGCAGCACGGCCTCCACCTGCACATGGGGTTAAGCGTGGTTGGGCCATGGAGCAAGTGGCTGCTCCAGCACCTGCAGGGGATTCTAGCAATCCTGCAATAATGCCTGCCACACAGGCCAATTTGAGCCTGATGTGGAGTGAGGTGGACCACCTGCGCAACAGGGTGTCGAACATTGAGCAGCAGTTGGAGTGCATGGAGGGTTACCAACTCCAAATTATGGCCATGCTCCAACTGCTGCTCTCACACCATAATGTGGAGCATTAGTTTTTGATTGTCCATGCATCTACCACCATCTCCATGAAAAAAATATGTCCTGATGTTGCCCCTGATTTGTCCCCCCCATCTTCAAAATTTGCCCTCTTGTTCTTGCACATTTCTTTTTCTGAAAGATGCTACCCTCTTGGACATTCTGGCCCAGATATTCAAAAGGGTTGCACCCTGGTGCAATATTCAAAAGGGAAAGTGCACTGCAAAAATCCCGATGCGCCGGAGCGCATCAGTAATGTATGCAGGAGTAGGTGGGGGGGCATGCCCATGCATACTCTGCACAGCCCGATATTCAGCCCGGGATGTGCAGAGCCATGCATGCACAACCCCTACCTGCACCAGCACAAAGTTACGCCAAAAAAAAAAGGAACAACTGATGGCCACTCACAGGTGAGCTGCCGCATTGCAGGGTGCAACATGGCAGCTGCCACCTGTGGGTGGCCACCTGAGTTCCGGCTGCATCTGGCAGCATCTCCCCCATGCCCGGTCGTGGGCACATGTAAAAAGAGGAGAAGAATTCCAATATTCCTGGTGGTCGAGTGGACTGCTATCTGCCCGATCACGGGCATGTGTAAAAAGAGGAGAATAATTCCAATATCCTTGGTGGTCCAGTGGACCACTATCTGCCCCATCATAGGCATGTGTAAAAAGAGGAGAATAATTCCAGTATCCCTGGTGGTCCAGTGGACTGCTATCTGCCCGATCGTGGGCATGTGTAAAAAGAGGAGAATAATTCCAATATCCCTGGTGGTCCAGTGGACTGCTATCTGCCCCATCGTGGGTATCTGTAAAGAAAGATTCATCCTATATCCCTGGTGGTCTAGTGGACACGCTATCTTCCTCAGCGGACATCTGCAAAAAAAGGAGAATTCCAATATCCTTGGTGGTCTAGTGATACCCCACCCACTGAGCCCCACCACTCCACTCCCCTGGTCAGCGGTGGGTGGTAGACTCACCTGCTGCCCACCGCCTGCTGACTGACACCTCGGTAGAGCTGCATGCCCATTGGTTCACAGCATGAGCCAATGGGCATGCAGGCTCAACTCTACTACACATTCCAGATATGTGAATGAATCATTCACATATCTGGAATGTGTAGTACAGTAGGACTGCATACCCATTGGCTCATGCTGTGAACCAATGGGCGTGCAGCTCTCCGAGGTGTCAGTTGATGAGGGGCAGGTGGTGGGGATTGCACCACCGCCGACCGGGAGGAGCAGGGTGGTGGGGCCCAGTGGGCGGGCAGGGGATACCACTAGACCACCAGGATATTGGAATTCTTCTTTTTTTTTACACTGCCCACTGATCGGGCAGATAGCGGTCCACTGGACCACCAGGGATATAGGACGGAATAGCTTCTCTTTGTTTTACAAATGCCCACGATCGGGCAGATAGTTGCCCACTGGACCACCAGGGATATTGGATGGAATTCTTATTTTTTTTTAAATGCTCGTGATCGGGCTGCAGGGGGCATTGGTCCCCGACACCTGCTGCCTGGCAGGGCGCCTGGCGTAAGTCGTCGGGGATCGGTGCACCTGCATGTAACAAGAGCATAATGACATGCAAATGGCCCCATGTGTCGGTATACAAGCATTATGGCCCCATTTGCATGTCAACTTTTGAATATCGTGGTTGCTGTGCATAGCGCAATGGAACTTGCGCAAGCGCATCCTCCTGCTCCACTCTGGCCATTTGCACTGGCGCAGTGCCACTGCGCCATGTACACTGGGGGTGGTCAGGGTGCGATATTCAACATTGCTGAGCCATGGCACAGCTCCGTAGAATATAGCCCAGTCCACACCCCTGAGTAGCCATGTTGTGCAGCGCCCAAGCTTGCGCCACAGCCTGGTGCAGTTTGAATATCTGGGCCTCTATGTTTAATTCACTGACACAGGGTCTACACCCCTCAATCATCTGTAACTCTGATCCAGGGTTTCCTCCCAACGCTATGTATTTTTTTTCTGTCGGACCTCAATTGTTTTCCTTGTGCAATGTCATAATGTCCTGACGTAGAGCCTTTGTGAAGGAGTGTATGACTTAAAGGGTTTTAATGCCGATTCTTATCAATAAACAATAAACATTGTTGATTCCCTTGATGTAAGTTAAAGTTTCTATCAGGCACCCCCCTCCTTTTCTTAAAGGTATACATATTAATCTTCTTTATTCTGTCTTCTTCATATGGGCTCCGGTGCAGCCCTTGCACCATTTTAGTTGCCCTCCTTTGGACTGCCTCCATCATGTCTATATCCTTGTCTATGTCCTTTTTGAGATAGGGTCTCCAGAACTGCACACTGTACTCCAGATGAGGTCTCACCAAGTATCTTTGCAGAGGGAAAACAACTTCCTGTTTTGTACTGGTGATTTGAAGGTGATGCCTCTCTTATGCATCCCACTCCCTCCCAGTTTACCTCCATCCCTCCTTACTGGCTTCTCACATTGCTTGCCTAGCTTTAGGTCATCTGATATGACTACCCCCTGGTCCCTTTCCATTTGTGTAGTTTTTTTATTCCCCCACCACCAGTCATTGTGTACTGTTTGGTGTCTAATTTTAATTTTTTGTTCTGTCTTTCTTTCTCATGACCTTATTCCCACCCCAATAATTTTACGAACACCCCCCAAAAACAGTTTAAAGAAAATAACCTTAAAAAGTGGTGTCCTTCCCTTCCTTAAATTCCTAGTTAATATAATCTGTGTTGTTTACAAACAGGAAATAGTTTTTTTTTCACAGTAAAGTTTTCTTTCTGTCGTGTCATTTGTTGAAGGGCAGCAGTGCTCAGTGCAATAATCTGTTAAAGAGCAGGTGCGCACTGTCATGTACCAAGCCCCTGGCAAACATATGATAGATGAGTTTGTCCAGTGTTGTTGGTATAAATAATATATACAGTACACTCTCGATTATCTGACCTCTGTTCATCCGAACTCCCTATCTAATGGACGGTCGGATTGTCCCCTACAAACTGTGAATTTTTGCAGACCTGTACCTTTCAGAATTCTGCAATGATGCAGTACAGCTGGAAACATTAACTCCCATAGAGCCGCTCTGCTGTAGTTGTCAAGCGGCCCACATTAGGAGGGGGTACCCTCATATCTCATTTTATCTCAGCTCTGAATCCTACTAGTCTATCCCACCCAGAGAAGGGCGTGCTGTATGTCATATCGGGATCTCTATGATCCTCTACCAGGAACAACATCCGACCCCTTAGGGAGCTGAAAGCGTGACTCTGCCGCGTCCCCCCTCCCCCTTCTTTAACTGTAGGTGCTGAAAGGTGAGCAGTGTGGAGCAATACAGAGCTACCTGCATTCCCCAAACATGTCACCGAATCCGAAGAAAAATGAATAACCAGCATTTAGCATGCAGTACAGGTATTCATTAAAGTCTGAATCAGCGAACGCCGCCCTGAAATCTCAATGAAGGCTTTTATTTTAATTTAAAGGCATCCTCAAACACGGCACTGAATCTGAAGAAAAACTAATAACCAGCATTTAGCATGCAGTATTTAATATACAGTAGTCCGAATCAGTGAACACCACCCAGAAATCGCTATGAAGGCTTTTATTTGAATTTCAAGGCATCATTTCAGCTACCCACCATTCGGAGCATCGTGTGCAGCAGCTATTCCAGCAGCAACATGCTCATTGTCCACTACAGAGGCATTGCTCCCCGGCCCAACAAGTGACTTCTCGTTTATCCGACCTCTCGATTATCCGACCATTTTGGATGTCTCCGAAGGCGGTCGGATAAACAAGAGTGTACTGTATCATGTGGTCTCATCCATTTAAGTAGGAACAGTCAGCATGGCTGTCAGTTGCCTATCTACAGCTTAATCATCCACAGCAATTGCAGCAGAATACAGTTCCCAACAGTTTATTTTACCAGCACACAGATATAGGTGCCCCTCTCCACATACTGTATCAATCCGAATGTTGTTGCGCAATACCCATGCTGTATAAAGGTTGAGGTGGTAAATAATGTTAATGAGGAATTTGTCCTACTGCAATGATTGTGGATCATTAAGCTGTGGACAGTGACTGAGACCCATACTGACTGTTCTTCCTCTTCCAGTCAAACAGTTATAGCACACTGAATGTGTACCCACAGAAAAACAGAGGCATTTCCTGAACCTGCTGACATGCCACCATTCAGGCAGGCAGTCCCATGTCAATTTTGTGACATTAGAAAATGAATGGTGAGTGTGCACTCACCTGCCCTGTATGGGCGCGATCTTTCTTTAGCAGTTAGTGCTATTTTTAGCTGCAATTTTGAAAACTGAAAGTGACTGCTGAGTAAGGGTGTCTGCTACTCCACTCTTTGCGATTGCTTTTAAGTCTGTGAATTGCAGCACTAAGTAGTATGAGACACTCGAGGAAAATCATGCCCATACATGTCAGTGGAGTGCATACTCTGAAAATGTCAGCTCATTTATTGACGTCCCCCAAATTAACATTGGTGTGCCTGCCTGGGTGTTGAGTCAGCTGGTTTTGGACACTGCTGTGTTTTTCTGTGGGTACACATTCTGGGTGCTCTAACTTTGTTACTGGACAGGAACACATGGTATTATTAATACCCCTCAACACTGGAGCATGTCAGCTATCATATATGTTTGAGTGGTGCTGCTGGGTATTAATAACCACCTGACAATGCGCACCTGCTCTTGAACAATTTTGACTTATAGAGTTCTATTCTATTTTCAATTGATCGTTATTTACTGACTTGTTTGTAGGATACCATTACCTTTTTTCAGGTACAAAATACAGTAGTGCTCCTTTTAATCTTGTTTTTAACCATTGTTTTAATCAGTTTTCCTCTGCTATTTTTGAACATGTACTGCTCTGTAATGTAATGGTGGCATACCATGTCCTGCTGGATTGCATGGTACATCATTTGAGTCCCAACATAAAGGATTTGAAGTGACAGATGTACAAAAACTGGTGTGATGATGTAAACCAGCCACAAGCAAGATTAAAAGTAACGTTGTTTATCATGTCATATGTGAACAAACCTAGTCCAGCAGTTGTAAATTGTAGAAATAAGGGTATCATATAGACAAGTCACTAGATAACTACTAATTGCAAATTGCATAGAAAAATACAGGTCGAAATACAGTATTCAACAGATTATTGCACTGCTGTGGTACTTGTCTGCAATATAGGTTTTTGGGTACTGGTGACTGTGTTCTGTTTTCTTAGCATACCTCCAACAACCACGGCCAAAATACACCACCATCACTCAATATAACATAATTATTGTACAACCGCCAATAAAAAATTAATGTGATATGTGAATGTAGCATGCTTATACTGCTAGCTTGCTACATCATTCAGCATGCAGTATTAGCGTCCCGACTCCCGATAAAGAAAAATCACATGAGAAAATGTTCTGAAAAGTCACAATTAATTTAGGACGCACTGATTGAAGTGTGCACCAACAGCCACAACTCTTGCGCCTGCTGCTGCTGCTGCTGTCCTTCTGCTGACTGTGCTGATGCACAGTGTGTTGCCAAATGATGATCGCCACAGACAGTCCAGATGATCATTGGGTGAAGCATAATGTGACGTTCTGGAGGACCGTTCATCTGCTGTGCTGACTGAATCATGGTGCCCTGGCTATGTGTGTGTGTCTTCATAACAACATTGGTAAGTTACTATCGTTTCACACTCTAGTTTTCAGAGACCCATACATTTACTATATATATATATATATATATATATATATATATATATATATATCATTTCTTTTTTTCTCACAGGTCATACAGTCATACTTTGGTTGTACATTTTTTTGCTTGCTGATGACTTTGGCCATAAGAAAACTGTCAAGTCATGAAAGGTAAGTATTAATTTTTTTTGGTGGGGGATGGGGGTTGGGAACTTGGGACATCATTTGGGGAAAAGTTTCAGTAATGGTTTTGTCTTCTTTACAGGTTTCATTTGTATCCTCCAGATCCAGATACATAGAAATTGCATGTGTTCTGATTTGACGAAAGCACTGATGGCAGCACACAGCACCGACATGTTACCTGCAACTGCAAACAGACGAAGAAGAAATTATTCAGACTTTGTTGCACTAACACATTCTGTTCAAAGTGTTACTGTTCCTGTCTGTTATATCCAGCTTAACATACCAAGCTATTAGTAAGCCACCACAACCGACCAACTAACAAGTTTAGTTCATGTGATGTGCACTTGCCCACTGTCTTAAATTAAGTTACATTACAAGACGTCTTGTCATCCTGACCAGGATAAAACTTTGAACAACCCCATGGCCAGCTGAAGTAAGCCAGTTACATACGTACATAAAAAATATATTATCTGATGTATATGTCCCCTCCATTTTATGCTTTATGCTGACTTGACAAAATGAAGACACAAAAGAACAGATGAAATAAGACTGACATACTTACTTGGAAATAGTATCCTATAGGTGGTTGTAGTATTATAATACACCCATCCTCATGTCTTCTTACACTGTTTGAAACTGGAACCTGTAAAAAAAACAGTTGACAGTATTTGTTGACAAGTGCATCTATAAATTGGTGAAGGAAGCATTCACACTGCTCAAGGAAAAAAACAGACTATGACAAATTAGTACATACTCACTGTAAACTATTGATAATAAGAATCATAGTGGTTTTGGCTGGCTGCAGTTTCCTTCAGAGTGTGGGCACTGGATAACATCCTCTCTCACTG
The DNA here is from genome assembly GCA_016271365.2 of Neoceratodus forsteri. Lineage (NCBI taxonomy): Eukaryota > Metazoa > Chordata > Ceratodontiformes > Ceratodontidae > Neoceratodus > Neoceratodus forsteri. The sequence goes on from JADMNL010000022.1 coordinate 450,462,431, forward strand.
TCATCATGGAAAAGGTTGGCTTTGGCTGGCTGTGGGTTCCTTCAGGGTGTGGGCACTGGATAACATTCTCTCTCACTGTCATCATGGAAATGGGTGGCTTTGGCTGGCTGCAGGTTCCTTCAGGGTGTAGGCACTGGATAACATCCTCTCTCACTGTCAACATGGAAATGGGTGGCTTTGGCTGGCTATGGGTTCCTTCAGGGCATGTGCACTGGATAACATTCTCTCTCACTGTCAGCATGGAAACAGATGGCTTTGGCTGGCTATGGGTTTCTTCAGGGCATGTGCACTGGATAACATTCTCTCTCACTGTCATCATGAAATGGGTGGCTTTGGCTGGCTGTGGGTTCCTGCAGGGTGTGGGCACTGAATAACATTCTCTCTCACTGTCATCATGGAAATAGGTGGCTTTGGCCGGCTGTGGGATCCTTCAGGGTGAGGGCACTAGATAACATTCTCTCTCACTGTCATCATGAAATGGGTGGCTTTGGTGGCTGTGGGTTCCTTCAGGGCAAGGGCACTGGATAACATCCTCTCTCACTGTCAGCATGGAAACTTGTGACTTTGGCTGGCTATGAGTTGCTTCAGGGAGTGGACACTGAATAAAATTCTCTCTCACTGTCAGCATGGAAACAGATGGGTTTGACTGGCTGTGGGTTCCTTCAGGATTTAGGCACTGTATAACATTCTCTCTCACTTTCAGCAAGGAAATATTTGGCTTTGGTGGCTGCGAGTTCCTTCAAGGCATGGGCACTGGATAATAGTCTCTCTCACTGTCATCATGGAAATGGGTGGCTTTGGGTGGCTGTGGGTTCCTTCAGAGCATGGACACTGGATAACATTCTCTGTCACTGTCAGCATGGAAACAGGTGGCTTTGGCTGGCTGCGGGTTCCTTCAGGGTGTGGGCACTAGATAACATTCTCTCTCACTGTCATCATGGAAATGGGTGGCTTTGGCTGGCTGTGGGTTCCTTCAAGGCATGGGCACTGGATAACATTCTCTGTCACTGTCAGCATGGAAACAGGTGGCTTTGGCTGGCTGCGGGTTCCTTCAGGGTGTGGGCACTAGATAACATTCTCTCTCACTGTCATCATGGAAATGGGTGGCTTTGGCTGGCTGTGGGTTCCTTCAAGGCATGGGCACTGGATAACATTCTCTGTCACTGTCAGCATGGAAACAGGTGGCTTTGGCTGGCTGCGGGTTCCTTCAGGGTGTGGGCACTAGATAACATTCTCTCTCACTGTCATCATGGAAATGGGTGGCTTTGGCTGGCTGTGGGTTCCTTCAGGGCATGGGCACTGGATAATAGTCTCTCTCACTGTCATCATGGAAACGGGTGGCCTTGGCTGGCTGTGGGTTCCTTCAGGGCAAGGGCACTGGATAACATTCTCTTTCACTGTCAGTATGGAAACGGGTGGCTTTGGCTGGCTGTGGGTTCCTTCAGGGCATGGGCACTAGACAACATCCTCTCTCACCGTTATCAAGACAGGTGGCTGGATATGGTGTGTTACACTATTTCAGTGTCACTCAGGAGGAAGATTTACCAAGGAGCAGCACTGTAGATTTTGCACCACGTATAGTGGTGCATTACCCCTTGTGAGTTGCGACAACAATTAGCTGAACATGGTCCACAAAATAACAAAGTAGTTTTGCTGTAAACATGCTCATAAAATTGTGTTCAACAGGTCTTGCTTGCTTCTCGGCAGCTTTACAATTAGTTTTCTAATTTGTAACTGTCAAATGGCTATTAATCAAGGGCACCAAACAATTAATAAAAGGGCCTTGTTTGTTGATCAGTGCCCTTGATAAATCACCATTTGATCATAATGGAGCACGTCCCCATGCACCCTCTGCCTTTCTATTATAATGTGGCTGTACCCGGTAGTTGGGTGTGTGCAGCTCTATATACCGGGAAGTAAGCAAGACCATTGAACACAATTTTATGAGCTTTTTTACAGCAAAAGTACTGTGTTCTTTTGGGGACCATATGAAGGAAATGTTGGTCACAGGAGTACGGCACCACTATATGTAGTGCAGGGGTTTGATGTGGTAATTCAGTTTAATCAGCAGGATTAAATTGGCTACAACAAATGGACAGTTGTGTTTAACAGGCTGACTGTGTTTGCTAATGACAGCACACATTCTGTTAAAGAGCAGATACCCACTGTCAGGTACCCAGCCCCCTCAAACATGTATAATAGCAGACCTGCTGCACTGTTGAGGGGTATTAAAAATTCCATGTGCTTCCCTCCAGTTAAAAAGTTATAGCACCTCGAATTTGCACACCCATAAAAACAGAGCCATGTCTGACACACCCCCAGGCAGGTATCCCCAGCCCCCTTTTGTGATGTCAGAAAATGAATACTAAGTGTGCATTCCATTAACCTGTATGTATGCAATATTTCTATAGATTTTAGTGCTATTTAGAGGTGCCATGTAGAAAAATCAAAACAGCTGCTGGAGTAACACTCCCTGTTTACTGGAGTGGTCACTTTCATTTTTCCAAGTGGCAACTATAAATAGTACTAAAAGTCATTGAAAAGTGGCACCAATACAGGTCTATGGAGCACACACACAGCCATCATTTTCTGCCATCACAAAAGGGGGCTCTGGGTACCTCCCTGGGGGTGTGTCAGGCACGGCTCTGGTTTTATGGGGGTGCACATTCAGGGTGCTATAACTTTTTAACTGGAGGGAAGCACATGGAATTGTTAATACCCCTCAATAGTGAAGTAGGTTGTCTTGGTACCTGACAGTGGTTACCTGCTCTTTAAGTGTAATCAGAAAATGTACCAAGGGGAAGGTAAAATAGAACGATTATGATGGGTCATTATTTGTGCAAATCTGAATTATGGAATGAAAGTGAGACAAGAACACTGGTTTTATTTTATTAAAAACAAAAAATGTACCATTAATAAAATGTGACAGCCTTTCAACTTGTTAACTTAAATACCAGCAACATCCACCTCATCCTCATCAAACAAGAAGCTGCCCTTGCAGTCATCAAGGTCTGAATTGTGCCCACTAGGGAATTTTTGTCCATGATTGCACTGTCAACCTTAATGGTAAGCTGATTGATGCTGCCACCAGGATGGTCTGCTTCTCCCACATAATCAGCACAACCATTCATGGTGATGGGGGACAAACACAGATGTGGTCATTTGAGTTGGTATGTGACCTTCATTCACTTTTATGAATGTCAGCATGCTAACATTTGTCAGCGAGAGGTTGGTATAACAGTCACAAACTATTGCCTCTGCAGAACTGAATACCCTCTCCACACTTACACTGGAGGGTGGGCTGGTCAGGTACTTCACAGTGCCACTGAAGTCAGCTCTGGCCATTCACTCAACTTTCCACTCCAGTACAACAGAGGATTGTCAATTACTGACAGATGCCTGTTTTCAGCCAAATATGAGTCAACCATTCTCTGTGCTGCATGCAGTCCTGTTGTTGACTCATCCTCCTGTACACTGGATTTATCAACATCACAGATTCCCACTTGGGACAATGCACCCCAAAGTGGGTTCATGGCAACCGGTTTTGCTGACACCCCACCTGGACTTGCACCTGCCTTACTGGATGTGCTTACTAGTCCACAGTGACCTTCAGCCTTGTTAATGCTAGTGTTTGCTGAAGTTGGCACGTGACTTCTGTGCCCCATGAACCAATTGCACCAGTTGTCCACTGAGATTTTTAACCTGTTCAGGCCATCCCTCTAGTAAGGATGCAATTCCACATTTGTATCATCGGTACAGCATTGCTGCTATTCTGAATTTGGCACTTTGCACAATACTTGCGATGTGGTGATTGCGGTTGAATAATGTCAGCATGTGTTTAAGTAATGCACTGCTTGAACAATCTCCAGATACATCAAGGCTATGCTGCAGATTCAACAAAGTCTGCTCAGCACCCGCAGCAGTGGAATGGATTGGCTTATGGAGGTAGTGTCACCGCTCACTACCTGTGTGGCATGTTCAAATGGCCTCAAAATTGATATCACCGAGTCCAATAGGTGCCACTGTTCTGTTGTCATAGACATTAAGGCTCTGAAAATGTCACAGCTAGTGTGCACGTCTAGGTATTCTGAGATGGCTTTGTACTGTTCATACAACCTCTCTGCCATGTAAAGAGTTGAGTTCCAGTGTGTGACAACTTCCAGCTTGAGGCGGTGCTGAGGGAGGCTGTTTTGAATCTACAGCTGCCAAAGTTGGTCACGAGCCTTTCCAGAGCATGAAAAGTGTGCACAGATAGGGCGTGCAACTGTCAACATTTCCTTGATGTCAGGGTGCTGTAGAAACTCCTGGACAATAAGATTTAAACAGTGGGCCATGCATGGAACCCAAACAAAGCCACCATTGATGATACATTTCACCATGTTTGAGCCATTGCCACTTGCTATAAAGCCAGATTTGAGGGACAGGGGGTTCAGCCACTCATCAGTTTTGGTCAGTAGCAAGTCAAGCATGTTTTCACCAGTGTGGGAACCGGCCACACTGTGCATTGTAAGCGTTGCATGCTGTTGAATTCTCGGAAGGTTGCTACCATGACAATCTGCCTTACTACACTGATTTCCAATACCGCCAGCACAGACAACCCCTGGTACCTTCGCCCACTGTGCACTAATGCACAAATATGAACTGCCTGCCATTTTGCCACTTGTCCACATATCCATACTTAAGTGGATGAATGATGAGGAGGCATGTTGAAGGGCATGTCTTACAGACTGTGTCACAGTCCGGTATAATGCTGGGACAGCAAGGGTGGAAAAGTATGTCCTGGACAGGACTTTCCATTTGGGACAGGTGCGTGCTGCAAAATACTGGAATCTGGAATTCTCGACAAAGGAGAAGGGCAAAAGGTCAATTGCCAGCACTTCCACTACAGCAGCATTCAATTCACGTGACACTGCATGATTGGGTTGGTATTTCATGTTCCGGGCAAAAATATTCTGCAACGTGGGCTGAGTTGTTTCCCGTTTTGCATGTGGTGTGCCAAATGGCTCTGCTCTGTGAATGGCCATGGGTGGGGTGCTTTTGCCGTGTGATGAAGAGAGGTACACAGGTGACACTGACAAGTCCATAAACAATGTTATTTTCCCTGTTTTAAGCACAGGGGGTGATGTTGGACTACAAATACTGCTGCATAGACCACCACCACTGCTACTCCGACTACCACTTGACAACAATTTAAAATCCTCCTCATGCCTGCAGTAATCCTCAGCTGTTGTTTCACAACTGCTACAGACATGGCTACTTGGTGGGCTACTTACAGTCATGGAAGGGGATACCATTCTTAATAAGGTGGATGAGGGTGAATGCCCCACTATGGCATTAGCTCCCCTCTGGTGCTGAGTCCACAGCGCCATGTGCCTGTTCTTCAAATGTGTATACTGGCCCCCAATACCCAGATGACTACCCTTTTTACCACGTCTGACCCATGCTTGGCAAAGCTGGCAGATTGCCGCTGCTTCATCGCTTGGATCTTGTATAAAAAAATTCCAAATGAGGGATTTGGATCCCCTACTTTTAGTTTTTACAGGTCTCTAATGCTGCATATTGGACTCCAGTTTTTTAGACAATGACATTGGGGGTGTACTACATGATTTCTGTTGCTGGCCATACTTGGGATCTACTGGCCTATCACTATCTGTGATGACTACTACTGGGTCATCATCAACAGAAACTGCCACACCATGATGAGGGGATGATTTAACACCAACAGACTGAGACTGTTTACACACAGCCACCTTTAATTTCTTTTTCTCCGGTTCCCAACTGGGGTCACTGAAATCATCATCATATTCCTCATCCACATCCACAAGGTCAGCTTGGATGCTGTCCTGTGGAGAACATGTACCAACCACAGCATCATTATGATCATACAATATTTTTTCTCCAACATTTGAAGGGTTGGATGGCACAGGCATGACCTCATCAACAGCGCTGGAAAGATGAGTTTGCAAAAAGTAATTGTCAGCATCAGAATCATGCTCAATCAATGTGTGGACGGGGATGGAGACATCGGAGAGTTTGACATCTACTACACTCTGACTCATTGTCACAGCTTTAGACTCCACAATATTTTGGAAACCAGTTAACTTGTTGTCAAGGGTTGAACTTGGGGCAATACTCATGCCATCAGCAACTTCACTACCACCAGCGGGGACAATAGCATCTCCAACCATGATTGAAGCTACTGATTGTGCTGTGAAAAACATAGAGAAATTCCTTTACTGGCATCAACTATGCACTTCTGCTGCGTACTACCATGCCCATGGCCACTCTTGCTACTGGCAGCAGTGCCATGGCCAGAAACATCTTTGCATGCATATCTCTTTGCAGGCATTTTTTTTGATTACACAGAAAATTTCACAACAAATTGAAATTTCTTAATTTTGGGGTGGATGGGAAGCCAAAAAACAACAACTGTGGCCTACAGATGCAGATTGAGCCCTAAACAGATGCAGACGCACAGATGGAGATTGCACACTATAAAGAGAAGCAGCTGCACAGGCTCAGAAACACCTTAACCAGTGGTCACCCAAATCCAAAACTGGAAAAATAAATTACACCTTTTGCGGGTGGGGGGTGGGGCACTGCAGTAGCAGTCCACTAGCTAGATAGAAGGAAGCAGTAAAAAATACTGCAGACAGATAACCGATTCAGAGTGTGGCAATTACTGTGTGGCACAATAAAATGTGTCTGACTTGATGGCATGCACACACACACACACACACACACACACACACACACACACACACACACACACTACAGGTAATGTGCAAAAAATGTAATAGTTCACTACACTATATAACCAAATTTTTTGAACAGAAGGAAAATATGCACTGCACCACAACAAACAGAAAATAATTACTAAAAATTACTTCGAGTATTACTGTGTGTACATAAACACACAAATACTAACACACACTACTAGTACAAAACAATTAGAAAGACTGCCTTTCTCATGTCAGTCTCACTCCACCACAGATACGCCCCTCCCCCAAAGTACACTTCAACAGTGTCTGTCAGGACACAGGCTGAATGTTCTAAATTCACATTCAAACTGCACAAAAAAAAAAAATCAGTATTCGATTATCTGAGCACAGGAAGGTTTCCTACAGTCGATGTACTAAATTTGGAACAAAATAATTGGATCAAAAGTGATTTTTTAAAGCTTTTTCGATGGCTTGATTCTCAGAGCTCTGAGAACAAACTGTCTCCAGCTTTCCACTACACACACTGCGCAGAACTGAGGCTGTGCAAGACAATACAGAGCCCATGTGACCTGCCATCCCATGAATCAATGCCAAATTCACCTCAAATAGCATAAAACAGGAGAAGTAAAGCAAAGTCCATTAAAATTAATGGCATTTCGCTTTAAAATTAAGGGGAAGGCAGTAAAACAAGGTGAAGTAGCGTGAAGTCTATTGGGAACAATATACTTCACAATAAAAATTTGAAGGTGGAGTAATTTGCTTCATGTAGTGGAGCACTATGTGTAATGGGGAATACGTGAAGTGCTCTGTGTAGCGAAGTGGGAGCACTTCGCCTGCTTCTACTGGTGGGAGGGGTAAAAGCAAATCTCAAGTCCAGCCACTGAGGAGGTGGTATTGTTGAAACAGTTCTTCTAGGCATATCCAGCAGAACTGAAAACCTGCCTAGAGGACCAAGATCTTCAGACAGAACAGCAAGCTACTGAGCTCACTGATCGCTATTCCATGAGCAAGCTTGCTCTGAAAGGAAGTTGGGGAGCAAGGACTGCAATGGAAAAAGGAAAAAGCACACCTTAATGGCAGCTAAAACCCTCATTGCCTTTTCAGAAAGAGGGGAGCCCCAAGTTACCAAAATGGGATTTTAGGGAGAAGACCCCCGATGAGTGTTGGTTCCGTAAAAAGCCAGGGCATATTGCTAGGCAGTGTCCAAAAAAAGGCACAAGGTGTGAAAGGGGTCTTTCAAAAAGAGATGGCTGCTAACTGTATCCCTGAGGCTATGCCTCTGAATATGAGAGAGCATATTCATCTGGTTACAGTGAATGGGGTGCAGACCCCAAGGGTTAAAGCACACTGGGGTGCCCCTTAACCTGGTAAAAGGAGATTTGGTTGGGACTGAGCAACTCCTGCCAAATGAGTTTGCATCCATAAGGGGATTCAATGGGGAGGAGAAAACTGTGCCACCAGCCAGTGTTCTCCTGGACTGGGGTGATGCAGCAGAGAAACTGTGAAAGGTGGCTGTAGCAGACATACTTGCTATGGATGTCATTTTGGGGAATGATCTTCAGCAGGGGGTGGTATGTGCTATTACCTGGAGTCAGACAGCTAGGGCCTCTTGTGATCCTCAGAACCCCACAGCAGCTCATGGGAGAAGGCTCGGAGGCTGGTCCACTGGCCTGGGTCTCCTGGAAGGGAGATGGAACTCCCTCAAGTGGCTGTTCACCAAACTGCTACAGAGGTTTACTCTGGGTGGGGGGAAGATAGTCAGAAGGTTGGGGGTTGCAGTTACTCTGAACCCCCTGATGCTATAGCTGTGGACCTCAGTCCAGGTACTGGAGGGAACATATCCCATACTTTGGGAAAATGTGAGGATTTTGCAGCAGCTCAGAGGACTGACCCCTGCTTAGAGAAGCAGAGGGCCTGTGCAGAAGCTGATGGTACACAGGGAGGAGACTTGAGACATAGGGTTTTTTGGGACAATGGACTGTTTTATACAAAGGACATGAGGACAGAGGGGACATAATGGGCAGGCAGCTTGTCATTCCCTAGGAGTATTGTGAGAGGTTGCTCAAGATCGCTCATGATATTCCCACGTCTAGACATCTGAGCATTGCTTGCACTATGCAGTGACTAACCCACAATTTCTATTGGCCCAGCTTCACCAAGCAGGTGAAGAAGTACTGCACATCCTTTCACCAATTTCAGCAAATAGGGAAGGCAGGTAGAAAAACAAAAGCTGCTTTACTTCCCTTACCCATTGTGGACAAATCATTCCAAAAGGTGGGAATGGATATTGTGGGTCCTTTAAGTACCCCAAGCTCCTCAGGGAAAAAGTATATTTTGATGGTGGTCGATTTTGCCACCTGCTACGCAGAGGTAGTTGCCCTCTCCTCCATCAAGGCAGACAAAGTGGCAGATGCCTTGGTAGGAATTTTCTCCCATGTGGGATTTCCAAAGGAGGTTATCTCTAATCAGGGGAGTAACGTCAGGTCAGACCTGAGGAAATATTTGTGGGAGAAAGGTTGGGTTGTTCAGAGGTAAATGACACCCTATCATCCACAAGCCAATGGGCTCATAGAAAGGTCTTATGGTACTCTAAAGATGATGCACCAAGCATTTGCAGAACAGCATGGATGGGACTGGAAGTGATACCTTCCCCACCTGTTGTTTGCATATGGAGAAGTGCCCCAAGAATTGACAGGGTTTTCACCCTTTGAGCTCTTATATGGACGTAGGGTGCAGGACCCCCTAAATTTGATATAGGAAGACTGAGAAGGCAAGCATGCCACCCAGGGGACTCCCATAGTGGAGTATGTCCTAAAGTTGAGGGAGAAGCTGAAGGCACTTATGGAAGTGGCCCAAAACAACCTGTCAGTTGCCCAACAGAGACAAAAAGCTTGGTACTGTATGTTCACGGAGCCAGAGCTTGCTCGTATGGAGTAGTACAGGAGATAATGGTCCAAATCCCAGTCCAGAAAGACAAGCTGCAGGCTAAGTGTATGGGACCATACAAGGTAGTCCGGCAGGTAAATGATGTAAACTACATTTTCAAGTTGCCTGACCAGAGACACACCCACAAGATGTATCATGTGAACATGATGAAGCCATACTTCAATAGGGCTGACATGGTATTTGCAATTTGCAGTCCTGGGAAAGTGACGGACAAGGAGTACCCACTTCTCAACTTGCAAGCTGAAAGCAAGTGGGAGTCATCTGTGGAGATCATCAAGATGTCACCCAAGTTGATCCCTGAATAGACCCAGGAAGTAAAGAGAGGACTTTGGCCCTCTCTTTATATCCAAGCCTGGATGAACCCCCTTAGCCACTCATGACGTAGATATAGGACGTAATCACCCCTTTGTCAGACAGCCTACTGGGTGTCTGAAGCAGTCCTAAAGGGCATTAGGAGGGAGATGGAAGAAATGCTGGATCTAGCGGTGATCCAAAGATCCCACAGTCCCTGGGCCTTGCCTATAGTCCTTGTCCCTAAGCCAGATGGGTCTACCCACTTTTGTGTGGATTATCGTGGACTCAGTGCAATCAATAAGTCCGACGCCCACCCAATGCCCCAGACAGATGAGTTGTTGGACAAGTTGGGGGGGGCGACCTACCTAACAACCATAGACCTAACAAAGGGGTACTGGTAGGTGGGACTGACTGTCAGGGCTAGGAAAAAGTCTGCCTTCTTTATTTATTATTTTATTTATTTAGCTTTTGTTGACCGGGTAAGTGCACTAGACAAATCCTGCCTATTTTCAGGCACGACCCGGGGGGAGGGGGATACAGATGAATGGCAACTGACCTTGAACCAGATTAAGCTGTTGGTGGTATTTTTAGTGAATGAGGGAAATTTGGCCAGGACACCGGGGAAATTCCCCTACTCTTTTCGATAAGTGCCATGGGATCTTTTAACATCCACCTGAACTACCACCAATCCAGACAGATGGGACCTCGGTTTGACGTCTCATCCGAAAGACGGCACCTCAGAAATGCAGCACCCCTCTCATGCTGCATTACAGTGTCAGTACTGGGATATTAACCCAAGTGCCAGATGTGGTAACTGAACCCACAGCCCTCACCCCAATAGGTCTCTTTGAATTTAAGGTGAGGTCTTTTGTGATGAAGAACATCCCTGCCACCTTCCAACAGTTGGTAAATCATGTGCTACAGGATGCAGAAGAGTACGCAGTGCCTTATCTGAATGATATTGCAATTTTCAGTAATAGCTAGAAAGAACACCTGATCAATCAGAGGGAAGTGTTGGGCAGGATACAGGGGGAAGGACTAACTGTCAAAGCTAAGAAGTGCCAGGTGACCATGACTGAGGTATCATACTTGGGACATAGTGAGGAGGGGACAACTATGTCCAAACCAGGCCAAAATAGAGGTGATTGAGGCATGGTCCACGTCTGAGACACAGAAGCAGGTCAGGAACTTCCTTGGGACTGCAGGGTACTACAGAAAATTTGTACCAAATTACAGCACCATGGCAGCTCCTCTATCTAGCTTGTTAAAGAAAAAGCAACCCAAGAAAGTAAAATGGGACGCAGCATGTAACAGGGCCTTTACACAGTTGTTCAAATGATACTACACCTATTTGACTGCTTAAGGGTCAGACACTACCAAAGTAAAGTACCAGAAGGGACTCTGTGAGCGAAAGGAGGGGGGAATACAAAAAGAAACTCCAAAAAGTGTGACTGCGAATCCTGGCATGGCGGTGGTGCAAGAATGGGCTTGCTGAGTCCCACAATGTAAACACCAGCTCCAGAAACTCTTGCACTCACAGAACAATACCAAAGATAAATTATTTTTTGACCGCTTTATTGCAAAAATAAATGGCATACGAGACAGTAACACTGTGACACTTGGTGTTGGGCAACAAACCCTTTATCAGGGATGCAATGCCCCTGATGAAGGGTTTGTACCCAAAGCACCAGGACCAGAGTGGACGGTTGTTATTGTTCATATTATACCAGTTATTTCTGCAATAAAGCAGTCAAAAAAGAATTTATCTTTGGTATCATTCTGTGAGTGCAATAGTTTCTGAAGTTGGGGAATACAAAAAGGTCTCTAGGAGGTGTCTGTGGGGGTTGAACTGGTCTCTGCTGTTTTTGGGAAAACACACATATAGGGTATATAGAGCATCCCCCAAAGGTCTATACATGCCTGTGGTGTTTCTGGTTCACTGTGCAGTGGCCAAGAAGGTTCTCTCCCAGGAAAACAGACTCAAGACTGTATTTGCACCCCCCCCACTCAGAGAATGGGATCCTCTGATGTATGTTCATTTGTGAAACAGTGATCATTCTAAAAGGACAGAGGAGGGATATCCCTGACCCTGAGCACAAAGGGATTCACTGTAGCCCAGGGAATTCTGCCCCACCAGAGTGGGCTTGTGACAGTATATGATTATTTTATTTATTTATTTACTTTTGATGACTGGATAAGTGCACTAGACAAAGACCTGCCTATTTTCAGGCATGACCCAGGAGAGTGCAATACAGGAAATGCACATTACAATAAAACAATGTATAGTACATTACAGGGGGAATTCCATAGTAAAAATTTACAATAGCAGGGATAAGACACAAATAGTGCAGCACCAACATTGCAAAAGCAGGAACCAAGTTAGGATTAACAGCATATGGTAGACGATAATCAAAAATAACTAGAAAAGTGACTACATTATGAATACAGGTAATGTAGGCCATTAATAGTATTAACAAAAGCAGCAGAGGCCAAGTGCAGAATTTGAATTAAGTGCATTAGATTTAACACCAGGAAGGGTCTAGTTTAGAGGGAGGAGAATAATATAAAGGAAAATTAGTGAAAAAAAGCAGCACGAAATATACAAGGTAGGAAGGATAGGGTGGCATCATGAGCAAGAACAATGGTCTAAGTCTTTAAGGTATGAAAATAACTCTTTTTTGAAAGAGAGGGGGGACCTAGAGACCCTGATGTGATGAGGTAAAGATTTCCAAGTGGCTGGGACAAAGTGGGCAAATGTCTGTTCAACCATCTTGGTGGAACAGATTGGAGCTACAAATAGGGATTGGGTAGAGGACTGTAGATAGAGAGAGTGTTCAGCAGGAGTAAACATCAAAGCTAAAGATGCAGGTTGAGGGGATCTATTGATTTTATCAGCTAGGCAGCTGAAAACATAGATATGCTGAGAGGAGGGAGATAGACAATTTGGGTCATAGGAGAGTTTGCAGTGATGGGTAAGGTGAGGGGCAGGCAACTCAAACCTGCAGACATTGTTATAAGCAATTTCCCACTTGCGAAAGAAATAGGCGTTCACCTTGAAAAAGATAGGAAGCACATAAAATAGCTTCAAAAGAAGAAAACCAAGAGTAATAGTAATTCTGGCAGCTGGGAAGAGGGCATCATGGACCCAATCAGCCATCCTAATTTTAGAATTGACAGATTTGCAAATATCATTTAGGTGGAGACAGAAGTTCAGGGCTGGGTCGAGCAAAACTCTATTGCATCTAAAGAAAAGAGTAACTGAGATTCGTGAGCCATCAAGACATTGGATGAGTAAGACCTGTGATGAGGCACATGTTTTTATGCAGGATCCAAAGAGCATAGCTGTGTTTTCCCGATCTTTAGGACCAGGAGATTTGAGGAGAAACAAGACTGGATACATTGAAAGTCAGAGGAAAGTTGCAAGTTAATGACTTCCATGGACCTAGAGGCAGTATAGAGAATGAGGTTATCAGTATACAGGAGAGTATGGACATGGGAAACAGAGGCTTGTAAGTTATTAATAAATATGGAAAAAAGTAGGGGTCCAAGTATGTAGCCTTAGGGAACTCCTTGAGTTATTGTTGAGAGTGGTCATAAAGGGATGCTCCAGGAGATTCCAACTTATGTAAGAGGAGGGTATGATTAACCAAGTCAAACACTTTAGTAAGGTCAATAAAGACTGCCCCTGTAAGTAGCTCCTTATCCATATTAGTTTTGTCCTCACTTGTGAATTGTGCGAGGGCAGTAGTAGTACTTTGTGCAGTTCTGAATCCATGCTGAGCAGGGGATTGAAGATTATGTTTGAGAAGGAAGTCAGTGACCTGGTGGTGAATGAGTTTTTCTAGAAGTTTGTGGAGGGTTTGGAAGTAAGGCTATGGGGCGGTGGTTCGAGATCAGTTTATATTGTTGACATGATTGTGGAAAAGTATTTGGAATTCAAAGGGTTAACTTTGAGATGCAGTTTTACCTCCCTCAAACTCATTTGCAGAGTTGTCAACAAGAGATCAGTTCTGGGACACAATATTCTATTTTGTTGCACCTGCATGGAAAGAAACTGACAAAGTTTTGGGACATTGTGTGAAAACAGGATGTGACACAAAGCACATCTTCTTGACCTGTAAGGATATTGCTTCTTTATTCAGCTGTGAGCTGTGTGAGAAATTCTATATTGCACTTTGTGCTCACAACAGAGGGAGGTGAACCTTACAATTGTCTTTGATTTGTAGCAGATATTCTGCAGGTGGAGGCTACTTCTAACTGAAAGGTGAAATAAGGAACTTAGAATTGTCAGGAAAAGACAGTCTTTCAAGCAACAGAGGGAGGTGGATCTAGCTTTATGTTTGTTACAGTTCTTAAGATTTTCAGTGCAGGAAGAGTTTAAAGCACAGCTGACTTATTTTGGGGCTGACTGCTTTCAGAGCACAAACCACCAGGCTGTTTTGGGGCTGGGAAGGTTTAACTGTGTCTGACTTGGATGTCTGGATTTCTCTCTGTTTGATTAGCAGGGTATTTTCTCTGTCAAATTGTTGTGTAGGGCATCTTTCTGACAGGAAGGCACTCATTGCAGCGGTGGGTCAGAGCTTTTAGCTGATTGTTTTGTGAGGGCACAGTTTAGTCCCAACCCCTTCCCACCCTCACCCCACCCACCCCTGGAAATAGTTCCTTTATACCTGGGGTTCTGACATCATTTCCTCAAGAGTGCAAGGTGCATATCACTGTCATATCCTCTTTAGCACACTGCACTGACAATATAAGCATACACATTGTATAATATATATATATTTCTATATAACAAACCAATCACACACACAAACACACACACACACACACAAAAAAGTAGATAAACATGTGGGGGGTAGTGCAATGTAATGGCTGTGGGGCAGCAGTCTTCCAGGAGTCTTTCTAGAGGCTGAGATGCTGCCCTATTTGCAGACAACTCTCTGCCCTGAGGGAGGAAGTTGCCCATCTTTAGGCCACACTGGACAGTAGTAAGGGAACCTTCCCCCAGGCCACACTGGATGGTAGGAAGGGAACCTCCCCCATCCAGGGAGCACCAGAGCTACCACCACTACCTTAGAGGTTGCAAAGAAAGCACAGCAGTTGGACCACAGTGGGCTCAGGGAGGGTGAGGATGGTGGAACAGAGGCACACCCAGTCAGTTGTTCCACTCTACAATCCATACACCATTCTGGGGGAGCACAGCTCCCCTATGGATGCACCCACAGAGGAGACTAAGGAGGCTGAGGACAACTGTCACAAGGGAGGCCCACAGGAAGGAGGCAGAGGACACCACAAGGAAAGGAAGCAGCTCCTGGTGGGGGACTCAGTTATTAGGGGGATAGAACTGGGGGGGAGCAGGGAAAACTGAAGTAAGGTGCCTGCCTGGTGCCATGGCTTGGAGGGACAGGAAGCGCATCCTCAGGATCACAACAGCTGCATGGGAGTCTGAGCTGGATGTCATTGTCCACCTAGGGACAAATGACTTGGCTCATCATGAGATTACAGCAGTGCAGAAGGACTTTGTAGAACTGGGGAGGGGTCTAAGACAAGTAGCACACACAGTATCCTTTTCTGAGGTGCTGCCTGTCAATGGCATGAGTGAGTGAGGGTACTTTGCACCATGCAGTTTAATGAATGAAAAAGTGTTGTGGAGCACAGGGTTTAGCTTCATTGGGGACTCAGGTTCCACCTGGAGGAACACCAGCCTATAATGGCAGGATGGTCTGCATCTGTCCAGGAAGGGAACAAGTCTTTTCAGCAATCGGTTTAAATGCTTCATTGGCAAGCTTTTAAACTAGTCAAGGGGGGAGGCACTGATAAGCAGCAGGAAAATCCCAGCCTCTCCCTACAAAACAGGGTACTAAATGAGAAAAAGACCGAGGTAGAAAGGTCAGTGGGGGATGCTGCAAAAGAAGGTGGTAAAGCCATAAAAGAATGGAGAACAATCAGTACCAATGCCCGTGGTCTGAGTAACAAGCTTCCTGAATTAGTGGCCTTGATGGAGGAGGAACATCTGGATATCGTGGCAGTCACAGAAACATGGTACACACAAAACCATGTCTGGGATGTAAACATACCAGGATACACTATCTACAGGAGGGAAAGGGAGGGTAAAAGAGGAGGAGGAGGAGGAGGAGCTCTTTACATAAGGGAAGGAATCAAAGCAACAGAACAAAAGGGAAAACAGGGAGGAGAAGAAGCACTGTGGGTAAATTTGGAGACCAGCAATGGCACCACAATCCGTACAGGGGTTGTATACAGACCCCCTTCTCAGGGGGAGGAAATGGACAAGGAAATGATAGAAAGTATACTTAGAATGGCATAAAAAGGGGAGATATTGCTGACTGGAGTGCAGTTGCAGCAGCTACTTCAAAGAGTGGGGTTATTCTAGATGCCCTACAGGGGGCATGCCTTAGACAACTAGTTTTGGAGCCCACTCGAGAGGGAGCAATCTTAGACCTGGTTCTCTCAAATGGAGATGAAGAGAGGATCACAGATGTAGAAGTGGGTAGCCATCTGGGAACTAGCGACCATCGAACAGTATGGTTCACAATAAACACAGCAATAGAGTCAAGCCATACAAAGGCAAAAAGTACTGGACTTTAGGAGGCTGACTTTGCAAAATGGGTGAGTGCCAAAGGAATGCACTTAGCAAATGGGCAGGAAGGAGGGTGGAAGAACAATGGGGAATAATAAAACTGCCATCACAGAGGTACAAGCCTTTGTGTGAAGCAAATAAACAAAATGAAACGATGTAAGAAACCACTATGGTTCTCAAAGGAAGTGGCATGAAGGTTCAAGAGAAAAGAAAGCATTCAGGAAGTACAAGGAATCACAGAAGAAGCAGGACAGAGAACTGTATCAGTTAAAGCAAAAGGAAGCTGGGAAGGCAGTCAGAACAGCAAAGGCCCAAACTGAGGAAAAGATAGTCAACTCAGTTAAGAAGGGGTAAAACCTTTATAGGCACATCAAGGAGCGAAGGAAGACCAAGGGAGGGATAGTGAGGCTTAATAAAGGGGAGGAGGGTGGGCAGAGGGTGACTGTGAAAAGGAAGAGATACTAAACAAATATTTTGCTCAGTATTTACAAAGGAAGAGGGAGGTACCTAAAACAAACAGTGAAACACTCTGGATACAGAAGTTGATACCAGCCCATTTACAGAAGAAAGGGTTCTGAAAGAACTCTTAAAACTGAAGGTGGACAAAGCAATGGGGCTTGATGGGATTCATCCCAGAATTCTAAAAGAACTAGGGGTAGAACTAGTGACACCACTGACTACCCTCTTTAACAAATCATGGGAGGATGGGGTGGTACCCGAGGACTGGAGGAGGGCAGATGTGATTCCCCTTCACAAAAGTGGGAGCAAGGCAGAAGCAGGAAACTACAGACCTGTTAGTTTAATCTCAGTGGTAGGGAAAATGATGGAATCACTTCTGAAGGAAAGAATTGTTGAGTATCTAGAGGCCAGAGGGGCACAGGTCCCAAGGCAGCATGGATTCACAGTGGGAAGGTCATGCCAGACAAATCTGATAGATTTCTTTGACTGGGTGACCCAAGTAGTAGATCAGGGAGGGGCTGTGGACATGGACTACCTAGACTTTAGCAAGGCATTTGACACAGTCCCACACAAAAGATTAATATACAAGTTAGCCAGCCTGGGAGTGGGTCCCAAGATGACAGCCTGGTTAAAGAATTGGCTGAGAATAGGACACAGAGAGTAATAGTAAATGGAGTTCACTCTGAAGAAAGGGGTTACTAGTGGGGTACTGCGGGTTCAGTATTGGATCGGTCCTCTTCAATGTCTTTAAGCTTTACATTGCAGAGGAACCGGAAGAAGAGTATGTCTCTTTGCAGATGACACAAATATCTGCAACAGAGTTGATGCACAAGTTGGGTGGAAAGGATGAGAAGCAATTTGGCAAGGATAGAGGAATGGTCAAACGATGGCAGCTTAGATTCAATGCTAAGAAGTGCAAGGTAATGCACCTGGAAACAAACACCCAGGAGAAGAGTACACAATGGGGGGTGAGATACTAACAACAACAAAAATGGAAAGGGACCTGGGGGTAGTCATATCAGATGACCTAAAGGTGGGCAAGCAATGTGAGAGGGCAGCAAGGAGGGTTGGGGGGATACTGGGATGCATAGGGAGAGGCATCACCAGTAGAAAACAGGAAGTTATTATCCCTCTGTACAGACAGCTGGTGAGACCCCATCTGGAGTACTGCGTGCAGTTCTGGAGACCCAATCTCCGCAAAGACATAGACAGGATGGAAGCTGTCCAGAGGAGGGCAACCAAAATGGTGCAGGGTCTGCACTGGAAGACATATGAAGAGAGACTTAAGGAGCTTAATATGTATAGCCTCGAGGAAAGGAGGAGGAGGGGGACATGATAGAAACTTTGAAGTACCTCAAGGAATCAACAAAGTCCAAGAGGGTAGCATCTTTCAAAAAAAGAGGTGTGCAAGAACAAGGGGGCACAATTTGAAGATGGGGGGGCGGCTCAGAGGTAATTTAAGGAAGTATTTTTTCACAGAGAGGGTTGTGGATGCATGGAACGGCCTTCCAGAGGAGGTCGTGGAGTCAAAAACAGTGGTGGAATTCAAGCATGCATGGGACAGTCATAAGGCAATTCTAGGGGGTGGGAGTAGGAAGAAGTAGGCTGCTGGTTAACTAGGATGTGCAGCTTATCCATTAGGTAGGGAAATGGGCAGACTGGGTGGGCCAAGCGGTCCTTTTCTGCCGTCAAATTCTATGTTTCTATGTTTCTATGTTCTATGTATTTTAATGAGCTGAGGATGTAGAAGTTAATTGCCAGGAAAAGACATTATATATAAAGAGAGCAATCTTTTGTTGTGGAGAGAGAAAGAGAGAGAGATTGAGAGAGTGTGCGTGCGCGCGCGAGAGAGAGACAAATTTAGAATTAGAGATACCACCAGATGAAGCACTTTGTTTTGTTTGAACTGCCTGTATGAGAGCTATCCTGAACAATTTTAGTTTTTATTCTATTGTTATTGAGAATAATAAAATGCTACTTATGCATTTGATAACTTCTCCTGGTCTGCCTATGCTTCCTGAATACTGCCTCAAAGACAGATGGTGGTAATAGTGAGATTTATACCATGCAAACTCTAAGCTGGGAGTTTTGTGTGTGGTTACTAGACCTGGTACTAGGGAAGCAGAGAAGAAAGATATGGATCCTGCAACAGCAAGCCCAGTAGCAATTTCTAGAGGAGTGGCAGCCAAACTAGCAGAGACAAAAGTCCAAACTGAGACTGTACAACCAGAACCAGTGATGGAAGAAGAACAGGTAATGGCAGAATCTGAAAGCCTGTCTGCCTTCTTCAAATGGCAGGCTATACAACAAAGAGAGACAAAGAAGTAGAGAAAAGAAGAGATGCAACAACAGAAGCAGCAGAGAAGAGATGCAGTGACAGAAGCAGCAGAGAAGAGATGCTGCTACAGGAGCAGCAATTACTGGATGACTTGCAAGCTATCAAAGCTGGAAGATCTGGCACAGGTCCAGCAGAGCAACAAAACACAAACAACTTTAAATACTTTAAGCTTGCAAAATTATGTCTCTCCGATGACAACAAAGCATACCTGACAAGTTTTGAAAGGGTTACTGTAGCCTGCCAGTGGCTAAAGCAGCAGTGGGCAATCAGGCTGGTACCTTACCTGACAAGTAAAGCCCAACTTGCCTACAGCAATATGGACACTGCACAATCAGAAAATTATGACCTTGTGAAACAAGAAATCCTGAAAAGACATGACATCTCAGAAGAGACCTACAGGCAAAGATTCTGGTCCCTGAAGTACCATTCAGTCGACATTCCTTGAGAAGCTTTCACCCGACTCAAAGAACTCCTCATTAAATGGCTCCAACCAAAGGGCAAAACAGTCCCACAGCTCATCGACATATTTGCAATGGAGCAATTCATCAACATCCTGCCTACAGACATGCAGCCTTGAGTAAAAGGACAGTGACTAGAAAGTGGGGAAAAGGTAGTTTCTTTGGCCGAGGACTATCAGATGGCCAGACAGACCATGTAGTAGCGAAGTAACAGCCAATGACCAGTAAGACCCTCTTTTTCCCCGATTTAACTCCAGTTCAGATATGAACTCTGGTGGGTGTAACAAGTCTGCACCCAAAGTCTTTACTTGCTATAATTGTAATACGCTAGGCCATATTGCAAGAAACTGCCATAAAAGTAAGGAGGGTAACACTGGAGCAGATTTGTCCTTAGCATATTGCAGCAAGTATTTAACAGCTGTAATGTGGGAGATAGGACTGTGAAAGGACTTATGACCCTAGTGTATTTTGAAGTGCTGGGAAAACACTGTGCAAAAGGACCAGGTACTGGTGTCATCTGCATCCACGGAGGCACGTGATACTATCCCACCACCCAAGTGACTCTGAACATTAATGGGATCTTGCACCAAATGAATGTGGGGGTAGTACTTAAGTTATCTGTACTTTTAATTATTGGAAGTGACTTTCCAGGATTTAATGAGTTAATCATAGAGGGAGCAACACCGTTAATTTCAGAAGCTGTGATTACAAGAGCACAGGCAAAGAAAATCTCACATAGTAGGTACACTTTTCCTTTTGGTGATTTTTATTTGGCCGTGTTTAAGCACAGCAATAAGATCCAGAAATCCAGAAAAGAAAGGAAAAAACCTGGAAAAAACAGTGGAAGCAAAAGACTGAAGGACATAAGAGGTTAATATATGAAAATACTGCAACTAAACTGATAATTGTGATTTTGTTTCAGAGCAAACTAATGATGTTTCTCTCCAATGTTATTTTAAGCAACTGGGGGTGAAACAAAAATGGAGTAAACCAATGTCTAAAAAATGTAATGGGCTGCTGTATACAGTTAGGGTTAAACCTCTGGCACAGAAACAGATAAAACAATGGCCACACCACAGAAGTATAGATCTGAGCTGTTACAGATAACACATGATAGTCAATTGCTGGTCACGTGGGGGTGGGAGGGGCTGAACCCTTGCCAGACTGCTGTACAGATTTTACTGGCTTGGAATTCATGAAAATGTTGCTACTTATTGCAGTTCTTGTGCTGAATGTTAGAAAGTAGCCACAGTGAATAAAATAGACAAGGTGCCCCATGTGCTCCTACCCTTTATAGATGTGCCTTTTGAGAGAATTGCAATGGGTGTGGTTGGCCCCTTAGACAAAAGTAAAAAGGGTAATCGATTAATTTTGGTAGTATGTGACTATGCCACTCGATACACAGAGGCAGTTCCAGTATTTACTGTCACAGCCCCAAAAGTGGTAGCAGAGCTTGCCAATATTTTCAGCAGGGTGGGTATACTTAAACAGATTATTACTGATCAGAGTACTAATGTTGGTGCTACATTACTGAAGGAGCTGTACTGACTACTCGGTATCACTACCATAAGAACCTTCCCTTATCAGCCTCAGACAGATGGTCTTGTTGAGCATTTTAGCCAAACCCTAAATGCATGTTAAAAAAGGTTTATAAAAGGGGAAGGGAAATATTGGGACCAATACTTACTGGATCTGCTTTTTTGCTTACAGAGAAGTGCCACATGCCTCAACAAGTTTTTCACCATTTGAAATGCTGTATGGTAGACAACCTAGAGAGCCACTAGATGTAATAAACGAAACATGGGAAGATAACCCCACTCAGAAAAAAATCTATTACAGTTTATATCTGTGCCCTGAGAAAGAAACTGGGAAAATATGTTGAAATTGTACATAGTAATCAGGAAGGTGCCCCAAAACAGCAGGTGTATTATAACCATGAGGAAAAGGAGAAAGTTTTTGAGCCAGGTAAAAAAGTCTTGCTACTATTACTCACTGCAGAAAATAAACTATTATTGAAGTGGCAAGGGCCTTATAAAGTGCTTAGATGTATTGGCACAGTTAACTATGACACTGAGTGCCCTGACAGGAAAAATCCTACCAATATATACCATGCTAACCTTCAAAAGAAATGGGTTGAATGAACTCCAAAGGCTGCTTTGTTAGTGTTACCAGATATTTGGGTTACATTTTCGGAAATGGAGAACTAAAGCCAGAGATTTCTAAGATAGAAGCTGTAGTTAACAGTCCTATCCCTAAAACAAAGACACATGTCATGTCATTTTTTAGGGCTGGCTGGTTACTATCAGAGATTCATTCCCAACTTTGTCCAATTAGCTATCCCTCTCACTGAACTTATGAAGAAATGGTGCCTGAATAATGTGAAATGAATCCCAGAGTGAGATGAAGCTTTTAGGGCTATCAAGGCTGCAATATGTTCAAACCCTGTTTTAAGAGGCCCAGACTTTGAGAAACAATTTTTGTTACAGATGAAGAAATGTTCCTGAATACTGTGAAATGGTTCCCAGAGTGTGATGAAGCTTTTTGGGCCATCAATACTACATTATGTTCAGTCCTTGTTTTACCAAGCCCAGACTTTGAAAAACAATTTTTGTTACAGACAGATGCATCAGAGGTAGGCTTACATGCAGTCTTGAGTCAAAATATAAATGGGAAGGAACATCCCATTCTATATATTAGTAGGAAATTGCACAACAGAGAGAAAAGGTACTCCACCATTGAAAAGGAATGTCTTGTGGCAAAGTGGGCCATAGAGTCCCTTAAATTATATTTGCTAGGAGCTGACTGTACTTACAACAGATCATAATCCCCTCTGTTGGCTTAACCAAACGAAAACTAAAAATTCCAGAATCACAAGGTGATACCTGGCACGACAGCTATTTAAATTCAAATTGATGTATAAATCTGGAAACGAGAATGCCAGTGCTGGTCTTCTGTCAAGATATGAATCCGAAATTGAGAATTCTGAAAGTTGAAAAAACAAATATGTGGGTTTAAACTTAACTGTTTGCTGTATTGATTGTTATGGAAAAAAGGGATACTGCATATGCGCAGAACTGTAAAGGTTATAAGACAATGTTAGAAGAAAATTATATTTATTTATTTGTTTGTTTTTGATTACTGGGTAGGTGCGCTAGACATAGAAAATGCCTGTTTTCAAGCATGACCTGGGAGAGTACAAGGGAATACAATTATAGTCAATACAGAGTAATAGAAGTACATAAAATGCAAAAATCAAAGAGAAGGACAAAGGGAAACAGACAATCATCATAGTCAGCAAAATAAACCAGTAACAGTAAAAGTCAAAGGGAAGGTATAAACAACAGTAAGGAACAATAACAATGATAGTAATACATAATTCTAACAAAAAGCAATATAATAGGATATACTTGAGAAAATCATGTGCGTAGCAGTAGGATATTAAGCACCCTGGTAGGAGGAGAAATGATAGCAATAAGGGGAGGTAACGTCTGAGAAAAAATGATTGGTGAGAGCTGATGAAGACAGTGAGTAGTAAGTGCAAGGAGTGAGGATAAGGTCAAGGGCAGGTCCAGAAAAGCAGGAGAGGATATCAAAAGTTCAAGGGGAATGGAAACAGGAGCAGAAGTCTGATTGTAGTAGATGACCTCTGAGGTTGTGTTTAAAACTGGCGTGCATAGAAGTGAGCTGGATATTTGAAGGTTAGGAGTTCCAGTGTACAGGTGCAAGGTGAGAGAAGGTTCAAGCGACCATGGCTGTTTTACATCTGGGTACTTGGAACAGCATCTAATCATCAGCGTGGAGGGTATAGTGGGGGTTTTGAGGAATCAGTAATTGATCTAGAGTAGGGGGAACACTGGATTGAGAGATTATCTGTCAGGATACTAAGTGAGTAGAGACGGTAGGCCATGGGTGAGAGCCAATGAAGGCTGCTGTAGAGGTGGCAGTGATGGGTTTGACTATGCAAAACCAGTGCAAAACGGCATATATTATTATAAGTGGTGTTTCATTTGAGCAGACTTCGTTTAGAGGCAATGGTATAAGTAACTGAGTCATAAATAAGGCCTGGCAGAAGTATGCCCTGAGCTATGGCAACACGGGCTGATGGTGTAAGAGCATGTCTAGTTCTACAGGCCAGACCAGTCTTGGAATTTATGGCTTTACAGGTAGTAGAGATGTGAAGGTCGAAGTCAAGGGAGGGACCAAGGGTGATACCAAGATATTTAAAGAATTGAACATTGCTAAGAATGGATCCATCAATGCAGGAGACAGCTAGCTGGTTGTAGCATTTCTTCCATCAATGGGCAGACCCAAAGAGCATAGCATGAGTTTTACTTGTGTTGAGTACTAGTCTATTCCTGAAAAGCCAGTCCTGGACACTGCAGAAGTCTGAGGAGAGGGAAGAATTAGAATCTGTGACGTCATTAGCACTGTGGTAGAGGACGAGGTCATCAGCATAAAGAAGGGATGAAAAGTGAGTGGCATTAGTAGAGAAGTCCTTGATGAAGATGAATTAAAAGAAGGTTTTGGAAACCTCTTTTTTTTAAACAGGTTCCCTTTTAGAAATAGGGGGATGTGACAGGGTTGAATAAAACCCTATCCCATGTGTTATGCAGAAAGAGTTAAAAGCAAGAATCTATTCTGTTCTCACCTTTTCAGTCTCTTGTCTGTCTGTGCAATCAAATTTTCTTGTGAGATCTGGGAATTAATCACTCTTACAGTCTCACAATTCTCCCCCTCCCACTAGCTCCCTGCTTTCACTTGCTGTTTCTATCTTTTTTTCTTCTTGTTTATCTGTGGTTATAAAAATATGTGTGAATGTGTGTGAAACTGGGATCCCTTGGTTCAAAAATGTATATAGTTATATTGTTGAAATGATTGCAAAAAGCAATTTTGAACTCGAGGCTAACTTTGAGATGCAGTTTGACTTTCCACAAGCAAATTTGCCGAGTTGTCAACATGAAATCATCTCTGGGACATAATGTTCTATTTTGTTTACCTTGCAAGGAAAGAAACTGACAAAGTTATACGGAAGTGGGGAGCCAAGTTTTACGAAGGGCATATTTTTAAAATTACTTGACAGAAAATAGTATAATACAGCTAAAAAGGCTCCTAGGGAAGGCGACTACGTGGTATTAGTTGCCTGCCCTCCCTGATTGTGTCTGCTGCACTTTAATGATGTGTCTGTCCCTGATCAGCAGCAGGCTACATTGTGGGCCATTCAGTCATGATTCAGCAGCCCGCACGTTTGTAACTGATCATTATTTGCATATTTTTATCATGCAGTATGTGTTTATTCAGATAGTTCAGATGTGTGTTGGTGTTTAACGGTGATTTGAGTTTTATGGTGATTAGCAGAGTGTGGCATGATGCCCTAAGGCAAAAGGGTGGTGAAGTTTACGTCAGGTATCACTGAGTTTTACTCCTTGGTAAGCCAGAGTGAAACCCAATTGCCAATACCCACACTTGACATGTACCGGTATTAGACTGTATCATAATGTATTATGATGCAACATTCATATGGTGCTAACATGCTGATATAACAACACAAAATCTGAGAGTACACTGCAGGGATGTCACAATATTGAATTCTGAGTATCCTGATGTTTGGGTTAAAAAAGTGTATATAGTCACAATATATTGATTATCACAATAAACTGCAGCATTTCTAATTTAAGAAAGGGAAAATGGGATGGGGGGAAGGGGTGAGGAATCAGGGAATCTTGGTTGTACCCAGAGAAGAATACCCTTCTACAGTGGCAGAGATGAGAATGTCTAGACAGTTTATATTGGCATATCATGGTTAGTGTGCTACACGATGATCATGATATCGTATTTTTACAACAATAAATTATTGTTGGTGGAAATAAGTATGATATATCTTATTGTGGCATCTCTGGTGCACAGCAGGATAAAAGTCAACCCCCTTTACATTTGTAAGCAACACATATTATACAGTAGGTAGGGAAATGGGCAGACCAGGTGGGCCAGGTGGTCCTTATCTGCTGTCAAGTTCTATGTTTCTATGTTAAGTTTTGGGACACTGTGTGAAAACAGGACATGTATCTTAATGAGCTCAGGATGCAGAAGTTAATTAAAGAGAGCAATCTTTTACTGGAGAGAGAGAGATTGAAATTAAGAATTAGAGATACTGCACCCTCAGATGAAGGACTTTGTTTTGTTTGAACTGTCTGTATGAGAGTTACCCTACACACTTTAAGTTTTGTATTCTATTGTTATTGATAATAATAAAATGTTACTTAACTTCTCCTGGTCTGCCTTTATTTTCCTGACCTGTGCCTTGATGACACATGGGCCTGTGGGCATGGATGTACCAGTTATCCACCACTTGCCCAGAACCACAGTGGTCATGGTTGGCCTGCTGCTGGTCATGCGTGGGCCTGTGGGCAGTCCTGGCTCTGCCATTGGCAGACTGAAATTTGTCACTCCTACTGCACTGAAGGAGCCAGTGTGCAATGAAGCATAGTGGCATGCATGTGTGTTATCAGCATCCAGTGGCTACACCCGCATACGATCCCACTGTGCACCCACCTGGCTTCCTCAGAAAGATGCTGCATCCCCCCCCCCCGAAGGAGAGCCACCATCCTAGAGATGCTGGATCCTCCCTCCCTTGTCCATTCCCAAGCCTGGGTCACCGGCATAGTAAGCAGCAGTGCTAAAACTGAGCTACCAGGCCAGCAGCAGTGTAACTTTGAGATTTGTTACCTAATCTTTTGGATGCCAGTCTGTCCCAGGTTATTACTGAGACAACAAGGCATAACGTCAAGACAGGGAACCATTCTATCCTAGACTGGGTACTGGCTTCCAACCCTTTAAACATCCAAGCAGCTGGTACTCTGGCAGATGCCTTGAGTGACCACTCTCCAGTATTCTACATATGGAAGAACTGCCTGCCAGGGTTCCCCCAAGAATCTTCACAGCCAAAGACTTTTCCAAATTCTCTGCGGAGGCCTTCCAGGAGCATCTATCCAGTCTTGACTGGAGCCTTATCTGGCTACTGTCCAACATTGCCGAAGCTTTGGAATATTTCCAAAATACCTTCAACTCAGCTGCAAATGGGCACGCTACTTTTAGGAAATTTAGAGCAAAGGGACGCTGCTGCAAATGGATTACACCTGACCTAAAATCTATGATGATCAAGTGTGACAAGGCCTGGGTTAGGTACAGGAAGTCTGTCCATCCAAAAAACCAGAATACCTATAGGTACCTAAGTAACCAATGCAAGCAAACAACAAAGGCAGCAAAGCAAGCATACATTAAGAACCTTCAGCAGGCCAACTTAACTGACCCACAGTCCTTCTGGCCTTAGGTTAATGCCCTAGTGAAGGGGAGTGGCAACACCCCTCCCCAAGGTACTATAGTCTGTGACAGCAAAACACTAATTGAGGGGCAGGAGACAGCCACTGCCTTCAACAGGTTCTTTACAGACCCTGAAAACTATAAGGCAGGCCTCCCCCCACAAAGCTCTGAGCTTCCGGGCACTGAGAAGCTGAACCCTCAGCTCCCACAATCTCACCTGCGGATCGCACGTCCTAAGGAAGTACTTCCTCTACTTATGTACATTAAGGCAAAGGGATCAGCTGATCCAGATGGCCTTGATGCTAGATTGCTCAGGGCTGCTGCTCCTGCCAATATCTTACCCATCACATGGCTTATTAATAGATCATTGCTGGAAGGAATCGTACCCAGCACATGGAAGCAGGCTCATGTGGTGCCCATCCACAAGGGAGGCCCTGGGGAACACATTGGTAACTACAGACAAAGCTCCCTCTTATGCATACTAGCTAAGCTGCAAGAGCGGCTAGTCTACACTCAACTCCGTGCTTACCTGGAGGCACACAGCTGCTGGTTAACACACAGCATGGATTCAGATGAAAGCATGGGACTGATACAGCTCTAATCAGATTCTCTATGGATATTCTTAAGGCCATTGATGATGGCACCCCCACAAAACCATATTCATCGATCTGACCAAGGCCTTTGACCTGGTGAACCACAACCTTTTGGAAGACAAACTGAGTCAATTTGGCATAGCTCAGCATTCATTGAACTAGTTCAACAACTACCTGTCAAACATCTCTCAACAGGTCAAGTGGGGAGGTGCCACATATGAATCACGCCCCACCAAGGAGGGTGTACCTCAGGGCTCTATCCTGGGACCCCTCCTGTTTTCACTATTTGTGAATGATCTAAACATGCACTGCGGAAGCAGCTCTGGGGTCCAGTATGCGGACGACGCCGTACTCTACAGTGCCTCTAAAAGCATAGCTGACCATGGTCAACAGCTACAGTCTGATTTTGATCAACTAGAAAAATGGCTACTAAACAACAGATTGATACTTAACACTAAAAAGACAAACGTCATTATGTTTGGATCCTGAACACTAGGCTGCAACAGAAGCCCCCCCCACCATTGGTCACAGCCTCAGGCTCCCCAATCGAGGTAGTAGGGACCTTCAAGTACCTGGGTCTGACATTGGACCAAGGCTTCACACTGAAATCCCACGTGGATCAGATAACCAAAATGATCCACCAAAAGTTAGGTCTGATGTACCATTTGAACGGGCAATTGGTGCCTGAAACCAGGATTACCATAGCTCAAACTTCCTCCCACCAACCTTAACATATGCTGCTTCGGTAATACATTCGATCACAAAACATGAGCTGAACAGGATGCACACCCTATATAATAAAATAGCCCATTTTGCGATTATGTATCACCCAAGGAGACATCACTGTGAAGTATTTGCCTCCCTAAACTGGTCATCCCTTAGCTGCAGGCTACAGTACTCCCTACTGTGCAATGCATACAAATTCATAAAAGACCACCCTCCAGATAGTCTTGCTGGTCTGCTGGCTTCTAAGCACTCAGGTAGACAGCTCTGCACTACTGGAAAAAATCTTCTTGAGGAACCAAGAGTTAGGACTACAGCTGGTGGTAAATCATTCACCCATGCCATACCTATATGCTGGAATAAGCTCCCTGCCCATCTGCAAGATGCAACCTCCTTGAAGACCTTCTGCAGGGGGCTCTGGATGCACCAGCTGGATGTCAGCAAATGCTCCTGCACTTGAACAAAACCTAGGCCTCACCAAATCTATCTACTCAGTTGTAGACTCTTACTTAGACCACTAGATGAGTTAAAGTGTGTTGTAACTTGTTGTGTACTAATATAGCCCAGGCCAGGAGTCTAGGCAAATGTGCTAGTGATATATATTGTCTAACTATTTTGATTGTATAAGTCCCTGATGTACAATGTCTTGTCTGTAAGCAAAATGCTGTTACTGGTTTGCACTGTATGGTAAAATGTCCTTTTCTCCACTCTATGTAACTAATTCTGGGTCACCCCTGAAAAGGGGACTTTTGGGGCTCAGTGGGTCAACCCAGTTAACAAAACTGAAATAAAAAAATTGTTAAGAGGCATCCTGTTTCTCACAACATGTATCAGAAATGTGTTAATTTCTTTGCTGGTTTAACGGAATAGAATATGGTGTCCCAGAACTAACATCCTGTTGACAACTCTACAAAAGAGTCCGTGGAGGTGGAGGTTAAACTGTTTCTTAAAGTTAACCCCCTAAGTTCCAAACAGCTTTTTGCAATCATTTCAACAATATAACTATACATATTTTCAAATCAAGGGATTCCAGTTTCACATAAAGATTCACATATATTTTATAGCTGCAGATATGCAAGGGGAAGAAAAGACAAAAACAGCAAGTGAAGGCAGGAAGCTAGCAGGAGGGGGAGAATCAAGAGACCTTCAGAGTTATCAGTTCCTAGGTCTCTCAAGAAAATTTGACTGTGCAGTCTGATAGACAATAGAAGGAAAAGGAGAGGGAAGAACAGATCCTTGCCTTTAACTATCTCTACTTAACAAATGGGACAGGGTCTTCTTCAACCCTGTCACATACCCCCTCTTTAAGAGGGAACCTGTTAAAAAAAAAAAAAAGGTTCCCAAATCTTTCTTTTAATTCATTTCTAACATTATCTTGTAACATTTACACTTCTGTGCATATGCAGGAACCATTTTTCCATAACAACCAGTACAGCAAACAGTTAAGTTTAAAGCCACACATTTTTTCTTCAACCTTCAGAATTCTCAATTCCTGATCAACATCTTGATAGAAAATCAGCATTGACATTCACTTTTCCAGATTTGTACATCACTTTGAATTTAAATGGCTGCAGTGCCAGGTACCACCTTGTGATTCTGGAATTTTTATCCTTCATTTGGTTAAGCCAACAGAGAGAATAATGAGAGACTTCCAGTTCCACCCCGATGGTGATGGTAGCTTAAGAGAACTGCTCCGATTCCCCTTCCGAGTTAATCTTCCCTCTTACATTCATAATTCTCAAAATAATATGAATACAATATGCACAAGAGGGAGAACAAAGGTCCTGCATCTACAAAGTCAAAGAAAATGGATGATGTCATGGAGGATGATGTCAGATCGGAGTCCAAGATCTCAGAGTTCAATTCGATTCAGCCGCAAAACGTGCCATCATCTGCTAAGGCTACTCATTTGGAATATCGCACACCAAAGAACAGCACAAAAAAAATTAAACTAGATACAATATACCATGAATTGCGTGCATTCAGGGCGGACATTAAACAACTGTATTCAGAAATTCGCAGAGATGTGCAGCTTTTGGAACAGCGAGCAGACGATTCGGAGCGCCAAATTACAGCAACAGAGAGCTGAGTAGATGACTTGGAAAATGCAATGCTGCAACTACAGAAACAACAAGGCCTCTTAGAAGCACGCCAAGAAGATGCTGAGAATAGAGCACGTTGTAAAAATATTCATCTCTGTTGTATTCTAGAGGGATTGTGAGGGCCCTAAAATACAAGAATTTTTATCTGGCCTACTCCGCTCAGCTTCAGACCTCCCTGAGTATTACCAGTTTGATTTTGAGACAGTGCATAGAGCTCTGGCTCCAAAACCCTCCACGGTGACTGCTGCACCCAGATCCACAATTGCCCGGTTTAATAAATATGCAATGAAAGAGCATGTTCTGCTGACAGCTTGGGCAAACAAAAGATCTTTTTTGGACAAACCAGATTCTATGTGGATCATGATTATGCACCCCGGACAATGAAACGATGAAGGACCTACCTCCCATTACTCCCTGCAATAAAAAACCAGGGCATCAAGTTTCAGACCCCTTATCCGACGAAGCTCGTTGTCTTCATGCCAGAGGGAAAGATGGAGTTCTCTAATGCTGAGGAGGCCCATGAGCTTCTGACGGTAAAAGGTCTGATGTTTCCCAGAAAGGCCACCGCCTGGTACGTCCTGCACCACACAGCCATCGCACTGGCAAACAACACAACCAAAACCGACTGCTGCAGAGGAAAAGAGAAACCAGATAAATATGAGGGACTCCAGACAGCAGTTGGCAAAATTTGTTCAGGACACCACCACTATTCCTGGAAAAGAAGCCTGAAATCTTTTAAAGGTATTTTTTGGAGACATTATCCGCAATTAGTCGTGAGAGGCTCGGGGGGGGTTGGGAGGCTGGAGGTGAGACGCAAGCGGTGAGAAGCTAATTCGGACACATCCAAACTAGGCCTGGTGGCTGCCCTTCACTCTAGCTCCTGATGGTTGGCCCTCTAGATCTGGGCGACATTTGGACACTTGTCGGGGATTATGCGGATGGCCTCGTTCTCACTGCGATGCTTTTCCCTTCGCCTGCCCTTCCCCAATGGACCCTGGTAAACAACATAATTGAGCCCTGAAATGGGCATTCCATGCTTCCTGATATACCCTCTTCAATACTGATACCACGCAGCTTCGAGGAGAGGCTTAAACTATGGTTACCATCTGGAACTGGCCTAATCCTTCCTTTCTCCCTATGGGGGGCACATATGGCTGAATTATACCTATATCCATACTTGCTTATCAGACTTCCTAACTAACTGTCCCAGGCAAAAGCTTTCTTGAAAACAGACTAGGAGTACTTTAAGAGGTTGGGACTAGAACATGAAAACCTGATGTACATCGACTTTCTTGCATGGACAATTCATGCAGGAGGGGGATTGGTGTGTGAGAGGTGGACTTTGTGCAACTCTGTACAACATCCTTATGGGGCAACCATCAACTTACTTTTATAATTTGGGACATAGTGTTTACTCTTTTTTTGATCTGTTATTTCAAATTCTGTCCCTCTTTTTATTTGTGGACCTTAACAGCTCACAGAGGGCCCAAGGCAAAATATGCCCCAACTTTAACCCTCCAGCTGGGTTTAAGTTTTGCTACACCAATATACACCCAGTATTTAAAGGGAAAAGGGTAGTAGTTTCCCCTACCTTGGAAGCTTTTATATTTTTTATTTTTAAATTACCTGCAAGAAATATGATAATAATAATGACTATACTAAAAGTTTTTTTTTTAGGGTTAATGAGTTTTTTGATGTTCAATCATGCACTGTTGGCATGCAAGTTATGGTTTAATGTTAGACAAATATGCAACACAGTTTATCAAGGTGACAGGCAAGAGGCCTTCTACTTATATCCTGCTTAAAAAGAAATTGCTTTGGGCCAATCGATGTTATAAAAAAACAGCTTCTGGGAGATTCAGACCTAGGCCTTATACATCAGAATAGACATGACTGTAGATCCCTGTTAGGGCTGGAGAGATAAGAAGGGAGAGGTCCTTCTCAGAGAAAGATAGTTTTCTTAGTAAGTAACCATGGCTAATTCTGCTCTTATTATGTCCTTTAATGTAAATGGCATTCACAATCTGGTAAAACGTAGAAGATTACTATGTTATCTTAAACAAAGTAAGCTGGATGTGATTATGCTTCAAGAGACTCACCTCTCTCAGTTGGAACATTCAAAATTAGGGGCGTGGGGGTTTGTTAAAGTGGTGGCCTCAGCTCATGCTTCCAGACAGAGGCGAAGTACTGCAATCTTAATTCCACATGGTACGCAGTTCCAAATGCAGAAACAGATTACAGACACAGATGGAAATTATGTGATAGTTGTAGGTCAGCTTTATTCGAGGCAGATCACATTAGCCTTGCTCTACCTTCCTCCGGGGAGCAAGGTGACAGTAGTGCAAAGATTTCTGGATACCTTATTGTTGGCTATTCAAGGCATGTGTGTTATTGGAGGGGATTTAAATATCACCCTGAACATTAAACTGGATTCATCTAACCCCACTAAGCATCGGCGGTCAGCTATCCAGAAATATTTAAGACAAACCCTCCCTGAATTGGGGCTCATAGATACCTGGGGCCACTTTTTCCCCTCAGTAAGGGTATATACACATTACTCGCCAAAACTAATACCTCAGCATGACTAGATTATTTTCTAACCTCGGTCGAACACCTTGAGTATGTTAGGGATATATATGTAGGGTCATCCATTTTATCGGATCACACTCCTGTTTTCTTAAAAATAGATGTGGAGAGACCTAAAAAACTAAACTTTTGGAGGTTTAATATAGCCCACTTACAGGATCCAGAATTCATTCAACTGGTTAAGTCCCGCATACCAATTATCCAGGCAGATAATGCCTCTTCTGATACAACAGTCACTATTAACTGGGACACCCTCAAAACAATGCTCAGGGGCGATATTATCAGATACTCTTCCTTTAAAAAAAAGGTAGAGAAAAAAGGGAATGGGAATTGCAAGAGGCTTTGTCGAGGTTACAAGGTAAGTTGTGTCAGGGTGATAACTCTGTCAAACCTGAGATGTTAATAATTAAGCAAAAACTTCAAAAAATAACTAACCAAAAAATAGAGCAACAACTGCTATATTTGAAGCTTAATTCAGTGGAAGGGGGTCCCCAGGGAGCCAGGAACCTGGTGAGACGTCTTCGAAGGTCTAGAAGCAGGGCTGCAGTTGCCAAACTTCGGCATCCACAAACTAATCAGTTATTGTCCCATCCCTCTGCCATCAGACAAGCTATGGCCAATTTCTACAAACTTCTATATACTGAAGATATTTTCCCGAACCCACATCAGCTGGTCACATATCTCCAGAGCATTAAATTACCACGTCTAAATGTTCATCAAGCTGAGTCCCTGACACATCCTATTACTGACCAAGAAATTATAGACACCCTTAAGTTGACTAAGACACAAAGGGGCCCGGGACCAGATGGATACCCGAATGAGTTTCTTAAACAATTTCAGAAATTACTTATGCCCATTATGTTACCAGCTTTCAGGGAAATCCAGGAGGGAAGTCCCCCCCCATCCTGGCGGTATGCTGAAATTACAGCTATTCCAAAACCTGGAAAAGACCCTACCCTGGCCATTTCCTACTGTTCCATATCTAAATTAAATTGTAACTATAAAGTTTTTATGTCTATTCTGGCCCATAGATTAGACAGATTTCTACCTCAACTAATCGATAGAGATCAAGTGGGATTTATCATGAAGTGCCAAGCCCATGATGCAGTACGAAGGGTACTACTATTAGCTGAACATGCCACTCAAAGAAAAATCCCTTTAATCTTACTTGGGCTAGATGCCGAGAAAGCTTTTGATAGGGTGTCGTGGCCCTTTTTGTAGGCTACCCTTAAACAATTTGATTTCCCTGAAAAGTTCATAACCCAAATCCAGGCCATGTACCACTCTCCAGTGGCTTATCTGAAATTAGACGACTCGATTTCTCCACCGTTTACTTTGTTTAGAGGTACACGACAAGGGAGCCCCTTATCCCCACTTCTTTTTGTACTTTGCTTGGAACCCCTGGCCACCAAATTCAGGGAGAATGCTAACGTTCAGGGGATTCCATTAGGAGGCAAAATGTTTAAACTATCCCTTTTCGCAGATGATATTTTTTTGACCCTGACTTCCCCAGAGACATCTGTCCCGGCAGTTTGGGAACAACTTCAGCTCTTTAGCACCTTATCTAGCTATAAAATAAATTGTTTCAAAACCAAAGTACTTAATTTTTCCTTCTCCCCACCAGATGAATGAAACTGGAATTTCCTTTCCACTGGCACAGACTTGAGATGAGGTACCTAGGGATAAAAATCCCAGCCAAGCTAATACACCTTGAAATGGTGAATATGGAACCAATCACACAGCAGATCACCTCAGATATGTCTAGGTGGACACAATTGCCCCTGGGTCTACTCATCCAAGTGTAAACGATACAACAAAATATTTTCCCTCGCTTGTTATTTTTCTTACAAACGTTGTCAACTATTCCCTTGGACTTTTATTTCTGATCCTAGGATAAGCTCTTTTCTAGGTTTATCTGGGGAGGAAAATCCCCAAGGGTAAAATACACCTTATTACAATTGATTAGGACACAGGGAGGGTTAAATTTACTCAACCTGAAAGAATGTGCCAGAGCAACTCAAACCCGCACAGCCCTATTACTCATAAACCCCACCTACAAGGCACACTGGAAAACAATAGAAGTAACTTTAAATGGACTGGAATCTTTACCAGTGTACCTACTGGGAGACCTCACCAGGTGCTATCCCCTGTCCCGGTTTCTGAAAATGACTGCAGAGTTTTTAAAAAACTGGCTTTATGTGACTCAGTTTAGGTTAACCTCTCAGGAGAAATACTTTTTAAATGCCTTAGTTTGTAATAAAGATCTTTACCCTTCCTCGCAGGAGAAAGATCTACGAAGATGGGAGCACTACTCCATCAGATATGTGTTCCAACTGGTGGGCCCTTCAAGAATACATCCATTCCCATATTTACAATCCTCATATGGATTACCTCAGAGAGAGCTCCCAACTTATAGGGCACTACATGCTGCTCTGTTTGGGATGGTCGACTCTTCAATAAGAATAGCAAAAGCCCCATCCAAAAGGGTGCAATGGATCATCCAGACCATAGAAGGGGGATCACAGAAACATATTATTAGTAATCTATATCAGGCAATGCGTCCTGTGACCACACAGGAACATGACCAAGTGAGAGTCAGATGGGCAAGGGAATTTAAATTAGAACTAGACCGAGATAGATGGTTACAATCCACCTACTTTTATTCTAAGACTTCATCAATGTCTTATTGGAGGGAATTTGCCTGGAAGACCAGGGTTAGATTTTTTAGAACCTTGGATATCCAGGTAAAGTTGGGGGCACCAGATGGGAGCCTTTGCTGGAGATGATGTGGTTATTCCCCTGCTGGCCAAGAACACATATTATGGTCTTGTCCCTTCCTATCTGATTACTGGAGAGATATTCTAGTGGAACTTAACAATATATTTGGCACTCCTGATCTACTTACCCCAGGATTCATCCTGACGCCGATGACCCCACAGGACGTCCAGATTAACTGGTCTCAATATAAACTTGTCACACTTTTAATTTTAATAGCTAAAAAAGTTATTACCAGATTATGGCTCACTAAAGTGGCCCCAGATAAAGCCTCTTGGAGAAACCTCACCTATGAAGTATATAATTTGGAACATCTCTCACATAAGATAAACAACAGGATAAACACCTTCAACACTAGATGGGGACTGTGGGTTGCATATCAGTTAAAGACCTATCCGGACTTTGTTCCATGAAACAAAAGGATGAATATCGCACGATTCCTAAGTTACTCATAGTTGGGATAGTATATTATTTTGGAGTCTTTGGTGCTAAGGGGAAAGGATCCAGAATGAGGTGGAGTTGATCTGGAAAACCTGGGAAGGGGAAACAAGGGAACATTATTTATTCAAGACTACAATCTTTGGGATCCTATCCTGGTTTATTTACCAAACAGAGAAAGATAGTAGGATGCTATATCAGGGATATGTTAAACAATCCTGTGTGTATAAATTAATTGCCTGTATATGCTGTAATAAGGAATCTCATCAATTAATGTGTTGCATAAAATGAGATTATGTATATGATGTTCTATCTCAAAATAAAATAAAAAGCTATATTTAAAAAAAAGAGAGAGGATTAGGATTGGTTATAAGTACAAAGTCAGCTCCTAGCAAATAAAACTTCAGGGACTCCATGGCCCACTTTGCCACAAGGCACTCCTTTTCAATGCTGGAGTACCTTTTCTCTCTGTTGTGCAATATCCTACTGATATATACTGTAGAATGAGATGTTCCTTCCCATCTATATTTTGACTCAAAACTGCACCCAGGCCACCACTGATGCATCTGTCTGTAACAAAGATTGCTTTTCAAAGTCTGGGCTTAGTAAAACAGGGGCTGAACATAATGTAGCACTGATGGCCCAAAAAGCTTCATCAAACTCTGGGGACCAGTTCACATTATTCAGGAACCGTTTCTTCATGAGTTTAGTGAGGGGTGTAGCTCACTGGGCAAAGTTGGGAACAAGTCTCTGATAGTAA
The DNA here is from genome assembly GCA_016271365.2 of Neoceratodus forsteri. Classification (NCBI taxonomy): domain Eukaryota; kingdom Metazoa; phylum Chordata; order Ceratodontiformes; family Ceratodontidae; genus Neoceratodus; species Neoceratodus forsteri. Next base: position 450,499,540 of record JADMNL010000022.1, read on the forward strand.
CCAGCCAGACCTAAAAATGACTTGACATGTTTCTTTGTTTTAGGGACAGGACTGTTAACTACAGCTTCTATTTTAGAAGTTTCTAGCTATACTTCTCCATTTCCCAAAACATATCCCAAATATCTGGGTTCCTGCATACCCAATACACATTTGGTAAGGTTAATTGTCAAGCCTGCCTTTCTGATAGACTGAATAACTGCTCACAGTTTTTTTTCACATAAAGTACTGCTCAGTCATTTTCTTTAAAATGTTTCCAGTAATAAAACAGGGGTGCACCTTACCGAGACTTAGAATCACACCACATTCCAAATGAAAGGAACTGGTCAGCTCTCCTTGTATGCTCAAATTTCCAGATTCTTTCTTTAATACTTAAAATCTTACAGCAGCAGCAGCCATTCTCAAAAATGCTGGCACCTGGCACTTCATTTCAATTCTTAGTCCAATAGTGGTTTAAAAAACAAACTGTTGTAACTTGTGTAATCAAATTACCTACGGACTTTCGGACGGCCAAGCATTCGAGCAACCACATGTGTGGCTGCTTGAATGCTTGGCCGGCAGAAAGTCCGCTCACAGTGGTGTGTGAGGTGAGGGAGGTGAGGGGCATAGAGCGCAAAGTGACATACATTGTTGTATGTGGTGTCCCATTTTGAATGACTGGTTTTGGGGACTAGGGCAAAGGAGACAAGCCCATAGCAGAGTGAGGGAAGGAGGCCCCCCTTGGCTAGGGTGAGTCAAGCAGCCAAGGTAAGACAACTTTTTTGCTCTGTAAGCCAGGCCCATCTTGCAGTTTGTAGCATTACATATGCTGCGAATGTGCAGGGTGAGGTCCAGTTGTGGGTCGAGGGTTACAGCCAGGTACTTGACAGAGCCCGCAACTTGCAAAAGGGAACCATCAGCTCCAGGATTGTTAGTGGCATAAGGCAGGCTTTAGATTTTGCCAGATAGCCAAAGAGCATGGCCTGAGTCTTTTGAAGGTTGATTTTTAGCTTGTGGCCCTTTAGCCAGGTTTGAAGTCAGAGTTTAGCCTTGAGTTGATGTCAATGATATCCTGGGAGCTGGCTAGGATGATGAGGTCATCCATGTACAGGGTGGAGTGCCCATAGGCAGGGGCCGACGGCAGCTCATTGTTGAATAGGGAAAACAGAATGGGCCCAAGGACGGATCCTTGGGGGACCCCGCATTTCAAAGGAGAGGGTCAGAGAGGGCCTTGCTGAATCTGGTATATTGTTGTCTGCCAGAGAGGTAGTTTGTGAACCAGGCAAAGGCTGGGTGGGAGAGGCCAAGAGACTGGAGAGTGGAGCATAGGAGTGAGTGGTCAACCAAATCAAAGGCTTTTGAGAGAGAGATCCACAAAGATGGCTCCTGTCAGTTTGCCTTGATCAGTAGTAGTCCTGTTCTCAGAGGTGACCACGGTTAGGGCAGCAGAAGTGCTGTGACCTTTTCAGAAGCTGTGTTGTGCTGGGGAGAGTAGGTCATAGCTCTGGAGGTAGAAGGTGAGCTGTGAGGTGACCACCTTTTCAAGTAGCTTACTAATTGCAGACAGGATGGCTATAGGGCAGTAGTTCTTGAGGTTTTTTGGGTTGCCCTGTTTGAAGACAGGGATGACTTTAGCTACTTTCCATACATCAGGGATGATTCCTGAGATGAGGGAAGTGTTAAAGATATGGATGATGGGCTGGGCTAGGAGAGATGACCCCAGACAGAGCAGCTTGGGCTCAAGGTTGTCATGCCCAGCTCCAGTGTGAGGGGAGAGACCAGCAAGGAGCTTCTGGTCCTTTTGCACAGTGTTTTCCAAGCACTTCAACATGCACTAGGGTCTGTCTGATTCCTGAACCAATAAGTCCCTTTACAGTCTTATCTCCTGCCTGATTCCTGAACCAATAAGTCCCTTTACAGTCTTATCTCCTGCCTTGACATCTGTTTGCTAAGGCCAACTCTGTTCCAGTAATACCCTCCATATTTTTATGTCAGTGTCTTGCAGTATGGCCTGGCTTGTCACAGTTATGGCAAATAAAGTCTTTGCTTGCAGATTTGTTTTCCCCCCACCAGAGTTCTTATCTGACCTGGAGTTAAATTAGGAAAAAAAGGGTCTTATCGGTCCTTGGCTGTTACTTCCCTACTGTGGTGTCTGTCTGGCCATCTGATAATCCTCAGCCAGACAAACGGCCTTTCCCCCAATTCCTGGTCACTGAATGGAGGCATGGGTTTGAATCCCACTGCTAACACCATCTGTCATTGAGGCAAAAGTCAGGAAGCATAGGAAAACACTGAGCAGTTCTAAAATTTGCAAGTAGCATTTTATTATTATTATTATCAATAACAGAAAAATTAAATTGTTCAGTATAACTATTTACGAAGGCAATACAAACAGAAAACAAAGTCCTTCATCTGAGGGTATCTCTAATTCTAAGTTTAAGTCTCTCTTGCTAACAAAAGATTGCAGCTCTTTTTATAACAAGTCTTTGCCTGGCAGTTACTACTGTCTCTGTAACTTCTGCAAATGCTGTATTCTGTAAATATTGTACTATCTGTAATTAATTTTGGGTCACCCCTGAAAAAGGGACCATTACTGGGCTCAGTGGGCCTACCAGGTTACCAAAATTAAATAAATAAATTAATTAATTAATTAACTTCTGCAACCTCATCTCGTTATGAGGCATCCATCCTGTTTCTCACAAAATGTATCAGAACTTTGTCAATTTTCTTGCAGGTGTAACAAAATAGAACATCAATCCCCAGAACTAATCTCTTGTTGGCAACTCTACAAAAGAGTTTGTGGAGGTCAAACTGCATCTCAACGTTAACCCCCAAAGTTCCAAATAGCTTTTTGAAATAATTTCCAACAATGTAACTATATACATTTTCAAACCAACGGATTCCAGTTTCACATAAAGATTCACATATATTTTATAACCACAGATACACATGGGGAAGAAAATAGAGAAACAGCAAGTGAAGGCAGGGAGACAGCGGGAGGCGGAGAATCACAAGACTATTAGAGTGATCAGTTCCCAGGTCTCACAAGAAAATTTGACTGCACAGTTAGACAGACAACAGACAGAAAAAGAGAGGACAGAACAGATCCATACTTTTAACTCTCTCTACATAAAAAAATAGGAACAGGGTGTTCTTCAACTCTGTCACACACTGTACTTACATTGATGGACCCAGCAGCAGCAGTAACATTGTCTCCTAGTGCACTCTGCTGTCCAGAAGAGTTGTAGGTGAAGGTTCTGGCCTATATTGGGGAAGTCCATTTCACTGTCTTTGTGTTTGCTATACAGATTTTTATCCTAACCAGGCTCAGTGTGCAGTCTGTCCTTTGACATCATCTCTCTCTCTCTCTCTCCTCTCCCTCTCTCTCTCTCTCTCTCTCTGACAACATGTCCTGTGCATTGTGAACCACTTCATCTGCTGACCCCCCCCCATGTCCCATTAGCTTCACCCCTACTGTGGGCCCTATCTCCCCAGGATTCAAAAGGGGGATAAGATGTACCTGGACCAATATGGCCACTGGAGTGTGGGGGGGTGCTGGGTTTCATTCTCCTGGCCCTAGACCGTTTGTCCTATTTTTTTCCCCTTCCTCCCTGCTCCCTGTAGTACAGTCACATATGCTGTACCAATACTTTGTCAGGGGTCCAGTGTTATCCTGTGTCAGCCATAACATCAATGTCACCTCAGTCTCCAGCTGATGGAGGTGCCAAAGCAGCAAGGTGAGGGGATATCTGTTTGAGTGCACCACCTCCATAGGGCTTCCTAGAACTCTCTGGACTAGTGTGGGACTTGAACCTGTATTTATTGAGTATTCTGCTACCCTCAGTGCAGCTGAGATAACTTCAGACTGTCTTTCATAAGAACTCATCCATGCAGCTGGCACCAGTGAGTTAAAATCCAAAGCCTTTTGAGGTAGCTTAATGAATATTTTAGTTGAGCTAAACCGTTTGGTATTTGAAACAGCTTGGATAATTATTGGAGCCTATAAAACAAGCCTCCTGATGATGGCTCTGAATTCCACTTGCAAATGTCACAATAGGAGGGGTGGGCTGCGGGGGAGTGCATGTTTTATAATCCAGTTTGTTAATATAGGGCTGCAATGACATAAGACTCTGATATACTACACTTTGTGGATATATAGAGCTATAATGATATGGGAGGAAACATAGAAACATAGATTTTGATGGCAGATAAGGACCGCTTGGCCCACCCAGTCTGCCCATTTCCCTACCTAATGGATAAGCTGCAGATCCTAGTTAATCAGCAGCCTACTTCTTCCTACCCCCACCCCCTAGGAATTGCCTTATGACTGTCCCATGCATGCTTGAATTCCACCACTGTTTTTGACTCCACAACCTCCTCCGGAAGGCCATTCCATGCATCCACAACCATCTCTGAAAAATACTTCCTTAAATTACCTCTGAGTTGCCCCCCATCTTCAAATTGTGCCTCCTTGTTCTTGCACACCTCTTTTGAAAGATGCTACCCTCTTGGACTTTGTTGATTCCCTTGAGGTGCTTGAAAGTTTCTATCATGTCCCCCCTCTCCTCCTTTCCTCAAGGCTATACATATTAAGCTCCTTAAGTCTCTCTTCATATGTCTTCCAGTGCAGACCCTGCACCATTTTAGTTGCCCTCCTCTGACAGCTTCCATCCTGTCTATGTCTTTGCGAGATTGGGTCTCCAGAACTGTAATGCAGTACTCCAGATGGGGTGTCACCAACTGTCTGTACAGAGGGATAATAACTTCCTGTTTTCTACTGGTGATGCCTCTCCTATGCATCCCAGTATCCCCCAACCCTCCTTGCTGCCCTCTCACATTGCTTACCCACCTTTAGGTCATCTGATGACTACCCTCAGGTCACTTTCCATTTTTTGTTGTTAGTATCTCACCCCCATTGTGTACTTTCCCTGGTTTTGTTTCCCAGGTGCATTGCCTTGCACTTCTTAGCATTGAATCTAAGCTGCCATACATTTGACCATTCCTCTATTCTGCCAAGTTCCTTCTCATCCTTTCCACCCCCCACCTTGTGCATCAACTCTGTTGCAGATCTTGTGTCATCTGCAAAGAGACATATTTTCCTTCCAGTCCCTCTGCAATGTCCTTATAAAGACATTGAAGGGACCGGTCCTAATACTGAACCTCATATCCCTTAACAACCCCTTTCTTCAGAGTGGACTCCATTTACTATTACCTCTGTGTCCTATCCTCCAGCCAATTCTTTTACCCAGGCTGTCATCTTGGGACCCACTCACAGGCTGGCTAACTTGTATATTAATCTTTTGTGTGGGACTGTGTCAAATGCCTTGCTAAAGTCTAGGTAGGCCATGTTCACAGCCCCTCCCTGATCTACTACTTTGGTCACCCAGTCAAAGAAATCTATCAGATTTGTCTGGCATGACCTTCCCGCTAACAGCAGTCCTCAGTGGATGGTTTAAATGTTACCTTGATGAATATTTAAACTAGCTGAAGGTGGTGGTGGAAGGAATCAGGGAGGCATAAACTGCCCCTCCCTCCACAGACTGAAGTTGAGAGCAGGAAGGACTCGAGGGGAGACAAATCCCCCCAGGGTGCAACATAATAAAAGAAGCAGAGTGGTAGAACTTAAAGGGGATGGGAAGGCAAGCAGTAAAAGGAGAGCAGGGTAGGAGGGAGGGCAAAATGGAAATAAAGTGAGGGTAGCAGGCAGAGTGGTAACAAAATATGGAAAGCCATGTCCAAATGTAAGACATCTAGGAAATAAAATTCCGGACCTTGAGGCCATCATGGCAGAGGCAGGATATTGTGGCCATTACCGAGTCATGGTGTACTGAAAGCCATGACTGACACATGGCCTTACCAGGCTATACTCAGTTCAGGAAAGACAGGTTAGGAAGAAAGGGGGGAGAGGTGGTGCTATATTTAAGGGAAGCCATAAACGCGATGGAGATACAGGGAATCCAGGGAGAGTGGAGGTACCATGGGTCACCCTGGAGATGAGAAATGGAGCCACTAGTCACACTGGCATGACCTACAAACCTTCAACCCAGGGGGAGGATTTAGACGAAGTAACAGTAGAAGCCACTGGCAAAATGGCAGAAAAGGGGAGGTGCTACTGTTCGGGAACTTCAGTCTGCCAGATGTAGATTGGAGCCTTCCAGCTGTAGCTTCAGATAGAAGCAGGAACATCCTGTACTCCCTGCAAGGAGCGTTCCTCAGGCAACTAGTCAGGGACACCACTCATTATAGGGCAATTCTGGACCTAGTGCTCACTAACATGGACAGTGTTGTAGATGTCAAGGTGGGATGCCACATGGGGACCAGTGATTACCATACAGTGTGGTTCAAGATAAGGACAACAGCAGAATCGAGCCACACATGGACAAGGGTCCTGGACTTCAGAAGAGCAGATTTTAAAAGGATGGGTGAATGCCGCAGAGATGATCTAGCTGGGGGGGGGGTGACCTGTGTGGTGTGAAGGAGCAGCGAGTGAAGCTAAAAGGGAACATAGTGAAAGTAACAAACCTTTACACAAATAAGTGAGCAAAAGCAAGGGGAAAAAGAGACTTCAATGGTTCTCAAAAGAAGTAGCTGAACAGAAAAAGGCTAAAAGGGTAGTATTCAGAAGATATAAGGAGATGTTGAGGGCAGAGGAAAGGGAGGTTATTAGGAGAAACACAGAGGGCCAGGAAAGCAGAAGTGCGAAGGCACAAACTGAGGACAGAACAGCCCAGGGTACCGAAAGGAGACAAGACATTTTTTACGTATACAAGTGAAAAGAGGAAGACCATGGGAGGGATTGTAGGGTTAAAAAGTGAAGGGGGGGGGACTGTGCAAAGGAGGACCAGGAAAAGGCAGATATCCTGAATAAATACTTTGAGAAGATGGCCACTGGGCTGAGCGTGCTGCTGCATTGGTCTTAGTTTGTAGTTTTAAAAATGTTTATTTTTTTGTTCATTTGCTGCTTTTTCAGCGTAATTAGCAGATTGGTGGATTCAGTGGTGTCAGTGGAGTTTTCCAGAACGAGTCCAGGATGAAGGGAAGCGTCTGATTCAACTGCCGATTGTTTTCGGCAATTTGTGCCCTGCTGCCCGGGCTGTACATCGTGCGGGCATGGAGTGGACTAAGGGTTTTTTGGCACTGAGACTGGGATTGTGTCCCCCGCCTGTCACAGGGTTCATCGGGGCGGAAGGAAGTATTTGTAGTATTTGGTGTCCTGGTGGTCTATCGCCCGTACTGAATACCGAATCAGGCCTGGAGTAGATAGCAAGACATTCAGTGCTGCGATGGAGGTGTTGCAGGACGCTGTTTACTGCCCGAATCGTATGTGTGCAGCGCGTGGTGTAGATTGTGGGGGCTTTTTGCCCGAAGACGGAGATTTTGCCCCCCGCTTGCTACAGGATCTATTGGGACAGAAGGAAGTGCCCTGAGTGGAGTAAAGTGTGGGAATTTTTGGTCCTGCGTGTGAAATGCTGTGGGACGCCTTTTACTGAAGGATTCTTTGGGACATTGGGATTCATGTGTGGCTTCTTTGACTGGGCCCTGACTGGAGTGTTCAGGATTTGTACTTTGGAAATTGTGAGATCTGGGAAGAAGTAGTAAAGGGGATTTATTCATTTTATCTTGGATCCCCTGGTGTGTATAAGGCCTTTGAATTGGTTTGAGGTACGCTCTCCCACTGGGACCCCCACTTGATTTGAGGTCTGAAGGGGGTATTAGGATCGTGCGGTCAAGGAACTGACTGATGTTCTTTGCCCCCAGACCCCCAGGTCGGGCTACTAATGTGGCTTGCCCTGAGTGTTTTATTAGGCCACATTATTTCCTGTGGTACCTGCCCAGTTGGGAGTGAGGGGCCTTTTAACTGTGGATATGAGAAGGATCCGATTACCCTTAGCCCCGGATATCCCCTGAATCCTGTGGATAACTGGTCTGCTGTGTTTGTTTCCTGATTTGATGGATTTGGATCTTTTCTTTTATATACCTATGAACAAAATTAACTCTCTACCTAGAGGATTGAGGACTCCTTATTTTTTCTAATTTTGTTTTAAGTTGATCTGGACAGCGAGGTGGTGAGAGGACCTTGTGTCCATTTATTTTATTTATTTTATTGCTTTCTCCATTTCCTGGTTGTGAGAGGACTGGGGGGGATGTGTTAATTTTTTATATTTTAAGTTTGAAATGTTCTTATGATTTTGAAAAACATACTTTTGCAGTGAGAGTGCTAAAATATTCTTTCTTCCTTGGGTTGTGAGAGAGCTTGGGGGGGGGTAATAATTTTTATTTTACACAGATGCACAGATACCCAGAAATGTGATGGCAGAGAAAGGCACCATGGCCCATCTAGTCTGCCCAACACCCTACCTTCCCCCTTCTGTTATGTTTTCACTCTATTTTCCCAACCCCTTAAATCTATCCCAAGCCCTCTTGAACCCCTACACCATTTCAGCTGCCACTACCTCCTCTGGCAGCTTGTTCCAGGCCTCCACCACCCTCTCTGTGAAAAACTGCCCCCTGACATTACCTCTGCATTGCCCACCTTCCAGTTTGAAGCTATGTCCCCTCATGTTCACTCCCTTCTTCAATTTGAACAAGCTGTTGCCCTCTACCTTATTTATTCCCTTCAGATGCTTAAAGGTCTCAATCATGTCCCCCCCTCTTCCTCCTAGTCTCCAGAGGGTACAAATTCAGCCCTCTCAATCTTTTCTCATAGGGTACATCCTGCATCCCTCGTACCATTTTGGTTGCCCTTCTCTGCACCCTCTCCATCAGCTCAACATCTCTTCATAGGTGAGGCCTCCAGAACTGCACCTCATACTCCAGATGTGGCCTAACCATGGTTCTGTGTAATGGCATTAGCACCTCTCTCTTCCTGCTATTAAAACCCCTTGCAATGCAGGCTAACATTCCATTTGTCTTTCCCACTGCCCTGCTACACTGGCTGCCCACCTTGATGTCATGCGATACCATAATCCCCAGGTCCCTTTCTGTTTCCTTCTCCTTAATCACCAACCCCTCAAGGGAGTAAGTTTCCCCTCCTAGTCTTCCTCCCCAGGTGCATCAGCGAGCACTTTTGTGTATTAAACTTCAATTTCCAGGTGTCAGAACACCTTTCCAGGTCCCGCCTCATGGCTTTCACCCCACTAGGTGAATCCACCCTATTGCAGACCTTTGTATCGTCTATGAACAGGCACACCCATCCCTCCAGACCCTCCGCTAGGTCACTAACATAAATGTTAAAGAGTATTGGTCCTAGCACTGACCCCTGTGGCACCCCACCGGTCACCGCCCATTCCCTGGAATGTATCCCATTTACCACCACTGTCTGACTCCTTCCCTTCAATCAGTTTTCCACCCACCTGGTGATCCTGTTGTCCACCCCTAGTCTGTCCAGCTTATGTACCATTCCACCATGCGGAACGGTGTAGAAGGCCTTATTGAAATCCAGATAGATCACATCCACTGCTCCTCCCTGGTCCACTATCTGTGTCACCCCATCGAAAAAGTCTATCAGGTTAGTCTGACAGGACCTTCCCTTGGTAAAGCCATGTTGCCTGTCATCCTGCATGCCATTCATCTCCAAGTATTCTATCAATCTGATCTTAAGTAGTGTTTCCATTACTTTCTCCACCACCGAGTAAGACTAATAGGACGGTAGTTTTTAACCTAGTCCTTCCGCCCCCCCTTCTGTAGTATGACCACCTCTGCCCTCTTCCAGTGCATTGGCACCACCCCTGTGACCAAGGACAAGTTAAACAGCCTCGCTAGATGCGGCGCCAGTTCATCCTTCACCTCCTTGAGAAACATTGGGTGTATTCCATCAGGCCCCATTGCCTTGTCAACCCTAAGTCTACCCAGCTCTTCCCTTACTCCTTCAGCAGTGAATTCTGCTACAACCACCTGCCTGTGGCTGTCACCCTCCCCACCCCATCCTGGTCCCTTACCATCCCTTTCCTCCGTGAAGATTGAGGCGAAATAGCTGTTTAATGCCTCTGCTTTTTCAAAGTCTCCTTCCAGTATTGTTCCACTTTCCCCCTTTATCCTTCCAATCCCATGCTGTGCCCTCCTCCTTTCTCCAACGTACTTAAAGAAGATTTTGTCCCCCTCCTTGACTGCTTTGCTATCCTCTCCTCAGTGGCCTCCTTAGCACTCCATATCTTTTGCCCAGCCTCCTTTCTTTTTTCCCTGTAGGTTTCCCTGTCCTCATCCTTTTGTGTCCTCTTGTACCTCTTGAATGCTCTAGTCTTCTCCTTGACCTTTATCGCCACCTCTCTTGTGAACCATAGAGGTCTTTTCTTTCTTCTATTCTTTCTTACCCTTCTTATACATGAGTCCATGGCTTTAAATACCCCTCTCTTCATGGCGGCCCATAATTCCTCTACCCCCTGCACATCCGCTATCCTCAACATTTCTTCCCCAACTACCTTTCTCATTCCATGAAAGTCAGCCTTTCTGAAGTCCATTACCTTGGTTCTTGTCCTAACCCTCTCCCTGCCCGCTCTCACCCTGAACCTGACAGCCCTGTGGTCACTGGTGCCAAGCTCTTCCCCACCTCCACCTCCTCCACACTGTCCCCATTTGTGAGGACCACATCTAACAGGTTTACACCCCCTAGTGGGCTCACTGACCCTTTGTTGCAGGAATATGCCCTGAAGAGCCTCTAAGATGCCCCTGCTCCTTGCGGAGATTGCTGTCTAGGCCTCCCAGTTAATGTCCGTAAGGTTTAAGTCCCCAACTAGCACAATTTCCCCTTTCCATGCTATCCTCGCTACTGATTCTACAAAGTGTCTATCCCCTTCCTTCCCCTGCATAGGAGGCCTATAGACTACCCTAACACGTAGGTTTTCTCCCTGTCCCCTGTCTAGTTTGACCCACATTATCTCTGTTTCCCCCTCCTCATCCTGCCCTTCCATGGCCCCAATCCCTTCCCTGATATATAATGCCACCCCTCTCCCCCTCTTCTCCTCCCGATCTTTCCTAAACAACAGATACCCTGGGATCACCATCTCCCAGGCGTAGTGCTCATTCCGCCAAGTCCCACTCACTGCTACAATGTCTAGGTTCTCCACTATCATGGTGGCCTCCAGTTCTCCCATTTTGTTCCCCAGGCTCCTGGCATTTGAAACCAAAGCCCTCCAACATGTAGCCCCATCCCGTCCTTCCCTGCTGCTAAGTGCTCCCTTGATGAGTGTTTTGACTTGGGGGGAGGGGCTGATAGCCTCTCTGCTCTTTTTTGTTTAAGTTGGGGGGGTGAAAGAACCCTGGTATTTCATTTATTTTTATATTTATTTTTTAGAAGTCCTCTCGCTGGGTTTAGACTTGATTTTCTTTGGGGTGGGGTTGGTTCTTTTTGAATTTAATTATTTTGGCAGGTTTATTGTTTTGGTTTTAATTGTTCTGTAGTGGCATGTGTTGTCCCTCTGTCCCCACGGTCATGTGCTATTCATTCTCCTCTCTTTGCGCCCTCTACCTTTTTTATTCTCTCCCTCTCCAATATGATATATATCAGCACTGCAGAGTGCTGGAAATTGCTCGTAGGAGAGGGAAGAGGGTGGGGGTTGCGAAAAAGGGAGGATGAACGAGGGGGGCTATCGTATTGGGGTAGTTAGATCCAGAAGGTGCCCTGGGGCAAAATGGAATTCAGATCATGGATTGCCATGTCTGGTGCCCATACCCAAGGGCACTACGGAATTTAGCAGGCAGATGGGCTTGACAGCCTCCGAGGTTCGTCCAACTCGGGTGGTGTTATGCAATGCTAGGTCCATCAGAAACAAGATGGGCATTATTGCTGATCTTGTTGGCTCAGTGGACTTGGCTTGCATCACTGAGACCTGGCTGGATGAAAATCCAGGCCCCACGTTGGAGGCCATGACTCTGGCCGGGTAGCCAGTGATACACCACCTGAGATTGGACCGCAGGGGTGGAGGGGTTGCAGTCTGTTTCAAGACTGAACTGGGCCTCATGAGTGTGGTAGTGGGGGAGACTGAGTACTTTGAGTGTACAGTGGTAGCGGGTGTAGGTATTCGAATCATACTCATCTACCGTCCACCTGGTGATGAGAAATGCTTCTTACAGGAAGTGACAGACTTCATTGTCGACATGTCATTTGAGTCACCCAGATTGATGGTTCTGGGTGACTTTAACGCCTGGGTCGACGATGAACTCTCACAATTTGGTAATCACTTCCTCCAATTAATGACTTCTTTGGGCCTTACACAGGTGATTTCCACTGCTACCCATAAATCTGGACACTCATTGGACTTAGCCTTTCTCCTAGGGGTTGATACTTCGATTTTGTGGTGGAACCAGTCGCTTGGTCAGACCACTACACCATGAGGTTCAGTTTTTGCACCCCCCTGAGAAAGCTTACCCCTGTGGAGATGGTTAGGTACCACCCTTTATGGGATATTACTCCTCTAGGCCTTGTGGCGGTCCTTGACCTCTCGTCCCCCGTGTTGGCGAGCAGTAGTCCAGAGACCCTGGTGGCAGCCTATAATACGGCTGTCACAGTGGCTCTGGATTCTATTGCTCCTGTTCATGTACGCCCCTTATCCCTTCGCCCCAAGTCCCCCTTGGTTCGATGGGACATTGAGGGAGATGCAGAGACTGGGGCAAAGATTAGAGCATTGCTGGCGCAGATCTACCCTTGATGCTGACCACCTTAGATTGATGGACCATTATTCTGTCTGTCAATCTGCAATCACCCATAAGAAGGCAGAATTCCTGTCCAGGGAGATTGCAGTTGCTAGAAACCGACTGGCTCAGCTTTTTCAAACGGTAGACAGACTGTAAAACCCAGCCTGTCTGCAGGTTCGGAAAGCTTTTTCGCAATTAGAGTGAGAGGAGCTTGCTCGTTTCTTCGCAAATTAGGTGGCCGACATCAGGACGGATCTGTGTCCAGCAAACTCTAAGGGGGATGCTATTGGACAATGTAAGTTCACAGTACCTCAATTTTCTTGGAGTTTCTTCGGTCGACCTGACTTCATGGATGTCATGAGGATTATCCATGGTGTACACCCTACAAGCTGTAGTCTGGATCCTGGACCGACCTCCCTAATGTTGGGTTGCAGTGATATCATCGGTCCAATCCTTGTGCGAGCAGTCTGATGCTCCTTGGAGACGGGTGAGTTTACCAAGCTCCCTGAAAGAGGCGTTAGTGACACCTCTCTTGAAGAAAGCTACCTTGGACCCAGACTGTTTCACAAACTACAGACCTATCTCAAACCTACCCTTTATTAGGAAGGTGATTGAAAAGATAGTGGCGGCCCAATTGGAAGACCATTTAACCATCCATGACATCTACGAATCCTTCCAATCCAGTTTTCATAAAAGACATAGCACCGAGACTGCACTGGTTCGGATGCTTAATGATCTTCTGAGAGTGAAAGATCAGAAGAGACGTTCTATTCTGGTTCATCTTGCTCTCTCTTCAGCCTTTGACACTGTGGATCACTTGGTGTTGATAGCACGCCTGAGGCAGATTTGTGGAATATTGGGAATCGTCCTTCAATGGTTCACCTCATTCCTCACCGGGAGATCACAAAGAGTTGTGTCTGGGGTTTTTTCCTCAAGCCCAACTCCTTTGCTGTGTGGGGGTGCCTCAGGGTTCAGTGCTGTCTCCCATGTTATTCATGGTGTATATGCTGCCCCTAGGAGACATTATAAGATGGTATGAGCTGAGGTTTCACTGCTATGCAGATGATACCCAGCTATACCTGTCTTTTGCCCCTGACCAGGATGGAGCTCTCTCGGTGTTTAACAGCTGTCTGAAAGAAATCCAGGATTGGATGGATTCTAGTTGGCTGAAGTTGAAATCAGAAAAGACAGAGGTTTTGGTCGTGGACCCTGGTCATCAGATAGAGGGGTCGTTTATTGGTGAGCCCTCAGGAATCTTTCTTGGTGATGTTTCACTCCTGACTTCTGAACGAGTGCGTAACCTGGGGGTTATCTTGGATGACAGGCTGATACTGCAGTCACAAGTGTCAGCAGTTGTCAAGACTTCCTTTTACCATCTTAGGAATATCGTCAGAGTTAAGCACCTTGTTCCGTCTGACTCATTACCAACGTTGGTCCACACCTTTGTGTCCTCATGTTTGGACTATTGCAACTCCCTGTACTTTCAGCTTTCTGGGGTTGACATCCACCACCTGCAGCTAGTGCAGAATGCAGCAGCCCAGGTTCAGACTGGAACGAGTAGGTTCTGTCATATTACCCCGGTGCTGCGCAAACTGCACTGGCTACCTATTCGGTGGCGGATCGTCTTTAAAGTCAGTTTACTGACTTTTAAAGCCCTACATGAACAGGGTCTGGCCTATCTAAAAGAACTTCTGGTCCCGTACTGCCCTGGCCAATCGCTTCACTCGGCTGATGAGGGGTTGCTAGAGATTCCAAGAGTGAGTCTTAAATTTTTAGGTTGTTGAACTTTTTCTTACACCGTACCCACTCTTTGGAATTCTATACCATGCCGGTTATGGGAGTGCACCTCTGTGGAGGAATTTAAGAGGGGTTTAAAAACCCACTTTTATCAAATAGTCTTTTTGGAGTACTGATTGTATTTGAGATTGTTGACTATACTGTGATTTTATTGTGTTTTATACTGAATTTTACTATCTGATTTGTGTTGTTTTATTTTGTATAACGCCTTGAAAACTGAAAGGCGCTTTATAAATAAATGTATTTTTATTATTATTATAATTATTAATCAAAGGGGAAGGGCCATACAAAAGCAACTGGAGCATTGGGGGGAGGGAGGTAAACACTAGTCCTTTTTCAGAGGAGACAGTCATGAAGGGACTCACAAATCTGAAAGTGAAAAAAGTGACTGGGCCAGATGGTGTGCATCCAAGGGTACTGAGGGAGCTCAGGGAGGTACTAGCTGCACCACTGGCAGTCCAATTTTAACAGCTCACTAGAAACAGGAATGGTCCCGGAGGACTGGAGGAGGGCACATGGTGTCCCACTTCTCAAGAGTTGTAGCAGGGAGGAGATTGGCAACTACAGGCCAGTCAGTCTGACATCAGTGATGGAGAAGTTAATAAAGACACTGCTGAAGGAAAGGATTGTGGAGTATCTTGAGTCCAGTGAGCTACAAGACCTGAGGTAGCATGGATTCATGGGACTGGATTTACAAAGGTCCACCACAAGTTGCGGCAATGGCAGCTTGCGGCTACCATCCCTGTGACCTGGTCTGTGCACCTAATTCAGTATTGGAGCGGGTCCAGGGGTCTGCGTCCTGCGACTTGCGGTAGCTGCACAAGGTAGGGTGCAGCTCCTGGGAATGCTGCAGGTTACAGGACAGGGTAGGCGGCAGATGCACCAGTCGAAGGCTGCCATGGCACCCCCATGCCCACCTCCAATGCATTGTAAGGAGTGGGCTCCAGCCCAAAGCCCCCTTGCCATGGACCCCCCCCAGATCAAGCACCCTTACCTGCCCTGGTGGCCCAGTGGTTCCCCACCCCTCCAACACACACACACCCAGCTGGTGAGTTGGTGACTGGCCCTGGTCATAAGGGAGGGCTGTGCCAGTCACCAGCGAGGTAATGGGGGTGTGTGAGGAGGGGGCTCGCACTGTGGGGTGGGAGGCCACTAGACTACCAGGGGGTACAGGGATTGCAGGGGCAGATTGTGCTCCAGAGCATGTGGAGGGGCCTCAACACATGTGTGTGTGTGGGGTCTGAGCATTGGGGGTGTTCCACACACCCATCCTGGCACAGTGCGTGCCATGCCTGGGACCTGGAGCCCATGGGGGGGGCTGTAACCCATAGGGGATATGGAGCTGGGGCACAGTGGCAACCTCCAGTGAACAGCAAAGACCACTTAGACCACCTTTTTGTTGGCGTAACTGGTCTTTGACAGATGTTCATTGGTGGTTGTCTCTGAATCCCATCTCTGGACATAGCAGCCACCCTACCCGAATAGGGTGCAAATGCTGCCATAAACCCCCTTACACCATGCCGCAAGGGGGTTTATGGTGCATAGGTGCAGTTGAGTGCAGGCAGCCTGTAGCATGTTGCAGGCTGCCTATGTGAATCCCGCTGGGATGCAACTCAGGACTCAAGTGCTACTTGCACCAGTTTTTCCAATGCAAGTTGCCTTGCATCCTGATTTGCTTTTTGTGAATCTGGCACCCATGGGGTGGGGGGTGGTCATGTCAAACAGATCTGATGGACTTCTTTGACTGGGTGACCAAAGTAGTAGACCAGGGAGGGGCTGTGGATATAGCCTACCTAGATTTTAGTAAGGCATTTGACACAGTCTCACACAAAAGAATAAAATACAAGTTAGCCAGCTTTGGAGTGGGTCCCAAGGTGGTAGCCTGGATAAAAAACTGGCTGGACAACAGGACACAAAGGGTAATAGTAAATGAAGTCCACAGTGAAGAAAGGAGGGTAACTAGCGGGGTACTGCAGGGTTCGGTACTGGGACCAGTCCTCTTTAATGTCTTTATAAGTGACATTGGAGAGCACCTGAAAGGAAAGGTATATCTCTTTGCAGATTACACAAAGATCTGCAACAGGGTTGATACACAGGGTGGGGTGGAAAGGATGAAAAGGGACTTGGCAAAGTTGGAGGAATGGTCAAATATGTGGCAGCTCTGATTCAATGCAAAGAAGTGCAAGGTAATGCATCTGGGAAACAAAAACCCAGGGGAAGAGTACACAATGGGGGGTTAGTTAATAACAACAACAAAAATCGAAAGAGACCTAGGAGTAATTATATCAGATGACCTAAAGGTGGGCAAGAATGTGAGAAGGCAGTAAGGAGGGCTAGGGGGATACTGGGGTGCACAGGGAGAGGCATCAACAGTAGAATACAGGAAGTTGTTATCCCTCTGTACAGACAGTTGGTGAGACCCCATCTGGAGTACTGCGTGCAATTCTGGAGACCCCATCTCCGCAAAGACATAGCCAGAGTGGAGGCTGTTCAGAGGAGGGCAACCAAAATGGTGCAGGGTCTGCACCAGAAGACATACGAGGAGAGACTGAAGTAGCTTAATATGTATACCCTTGAGGAAAGGAGGGAGAGGGGGGACATGATAGAAACTTTCAAGTATCTCAAGGGAATTAAAGTACAAGAGGGTAGCATCTTTCAGAAGAAGAGATGTGCAAGAACAAGGGGGCACAATTTGATGATAGAGGGGGGACGGCTCAAAGGTAATGTTAGATAGTATTTTTTCACAGAGAGGGTTGTGGATGCATGGAACAGCCTTCCTGAGGAGGTTGTGGAGTCAGGAACAGTAGGAGAATTCAAGAATGCATGGGACAGGCATAAGGCAATTCTAGTGGGGGGTAGGAGGAAGTAAGCTGTTGGTTAACTAGAATCTGCACCTTATCCATCAGGTAGGGAAATGGGCAGACCAGGTGGGCCAAGCGGTCCTTATCTGCCTCCAAATTCTATGTTTCTATGTTTCTATGTAATTTGCAGATTCCCCCCGTTGTCTCGCCTTATCCCTATCCTGTTCCCCCTGTGTAAATTTGTAATGTACTCTTGTACTCTCAACACTGTTGAAATTACAATGTATCTGATGATTTTTACCCTGATACATTTATAAACTACACTGTATTCAGCTATTTTCTGCCTGTATATTGACTGCAGCTGTATGTATATTTCACTATATAGAAACATAGAAGTTGTTGGCCGATGGGGCTGTACGATCCATCAAGTCTGCCCTTTGGCTTCCTACCTCCATACTTAGCTGCCTGCTTGTGTATCCCACAGTGTCTGTCCCATGCCAGCTTGAATTCACCCACTGTCTTGGCTCCCACCACCCCTTCCGGGCAGGCTATTCCATGGTTCCACAACATGCTCTGTGAAGAAGCATTTCCTCATATTGCTTCTGAAGTTTCCTCCCTTAAGTTGAAGGTTGTGCCCTCTAGTCCTGCTGTAGTCCTTTACCTGAAAGAGACTCTGCATGTGCACCCTGTTGTTGCCTTTAAGGTATTTGAATGTTCTATCATGTCCCCACGATTCCTGCGTTGTTCTAGGGAGTATAATTTAAGATCATCCAGTCTTGTCTCGTATGGTTTCTGATGCAAGCCCTGCACCATCTTTGTTGCTCTTCTCTGTACCATCTCCAGCCTATCTATGTCCTTCCTGAGGTGTAGCCTCCAGAACTGGACACAGTACTCCAGGTGAGGCCTGAACAGGGACCAATACAGGGGCATGATTACTTTCATGCCTTCTGCTCGTGATGCCCCTCCCTATGCATCCCAGGATACCACTAGCCTTTAGTGCTGCCTTTTCACATTGTCAACTGACCTTGAGGTCATCTAATATGATCACCCCTAGGTCTTGTTCCTGCCTGGTAGCCACCAGCTGCTCTCCTCTCACTGAGTACAGTTTCCTTGGGTTATGCTTTCCCAGGTACATGACCTTGCATTTTTTTGGCACTGAATTTCAATTGCCAGGTCTTGGACCACTCCTCCAGTTTTCAGAGATCAGCCTCCAGGCTTTGCTGTCCCTCTGTTTTGTCTACCCTGTTGCCAATTTTGGTGTCAGCTACAAACAGGCACACCTTTGCCTCCAGTTCATCCGCAATGTCGATGATGAATATGTTGAAGAGGATCAGCCCCAGAACTGAGCCCTGCGGTATATGTTGTTGTATATTGTATATTTCGTCGTGCCACTGTGTTGGCCTGGGTCGTGCCTGAAAACAGACCTTTGGATCAGTGCACTTTACCTGGTAATCAAAGACTTAAATAAAATAAATAGATCAGGGGTGGAGTGGTGGATGTGGCCTACCTAGATTTCAATAAGGCTTTCGACACTGTTCCACATAGGAGAGTCGTAAGGAACCTGGGCAGCGTAGGTGTGGATCCAATTTCCAAAGGTGGTAAACTGGGTAAAAAATTAATGAAGGGATAAGCAACAGAGGGTGGTGGCAAATGGAGTTCATCCAGGGAAGGGACAGTAACCAGCATGGTGTATCAGGGCTCAGTACTGAAACCAGTCCTCTTTAATATCTTTATAAGTGACATTGCAGATGAGTTGAAAGGGAAGGTCTGCCTCTTTGCAGATGACACCAAAATCTGCAATAGCGTGAACACTCAAGAGGGGGTGGAAAGAATGCAGAGAGACCTGATAAAACTTAAGGAGTGCTCAAGGGTATGGCAGCTGGGTTTCAGTGCAAAAATAGTGCAAAACCATGCACTTAGGGCACAGAAATTGAGAGGCAGAGTATAAAAGGGGAGAAGAGGTAGTGAGTACCACCAAACAGAAAAGAGACCTTTAGGTAATCATATCTGATGACTTAAAGGTGGCCAGGCAGTGTGGTAAGGCAGTAGGGAGGATGGAATGGAATGCTGGGATGCATAGGGAGAGGCATCACCAGCAGAAGGAAAGAAGTGGTATTACCTCTGTATAGATTGCTGGTGAGACCCCGCTTAGAGTACTGTGTTCAGTTCTGGAGGTCACATCTTTGGGAAAACATAGACAGAGTGGAAGCTGTACAGAGGAGGGCAAACAAAAATGTTGCAGAGTCTGTATAAGAAGCCCTATAAGGGGAGACTAATAGACCTCAGTATGTACACCCTGGAAGAGAGGTGAAAGAAGCAGAATATGATAAGAGACCTTTGAGTACCTCACAGGAGTAAATAAGGTACAGTAGAGGAGTATTTTTCAGAAATAAAAATGCTCAAGGACAAGGGGACATGCTATGAAGCTAGAGGGGTGCTAATTCAGGAGGGATGTGAGGAAGTACTTCTTCACAGAAAGAGTGGTGGATGTCTGGAACATTTTTCCAGCAAAAGTGGTGGGGGTGAAAACATTGTTGGGGTTCAAGAATGCATTGGATAGGCATAAGGGAATATTAGTGGAAAGTAAAGGCGGGCAGAGCCAGAGACCAAGCAGAATCTGAGGTGACGTAGTAGAAATGGAAAAAATGGACAGACTGGGGGGGTTGGGGCAAGCAGTCCTTATCTGCTGTCAACTTTTCTATTTTGTTTTTCATATTATGCTTTCTCTTGCCGGCACCCCTTGCCCTGTGAGCGGGCTCGCCCTGGGCTTGGTGACTCATACCCTCGAGTAGGACAGCTGAGGTGTAACTGAAGGTGGCTGAAGGGTCAGCCACCGAACCCCGGCTCATGTATGAGGGCCAGCAGATTTTTATGAGTAGATTCCCCTTGGAGGCTGGGAATGTGCAATGACGCTAACGCCGAGGCAAGCGTCCATCCCGGCCCCACCCACATTGTGGTGCTGTGCCGTGCTCCCCAGCCTCCGCCAGGGGGCGAGTGACGCTGAAACCAGTTCCCCTACTCTTTCAGGAGAAGGAGAAGGAGAGCAGTCCTTTGGATGCTCGATCCTTCTCCTGCCCTGCCAACCCCCGGTGGCCTGTGCCCATTCCCGAACATGGGTCGCCAGCATGGCATGAGGTGTGGCATCCAGCACCTCAACCCTCAGTGCCACTGGGCTTGCCCATCTTCTATGTTTTTGTACAACTCTGACATAATGCCATATTAACAAGGTGAAGTTTGGAAAAATGAGGGCACAGCACAGGTTACTTGGTAAAGCAATGTGATGTGCGGAAGTATTCAGCAACATGGGAACACCCCTCACAGTTCATCTAGACAGCTTAAAACAAGAATGCACAGTATATAGCTAAAGAGAAAATACAATGGTAGGAAGAGGTAAACCTACAGTATGTTAAACATAGAAATGTAGAAACCGACGGCAGATAATGGTCGCTGGGCCCACACAGTCTGCCCATTTTTATTATCTTCATTTTTGCTGCAGACCCTAATTGATCTATGGTGCTGTCTCTTTCCCCCTTCCTTAAGCCATGTGGATGGTGAAGGAGGTACTCAGCATATATGCATACTGCAATCTGGGAATACAAGCAGGTATACAAGATGAGAAAATTGCAAGAAACCAGCAAAAACATAGAAACACAGACAATGTTGGCAGAAAAAGACCATTGGTCCTTCCAGTTTGCCCAGTTTTACCCTACCCTACTCCATTTTCTAGTGTCTAGCTAGAATTTCTCCTTTGCTTCCCCTCCATTGCTCCCTGCCTTACTGCTACCCTCTGAGTAACTAAGTATTGTAGCAGCTGAAATTTCAGCTGCATAGGGCACTCCGCTGGAAGTTCAGGTGGGCATCCCTTCAGCGGCTCTGGCCGCTGCGCGCATTTTTTTTTTTTTTTTACAATTATTTAATAAAATGTGTGTGTGTGGTGTGGTGTGAAGAGATTGGGAAGAACTGTCACCCCTTTCCTGACCTCTCGACTCTGGGGAAATCTGACAGTATTTAAAAAGTGAAAGTGCGGGTGTTCCGTCCGCAGCTGTGGCACTAGTCGTCAACTTCTAATCAATTAAAATGTGATGGGGAAGAAGAAGGAGGTCGGGAAGGATTTACCTTACCTTCCCTGACCTCCCAACCCTTGGAGCAGACACTGTATATAAGAGTAAAAATGCTGCCCGTTGAAGTCCCAATCTATCAGCTCCTGCGGTGGCACATCAAAGGCACAGCTGTCACTGATTTTAAAAGGTAAACGGCAGTTAAGCCATTGGGGTAGCATGAGCTGAGGAGGCAGTGTGAGGGCTGAGCAACAGCTCTCAGTGCCTAGTGGTTATGCAGTCAAGCCAGTAATTTGCACAACCAATCAGAACTGCCCCCTTAGCCATCCAGTCAGGAGTTCCCCATGGTAGCCACACACCCTAAATTGAGCATACAAGGAGGCTGCCAGGGGGCTTAAAGTCAATCAGGAGGTGGAGTCTGGAAGGATACCCCAGGAGGAGGCTCCCTGGCAGAAGTCCCCATGAGGGGATCCCCTTGAAAAGAGCTTCTGAAGAAGGAGCTTGCTGGAAAAGGGCTGCAGGAGGAGGAGTTCACTGAATAAGAGCTCCTGGAGAAGGAGCTCACTAGAGAAGAGCTCCTGAAGAAGGATCTCACTGGAGAAGGGCTCCTGGAGAAGGAGCTTGATGAAGAAGAATCCCAGAAAGGATGATTGTGGGACCTGCAGGGGCAGCTGGGAGAACCCTGGCATCCTGGTAGCCTTACTTTAAAAAGAGGGCTTAAATGAGCTGTATCACTCAGGCTTGGCAGTTGACTCTGTGCCCTCACAGGTACCTAGTTGGAAACTCAGCTAGCTGGTCAGTTAGTGGTGCAGCATCTTCGGAGACTTGGCTAGCAGGTTGGCTAGTGGCATAGCACCATGGGAGACTTGGCTAGCAGGTCAGCTAGCAGCGAAGCACCCTCAGGAGACTCAGCTAGCAGGGCGGCGAGCAGTGGAGCACCTTTGGGAGACTTGGCTAGCAGGGTGGCTAGCAGTGGAGCACCATGAGAAACTTGGCTAGCATGGTGGCCAGTGGCAGAGCACCATTGGAGACTTGGCTAGCAGGGTGGCTAGCAGTGAAGCATCTTTTGGACATTCAGCTAGCAGGGCAGCTAGCAGTGCAGCACCTTGGGACACTTGACTAGTGAGGAGGCTAGCAGCAGACCTCAGGCCAGTATTCTTTTGCAGTACTTGCAGTTGTCCTTGGGGGGAGGTTTTGGCACCCAGGGAGGGAGGAAGCCCTTCGGTGGAGGCCTTGTACCGTGATTCTTATTGCTTAGATTACAGTTACAAGCCTTATACAGTGATAACCCTTTAGTAATGAAGATTTTGTATAACTTTGCTGTTTATTTTCTAATAGTAAATGATTTATTTAATTACATTCTGTCTGAGTCTGGATGGTTACTTTTAGCAGGTCTTGGTGCTCCTTTTTTAAGTCTGTTTATCTGGGTGGTGGCAGTGGTAACATTTCAGGGGGAACAGTGTTTCCCCCTTATTAAGGCACTTTTTCATTCCTGCCAGTGGCTGGTTCCGCACCATGTTTTGGGCATCCAGCTGTCGGGCCAAACAACCTGACATTGTCCCCACAGTCAGTCTAGGCTCGCTACCTTTATCTGAGGGTGGGGCCACCAAGGAGGCCTCTTGGTGGCATCAGTAGACAGGTATTAAAAAGGTACATTTTTAATAAGACAGTTTGTTACAGTATTAAGTCCTTTACTCTGTCCCAGTCATTCTTGAACCAATTGTCTTTTTTTGTGCCCACCATCTCTACTGGTAGGCTGTTTCACGGCTCAATGACTCACTCCACAAAGTAAAACGTTCTCACATCCCTCCTGAATCTCCCTCCCCCACCAGTTTACATACATGTCACTTTGTTTTCGGCTAAATACAGTACAAGTCACATTAAACTGTTCCTTCAATGCGTTGTTTTTTCCATTTCTGATCGAGTTGCGTAAGTGTTGCTGGATCCAGTACAATGCCCTGCACAAACTGTTTCTTAAGAGTTAAAATGCAGTTATGCATTGATTTGTAACTTCACTGCAGATGCATTCCAATTGAGCTGCATAAACATTTTAAAAACATCATTTTTGAGCTGATTGAGTGTTGAAAAACAATGCAATATGAGTTGCCAGTGCATTGCCAACTGTAAACAAGCATTTGTCACTGCCAGATGTTTGCCACTGGTATAGAAAGCCTGGGGTGCCAGATGCTTGGTGGTGCACTTTGTGTCTTATGTTGAAGCTAAATAACATCTCTGAGAAGCCCTGGTAGAAGAGATTCTTGTGTTCCAGTTCTCACTCATTCCCAGAGTATTAATCTTTAACAATGGTTTACAAATAATGACCCACCAAGCATAAAAATACTGTCATAAAAGATGTTCGTACACTGTCTTAATACTTGCATGTGCACACACATGCTGAATCTTTGACTTGCAAATATTACCAGGTCTTGCTTGTACACGTTTACTATATATTTACCCAGGGTACAGCAGATGACTTGCAATATCTCATTTTCAGTGATGTCCTGCTTTGACACATTGTTAGATTGTAATTACCCAGGATAGGACAGCTGAGAGGCAATATCTACTTTTAAGTGGGCTCCCACATTTTGACCCCAAATATCCAACAATATTTTTATGACTTGATGTTATGAGCAAGACAGGTGGAATTTTTTGAATCCCATCTGAAAGGTGATTTTGCTGTGTAACTGTGGCAACAAGTTTTGGAAGTTATTTGAAAAAAAGACACATGCCATGTTTAGGAGGTGGGGTAACACAAGGGATATGTTAAACATTAGGGGCCAAACTGTGCTAAAAATTAAGTTTGAGTAAATGTTGAAACAATTAATTTCCTCATAACTTAGTTTTTCACATTTTTACCCCAAATTTTCAACATAATCTTTTTATGACCACTCCTTCTGAGCATGACAGGTGTAATTTATAAAACAATGGCTGAAACTTCATTTTATACCACAAGTGTTAATACAAATTGTAGGCAGGATTAGATAAATGACAGCTGTTACATTCATGAGCTGGTATCAAAAAATGGCTATGTGTAAAAATTGAGGTCAGATTTTTGATAATTACCACAGTTATGGGCATACCCCCCCTGCAAATGGGGGTTCCCAAAAAGTCTTCCAAGAGCTTGCCTAATTGCTCAGAGCCTGGTTGGTGTTCAGCATCTAAGCCGTTTAAATGTGATTACCAGTGAGCACCTGTAAAGCCTCCCTGTACTGTCTCTTTAAGGGTTGCCTGCTTGCAGTCATAATTAATTTGGATGGGGGGTCTATGTGTTTCCCTGCTCGAGTCCCGCTCAAGCTGCTGTTTAAGCACTCTGTTTCTTCCGTCGCTAAATGCGCAGAGCCCTTCTGAAAGATGTAACTAATTACTGGTGACCCATTAGCATAGTAATGAAAATGTAGTTTGTCCAACCTGGCTTTCTTGCAGCACAAACTGTTTCTGCTAGCTCCACCATTTTGGTCCCGAACTGCCGAATTGGACCAATCAGGTGGTGAGGACTCTAAAATGGAGTCTGTCAGAATGGAACTAACGGTGCCAGACTCTGGGAATTGTATTTTTGGATCCATGGCACCTTTTTGCACCAACACGGGGAGTGTGTTTGTGACTGACAGAGGAACCAGCCAATTGGACCTTTTGGATCTAAAGGAAATCCCCAGAACTATCTGCTGGCAAGCCAGATCTGTTTGGGAGTTTGAGAAAGAAGGAGCTCTGAGTGTTCGAGCGGCCGTTGCGACGTAGTTCGAGCGGGAGAACTGTGGAAGGCTTGATTCCTGACCTACTAGCCTGCTATCTGCCCTGAGAGGGAGGCGAGAACATTTTCGGATGGAATCCGAATTTGCAGAGAACGAAGCGAGCTGCTGAATTATAACCAGGCTCACCCTGTAGAAGACCAAAGATTTTGCTGAAAGTGATCAGCCTGCCAGGACTCTAGATACTGAAAGTGCTCCTGGGTTTAGCAGTGATTTTTGTGATTGGGACCGAGGAGTCGCCTGCCTGGTACAGTAACTTTTTTTTACACATGAATGTGCTACGTGCTGGAAGGGGATCGTGATCAGATCCCTCTTGCTGTAAACTGTGTGCTAATTGCTGGAAGCTGCCCACAACTGCATCGGACTGAATCTGCTTGTGTTCATACATTGTTGGGCCCTGTCACGAGGGTTTTGTGCTACCCTGCTTCCTCTGGCAACCCAGAAAGTTCATCCATCAGCCCTCCTGTGTTTAGCCTGGGTACCATGAGTAATAATCAGGGTAGCTCCCTGCAACTTTTATTTAATCAAAGTGTGTCATCTGATTGTCTTGTGCTTTTCTTTCCATGAACTGAGCCCTCCGGCTCTTGATTACAAATTGTGTGTGCATGTTCTTTCTCCATCACAGGGCCCCAACCAGCTGCACCAACAGCCTACCCTTGGGCATCGGTCCTGGCTAGCCTTTTCCTCCATCCTGGGTACCCAGGGAGTGTGACTGAGTTGGACTCCAAGTGCATGCACAGTAGTGTGATTATTAATGTGTTCAAGCTCATTAACCTGATTATTCCCTCTCCTTGTTACAGACCCCTGAATAAATCAGATCTGTTTGTTTCTGCCATTTACATTGACTGTGGTGTCAATTTATGCTGAAGGTATTGCACTGTTGCTGTTGTATTGCATCACCTTATTTTACAGGGGGTCCCCAGAGTCAAGCTGAAGGAATCAGTCCTGGATGTAAGTGCCAAGTACAAGTGTATGTGGTTTGCATATCTGGGGTATTGGAAAGGTTACTTCTGTGTACTGTGTGGGTCACTAGTGGGAGATAAGGGGGGTCACAGTGCCCCAGAGGGCTGTGACCTGGTTAGCATAACCCAAGCCAACCCAGACCTTTGGGTGGAGGCACCCGTTTCAGAACTCAGGTCCCTTAACCTGTTAGTAGCCAATCAGGCAGGGGTAATAGCCCTTGGGATAGCGCCACCTAGGGTTTACATGAGCATATGTTGAAATTTGCATCATAGACTCATAACTTTGTTGTTTTCTCATATTTATACCCAAAACTTTCAACATAGCCTTCTTATGACCCCACATAGCCTTCTTATAAGTCTACCTCATGAACAAGGCTGGAGAACATTTTCAAATCCTGCCCAAAAGGTGATTTTGCACCACAAGTGCAAAAACACATTTTGGACAGGATCCGAAAAATGACAGCTGTCACATTCATGAGGTGCTGTGAAGAAATGGCTATGTTGAAAATTTAGAGTCAAAATATAGAAAATTATCAAAGTTATGAGCCTGCATTCATAAATTTCGATGTAGGCTTATAAGTTCGTTGTTTTTAAATATTTTTTGCACCAAATTTTCAACATTGCCTTCTTATGACCCTAGCCCATGAACAAGAGCAGGGAAATTTTTCAACTCCTGCACAACAGGTGATTTCAGGCAGGGACTGCAAAATCACCTTTCCGGATGCAAAAACACATTTTGGCCAGGATTTGAAAAATGACAGCTGTCACATTCATGAGGTGCCATGAAGAAATGACTGTTAAAATTTTGGGGTCAAAATACTGAAAATTACCAAAGTTCCAAAGTTAAGAGCCTATATTCATAAATTTTAATGTTGGATCATAACTATGTTGTTTTTTAATATGTTTGCCCCAAATTTTCAACATACAGTAGCCTTCTTACGACCCTAGAACTAGTGCAGATAAAATCTTCAGCTCCTGCCTGAAAGGTGATGTCACACAGGGACTGCAAAATCACTGTTCAGGATGCACAAACACATTTTGGCCAAGATTTGAAAAATGACAGCGTCGCATTCATGAAGTGCTGTGAAGAAATGGCTGTGTTGAAAATTTGGGATCAAAATATTGAAAATTACCAAAGTTACATACTGCATTCGTAAATTTCAATGTAGGCTCATAACTTTGTTGTTTTTTCAATATTTTTGCCCCAAATTTTCAACATAGCCTTCTTATGAACCCACCTCATGAACAAGTATAGATAAAAGTTTCAACTCCTGCCTGAAAGGTAATTTTGTGCAGGGACAGCAAAATCATCTCTCGGGATGCAAAGGTCACATGATGGCTGCTTGAGTGAGTAGACATGTCTGCCTTCTGCACTCACCCTCCTCAGCCTAATTCCTCCGTTTGATATCATTATCCCATGTTGGTGATTCTGCAGAGAAATTCAGCTTACGTGCACTCCGTGGATCACTTCTTTGCTGTCAGTGCGACTAGTGGAAGTCAGAAATGAATGCCAACATGAAGACGCCCTCTCCTCACCTTACTTCCCCACCAACACCCGAGAGACAAGGCCTCTAAAAGATCAAAATCGCAGATGTTGGGAACCACTAAGAATCCTTCTGCAGCCACGGCTCTCATGGAGGAGAAGTTGATGTCAGAAATGGCCCCCCTACAAAATGCCATGCAGCTATTGATGGAAGAGCTGCAAAAAATGCAGACTTCAATGGAATCTGTGACCCAGCGAATCGGAGATGCAGAAGTCCGCATATCCTCTCTGGATGACTGGGGGGACCGTCTTGGTCCAGAACAGGTGGTGCTGAGGCAATGCTTGAAGTGGATTGAGGATCGGCTTAAAGATCTCGGCGAGACCTGCTGCAAAAACATTGTAGTCCTTGGTCTCCTGGAGGGTGCAGAGGGCCTCAAGCCATTTTATTTATGCAGAAAATATTTGAGAAGTTGGCATGGCCCTCATTTAATGGGCCAGTGAATGTGGTGGAACACACACACTGGTCCTTGCACCCTATGCCTCTGACTGGTTCCCTGCTTGCCCCATCATATGCCAGCTCCTGAACTTTTTAGACTGGCAGCATATTTTAACAAAAGTCAGAGATTTGAAAGAAGTTTTGTGGGAAGGGAGCAGGGTGTGCATTACGCAACATCTCCCACATTCAGTAAGGCAGAGTCGAGCCTCATTCCACCCCACTGTATTGAAACTGGTGGCTGCTGGTATCCACTTTAGAGTCCGTTACCCAGCTCAGCTTCAAGTTCTTCATGAAAATGCATGGCTCAGCTTTGACTCCAATCAAGATGCCACTGCAGATCTCAAGAAGCATCTCCCAGATCTTTTTAAATGAGGATCTCATAGCTGTGGCTTCTCTGGGTTTTTCAAGGACTGGTGAATTTTTATTTAGTGAACTGTGTTATGGTCCCCTTCTACTGGAGAAAACCTGCCACTCCTAATGACTGATTTTAATGGTTCTAGTTTACTTTGGCTCCCAATACTTCCAACTGTGTGCAATGGAGGCTTTACTAATAAGGGGGCACTTGTTCTGAAACGGACTTTGTGGGCAATACTACAATGCTTGATGCCGACTGCAGGGTGCCTCATGATGCCTTGATTGGTTTATTCTGTTTTGCTCGAGGGCTGCATGTACCACCAAGAACTTCTGCTGCCATGGACAGGTCCTGGAACTTTGGTGGTACTGGTCACACATTGAGCCCAGCTGTCTTTGCTATGGGTCCTCCTCTTCTGGGCTAGCTAACATGAGGGGGCTTTATTTTTGGGGAACTCCTCCATGAGACTCTGGGCATCTTTGTATTTTTGGCAGCCCCCTGGAATGATGTGAACTGGTCTTCACATTGGATGAGGGGCCTAACGAGATTTGGATTTTCTGGACTCATGGGACTCTCCGGGGTTGTCTGTTCCTTTTGTGCCTTGTGGGTGGGTCCATGGACTTTGTGTTAGCTGGTATTCACTGGCTTGTTGCTGTTTAATTTATGTGTCAATCCCATTGTACTTATGGCTACTGTTTCATATTCTGATTTTTCTTATGTAGCTATGCCAGTGTTTGGGATTTGTGGTTTGTGCTTGGGTTGGGGCAGATGAGTTATCTCTCACCCATCATGGAGCGTATTCTATTGGAGATCAGTCGAAAGGACTGGGTGTGGGTGTTTCTTTTTGGTGGTGGGTTTTATGTTGCTTTGGGAGTTTATTTCTGAGATGGGGCAGCTGCTAAATAGTTGGTATCTGTTGCATGCATTAGGGTCGGGTGTGGGGAAGTTTTGTGGTTTGGGTTTGGGGTCTATTCTAGTTTTGGGATATTTTGATTGTCCGTTTGTTTTGTGGGGTGAGACCTGGAGCACACCTAAGGGGTTTTGTATTTTGGACATTAGGGGCTATATAGTTTGCCAAGTTTTGTCCATACCTAACTTGATGTATAGATGACATATTTTTATAGCTTTATTACGCTGAATATTAAAGGTGCTCAGGATAGGAGGAAACGATGTATGATTCTAAAAAAAACCTTAAAAAACTTCAACTGAGTGTGGTTTGCTTACAAGAAACCCACCTATGTAGGGATGATGTGCTTTATTTCTATAGGGAGTGGTTGGGCCATGTGTATGGGGCAGGGGCCAACAATAGGAGAGGGGGTGTCGCCATTCTTATTAATCGGAGAGTGCCATTCCACTTGCAGAGAGAGAGAGAGAGAGATCTGGGACCCGGAAGGGCTCTTTGTCTTTCTTCACTACAGGTTGGGCTTATTGGATCTAGTACTGGGGTCAGTCTATGGCCCAAATGTCGACTTTCCTGAGTTTTTTACTGCCATATTATCCCATCTGGCCCCCTTGTTGCACCTACCGTTAGTCATTGGTGGAGACTGGAATCTGGTCTATGACTCAGATTTTGACTGGTCTGGGATGACTAGGAAGGGTCTTTCCCCGGGGCAGCAAGGTCTACATGACCTGTTGGACACAACTGGCCTTATGGACCCCTGATGCCTCCTACGCTCATACGAGCTCTAATACACTTTTTATTCCATGCTGCACGCATCGCAGTCTAGGACTGATTATTTTATTATGAGCACCTCAATAGCGTCTGGGTTGCAGGCCAGTGAGATACACCCTATGGTGGTTTCTGACCATGTTGCAGTCTCCCTGAATCACACCTTACCGGGGCTGGAAGAGCATGAGTCCACCTGGTGACTAAATGCCACTCTACTTAAAGATCTGGAGACACTCAAGGCTATCAGAACTTTTCTTGATAATTTTTTCTTGGCCAATGAGGGCTCTGTCTCCTCTTTAGATATGTTGTGGGGAGATGCTAAGTGTGCTGTATGAGGGGAATTTATCTGGATTGCTTCCACCTGGTATCCTGTGATAAGGGTGTCTGCTACTGAGTGCTTACAAAAAGGTTGACCCATTAATGGTGCCTGTTCACAGGGCTATTGGACGGGGGGGTGAATACAGCTATAGCAACATCCTGTTGCTATATGTACACATGTGTGGGGGAGGTGAGCATGCCATGCGATGGGCAGAAGGGGAGGGAGGGTTTGTGAGGCACAGTGCGGTGGTGGGTTGCCAAGCTGGCCCTGTGGCATGGTGGGCGGGTGTCATGCTAGGGTTGCAAGGGTGCCCAGTTTGGGTCGGAGTGTGCATTCATTTTGTTGCACGCTTGGCTTTAATTTTATTTTCCGGTTTTGCACCCCCCCAACATGCACCCATCTGGAGTTGAGAATCCTTTAGTAGGAGGTGCGGCGGGCACAGCCCCCTGCATAAACAAAAAAGAAAGAAGTCCCTGGTGCTGTTTTCCTGTGCACCGGGAGTGTACATCACTGAAATTGATTTTCAATGATGTACACTCACCCTAACAGCGATCTGCTTTCCGTAATCACCGTTATCACATAGAACCCTTCCACCCGCAAGAAACAACAGGCAGGCAAGAGAGAGGCCTTATTGTGGCAAATCAGGGTTCTGTAGTGTTCCCTTTCCATCTCTTCTGATCCTGCCTTCTGGCATCAGATGAATACCTTGAGAGCACAGTAGATTTGTTAGCCGAGTAGGCCGACTTGGCTCTCCAGTGCACGAAACGCCATTATCTGGAGACCAGGGAATGGGTTGGAAAGCTACTGGCACTGCCCCTCTGCCAAACTGTGGCCAGGGCGGCTAGTTATGCTTTTCGGCCAGATCCACAGGGTCCGATTCTTACCCGACCATGGGAGATCACTGTGGCCTGTTGCAGTTACTACCAATGTCTATACAGGGCCGAATTATCCTCATCTGATCTCCCAGACTGCATCATGGAATACTTAGCTACCCTGCACCTTCCACAGTTTTCTCCTGCACAGAGTAAGTTGTTGGACACTTTGATCACAGAGGGAGAAGTCAGGGCAGCAATCCAGTCTCTCACTACAAACAAAGCTCCTTGTCCCGACAGTTTCCTCAATCATTTTTGTTTTGAGTGTGGGGAATCTGTTATTCCCATTCTTACCTGTTTGTTCAGTTACCTTCGTACCATCGCACCTTCAGATTCTTCCATCACCCAGGCTTGGATCTCGCTCATTCCTAAGCCGGGTAGAGACCCCTTACTGCCCAGTAACTATTCCCTTCTCAATTCTGATGTTAAAATTATGGCAAAAGTCATGGCCAATTGCCTGCTTCAGCCGTGATCGGGCCTTATTAGCCCCACACAAGTCAGCCTTATGGCTGGACGATCTTCTTTGGATCACCTCTGTAAGTTATGGCATTTAATTTCTGTGTTGGGTGAGGGCAACGTCCTTGCGGCCTTAGTCTCGCTCAATGCAGAAAAAGCTTTTGATAGGATTTCATGGTCCTTTCTCCTTGCTACTCTCTGAAAGACTGGTCTCCTGGAAGGTTTTTGTGCCTGGGTGCGTCCCCTTTATTCCAACCCTACGGTCCAGATTCACTGCAATGGCATTTTGTTGGCCCCCTTTATCTTGCAGCATGGCACTCATCAAGGGTGCCCTCTCTCCCCATTTCTGTTTAACCTCTACCTAGAACCCCTTTTACACAATTTGCAACACAATCTGAGGGTGGAGGAATTCAGGTGAGTGGGATCAGTCGTAAGCTTTCAGCTTACGCTGATGACTTGCTGTTGCATCTCCTCAATCCACACTCTTCCATTCCTGTGGCACTTGATTAGATAAGCAGATTTTCTGAGGTGACAGGTTACAAACTCAACCTTGACAAGACCAAAGTCCTACCGCTCAACGTTCATGTTCCTCGTCTGCAGATCCTGGACCTGGTCCTTCTTTGGGAGTCTCATTCCCTTACTTATCTGGGTATTCAGGTCACCTGTGACCTAACCGCATTGGAGAGAGAGAATTTATTCCCTCTGATAAAAGAAATTTCTGGTGACCTTCAAAGGTGGATGCACCTTCCCTTCACCCTCTGGGGTAGGGTGAATGTGGTCAAGATCTACAGCTAATCTGACTAAAGGTCAGTTGGCATTCATCTGTATCCCCCTTCCCTGGGTCGTGCCTGAAAATAGGCAGGATTTGTCTAGTGCACTTACCTGGTCAACAAAAACAAAATAAATAAATAAATAAGATGAACATTTTACCCTGCCTCCTATACCCTATGGGAATGCTGGGTTTACACATGACTAAGGCATTGTTTGTTAAACTTCGCTCGTCTAGCTCGACCTTCCTTTGGAAATAGGGGTCATCATGTAGGGCCTACTTCAAGCTCACCCTGTCCAGGGACAGGGTGGCCTTCCCCTTCCAAACTTTTTCTTGTATTAATGTGCCTTTCATAGTTCTAAACTCTGTGTATATATGGGTTGGGAGCTGGGCAAGGATTTGCCCCAACTCCTGTTGGTGAACCCTAACATACAGATTGCACTTCAGCCAATTCCTTCCCCCTTCTGTCCTCCACTTCGGAGGGCCCCGATCTCGTCCATTATTGAAGGTGGCACTTTGATTCCCCTTCCAGTACTCCAGAATAGGTTTGCCTTCCCAGTTTTCTATCTGTTTAAGTATCTGCAGCTCTCCAAAGCGCTGGTCTACTTCTTGGGCCCTCCTCCCTGGTCTGCCCCTCCTATGGAGACTTTAACCCAGCTTCTTAGCCTAGCAGCTCAACCTCACTCTGTGTCCAGTTTCTATTGATTTTTACAGTCGAAGGATCCAGCTAGCTTGGAGGGGAATTGTTACTGCTGGCAGAGTGCCTTACACCTTCTGGTGGAGGTTAAAGTCTGGCAGGGTGTCTGGAAACATTATCATAGTCTTATCAAACAGGACCGTTACCACCTGCTTCAGTTTAGAATTTTACATAACCTCTATTTTACACCCACTAGGCTCCATAGGATGGGTAAACTTGCATCCCACACCTGTTCACATTGTGGTACAACGGAGGGACACTTGAAGCATATCCTCTGATCCTCTGGGATTGCCCGGAGGTCACCCCCTTCTGGTCAGCTATTCGGTGCTCCCCCGATCCCCTGTTAGGATTGGACTCTTTCTTCACTCCTGAGGTCTAACTTGTTGACATTTTCCCTGCAGCCTTGTTTAGGCCCCACCAGGCCTATATCTCCTTGATATTGATAATGACAAAGTTGATCATATGCCAACACTGGTTGGATGACGTTGTCCCGACTTATCGGGAATGGCACCAGGAGATTCTGATGGAGAGGCAGATTGCCTACTGTCATGGCAGGCTGTTCTCTTTTCAATCACGTTGGGAACTGCTGTATGCCCTGCTGTCCATCTTGGCCCCTCCTCAGACTCCCTAAAGTTGTAGTCTCCCTCAATAGTCCCCCTTAACAGTCCTCCTCTGAGTGCCCAGTTAGCAGCTTTTATTTGGCTCTTCTTATGCTTTTATGATAGTGTGGTGGGTCTGATGGTGTGCACCAGGGAATGGGGTGGCAGAAGGGGGGAGTTATTCAAGGGGGGGGTCTTGGGTGGTGTTGTTTGCTTGTTTAGTTCTTTGTTCCAATTCTGGTGTTCTGTTTTGTTGTTGTATCTTTGAAAAATTAATAAAGTTTGTTAAATTGTAAACAAAAACCTTTCAGAATGCAAAAACACATTTTGGCCAGGATTTAAAAAATGACAAGATATCACATTCATGAGGTGCTGCAAAGAAATGGCTATGTTGAAAATCTGGGGTCAACATATTGAAAATTACCAAAGTTATGAGGCTGTATTTGCAAATTTCAATGTAGGCTCATTACTCTGTTGTATTTTAATATTTGTACACCAAAATGTCAACATAGCCTTCTTATGACCCTGCCTCATGAACAAGGGCAAAGAAAATGTTCAACTCCTGTCTGAAGGGTTATTTCATGTAGTGACCATAAAATCACCTTTCTGGACAGATTTGCTTAATTTCTCTGTAACTGTTCATGAGGTGGGGTCCCAAAAAAAAGGCATGTTGAAAATTTGGGGCAAAAATATTAAAAAATGGCCAAGTTATGCCACTAACTTCAAAACTCCATTGAAATACATTGAACCGCATACCTACACACACACACACACTCTCTCTCTCTCTCTCTCTCTCATCATCAGCTTTGGGATTCTTTTAATATTCATCAGAGCACCAGACACTGCTGGTTTGTGGAGGTGCCTCAGTCCACACGGGATATCAAAGGCATCTACTTGGCTGGCAAGCAATATAATTTACTACCATTTAGACACTTAGGGCCAGATATTCAAACTGCGCCCAAAATGTGCGCAATAGCAGGAGCAAGCACAAGTCAATTGCGCACATGCGCAACAGACGCGATATTCAAACATGGAGCAAGTCAAATTGCGCAACCAGCCAACATCTGAATATCGCACAACCTGCGCCATAGCACAATCAGGAAGGGGAAGCTGAGCACATATGTTGTGCCATAGCACAACAAGGCCAGCCCAGCTGAGCAGTCTAGAGGCGCCATAGCGCAAGCAGGGAGCCCCCAGCAGCAGAGCAATGGAACTGCACAACCAGGGAGGTAGGCAGGGGCCCACCACCCATGCCACAGACGGGCACAGGAACACACTGCAGAACTAACAACACACCCCCACACCCGAAGCACAGCATCACTGGTGGAGGGACAGAACATCCACTGGCCCCATGGGACAAGACAACCAAAGCACAGCTGGGCCATGGTGCCCCAGCACACCCACTGGCAAGCAGAGACTGCCACACAAAGGGGCGGACAACCCAAGTGTACAACAGCCCCTCGCAGCAGCACACCCTGCACTGGAACCCCAAGACACCACCCATGTGCAGTGACTGTGGACCGCACTGCCGGAATCACCATGCCCCCGGCACAATGCAACCATGTGTACCACAGAACCATACAAGCCAGACCCACCAGGAGCCCACAGTGGTGTGTGGCAGCACACGGCCAGACCGGCTGAAAGCCACCACCACACCAGGGACACCCCCCCATGCACACACACACACACAATCCCAGGACAACACCACACCAGATGCCATGCACACCACTGCAACTGAGCACCTATAGCCAGCTGCAAATCAGAGACCACCACAGTATTCATAACAAAATAGATAAATATATATTTTCAATCAATAACACAACAACAACAACAGGAACAACTATAACTATTTACAAATATATACAATACAGGGGTGGGGGTACGGGTACAAGGCAGGGGTGGGTGTGGGGCAGGGGTGAAGAACTCGGTGAGGGAAGGTAGGGTGTGAGGGAAGGGTAAAGGGGGAAGGTGTGGGGCAGCTACTGCCCCCCAGGCTGCATATCAGCAGGCTGCCTCGGATCCCGTTGCCTCCTCCGGCGTTGGACACCCCTCTGGTTCATCTCCCTGAGGATGCACAGGGATTCAGTCGACAGCTCCAGCAGGCGGTGGATGGCCTGCTCAATTCTGCGCAGGACCCAGACACCTAGGGCAAGGGAACAGAATCAATGGCTATGACTGTCCACAACCCTGAAGCCCACCCAATATGCATGGCATACAGCCAAGTGCCCCGCTCCTGTGATGGACTGCACCCACTCACAGTGACCGTGCACAGGCCAAGCTCAACCAGGCAGCAACAGCCATGTGTGCCACTGCACACACACCCCACCCATGCCCAGCACAGCACAACCAAGGCAGTACAGTGACATGGCTACGTGGTGGGAAGGTAGTGCCACAGCCATGTGCCCAGTGCATGCATGGCCCACCAGTGATGCACTCACAGACATGCAGTGCCACTGGACAGTGCTGACTGTCACACATCACGTGCATGGCAGTGTTGTCCATGGATGGTGGCCATGCCCTGTCCCCCCATAGCACGCAATAGCATCCATGATGTAATGACACTCACCCTCATCAAGCCGCTGCTGTTGCTGCTGTTGTGGGCCCACACTGCTGCCACCTCTGCCGGCCACCTCCGCAGCCCCCCTCTGTGCCTCAGCTTGGGCCCTCCTCCATTCCTCCATGCCTGTGGGAAACAAACATTGAGACACACATTAGTGAGATCCAAAAGCAGACAGCCCCCTGCCCCAATGAGTGTGCCTGCCCACACAGCCAGACCCATACATCACACACCTGCAAACACTGTCACAGCCAACCATGGACCAACCCTCCCCCATGCTCTGGCCACAATACACAGTGCTACACCTGCGGACAATACAGGTGCATAGACAGCTCACCCACCTGGCCTAGGCACAATGCCCCTCCTGGCACAGGACCTGAGGTGCGCCAGCAGTGCCTGCTCCCTCCTGCGCAGGTCACTGTAGCGGTGCCTGCACTGCTTCGCTGTTCAGCGCTGCCCAGTGACCTGCTCCAGCTCGGTGGCCACCTGCTGCCACACATGGGTGTGGGCCATGTCTAGGGGTTCCCCCCCAAACAGTGGCCCATAGTGAGGCTCCACCATGGCCACTAGGTTGGCCACCTCCAAGCCACTCCACTGGGGAGCTGTCCTACGTACCATTTCTACAGGTTGATAGTAGGCAATATGGTGCTCCACAGCGCGGAACCCCATGTGGAAATGTTGTGCAATACAACTCCGTCTGTCCCTATCGCGCTGTTCATGCAGTGCCGTCAGTCCCTATCACACTGTTACCAAACAGCGCAATAGAGCTGCACACATGCCAGATGTACAGTGCCAAGGGGGCAAAGGTTGGGCACAAGGTCATGTCTCCGGCGCAAGGCCATGCACAGCGCCATCGGACGTCTACACGTCCAGCGCAATCGGTCGCCTGTGTGCCAGTGCCACAGTGGACTATTGCGCAGTTGTGCCACAGCGCCATGTGGTGGCCAGTGCTGTAGCACCACTGGTGCAATGGTGGCTGTGTCCTGAATTGCTGATCGCGCACAGCACATCATCAGCATGGCAGATGCCTGCGTAAGCCACCTGGGCATGCGCAGTGCGGTGTACTGCGCAGTCACAGAACTGCGCCATAGGCTCAGCCGGCTCAACCATATTGCGCAAAACGCAACAGCGCGATATTCAGCCGTCATATACAAATCAGCTGATCAGCCATTCAATGGCGCAGCGGCGCGATTGGTATCTCATTAAAGTTGCTCCACTCCTAATTTGCATGCATTGCGCTATAAATGTACGACAGTGATCTGCAGTGGCCATATTCAGTTACTGCAGGTGATAGGTGGGTTGCATGCTGTGTGATGTTCTGGACTATGGTCATTGGATATTGCTGTGTACTGCACAGTCACAGGTGTCCACTTCCACCCTACAGACTGTGACATGACCAGCAAGGACTGGGGAGGAGCATGGTGGGTGGAAGAGGCTAACTACAAGCTAAACAAGGCTGTTGATACCACCAGCTGAAACCACGCCAGTGGACGGCGGGCACCCTCAGGCCCGGCCACTGGGGGGGTAGCTTATGCCATAAACCTGCACGGAAGCCACCAGCACTCCATGCAGGAATGTAAGAAGAAGATGGGGCCAACAGGAGAAGGGTGAAGGAAGGTGGCAGCCTCAGGGCAGCACGCGCTGCCACAGGCGGGGCCAGCCAGCGGTGGTGCAGTTGACCTCGATGGAGGACCGTTTGCTGCATCCATGTGCGTAGTGCCATCAAGGGCGTTGCCAGGAGGTGGTTTCCAGACAGGCGGTAGCCCATCCCGTAACGGTATGACATGGTAGGGGGAAGGTGGATCCCATGCACGACATGTTCTCACTTTCTGTTACAGATCTTGTGCATCTGCAGGGGACAGCGTGGAGGGCCTGCACCTGTGGACATCCAGCCAGAGTTGGAGGAGGGTCCATCCACCTCTGCTGGTAGTCAAGCGGCATTGCACAGTGTGCATGCCTGGCTGACATCTCTGATGTTGGTGAGTCAGAGTGGGGGTGCCCTTTCCTGTGTCTTCAGCGGTTCACGATGCAAGCATGCCAGCACACCGTGGCTGTGGCTGTGGCATGAACCTGCACCATTGATGATGCAACGACTGCTATGGACAGTGACACGTGTGTGTCACATGATGGACATACAGCAGGACAACTCGCGCCCATGGACCTAGCTGGTTCCAACATGTGTGCCAGCACGTCAGCACAGTCCCAGGCTGTGCCTGTCAGCACCAGTGGGGCAGCACTGGTGGCTGTGCAGGTCTCTGGCACTGTTGAGGACACAGCAGTGGAATGACTGGTCCCTTAAGCACAGCAGGCAGAGGGGCAGCAGCAGCAGTCACCCACTGGGTCTGGGGGTACAGGGTTCAGTGGTGGCGTATGCACACCATCTGTTGACTTGCCTATACCTGGTCCTGGTGCACAGCGCCCACCCTCAAGGGGTGTTGAGCATCAGGCCCTTCCATACCCTGAGGGACAGGTTGCCGTTGTGGCAGATGACCCGTTTGACGAGCACACCCACCTGCTGCGGGCATCAGTACAGCAGCAGATGCGGGTTGCAACATCCGTGGAGGCACTGTGTGTGGCTGTGGAGCAGCACAGCAGGGACAACGCGATGATCCTTGCAGGGATTGTCCAAATGCAGATGGATGTGACCGCCGCCATTGACAGGCAGACCCAGGCATTGGTCACTGTCGTGGCCACATTGGGCACACAGTCAGGTGCCTCTGTGCCATGCACGCCATGCAGTATGCTATCCACTCCCTGTTCCTGGTGTCATGTGACACCCAGCCTGTCGACACCGGGTTCTGCTGTGGGCATCCCGAGCAACCCTGGTGCAGGTATGTTCGGCATGCTGCAGACCCCTGTGTGGACAAGGTTGCACTCATGCAGTGAGACCCCTGGTGGTCCATCGGTGCCACCCCATGTGGCCCATGCTCAGCCTGCCAGTGCTGCTGGGTCTCGGTGGGGCCACCCACGCATCCGAGGTGGCCATGGCACAGTGCCACATGACTGACCTGTCTCCCAGTGTGGGCCCTGTCTGGTGCTGCCCTGTGTGCAATGTGTGTCATGGTGGGCAGTGCACCGGTGGGTGCCCTGCCCAACACGTCGACACACAGGCCACCTGCACACCCACCCGACTGCTGTCCACGGGTGCGTCTGCATGATGATGCCTGCATTGCACTGTACACCAAGGTGCAAGGGTGCCCAGCATCTGACACACATACATGGACAGTACAGGTGGTGGGGGTGGCCTGTGGATCTGTGTGTTTGATATGTCTGTTCCTGCTCTGCTGTGCACCTGCCCCTGTGCACTTTGTGCCTGGTGTGTGCGTGTGTGTGTCTGTCCATGTAGCGTGTAACTATTCACCCCTCCCTGGTTGTGTGTTTGTGTGCCTGTACCCTTCCACTTCCCTCGCCGTCATGCACCCCTGGTATGTTACCCTGTGTGTATGTGGGTTGCACCCTGGACAGTGTTGGTTGCACATGGCCCCATGACTTACCTGTGTTGTGTGAAGTGCTCCTCTGTGATGGTGTCCCGGTGCAGCTGGGCCAGCCGGATCAGTCGGGGGTCATGCCGTCCAAGGGGGGGCTGCTCATCCCCATCATCACCGGCATCACCAGCATCCCCATCGCTGTCCCCCTATTTGACCTGTATGGCTATCCCACAGTCTTTGGCCATGTTGTGCAGGATACAACAAGCCAGGAATATCCCACAGGCCTTTGAGGGGCTGTACTGTAGGGCACCACCGGAGGTGTCTAGGCATCAGAAGCGTGCCTTCAGCATCCCAAACACCTGCTCGATGATGTTGCGTGTGGCGGCAGTGTGCCTCATTGAAGCGTTGCTGCGATGGGGTCGTGGGGCACTGGTAGGGTGTGAGCAGCCAGGGATGGAGTGGGTATCCACTGTCACCTGTGTGGAGATAGTGGAGGTTAGTGTCATGTTCAGGACCATATTGCCCCATCCCTGTGTGCCACTCCCATGGCACCTGTGGCTTGCCCACCCATCCCCAACTTTGCCGCTCCTACATGCATACTCACCCACTAGGTGTCCTGTGGGGATCTCCCCACTCTTGAATCGATGGCACAGTGCAGACTGGTACCATATGAATGAATCATGTGCTCCGCCAGGGTGCGTGGCACAGATATTGATGATGCGCCCACTGGCATCACACACCACCTGGCAGTTGACACTGGAGAACCCCTTCTGGTTGTGATATGTGGCCCCATCGGGGCCAGATGGAGTGCGAATAGCCACATGGGTGCAGTCTATCGCCCCTAGCACACCAGGCATACGTGCTACCCTGTGGAACTCTTGTATGTTTGCTGTATGCTCTGCTGTGATGCTGGGGAAATGGATGTACTCCGCAGCATGTGGCAGCAGTGCACTGAGGAATTGGGTGAGGATACATGACGTGGCCGACTGTGTTATGCGTGTGGTGTCCCCTGTTGGCCTCTGGAAGGTACCCGTGGCGAGCAAGCACATGCAGGCTGTTACCTTTGTCTCCACTGACAGAGCGTGGCTCCGTCGTGAGGGTGCCTGCATCACATCACTGCACAGCTCACAGAGCCGCCTCAGTATTGCCCTGTTCAGGCGGTACCGGCCCACAATCTCAACATCTGAATACAGCTCAAAGCTGATGCGGGCACGGTACTGCCTGTTGGGGGTGTACCGCCGACGGGCCCTTCCACGGCCACGTCCCCCTGCAGCATGCCTTCTCACCCCCTCACTACAGCTTCCATGTGGAAGCTGGCACTGTCCATCTCCCTGGCTTGTGTCCTCCCCCAGCTGTTGTTCTGTTCCCCCCTCTGTCCTGACTGCTACCGCCACTGCACTGGGTACACCTACTGGCCTACGAACTCTGTGGCCCCACACGCCTTCAGCTGCCACTATTCTGTCCTGCCTACTCCCTGGCCTGCACTGGTTGCTGCTGTGGCCTGCTCTCTGTTGCTGCCTCATGAGCATTCCCTGTCGAGTTCTTGCGCCTCTTCCTTGAGCCTTTTTATTTTGGCTCATTTCCGCCGTGGCACAACTTCTGGCTGATCCACTGTTGCACATTGCGCAAGCCTTTGAATATCACATTGCGCTCTTTGTGCATGGATCCACCCCCTTCAGTTGTGCATGCCTTCATTTGCATTGTGCTGTTGCTCAGCATGTTTTCAGTGGCGCAACTGCCTCCCACTAAATATCACAGAATGGCGCATTTTCGGACTTGCGCTAGTGCAACCCTATTGCGCATAGCGCAACCCTTTTGAATATCCCACCCCTAGTAAAAATGTGTTCAGTATTTCAGCTGTAGCTCTGTACTGTGGGAATCTTGGCATTACTAGAGATCTCTGGGCCCCCTTGCGCTTCAAAATGTTTTTGGTGAAATATGGTATTTAATGCTCATGGAATGCTACACTCACACGTTGCATTCAGCATCTAAATACAAGCAACTCAAGAGCAGTGTGTAAATAAGTCAGCCCAAATAGAATTAAATGAAATATTCATTGTACAAATAAAATAAATATTTATTGCACAGTACAGTTTTAGTGCACACTGACTGCAAATCGGAATGAATCGGCAGCAATTTCAGGTAAGAAACTCATTTGAAAGTGTCTCTTTTTCCGGGTAAAGTTCTGCCAAGGTTTGTATTGGGACATTTATAAAGATTGCAGTACTCAGTTTTGGATGCTGATGTCTTGTGTACGGATGTTTTTTTATGTTTTATACTTGGGGGCTCTGCCCCCCACACCCCCCATTTTTGGCTTCAACTTCTTAAACTTCTTGTTTAATTTAGTATCCTTGCAAGCTCCTTCCTATATTCACCTAGGTGCTTGATTTGTATGTAGATGTTTTTTTTCCAGTGGTGGTGGTGTCTTGTATGTGGCTGTTATTTATGTTTCCTATTTGGGGAGCTGTGCCCCCCACACCTCCCATTTTTGGCTTCAACTTCTTAAACCTTTTGTTTAATTTAGTACCCTTGCAAGCTCCTTCCTATTCATCTTGGTGCGTAATGATGCAGAATGTACCGTAAAATCAGAATTGCAAATGAAGCACATCAGGGGCCCAGAGATCTCCGGTATTGCTGGAATCTTGCTTTCTCAAACTTGAGATAAATTCTGCAGTTTAACTCAACTAGGGCTTTACCGACTTCCTTTTGTGACTGAGTGAAACAAACCGGAGGACAGCTGGAGAGGGGAAGGGGAAAATGTGATAATGAGCTTCTCTAGAAGTGTCCGGTAGTGGAAGGGTAAAGGTTGTGGATATTTAACATTTCTCAGCAGGCAAATCAGTTTCCTGGGCAGCGTAGAGCAAAGTGAAGAGTTGACCCACAATTGGATCAGTTTTTCCTTTTCAAGTACATGACTGTTTCTGGCCAGCAAGCCAAAACTCTGTCATAATTAGCCTGGCTGATGATTGGTGTGGCACTGACATGCCCCTACCAGACCACTGTTCACTGGGCTGACAGTGTCACATCCTTCAAAAGGCACTCTCGCATCAAGATATTTGTGCAGGGTGAACATAAAAATAGTGCTAAACCAACTCATTGGTGGAACTGTTTTAATGCGACTTGTACTGTAATTCCTTGCAGTTTACCTTGTTTATTTCTTTCATAAACTTGGAGGTCTCTATCATATCACTTCTCTCCCTTCTGGCCACCAGCGAGTTCACGTTCAGTGCCCTGAGCCGATCCTCAGGATCAGTCTTGTTGGTCTTGAATCATTTTGATTACTGTACACTTCACCATCTTCAGCCTGTCTCTCTCCTCTGGAGAGAACTCAAGAAGTGGGCAAAGTATTCCAGATGGGGTCCCACCAGTGATCTATAGAGAGGTAGTAGTACCTCTTTCCTCCTGCTGTCAAAACCCCTTCCAATATACCACAACATTCTGGCTACCTTGCTGTAATCCTTTTTACATTGAATAGTTGTTTTAAGGAGTCGTTTGTGATGACCCATAGGTCAGTTTCCTCTGAAGCAGTGGTCAGCTTAACCCTCCAATCCAATATTCCTTCCTGGGGTTCTTGTTCCCTGTGCACATCATCTTACACTTTTTGGCATTGAATTTCAACTGCCAGACTTCGGACCACCTCTCCAATCTTTGCAGGTCCCTCTGCAACTCCCTTACCCTCTTCTGTCTGTCTACCCTGCCACTGAACTTAGTGTCATCTGCAGAGAGACACATCTTGCCCTCTATTCATTTTCCTATGTGGCTGATGAACAAACTGAAAAGGACTGGTCCCAAAATTGACCCTTACAATATCCACGTAACCTCTCTTTTCTTCAATTTGACCCTGTTTATCACCACTTGCTGCTGTCTCCCCCTGAACAACGTTCTACTCATCTAACTAGGCCCTTTGTACCTGATGCATTTGAAGCCCTGTTTTTCCCCTCCCTTGATCCCTTCCACAGTACACAGCTCAGTGTCTGCTTTTTTATCCTTGGCTACCTTCTCAGCCTCCTTCATCTTTAACCTAGTATTTGCTCCAATCATGGTCCTTCTGTTTCTCCTTGTAGCTAATGAAGGTCCTTTTGTGTCCCTCACAGTCTCCCTGACCTTTTTAGACAACCAGATTAATCTCTTGTGTCTGTTATCCCTGGTAACAGTTCTCAAACATGATTTAGTTCATCAAGAATGGCCCCTTTAATTTCTTCCCCATCTCTCCTCCACCCCCTGATTTTGTTCACTCCAACTAACTTGCCCTTGACTAATTAACTGGATAGACAGGATAGACAACAATCTGTTCAAATAGGCGACACTATCTCAACTCCTCTCCCTATCTTATCAGGTGTCCTCTAAGGCTCTATACTTGGTCCCATCCTCTTCTCTCTCTTCATCCAATGTGCATCTATACGCAGATGACACCATCATCTTTGCCTCATGCCCCTCCTATGACTCTGTCCTCCCCAACCTCCAAAATTACTTGAGTAGAGTCCAGTCCTGGTTTCTTGACAACCTGCTCATACTCAACACAAAAAAAACTGTCACCATGGTCTTTGGCTCCAGGCAAAAACTTGCTACTCTCCCTGTCCTTCATCGATCACCACCCTGGATGGCTCGCCGCTGGTGCTAGTCCCAGCTTTCAAGTACCTGGGTGTTTGGCTGGACAGCAACCTTAACTACTCCACTCACATTGAGGCCATCTGTTCCAAACTCTGGCCCAAACTCGCCATCCTCTATCACCACAAAGCCAACTTGCCTATCCCCACCTGTTGTGAGCTTGTACGCAAAACAATCCTGCTCATCATAGATTATGCCGACATTGTCTATGGAATGGCCCCAGCATCCTCTCTCTCCAGACTAGATATCCTTCTCAACTCTTTCTGCCACTTCGCCACAGCCTCCCCACCACTCACTCACCACTGCTTACTCTATGCCGCACTAGCCGTTGCTCCGCTCTCCCACAGGAGAGCCATCCACAGCGTCTCTTTCATATCAAAATTTTGGTTTGACTCCCTACCACCTTACCTCACTTCCCACCTCACATCGGCTACTTCCCTA
The DNA here is from genome assembly GCA_016271365.2 of Neoceratodus forsteri. Lineage (NCBI taxonomy): Eukaryota > Metazoa > Chordata > Ceratodontiformes > Ceratodontidae > Neoceratodus > Neoceratodus forsteri. The sequence continues at coordinate 450,544,256 of JADMNL010000022.1, forward strand.
AACTACTCTCTTCTCCACAGGGACCCATGCACTTTCCACCTGCCCTGACCTTACACTCTGATCAGCCAAGCTGCCTTTTCTTACCGTCTCCCACTTCTCTGGAATCTCTCCTCCAATCTATGCCTGGCCCCCACTCATTCAGCATTTTCCCAACTCCTCAGGCTCCTACCCACCCCACATTGCCCTAATTGTACTAATGGTCCCAGCACACAACAGAGGCCCCTCACAGTCTCTACTTACCCTCCCTAGCCCCCCGTCTGCAACCCTGACCCTTTCTGCTCATCTACTCTGCTCACTTACAGTTTGTTTTAATATAGATAATGTATTATATTCCTTGTAAAAATGTCTGTACATACTGGTTGTATTCTTCATCACTTGTTACTCCTTTTTCTTCACTGTACACTTTGTACCCGGGTCGCACCTGGAAACGAGCCTCGGCTCAGTGTGCTTTTCCTGGTCATCAAATTTTAAATAAAATAAAAATAAATAAATAAATAAAACTTATCTTATAAAAGTATGTTTGTCTGAAATTCAGAACCACAGCCTCTGGCAAGGGTATACAGGTACCCAGGGCCAGATCAAACCATGTGGTATTATGGTCACTGGACCCCAGCAGTTCCTCAACCCACACTCCACCTACCATTTCTGTGTTGATGAGTACCATATCATGTATGGCAGCTGTTTTGTGGATTCCAGACCAGCTGCACCAACAGGCAGTACAGCAACATATCTGTGAAAGCTCTGTGACCCGCATAGTTGCATTTCCCCCTTGGGCCTCCCTAATCCTTTGTGTAAAGCTCTGAACATGCTCACAAGGGTATCCAGGCCAGGGAAGGCTTGTGTGCAAGGCTCATAGGCTGGCATGGGGCTGTGGAACTCCGCAGGATGGTAACACGTTAAATGCACGTACACAATGTCTAGTAGTAAATAAGGCCATCAGTGTTCTCCACCGTACCCAATGGTAAGCTCACTTCTCTTTGTGCTTCCCTACACAATGGACCTTTGTTTTAATCAAGGTTTACAAATAAAAAGTGACATTTCTTTCATCCAGGACTGGAAATACCATTAATGAGCCCTGTGTGTCTAAATTCCTCTTATTAGAATACTGTATAGTGAACTGTTGGTATTATCAAGGGATGATATTATGTGAACTAACCTTCCTGGCCCTGTATAGATCCAGTTTATGTGGCATGGTAATTTATTTATGTATGCATGAATGTATGTATTTCAAAGGTTTTACCAGGAAAGATATACTAAGCAGGTATCAGCTCATTTCCAGATGCATTCTGAGGGAAGGGGAAGAGAGGAAAAAATAATAGATACAAAATAAAGAATATAAAATACATAGAATGGAATACGCAAGTCAAAATAAACAGGACAATCATTCTTAAGAATAAACTGACCATAAGTAAGTTCCAATGCAATAAATTATGAAAGCGAAAAAAAGGGCAAATTAAATAGATATCAACTTAGCAAAGTAAGAAACGAGGAATGAATGAATAAAATACAAGGGAAAAGGGGAAGTGCTGAAGGTCAGAAGATTAGGTAAATTACAAGTGAAGGAGTTGACTCAGTATCAGAAGCAATTGCAAGAGTGAGTAGAGAACCACAGAGGAGAGATATAAGAGCAGGAAAGGAAGGAACAGAGCAAATAGAAGGGGAAGGGAACCCCAACATTTAGGGAAACGAAGAGAAGGCAGTCTGACCAGCAGTAGATTTCATTTGATGGAGAGCAAAAGAGCGAGAGCAACCATTATGAAGAGAGTAAGATGATGAAGGGGGAGGGAGAGGAGAGGAGAGAGGTAAGATATGAAGGAAGACAGCCAAACCAAAATTTGGAGATAACGAAGACACAGTGGGTGAAGTGCCTGGCATCAAGAGAGGAGAGGGAGAGGGAAGAATACAAGGTATAATGATTAATGTGAATGAACTCCAATTTCACAGTACACAGTACACAGGTACACAGTACAAGTACACAGAAGTACTCTATCTGACCTGCAGGTCAAGTAGAATGTATTCCAGGAAACTGTTACATAAGATTGTAAAAAGATCACATAGAAAATGATCAGCTTAATTGGCACCAATATGTTAGGTAACATGAGGCAGGCGTATATCCTGAGATCAAAGAAAAAATTCATGGGCCCCCATATTCAAAGTCAGCTATATGTGCCATGCAGTCACTAGTGGTGTGCACGAGACAGTCCATGTCCAGGCCGGGATGCCATATTCAGACAGGTAGTGCACCCTGTCCAGTGAATGCTGCCTGTCTGAATATGGGACCATGTTAATTCTGTGAACACTGACTATGTGTGGTGGTAACATAACCCTGTGCTGGAAACTGACTCTCAGGAGCAAAGAGAGACAGCACATCCCAAATGAGACAGTGCCTTTACTTCTAGGAGCCATATTCAGCAGTCGGCATGTTAATGACCACATATGGCATGCAAGGTGCTAAGGGGCCAGTTACATGTCATTATGTGGCCATTAGCTGATCTGTGCAATGCTGCCATGCACAAATGTGTGGGGGCATTGTGCAGAGCATTGCCCTCTCCCACCCACCCAATCCCCTAATAGCTGCCTGATAGCATATGCTGTCAGTCTCCAGAAGTCTAGTGATTCCCCTTGTCCCCTGATGCCCATACGATGTTTCATACAATAGTATGTAGTGTCTCTGGCTGTCTAGTGGTCCCCTGCTGCAGATGCCCATCTGATGTTTAAGATAATAGTAATGTCCCTGGCTGTTGAGTGGACCCCCTGTCCCCAATGATCAGCAATTATTCAAACAATAATAACACATCCCTTGTGGGCTAATTATTATTCTTTTAGCCAAGATATATCAAAGCAGCAATCTGTATTATGTTTTCTCTTGTTTTCAAATCACCAAAAAACACATAGCAGGTTTGGTTATCGAAGGGTTCCAGTCCCTTCATTCCCAATGGGTAGTCAATAAGCAGTCCTAGGTCCTGTACAAGCAGGAAAGTCCTTCAGGCAACGCTTGAGCAGGACCAAAATCAAAAGTACCCTATTTTTGTCCATACCTTCATTCTCTGAACAAATACTCTCCTTGTTTCCTGGCATACTCCTGTTCTCCTCCTCCTTCCCCACTGTAGACTATCAATCTGTTCCAGGCACTTCAAAGTCCACAGCATCCTCCTCCTGACTCAAAACAGTGGCTGCTCCTGGGAAATGCTCATCAGGTCCCAGAGACCCTTATTCGATAGAAACCATAAGCACCCACATGATCTCTTGCTTAAATGTGTCCTGGTAGTAATGGCATACCAAGTCTCCTCCAACTCTGCTTCCTCTTCTGGTTCAATATTTATGGTGTCAGGCCAGCCCAGTGGCTCTGGCTGGTAGTGAGCTGCACTGCCAAGAAGAGAGACCCAGCATCAATTTCCAATCCTGCCACACTCACTCTGGGCTGGCTGGGTCTTGAAGATTCTGTTGAGGCAGGATGCACCTATTCTGGGGCAAGAAGATTGAGGCCACTCATGCAGCAGTGCCTCCAGTGGATTGTAGGGTAGCCATGGCATTGTGGCTGATCACTGATGCCGGCTCTCTCTCAAACTTCACAAAGTCAGCAGTGCTCACAATGCAGACCAGGTGCTTGGTAAATGTAAATTCAAGAAAGCACAGAAACCAAGCACTACTAACAACTTGACTTTATTAATGTCTAAAGTGCACTGTGAAGCTTGCAAATAGACAAAAAATAACAAAATAAATAACCAGCAGACCAGCAGCTAGACAAGCCCTGCACTTTGAGGTAAAAACCTTTTCTTCAGAGGGTGGCTTCCTCTATAGGCTGGTGCAAGTTATGGCAAGACAAGCAGCATCAAAGGAGGTGGGAGGGGCTAAAAATAGGGTTAACTTCCTGCCTGGCTATGACTGATGGCTGGTCCTTCATGCCACGCTGATGTCCTACCTGCTGTGTTCTTCACCTCCTATGCCAGTGGGTGCATGTTCCTCCTAGGTTAGCCCCAACCTGTGGAGTCCCACCAGAAAAGGGAAGCTCTGGAGCTAAACGGCATGAGGTTTCACTTGCAAGGGGGTGCAGTCAATGGAGAGTGGTGGACTTGGGCAGTAGCGTCTTGAAGGAGCTGGCAGGCTGGCTTAAGTCAGATAGTGTAACTGCAGATTTAAAAAACACAAATAATCATGATGTCATCTGAATGGGCAGATGATTTCCATCTTGGATCTTAAAACTCCATCTGCAATTGTACTTGAGGCTAATACTGGTCAGGCAGGAACTCACCTTCAGCAACCAAAGTCTCCCAGGCAACTCTAGTTACATCTGCATTATCAAACTCGGGGACCTACCCCCCTAACTGGTCCAGTAGCTAATCTCCAGAAGAGTTTTCACACTGGCTCTCACCTAGATCTGCATCCACAGTTGTGCACATCTCCATTCTTCCAATCACCTCTGGATGTGCCCAAGCAGATTTTCATCCTACTGTGGCTTGGGACAAATACAGGAGAAATGGCAGGTGGAACGCAAGGATATTAGGTCAACAATGTGACCAGGCTGCTCACAGACCTCACACAGCACCTCCACACATTGCCTGCCATATACTAAGGAGAAACCCACAGCTCCATATTCCACGTCATGTGTAGTCCCTGGGGAGACTATGGAAACTCGCACTCCTCCAGTTACACAGCCATTCTTGATAAAGCAGATAGTGCTGATCAGGCCCACAAGAAAATGTCTTGGCACTCTCAGATAAAGGGGCTATGGTAGAACAAGAACTAGTTGTTGCTCCGATAAAATGTCACTCTCTCTGTTCTTCCTCTTACACTCCAATCAGGTGTGAAGCACTGTAAAACATGTGCTGCTCCCTGGTCAACTGTAAGACACATATCTGTGCTCTTGTGCTCACAATTAGTCAAGCATCCAAATGCTGGCTGTGCCTCCTCATGTGCAGTGCCTTGTACAGAACGTGCATCTCACCCCTCACTTGCAGTCTTTCAAGTCTGACATTGTCTCTGCACTGCCAACTTTGATGTCCCTTTCTATTTCCACAAACCTTAGGTACCACTATGCCTCCTTGAAAAAACACCTTCAAAATTTAGTCATGTTCAACAAGCCTCAGTGCCATCTCCTGGCAGCTATAATAGATATTTCGCTCAGTGTTTTGCAAGCTCTGTCCTGTGGCCAATTGATTGCCTCCCCAGTGGTGCCAAGTGCCCTCAGTATCAGAATTCCATGCAAAACCAGTTTCAGTGGTGCCTCTATTTACATAGCCACCGCCCATAAGGAAGCCACTATCATTGCCACAGGGAGAAACTGTGCACTACTAACAGTCCCATATTTGGGGGGCGGTACGAGTTCAGAGTTTAAAATTGTTATCTTACAAACATGACTTACCTTAAAATCCATTATATCTAACCATGAAGCAAAGAGCCTTGAGCAGCATACCAGTGTTAACCAAATATAAGTGGATTTAAGGCAAGGCATTTAAATAAAGACACTAACATGGACATTCCAGATGTGGAAGGGCCTTACAGTATGTAAAACATGCTATTAAAATCAATTTTTTTTTTTTTTTATTTGTTCAACCAGGAGTAGCACACTAAGCTGAAAGCTTGTTTACAGGTGCGACCTGGGAGCACAGGGAAGTTAAATGACTTGCTCAGGATCACACAGTACACAAATGGGGGCTGTGGGATTCAAACCCAGGTCTCCAGATTTGCAGCTCAGAGCCTTAAACCACTGCGCTATACTGCCTTCTCAGTAAAAAACTAAACACTGACCCTACAAAATGGTGGCATGGCCTTAAAAATGTCCCTGGTTCACTGGTCCAGTGGACATCTGAGTGTGTAGGATGCTTGTACAACATGGTAGTGCTTGTGCTACTATGGAAAAGGTTATGTTTAGATATGTGTGTGGCTTTTCACACTCTATGTTCTGGAGGAACTACCAACCTTTTGGGCTATGATGGCACAGAACTCTCTTCAGGAGGGTTCCACCCCTAGAGGTGCCACTGGAGTGAGGTCATTTAGCGGAAGATACCATAGGGAAAAAGCCCCAAAACAGAGACAAAGGTGTAGAATACTGTTAGGACATCATTCCATTACAGAGTAAGGGAAGGCCATGGCTGTACTGAGGGAAAGAACCACCATCCAGATCCCAACTCAAACAGTGGAAGAACTACCTACCGTTCTACTATTTATGACCTTCAGCACAGAGAAGAGGAAAACACCCTGTGGAGGAAACCTCTGGGGATCCAAGGCTTTAGGTCACCATCCCTACAGGCTATGCAATTGCCCTTAAATCTAGATGTAATAGGGAACACTGAAAGCTGACTACAAAGAATTTGAGGAAAACTGGGCACTCAAATGGCTTGAGCTTTTGTACAACTGAAGAAGGAACAGGGGAGTGGCAGAGTTGGGAGAAAGTAGGAACTTGCTCGATTTCTCTAATGGGATGATCATCCTTGAAGGTGTCACAGAGGTGATATCTATCGTATGACTAATGGGACCTAGAAAGAAGGTCACAACCTTGGAGGAAGGAGGCTAAGCTCCCATAACAAGGACAAGTAGTTTTCTGTGAGGAGCTGAACTCTGCTATGAAGGACTATACAACTTGCACACCTGTAGGAAGCCTAAACCTTGGTGGGTGTCACAGAGTTACAGTCATATGACTAAAGGAACCCTAAGTGTGGGGCTCCACCCTGAGGTTAGGGAACAAAGCCCCTGGGAACAAGGTCCAGCTAATGAAAGGGGTATGGGTAGAGACTGTAGTGGTAGTAGCAGTAGCAGTGGTAGTTTTATTTATTTTTGGCACCCTTCCCCAGAGGCCCAGGATGCCATTACAAAGAGAAAATAACACAACAAACATCACAATACATAGTAATTAGCAATAAAATCATAATATAAATTAGAATAAAATTAAACCTCTATAAACCAATATTACACTAAAATAAAAATTAAATATCCATTGGCAATCATTTCAGAAGACAATTTAAATACCAAATACCTGAACAAATGAATAAGTTTTCAGACCTTTTTTAAAAACTTCTACCAAAGGGGCCTCTCTTAGAGCCCTAGGTAATTAATTCCATAATAGTGGACCTGCCACCTGAAAGGCTCGGTCCCCCTATGTTTTAAGTCTGGTCCTGGGGACCAGCAGGAGGCTCTCTTCAGCAGAACGGAGGGGACGAACAGAAAGATAGGGATGTAAAATTCATGCAGGTAGCCCGGACCCAGCCCATGTAGGAGCTTACAGGTTAGCAAACCAGCCTTATAGGAGATAAGCCACTTAACCAGCAACCAGTGCAGTTCTCATAGTGCAGGGGTGATGTGACTCATCCTGGGAAGGCCGGTCAGACTGGGCATGTACATAAAGGGCGCAGTGGACAAATCAGTGCTAAGCAAAGGAGCTGCTCAAAAACCTCCTGAGTTCGGTAGGTCAAGGGTATCACAGAGTTGTAGTCTTAGGACCACCGTGATGGACCTCTGATCTACAGCACAGAAAGGAAATCTGACTACCATGTGTCCCTGTCAAGCTAGGTCCTCAAGTTATCCTATGGAAAACTAGGCCTCAACTGATCCCAATAGGAGTGGAGGTAGTGCTTGGAAGAAAGAGCACAGAGACAGGTCAGGAATGGGTCAGTTGTTACAGAGTTGTATGGGTGACATAGTAAGCCCCAATGGTGTTGCTTTGTTGCAGTATGATTCTGGAGGGGCAGTGCATACTGAATCCTGAGGTTGTTATTGGGGCAAGAGCCCAGTAGTCATGAGGCATGAGAAGATATTGTGGTGTGAGCCCAGTAGAAAAGGGGCATAAGCCTAGTAGTCGTGGAGCAATAGCCCAGCCGAGTTGGAGCGTGAGCCCAGTTGTTGGTGGAAGGAAGGCCCAATGCAGGCATGCAGGGTGGTAGGGAAAAAAGGCCTAAAGGGAAACAAACAGAGCAGAGCCTGGCCAGAGCGACAGCCATGCAGGGCCCATCTGATGCCCAGGAGCAGCAGCAGGAAAAGAAAACTGGCCGCTAGGCAACCCCCCAAAGGGAATGGGGGACAGAAGAGGCAATGCAGCAAAGCAGGGAGGAGCAACCACAGGAGCCAGCAGAGAATGGTGGGCCAGCCCCCAGCATACACTCAGAGCAAGAAGGAGGGGGGCAGAAGGCAACAAGGCCAGAACATCCCTTTGTATAGCCCTGAGATGAAGGAAGAAGGCCGCTAAGCAAGGCAAAGCAGCAGGCAAACACTAACAGCAAGTGGCAGCACAGGAACATGGAAGCAGGCCATCAGGAGGAGCGGAACCAAGGAACAGACAGCAGGAATGGGGAAGATGCCAGCAGCTGCTACAAGGAAGCAAGGAGCTACAAGTTAGCCCCAGCCACCAGGCCAAGAGGAGCTGACCAAGCTGCACCATGGACCAGAGAACATGGACACTGGGCAGCAGCCACATGGCAATGGGAGGATGGGAGGGAGCAAGCTGCAGCCACGCAGCCACAAGCAAAGAAATGAGCATCCAACGGATAAATGGATGATGTGCTTTATAGCAGTGTGTGTGTGTGTGTGGGGGGTGATGAGTTTGCCCACTGCCCCACCAAACCTCAGGCAAGCTTATCAACTAAAAATCAAAGTCTCTTAACCTGATGGGTTATAGGGAAGGAGAAACATCAGGTCTACTACACCCAAAATACTGTTGACAAAATCAGTATAGGTTTTGGAATGCAAATAATTTTTAAAACATGGTTACTACTTGTTATTTATTTGAAAATGTGTTACCAGGAAAGGCATACTGAGCCAGAGCACATTTCCCAGGTGAAGGAAGGACAAGGGGCTTACAAAGTAAGAAATAAACAGAAACACAGTATGGATTTACCACAATAAAAATATACTATGTAAAACAGCTACGCAACTTAAATACACACAGAGAAACGGAGCAGGCTAAAAATCAAAACTGTGAATAAGGTGCAGGTCAAATAATTAACCAGACAGGAAGGTCAAGAGGCAGGAGGAGAGATAGTCGACAGGGTCAGGAAGCCCTGCGCATCAGGCAAGGGGGAACTAAGGGTAAGAGCAGGATAGAGAAAAGAAGTTTAATAGCAAAAATTTGGGAGTTAGATAAGAGGAGGTGAGGTAAAGGGAGACATGCAGCCAGATTTTCAGAGGATGGCACAGGGCTTGCATTAATCCCTGCATCAAACCCTTTTATTGCTGCAGCTGTGCCATTCCATTTGCTGCAGCTATGCCCGATTTTACAATCTTGGGTGCATTTCAACAGTTTACCTGCTATATGGCAGCTTGCGCCAAATCTCAGGTGCAAGCTCCGTTAAAGTGGTCCCTGTTGTTGATGGAAGCTAGACCACAAAAAGATGATCTAGCAAGTATCATTTGCCGCAGGGGACAGAAAATCTGTTTAGATTGCCGTAAACCCAGTGCACCACATCTGTGGCCCGCTGGGGGCTTGTGGCAATCTCGAGCTGTTGAAAATCTGTCCCATGGAGTTTATACCGAGCAGTAAGGAGCCAAAATGAGAAAGCTGACTGCCCAGAGGTAGATTGACAGGCAGGTACAGAACAGCTATGAGAACCATAAGAGGGCAGGGAAAAAGGGGAGAAGTCAAAGTACACAACAATTCTAATGAATTTCAGTAAAATTATTTTTATTAACAGTATACATATCATGACTCTTGCTGAGACATCAGTGAAAAAATGTTTTAAAATAGATTGACTTACTGATGGCATTAGAAACAGCTGGCATTTTATACAAAACTTCTAATGTATACATGACATTTACAAGATATGTCTGTCTTCATAATCTTCCAATCTGAAAGCAGAAAAAGGTGTCTTTGAATTATTCTCTTGTTCAGTATAAATTCATCAAAAATAAAACAGTTCATGACTGCATATAAAAACACACAAAACAGTTATCTTTCAGAGAACAAGCAAAAAAATCAAGTACACTCACTCACCTCCCTGGCTGGTAACAGAAGATCCAGAGGCTGATTCTTCAATTTAAAACCAATTATTCTGAGTCCATGAACAGCAGCATGTCATCTAATTTTTTTTCTTGTTAACTGATGAGCAATAATGCCCTTTTCACAAGCAACAAGTACAGAAATATAAAAACCCATCAAAAACAATAACATAATCACTAAGGTACAAAAGGGCAGAGTGTAGGCAGCCCAATATTTTATGATGTGTTTGAAGCTTTTTCAAGGGATCCTGACCGCTGCAAAAAGATCCTTTGATGGATTCCTGAGAAGAAACAGCATTACTATGGTGACTAATTTTTTTTCTTCAAGCAACAGTAATCCATCAATGATGCTTTACAAAAAAGCACTCCCTAGCAGCACCTTGAAAGGATGGGTCCAGAACCTTTTTAGGAAGAAAGTTCTGCAAGACAGCAGTTCCAGAACTGGCTGCCCTCCTGGAATGTATGTCCAGGCAGTAGTGCTTTGTGAAGGCATGTACAGTTTCCTAAGTAGCTGCTTTACAAATGTCTAGAAGGTGGCTTTGGATGCCCCTTGTAGCTGCCACAGAGGCAGAGGTACCTCTTGTGGAATGTGTCCTTAGGCTACTGGGAGGTATTTTATCTGCTCTTTCATATCAGAACTGCATGCAGGAGACTGTCCAATGAGAGATAGTCTTCCTAGCTGCTGGTTTACTTTTGCCCACCTCTTCATAGGTAAACAAAAGCTGTGTGCTCTGGGACTTGACATCCCTTGTTCAGTCCATGTAGTGACCTAGTGCTGTTTTTACATTCAGACAGTGCAATTTCTCTTCACCTGTGTTGGAATGTCCAGGGTAGAGGACAGGAAGGACAACTGACTGGTTCAGGTGGCATTTCAACCCCACCTTAGGTATGAACTTCCTATTGGTCCTAAGGACTACCTTACCCCTGTGGAAGGTTATATACTGTAGTTTGGGTCTGGACAGAGGGCATGCAGCTTGCTTACCCTCCTGGCAGATGTCATGGCAATCAGGAACATTTTCTATGTGACATATTTTAAATCAACGGTAGCCATAGACTCAAAAGGAGTCTCCATCAGCTGGACAATACAGCTATTTAAGTCCTATGGAGGGAGTGGGTCCCTTACAGGGGGATATAGGTGACTGAAGCCCTTAAATAACCTTTTAAAGATAGGCTGTGAGGCAAATGACTTGTTTTTGCTTGCTGATGTGTACCTACAGGGTTGAAGGTCTCAGACCTGAGGACTGTAAGTATACAAGGTAGTCCAGAACAGCAGGCAGCCCTGCCTGAGTTAGGACTATCTTTCTGGGGGCACACCAGTCCATGAATCTCTTCCACTTACAGGAGTCTGCTTAAGCACCCTCAGCACCTCATATGACAGATTAAAATTAGAAATCCTACCTCTTCCAGAACCGTGCCCTCTGTTGTAGTGTTCTGAGCTCTAGGAATGTTATTCTGCCCTGGGATAGGGTCAGTAGGTCATATCTCAGTGGCAGGTTGATTAGGATCCTGCTGGATGGGGTCAGGAGTATTGAGTACCATACCTGCCAGGCCTAGTCTGGGACTATAGAATAATTATTGCTGGCTCTTTCCTGAGCTTTGTGAGCACTATTTGTATGAGTGGGAATGGTCCGAAAGCATACAGGAACCTCCCTGTCCAATCCAGAGCTAAGGCACCTCTGGGACTGTGCCCCTTGTTGGTGGCCTGTGACAGAACTTTGGGAGCTAATTGTTCTTCCAGGAGATGAACAGGTCTATTTCTGGGGTACCCCACCTTCTGAAGACTGAGGCCAGCACTTGCTAGTTCAAGGTCTACTTGTGCACTTGCTAGTTCAAGATCCACTTGTGGTTTTCCGGCTGATTCTGCTTAGGGAATCTGCCAGCACATTGTCCGTGTCTGACAGATGTACTGCAAAGAGCTCTGTGTCGAGGGACTAAGCCAGATCTTAGACCCCTATTGCTTCTGTGCAAAGGTTTGAGGATCTTGCTCCTTCCTGCTTGTTTATGTAGTACATTGTGGTGTTGTCTGTGTGAATTTGAGCAGAATGATCCTGCTTCTGGGAGACAAAAGATTCTTTGGGGACTGGGGGTCCACCTGGAGTGATGCAGGCCTATACTGGTGCAATGTTCTTCATCTGTCCAGGAGGGAAACCAGGATCCTAGGTGATAGGTTTAAATGCTTCATTGGCAAGCATTTAACTAGCCGGGGGAGGGGGGCATTGGAGAAGCAGGGAAATCCTAGCCTCCCTATAAAAGTCAGGGTACTTAGTGAGGTAAACACCAAGATAGAGACATCAATAGGGAGAAGGGCAGGGGTAAATGGAGAAAACGACAAAGGCAGTAAGGACAGGGATGGGGCAAAAAGGGGTAAGGCCGTCAAGAAATGGAGGGTAATGAGTACCAATGCCCATAGTTTGGGCAACAAGCTCCCTGAGCTGGTGGCCTTGATGGAAGAGGGATACCTGGATATTGTGGCAGCCACAGAAACATGGTACACAGAGAACCATGACTGGGATGTTAACATACGAGGGTTCACAACCTACAGAAGAGATAGGGAGGATAGAAGAGGGGGAGGTGGAGTAGCTCTCTGTGTAAGGGAAGGGATAAAAGCAATGGAAGAAAAGAGTAAATAGGGAGGAGATGAGACACTGTGGGTCACCTTAGAGACTGGAAATGGCACCACAGTCTGCACAGGAGTTGTAGACAGACCCCCATCTCAGGGGGAGGGAATGGACAAGGATATGATAGAAGGCATCCTTAGGATGGCAGAGAAAGGGGACATATTGCTGATGGGGGACCTGAATATGCCAGATGTTAACTGGAGCACCTTTGCTGCAGCCACATCCAAGAGCAGGGCCATACAGTGGGCATGCATCAGACAGCTAGTGTTGGAACCCACTCTGGAGGGAGCAATCTTAGACCTCATACTCTCAAATGGGGACAGTGAGACAATCTCAGATCTACAAGTGGGTAGCCATCTGGGAACAAGTGACCACCAAAGAGTGTGGTTCATGATAAACTCAGCTGCAGAGTCAAGCCGTACAAAAGTGAGGGTACTGGACTTCAGGAGGGCTGACTTTGTCAACATGGGAGAGTGCCTCAGAAAAGCACTAGCAAACAGGCAAGAAGGAGGGGTAGAGCAACAATGGGGAAGCATCAAAACTGCCATCACAGAGGCAACAAGCCTTTGTGTGAAGCAAATAAATAAATCAAAATGAAAGAAAAAGCCACTATGGTTCTCAAAAGAGGTGGCAGTGAAGGTTAGGGAGAAAAATATAGCATTTAGGAAGCATAAGGAAACACAGAAGGAGCAGGACAGAGAACTGTACCAGTTAAGGCATAAGGAAGTAGGGAAGGCAGTCAGAATAGCAAAGGCCCAAACTGAGGAAAAGATAGCCAACTCGGTTAAGAAGGGGGATAAAATCTTTTATAGGTACATTAGGGAGCGTAGAAAGACAAAGGGAGGGATAGTGAGGATGAATAGAATGGACGGTGGATGGGCAGAGAGGGATAGTGAAAAAGCATGGATACTGAACGAATACTTCTGCTCAGTATTCACAAAAGAGGAGGAGGGAGGTACCTAGTCCAATTAACAGAAGCACTCTGGATAGGGGGGGTCAATCCCAGTCCTTTCACAGAAGAAAAGGTTCTGAAAGAACTCCTAAAACTGAAGGTGGACAAAGGAATGGGGCCTGACAGGATTCACCCCAGAATTCTAAAAGAATTAAGGGGAGAACTAGTGACACCACTGACTACCCTTTTTAACAAATCATGGGAGGATGGTGTGGTACCTGAGGACTGGAGGAGGGTGGATGTGACTCCCCTTCACAAAAGTGGGAGCAAGACAGAGGCAGGAAACTACAAACCTGCCAGTTTGACCTCAGTGGTAGGGAAAATGATGGAACCACTTCTGAAGGAAAGAATTGTTGAGTACCTAGAGTACCTAGAGGCCAGTGGGGCACAGGACACAAGGCAGCATGGATTCACAGCGGGAAGGTCATGTCAGATGAATCTAATCGATTTCTTTGACTGGGTGACCAAAGTAGTAGACCAGGGAGGGGCTGTGGACATGGCCTATCTAGACTTTTAAAAGGCATTTGACACAGTCCACACAAAAATTAATAAACAAATTAGCCAGCCTGGGAGTGGGTCCCAGGGTGGTAGCCTGAGTAAAACATTGGCTGTACAACAGGACACAGAAGGTAATAGTAAATGGAGTCCACTCTGAAGAAAGAGGGGTTGCTAGTGGGGTACTGCAGGGTTCAGTACTGGGTCTAGTCCTTTTTAATGTCTTTATAAGTGACATTGTGGACTGAAAAGAAAAGTATGCCTCTTTGCAGATGACACAAAGATCTACAACAGGGCTGATACACATGGGGGCGTGGAAAGGATGAGAAGGGACTTGGCAAGGTTGGAGGAATGGTCAGAAGTATGGCAGCTTGGATTCAATGCAAAGAAGTGCAAAATAATGCACCTGAGAAACAAAAACCCAGGGGAAGAGTACACAATGGGGGGCCGGGGTAGTAACAACAACAAAAATAGAAAGGGACCTGGGGGTAATCATATCAGATGACCTTAAGGTTGGTAAGCAATGTGGGAGGCAGTAGGGAGGGCTGGGGGATACTGGGATGTATAGGAGAGGTATCACCAGCAGAAAACAGGAAGTTGTTATCCTCTGTACAGACAGTTGGTGAGACCCCATCTGGAGTACTGTGTCCAGTTCTGGAGATCCCATCTCAGCAAGGACATAGACAGGATGGAGGCAGTCCAGAGGAGGGCAACTAAAATTGTGCAGGGTCTGCAAGAGAAGCCATATAAGGAGAGACTAAATGAGCTTAATATGTATACCCTTGAGGAAAGGAGTGTGTGGGGGGGGACATGATAGAAACTTTTAAGTACCTCAGTGAAATGAACAAAGTCCAAGAGGGTAGCATCTTTCAGAAAAAGAGATGTGCAAGAACAAGGGGACACTATTTGAAGATAGAGGGGGGGATGGCTCAGGGGCAATGTGAGGAAGTGTTTTTTCATAGAGAGGATGGGGTATGCATGGAACCGCCTTCCTGAGGAGGTTGTGGGATCTAAAACTGTGGGAGAATTCAAGAATGCATGGGACAGACATAAGGCAATTCTTGTGGGGAGTAAGAAGAAATAGGCTGTTGGTTAACTAGGATCTGCAGCTTATCCAGTAGGTAGGGAAATGGGCAGACTAGATGGGCTAAGTGGTCCTTATCTGCTGTCAAAGTCTATGTTTCTCTGTTTCATTGCCAGCAATACTGCCTTGAGCTGGAGGACATTTATGTTCTCCTGAGTCTCCAGTAGGCTCCAAATGCCACTTACTGTGAGATCCTCCAGGTGGGTGACCCACTGTAGGAGTGAGACATCTGTTGTGAGAATGCTTGTTGTGTATTTCTGGAGGAAGGAAATGCCCTCTCTGAAGTTGTTTTCCTCCTTCCACCACTGTAGTGCTTGCACAAAGGTCTTTGTGACTGGCACTAGCTTGGGCACTGAATCCCACTTTTGAGACCAGTGATCCCTTAGGAGATACTGAATGTCCCTTATCTGAAATCTGACCTATGGCACTACTGCTGTAGAAGAGGCCATGTGGCCTAGTAATGTCAGAAAATCCCTTGCTGGCCTTGGGTGGCCCAGTGTGAAAGATTCTGTCATAGCAATTAGGTTTGATACCCTGCCCTGTGGGAAGAAAGCCTTCCCCTGCAGGATATCCAGCTCTGCACCCATGAAGTCCAGCCCCTGAACAGGTTCTGTCTGAGACTTCTGTAGATTTATTAGGAATCCCAGGCTCTCTATGGTGCTCTTTACCTGCAGTATGGAGCACCTTGCCTCTTGCTCTGTTTTCCTTGGGACTAGCCAGTAATCTAGGTAGGGCAATACCACCACACTTTGTCTTCTCAGGTGCACTGCCACCACAGCTAGGCACTTTGTGAAGACCATTGGTGCTCAGGTGAGGCCAAAGGGAAGGGCTATAAACTTATATTGGCAGTTTCTTGGCCTGAACCTGAGATAGTTTCAGTGGTTGGGTCTGACTTGAAATATGGAAGTAGAAGTTTTCAATCCAGTGATCCAAACCAGTCTCTTGACTGTAAATATGGTATCACTGTGCCCAGTGTAACCATCTTTTAACTTTCCTTTTTGATGTGTTTGTTCAGATATCTTAGATCTAAAATGGGTCGCAACTTCCCATTTTACTTGTGGGTCAGGAAGTATCTTGAAAACAGGCCCATTTTCCCACTGTGAGGTGCCTTTGCCTGCAGCAGTTTCTTTACTTCCAGTTCCAGCAGAATTTTTTCTGTTGGTGAATGAGCTGGGAAGTTTTTTGGTCTCTGCAGTTGTGGAAAGCTCTTGAATTGTAGAGACAAATTCCTGGTCCACTACTTCCAGGACCCACTTGCCTGCGGTAATTTTTACCCATTCCTAAATGTAGCCCAGGCACCGTGTGTCAGTGGACTATTACCCTTGCCCATTGACCCTCACACAGGTTAAGGGGCCTGGATCCTGCTGTGGTGGTGTTCAGGGGTTATATCCCAATGAAATCCACCAACAGAAAGTCTGCATTTATTCAGGAAGGGAACAAGTCTACTGGGTGATCGGTTTAAATGCTTCATTGGCAAGCTTTTAAACTAGTCAAGGGGGGAGGCACTGATAAGCAGCAGGGGATTCCCAGCCTCCGACTATAAAACCGGGTACTAAATGAGGTAAAGACCAAGGTAAAAAAGATCAGTAGGGAGCAGGACTGGGGTAAATGGAGAAAGCAAAGTCAATGAGGACAGGGATGGTGCTACAAGAGGTAAAGCCATCAAAAAATGGAGAGCAATGAGTACCAATGCCCGTAGTCTGGGTAACAAGCTTCCTGAATTAGTGGCCTTGATGGAGGAGGAACATCTGGATATTGTGGCAGTCACAGAAACATGGTACACACAGAACCATGACTGGGACATAAACATACCAGGATACACCATCTACAGGAGGGACAGGGTGGGTAAAAGAGGAGGTGGAGTAGCTCTCTACATAAGGGATGGCATCAAAGCAATGGAACAAAAGGGTAAACAGGGAGGAGACAGCTAGTATCGGACTAGCCATTTGACTTAAGACATACAACTCCCTGGCTATCTAGCTGCTGAACAAATCAGATGTTAAACATAATTATTAATTTTTCTATACTGTTACCAGTCCCAGATACAGCAGAAACCCCGCAATCTCATACCATACTGGTTAAACAGATGCCACAGTCCAAGATGTTGCAGGCCTGAAGAACGGTGCAGCTGGACTCGGTGGCCGGCTATGGATTTGAGGGAAGGGGCAACCTGGAAGCAGATTCTTATAAGACGACAGATTACTATTTACAACCACAGCAGGGATTGCCCTGCACTCTAGCAAACATAGCAGGGATTGCCCTGCACTTGCAGACTTCTGAACATTCCAGGACAAGCTATGTGGATCTTACATCCAGAACATTAAACACAATATTTGAAAGTCCCATCCAATGCAATGAGAGTGATACTTTTGTCAAGCATCCTATATGCAGTTCTAATACAGTCACATCCAGTACTTTATATACCAAAAGGCATCCATCCAGAGTAAACTGACAGTGACACTTTTTTCAAGCATCCCATACTTTAGTTACAGGAAGTTACATCCAGTACACTCTGTATACCAAGAACATTATTCACAAACAAAGTCTTATTCAGCACGTCTAGACATTGTACACTTATCCCACGCACCCTCAGATGAAATTCTGGTTGGACACAGGTAAATTCTCTTCAGGGTACCTTAGACATAAAATGCTCTAAGGCCTCCTGTTTCATGAAGTGGCAAATGCAGACTGGCAGTCAGCTGCACGAAGGCAGGACTCTAACCCTTAGCTACAACAACTTGCAACACATGTATATATGTTTTACTATGCCAGGCATCTTGCTGCACCTGAGATTTAGCCATTTGGGCCACAGACAAGATGCATCCATTTACTTGAACTAGGCAGTCTCTTATGTGGTTAGTAGCCCAGACAGATAACTTCAATACTTCAGACTTAACAGCACATATTTCTTAATGGGGCTTGGGGCCTCCAAGATTACTTGCTCAGTTTTCCCTCGCACTGGGGGGTACAAGGGTACTCACTCAGGTCCTCCACGGGTTTCTTCCGCAATTGAAGTCATCCTGACGACTTCTTCAGCTCTCTCACCACTGAGGTACTTGGTCAGCGCTCTCACCACTGCATGATGTCATCTGGTCTGGTCAGCACTCTCACCACTGCTGGACATCTGATATTTGGTCTACATCTTTCCCTGACATGGGAGGGGAAGGCTAGCATCTGGAGGACATAACTGGCAACCTCCAGACTAACTGTTGCAGGAGCTACAATTACTTTAACTGGTAACTTTAACTTAAGAAAATAATAAATGCCCCCTGAAGACTGAAGGGGCTTGGATTAAGTGACCCAGGCCTGGTGGCATGGCTGGGGCCTGAGCCTCCACCCCTGTGGGGGCTCCCATCAGGCTGGAGCCTGCCATGGCTGCTCTCTCTCTCCAAATCTCTGAATCTCCAGACAAACTGGCAACACTATCTCTTTATAGAGTTCCTAGCTCGACTCCTGATTGGCAGCAGAGATGGGGTGACATGTCTCCAAGT
Source organism: Neoceratodus forsteri (assembly GCA_016271365.2). Lineage (NCBI taxonomy): Eukaryota > Metazoa > Chordata > Ceratodontiformes > Ceratodontidae > Neoceratodus > Neoceratodus forsteri. The sequence goes on from JADMNL010000022.1 coordinate 450,562,820, forward strand.
GGCTGAGGGACCTGTCAATCAGAAAACTCGAGGCACAATTGGGTTGTGGAATTAGTGCCTAAAACAATGTCCCTGTAAGTCCCCATAAGTACTTGGGTGCTTACCCATGAGGTGTTGTGAATGTCCCACAAGTCTTGGCTTTCTATTGCTGGCATTCCAATTGGCTGTACTGCTGGCAATGGCTGCTTAACCCACTGTCTCTTATAGCAGATTAGATACAGTCCTGAATAATGTCCTGGTGCAGCCAGAAAGAAATCATTATTTGCCCCAAATGCCCCTCGGTTCTGTAGCTTAAAGGCTGTACTTGCAGTCACTGCACAGATGAAAGGGGTGGCTCCCTTAGCTTTCCTGTCACTACTGCACTTTTGCAAGCTCCCCCTGCAGCAACTACACATAAGAGTCCGAAATACTGGAGTTGCCAGGAACACAGTATTAATTTCAACTTGAAACACTTTCCCCGACGTACCATAAATCCCACTTGTGCAGCAACAGGTTCCATTATCTAAAACATTTATTTTCTCTTATTTTCAGCAAAAGCAGAACATAGCTACCCTGGAAGCAGCCAGACACTTGGTTATGCGTTATTCAGATGACCGGGGCCCTTCTCAGACATACTTAAATGGAGCCCCGGTCAGAACTCTTTTAATTTTCATCTGAGCGGTCCCCCAGCAGGCTGTCCATGGTCACCGGGTCTCAATTAGGTGGAAGGGATCCCAGGACCCACGGCACAGTCCCTGGGATGACTGCAAAATAAGCGGCTACACATCAAAGGCGCTTTGCGCGCCAACACGATTCCCGCTGCCCTGGATGCAGCACTTCAGCAGCAGGAGATCGCGGTCAGCGTTCTAAGCCCCGAGGGGCTGCATTTCAATTGGGCTGCAAGCTGGAGCACACAGGAGGGCAAACAGGACCTGGGGAACCAGAAATATTAGGGGCCAAGTCAGGAGAAGCCTGAGAGACAGCGGGAGAAGGACAGAACAAAATGGGCTAAGGTAAGCCCAGGCTGGCAAATTAGGAACCCCATTTGCAAGGGGGTTACACTTTTTACTGCTTTCCCTGCATCCCTCTGTTTCCCATGACACACCTCCCTATCCTCCTCACTCTACTTCTCCTTATACCTTCTGAATGCTACCATTTTAGCCTTTACCTTTTCAGCCACTTTTTTTGAGAATCATAGCGGTCTTTTTTTCCTCTTGCTTTTGCTCACTTGCATGGTGCAGAGGTTTGTTGTCTCCACTATGCTCTCTTTTAGCTTCACCACATCCAGGTCACCACCCTGCCAGGTTATCCCTGGGGCATCCACTTATCTTTTTAAAATCTGCCCTCCTGAAGTCCAGGACCCTCACCCTTGTGCAGTTCAATTCCGCAGTTGTCCTTATGTTGAACCACAGTGTATGGTGATCACTGGTCCCCAGGTGGCCTCCCACCTTGACATCTGCCGCACTGTCCCTGTTAATGAGAACCAGGTCCAGTATTGCCCCATCATGAAAGCGCTCCATGACTAGTTGCCTGAGGAACATCTCCTGCAGGGAGTCCAGGATGTCCTTGCTTCCAGATGAAGCTACAGGTGGGAGGCTCAAATCTACATCTGGAAGACTGAAGTCCCTACCTCTCCCTTTTCTGCCATCTTGTCAGTGACTTCCACCAACACCTTATCTAAATATTTTCTCTGTGCTGGAGGTCTGTAGATCATGCCAGTGCAAATAGTGGCTCTGTGTCCTGTCTCCAGAGTGACCCACAGTACCTCTGCCCCCCCCCCAGGATTCCCTGCATTTCTGTTACATTTATGCCTTCCCTCACATAAAGTACCACACCCCTTCCTGCATAGTGGTACTGGTTCATGAATATGACCCTGACCCACCACCCCCATCTTTCCAGAGCCCACCATAGTCCAGTTGCTCCTCCTCCTCCTCCTCCTCCTTCTGTGCACCCTCTGAGGTAACAGTGGCAGACTTGGTGGCCCCTGGGTGGGGGGAAGAGGTCCACTGAATCCTAGACAGCTTGGCCTGGAGTCTAATGACCTCCTCCTTCAGCCTAGAGAGGTGCATGCAGATGGGGCAGCACTGTGGTTTCCAAAAGGTCTCTCTGAAAACTACTACCCTACAACCACTGCACTGCACCACTCCTAGCATTCCCAATTCCTACTTTCCCTGTGTCACCTGAAATACTTTTGTACCCTTACCCCTGTTAGGGTGTTTCTAGTTTTCCCCTTTTTTGCTTGCTTCACTCCTTTGTATCCTTATCCTAGATAGGGTTTTTACCTTTTTCCCCACTCAATGAGTAGTTGCCTCTTGTATGAAGTGTTTTCCTCCCTCCTTTACCCCCTTACCTTTCTATGCTTTTCCTACTAAGGCAGCAGCACTTACATCTTCACCTAACCCTTTGCTACCTAACCCTAGATATGTTGCTAGTAGTGTTTTCCCTATACGCAGGGCCCCTTGTGCTCTGCGGCAGCATTTTCTGATTTCTGCGGCATGATTTATTAATTTCTCTGGCAGAACGCAGTCCTGCCATTGGATAACTATGATGTGATGTCATCAATGACATCATATTCTGAGCATAGAGGAGGAGCTTCAGGATAAACAAGATAGGAAAGAAAGCCTGACACTATGGAAAAACAGTATATTTGAATAAATATTCACCCAAAACAGTGAATTCTGAGGCACTATATACATTCTGTGGCATGATGCAAATTCTGTGGAAAATTCTGCAACCGCAGAATTGCAGAATTCCAGGGGCCTTGTCTATACCCTCTTTAAATCCCTTTATACCTTTACCTTAGCAGAGTGTTCACCTATTGCCAATTAAGGGTTACTGTTTGCCCTCACCCCTTCCCTGCTTGACCAGGAACCTTACCTTAGTTGACCAGCATAGTCCCCTGCTTTCCTGCTTCCTTCTGTTGATGCTTGCCAATGCCTAAGACATAATTCACCCATCTTTTTAAAATCTGCCCTCCTGAAGTCCTAAACCTTCACCCTTGTGTTGTTCAGTCCCACAGCCGTCCTTATGTTGAACCACACTGCTTTCTTCTGATGATGCCTGCCATTGCTGTTCCCACTCCTTCACTGCTTTATGCATTCGCTGGGACACGGACGTTTGTGGGACACATTAGGAAGGAGTCCTTTTATAGAGCTCTTGTAGGAAGGTACTAAGCCTCTGTCAGCTCCATCCCCCAAATACACACCTAATTCACAGAGCTTTTGTAGCACTCAAAGACTAATAGATGAAAGAAAATGTTTTTGTAAATAAATCTAATAAGTTACAGGGTAAGTGGAAGCACTGTGATGCATCCCAAAAGCATGCAAGAGATAATGAGAGACCCCACAGTAAAGGTAACTGCTATAACTCCTTTCTCCTGTAAGCTGAGGAACTAAGCTGCAAGTGTTTGTTGTAACCGGGTTGGGTTGGTGCTTGAGGGACACCAGGTAGTGCTGGATTAACCCTGTCTTTTCCACATCCTATGTCAGACCCCTCTGCTGAGCTTTGTGTGTGTGTGTGTGTGTGTGTGTGTGTGTGTAGATACTGTAATATTTTCTGATTTGTGTTTCTTTTGTGAGATGCCATGTTAAAAGCATACCATTTTTATGTTCGCCATGTGCGCAAGTGCAAAGCAAACATATTGCAATAGTACTGCTTTTTATGTTGGCTCGCGCATGCATAGCCAACATATTGCAGCAGTAGCAGATTTGAAGGCGCGGTCACTGTTGGGTGAATGCAGGGCACACATCAGTAGGTGCATCCCTCATTCCCCAATCAGGCAGCATGCAGGCACCACATCAGCAACGTGGAATGTGGCCACCAGATCTAACAAAAGGTCCGCTGCAATGAGAGCGGAGCTCTCCTGCAGCATGACCACAACATGCCTCCCGACGTGCACGCAACACTGCCGCTGCCTCCTGTCAGGATGCTGACGGGGGAACCCACTCCCCATCGGCATAATAACCCCCCTTCCATTTACAATGTATGCCAAGGAGGTGCCCAATCCCCCTTGGCATCATGAGTGGCCCCCAACAGTTTTTCTTTGCTGAAGGGGGTCCCAATCCCTGTCGGCTTCAGTGCCCGAGTGATGTTGCCGACAGGGGAGCTCACCGTGTCGGCATTGTAACACCTCCACTTTGTTGTGTGCTGACAGAAATTTAATCCCCGTCGGCATAATATAACCCCCTTTGTTGTGTGCGGCAGAAGTTGCCAATCTGAATCGGCTGCAGCTGCCCTCCAAAAAAGAGTCCGTTGGCACTCTGGGAACCTACACAGCATGCCACATGCCCTGTTAAAACAAGCGGTCCCACAATGTTTTTTTTTACCCTGTTGAAAAGAAAGCAGTCCCTCGCGATCTCCCTGCCCCCCACAACCTCGCCCACCACTCGCACCCTGCCTCTTTACACCCCCCTCGCCCCATACTTACCTTCAGAGTCTGGCACGATGATCTTCGGTGGACTGGGAACACGTTTGCACTCTTCAAAGCTGATCGCGAACTGAGGAAATGCCAGTAAGCTGTATAATGGAATAAATAGGTTTTTCAACTTTGATTCATATCTCAGGCATTTTTGATTTTGGCACCAAATTTTCAACATGGGGTTTTGAGACCCCTCCTCATGAATTCTGGCACTGTCATGGCATTAATCGGCCCCAAAAGGTGATTTCCACGGTCACTGCACGGAATCACATTTTGGGACTGATTAACGAAACGACAGTGCCAGTGTTCATGAGGTGGGCTCTCAAAAAGCCTATGTTGCAAATTTGGTGGAAAAAATCCCAAAAATCACTGTTTTACGAGCGTGCGTTGCGCAGTTTCCACGCACGCTCATAACTTTGTGAATTTGTAATATTTTCACTCCAGATTTTCAAAATTGGCATTTTCCCACACCTACTTATGAACAGTACAGCTGTAATTTTACATATCCTCGCTGAAATTGTTTTCACATGTCCGGCGCAGAATAGCGCAGTCGCTGTGCGAAATCAGTTTTTGGAACAGTTTCAGGAAATGACGGTGACACTGTTCATGAGCAGAAGTCCTAAAATGCCTATGTTGAAAATTTGGTGACAAAATTCCATAAAATGACTGTGTTACAAGCGTGTGTTGCGCAGTTTCCACGCACCCTTGTAACTTTGCAAATTTGCACTATTTTCATGCCAGATTTTCAACACTGGCATTTTTTCACACCTCCTTATGAACAGTACAGCTGCCATTTTTCACATCCTGCCCTAAATGTGTTTTTGCACCTGTGGTGCACAACGGCGTGGTCACTGTGAGAAATTAACGTTTCAGACACATCAACAGAATCACACTGCCACTGTTCATGAGGGGAGGTCCCAAAATGTCTATGGTAAAGATGTGGTTAAAAAAATCCCTAAAATAATTGGGCTACTGACGTGTGTTGCACAGTATCTATGCATGCTCATACCTTCACCAATTTTTCATATTTTCACTCCAGATTTTCAACGTTGCCATTTTTTTACATCTCCTCATGAACAATACAGTTGTCATTTTCCACATCCTGCCCAAAATGTGTTTTCGTCCCTGTGTCACCAAATGGCATAGCCACCGTGCAAAACCACCTTTCAGCTAACAAACTGATAGTGCCGCTTTTCATGAGGTGGGCTCACAAAGAGCCCATGTTGAAAATTTGGAGTGAAAATACCAACACACGATTACGGTGTTAGGGTTTCCAACTGTAGCAACCCACCCTGTAGAGACTGAAAGGCGTCAGGGGTGTGACTTGTGATCATCGGCTGTAATGCTCACACCATTCCACCCCCAACCCCACCCTGCAGCCAGTGACAGGCGTCATGGTGTGCCTTGTACTGTTCGACCACAAAGTTCACCTTATTCTCCTATACTGTAATCACCTCAGCATATTTCCTTATGGAATGGGGTAAGTATAATGCCCAAAGACCCCAAAGCACACCACAACACTTGTCAGTGTCTACAGGGTAGGGTGAGGTGAAATGGCATGAGCATTATAGCTGATGACCCAAAGGCACACCCCAATGCCTGTCGGTCTCTACAGGGTGGGGGTGGGGCTGGCGTCATTTTAATACTTCACTGCCATTCCTATTATGCTTCTCTAACTCCGGCACTACCAATGCCAATGCCAGCGAGACAACATTTGGCATTGACAAATACTTGCTGATTGGTGTGACGCTGTTCTTCCAATGCAGAGCAGAGTTTTAGGGCCAATTCAGTGTTACTCCAATCATCAGCCAGGCTTACTATGATAGAGTTTTAGCTTGGTGGGTGGAGGTGGTATGAACTTCAAAAGGAATAGCCTATCCAATCAAGAATCAGCTATCTCCTTTGATCTGTGCTGCCCAGCAAGCCAAGCTGATCTGTCAGAGTCAGCCTGGAATGGATGGAATGTCTGGCTTGCTGCCTGCTTAGGTCTGCTCATGCTCAGACACTGTAAACATTTAATTTGCCAGTCTCAGTTCTCTTCTTGGACTCTTTATTACATGTTCTTAATCATCACTAATTTCACTTTTTTTACTGCATTAGTAGAAGCTGCTGTTCACAGCCAAAACTATCATGTAAAGCAGTCTATATAAGGAATGTCAGGAATCTTGTACTAACAAAATACAAGATTCTGGTGCACAATGAATAAGAGTAATCATCCCACTGAAGCCCCACATGAGTTGAGCGTTTTTTGAAGCAGACATAGCAAGGCAGTTTGCAAAGTTGTAGCCCAAGTTAAACTACAGAATTCATCACAAGTTTGAGAAAACAAGATTTTCCACAGTACAGAGCAGGAACACGTAACACAGTTTTGCTAAGTATCTAAATGGTATTAAATTATGTTGCGTGCCAGTCAAGTTGCCTTTGATATCCCATGTGGGACCTCCACAAACCAGCACTGACTGGTGTTCTGAAGAGATAGAGAGTGAGGGATATCACCTTTCAGGCAGGAGTTGAACATTTTCTCCAGCTTTGTTCATGAGGTGGGGTCATAAGAAGGCTATGTTGAAAATTTGGTGTAAAAATATAAAAATAAAGAACAAAGTTATGGCTGGCCTGATGGCGCTGAGGGTTGAGGAGCTGGACGCCACACCTCGCTCCACGCCGGTGACTCGGGTTCGGGAATAAGCCCAGGTCATCGGGGGTCAGCAGGAGAGGACTAGGATTAAACATCTGATGACAGCTCTCCTAGTCCTGGGGAACAGGGTGGGACTCATGTCACGCTCTAGCAGTCCCTGGGGACACCCGGTGGCACTGCAGACATGCGAGTGTCTAGGGGAGGGAGCACAGTGGACATCTGCACATTTGTGCATGGACGTCCTTGCACATCTGTGCTCCCATTGGTCAGAAAAGGGAAAAAGGGCTGCCTGATGGCTGCACCCTGCAGTGTGGGGAGGACTGTCGTGGAATCACGCTGGGGGGTGTGGCGCTGGTCCAGCTGGTAAGGGACAGGGGAGCCCTCCAGCAGATTGGCCATGGCTGTGCCGGACCCCCCCATCATGCAAGTGAGCCTGCTGCTCTCCCCGCAGGCAGGGCCAGTGGCTGGATGACCCTGCCGATAGGTGCTGCAGCAGGGCGCTAAACAAGGTTGTGATAAAAAAACCAAAAACAACAAAGTTGTGAGCCTGCATTGAAATTCACAAATGCAGGCTCCTAACTTTGGTAATTTTCAATATTCTGACCCCAAATTTTCAACATAGCCTTTTCTTCACAGCACCTTTTGAATGTGACAGATGTCATTTTTCAGATCCTGGCCAAAATGTGTTTTTGCATTCCAAAAGGTAATTTTGCAGTTGCTGCACAAAATCACCTTTCGGCCAGGAGTTGAACATTTTCTCTGCATTTGTTCATGAGGTGGGGTCATAAGAAGGGTATGTTGAAAATTGGGGGCCAAAATATTAACAAACAAAGTTATGAGCCTACATTGAAACTTACGAACGCAGGCTTGTAACTTTGGTTTTTGACCCCCAAATCTCAAAATAGCCATTTCTTCACAGCACCTTATGAATATGATAGCTGTCATTTTTCAGATCCTGGCCAAAATGGGTTTTACCTTTCGGCTAAGAGTTGAACATTTTCTCTGCACTTGTTCAGAAGGTGAATTCATAAGAAGGGTATGTTGAAAATCTGGGCCACAAATAAAGAAAGATAAACTGCCCAACTTCATCACATCTACATTGTATTCTTAAATGTTAATAAAATGATTCTGCTGGCCCAGTGACTTAGAGGTCTGAGACAGCAATGCTTTACCTCTTGCCACACCGGCAACCCATGTTCGTGGTACGAGCGGGTAATAGGGGGCCAGCCAGGGTGGTAGAGGCTCGAGTGTCCAGAGGACAGCTTTCCTCTTCCAGGGAGGGCTGCTTGGAAGTTCCGCCGAATTACTGCCCCCCAGGTTAAAGTCAAGGGGCGGTGCAGTGAGGATTTCAATGTAAGGAAGGGTGCCACGGGACCACGTATGTGCGAGCACCTCCATGCTTGCAAGGCGACATATACACCCTGGCAATGGGGAGGAAGGGGAGAAGAATGGAAAATGTCCGGCGGTGGCAGGATGAATCATCGGCCCCTCACAGGCTGTGCACCGGTGACCAGGAGCTGATCCCACAAGCCAGGGACAGTGGAAAGTAAGACCACCCGGGGGAGCCGGGTGACGGAGCTGGGGGGGGGGGCGACTGGGAAGGAAAGCTGCAGCGGGAGGAGGAGAAATAGAATAAGAAAAAAAAAAATTAAACTGATTCCTTCATTGAAGCAATTTTCAATATCACTTTCTCTGGTATCAGCACCACATACCTCCTATGACACCAGTGCAAATGGCGAACATTCGGCATTGACAAATGATTGTTGAAGTTTGTAACTCTAAAGCAGAACTGATGTTTGAAGCTAATAATGTTGTAGACGTTTTCTTAAAGTTAATAAGTCTGAAGTTAGCAGTCGGCAGATTCTTAGATGCTGTGCTGTAAGGTTACTAGATGCCTAGATGATTAGTTCTCCAGATTAAGTAGAGATAAATAGATGTGTGTATTTCTGATTATATAAAGCTACATAATATCTCTGCTACTTGTAAAAGAACAACAGCAAAAGTATAAGACCTAAGTGACGTGCAAGCTGTACTAGGTACTCTATGTACTGCATCAGTTTTCATAGTTAAGCTGCTTTCTAGTTTATTAGTTCAAAGCAGTGATATATGTGTGTTTATATGGATTAAAATGGCTAAATGAAGTTTAATCAGAGCAGTCAGATATGATTGTACAGTTAGTCTTTTCGACATCCTGTGTCAGACCCCCTCTGCTGAACCATGTGTGTGTGTCTCCATTTGCTTTACAGATTAATAAAATCATATTAATTTCAAGACACCTGTGTATGCATGTGCAACACTTTCTGAATCTACTCAGCCCTAATATTAATCTCCAGGTCCAGTTTCCCCAACACTACCTGTTACAATTTTAAAGACAAGTTTCAAAGTACTCCAAACACTACCCACAAATCTCTTTTCTTTCTCCCCACTTACATTTCTGCTTTCAGCATGAAGAGAAATATAAATAAATATAAATATACCTTTAAGCTAAAGCTCAGTGCTTACTCTCTATCAGCAGTCTGTTCTTCCAGCTCAGAAATCCAGTTCAGCTCTTCCAAATGCCCATCGCACCAGTCAGGGTCTCAGCCTAATCTGGAAAAATCATCTGTCAGCAGTCAAGGTTGACATTCTTTCCTTTGACACCTTCAAACACCTGGTTACGCACTTTCCTAAACCACTAATCTGCACTATTGTGTTGGTCTACCACTCCGCAGAGTGCCTGATGCCCTTTTTTGAAGACTTCTCTGTACTCTTGTCTGTATTTGCATCTCAAACACCATGTCTTCTGATTCTTGGAGGCCTCAACATCCATCTTGATCAACCTGAAGGCTAAAATGTCAAACCCTTTGTGGAGCTTTTCAATCTCTTTAATCTTTCTCAGCATGTTACTCACAATAAAGTTTACTGGCTTTACCTCTTCATCGCTCAAGGGCATTTCATAATTTGCTATGGCTGAGCATTTTCCGACCATTCCCTACTTCATTTTGATATTAATTCCTTTTCCACTTCTGCAAATACCAACCAGGACATCCCATAGATTGGACATTCCCTCCATGCAATAGGGATCTGGTACAGAATCCCGGTACTGAGAATACCGAGTTGCGAAAGCCCAACAGTGAAATCCCGACAGCCATATTCCCAACAGTGCCAGACAAGACAGGTGTAATGTTCAGGAAAGTGTTTGTAGTGGACCATGCTCCCTGCACCCCCCTGTCATATATAATAAACAATCCCAGAAACTGCACAAATCACCACACATGGGGATTTTGCCACAGTTGAGAATGTGGCTGTCAGGCTTTCAGTGTTGGGCTTTCGGGCGTCGGGATTGTCAGTGTTGGGATTTTGTACGGATACCTTTACTAGATCTGCTTGAATTTGATTCCATTCTAACTAATCTCCTTAGTGAATTGCAACTTAATGAATGTCCAGAGACCTTGGCTGGGCAGTACAATAACACACGTACCTCTGTTTTGAGCAAACTTGTTCCTCCTCAGTTACTTAAAGCCTCAGCTCACCCACCTAACCCTTGGTTTTCACCTAGACTACTCCCTGAAAAGAGGAAATGCAGGCAACTTGAGAGAAAATGTCATAAGCATAGTCTAACAGTGTTTTATGAATCTTACTATGAACACTGCAAGAAATACAACCAACTTCTGCTGTAAGTCAGGAAGAATCATTGTGAAGAAATTTGAAAAAATAATTACTTCCCAAAGAGGCAATCTGAGGAAACGTTTTTATTCCCTAAACACACTGGCCCAGATATTCAAAAGGGTTGCGCCATGCGCAATAGGGTTGCGCCAGCACAAGTCCAAAAATGCGCCATTCTGCGATATTCAGTGGGAGGCAGATGCACACCCCAAATCACACTGCGCAAGAGCGCAATGATAATGGATGCATGTGCAACTGAAGGGGAGGAACCATGCATAAATGGTGCAGTGCGATATTCAACAACATGCACCATGCACAATAGGGGAGCAAGCGGAAGTTGCGTGATAGCGGAAATGAGCTAAAATAAAAAGGAACAAGAGAGAGGCTCAAGAACGCTACAGGGAAGGCACATGCTGCTGAACATAGCCAGCCACACAGGCAACACACACACAGGGCAGGACAGAGACAGAGCACCTTGAATCCCCAGGAACAGGGAAGGTGTGGGGAGCCACAGCCACAGCCAGTGCAAAAGGAGGAAGTGCCACACAGCACTGAGGCCACCACAGAAAGGTGTTCCCGGTGCAGGGGAAGTAGCAGCCAGGACAGCGGGGGAACACAGAAATAGCTGCCGGGGGGGGTGAACACAAGCCAGGGACATGGCCAGTGCCACCATCTAGATGGAGGCAGTTATGAGGGGGTGAGAAGGCAGGCAGCAGAGGCGTGGCGTGGAAGGGCCGTCGTGATGCCCCAACAGGCAGTACTGAGCCCACCAGCTTGAGCTGTCACACTGGTACCGAGATCGTGAGCGGTACCACCTGAACCGGCAATTCTGAGGTGGCTCTGTGAGCTGTGCAGTGATGTGATGCAGGCACCTACACGGCGGAGCCATGCTCTGTCAGTGGAGACAAAAGCGACAGCTTGCATGTGCCTGCTCACCATGGGTACCTTCCAGAGACCAACAGGGGACATGACGGGCATAAACTAGTCGGCCGCGTCATGCCACCTCACCCGATTCCTCAGTGCACTGCTGCCACATGCTGCAGAGTGCACCCATTTCCCCAGCACACTGGCGGAGTGCACAGCAAACATACAGGAGTTCCACAGGGTAGCACGTATGCCTGGCGTGCTAGGGACAATAGACTGCACCCATGTGGCCATCCGCACACCACCTGGCCCCGAAGGGGCCGCATACATTAATCAGAAGGGGTATGCAAGCATCAACTGCCAGGTGGTGTGTGATGCCAGGGGGCACATAATCAGTGTCTATGCCATGCACCCTGGGGGAGCACATGATGCCTTCATCTGGCACCAGTCAGCACTGTGCCACAGATTCGAGAGTGGGGACATCCCCACTGGCCACTTAGTGGGTAAGTATGCAAACCACGTGGAAAGACATGGAGCTTGGGAGGGGCATAGTCAGAGGTGACATGGGTATTGGCCTAGATGGCCCAAGGCAGGGCGATGCTGATCACCAAACTAACTTCCACCCTCTACACACAGGTGACAGTGGATACCCACTCCGTCCCTGGCTGCTCACACCATACCGGCGGCCCGCGACCCCATTGCAGCAACGCTACAATGAGGCACATGCCACCACACGCAATGTCATCGAGCGGGTGTTCGGGATGCTGAAGGCACGTTTCTGTTGCCTGGACACATCTGGCGGTGCCCTACAGTACAGCCCCTCAAAGGCCTGTGGGCTATTCCAGGCCTGTTGCATTCTGCACAACATGGCCAATGACTGTGGGATAGCCATACAGGTCGAAGAGGGGGAAAGCGATGGGGATGATGAGGACGCTGGTGAAGATGGTGATGGGCAGCCCCCCCTTGGGCGACGGGACCCCCAGCTGATCCGGCTGGCACAGCTGCACCGGGACACCATCACAGAAGAGCACTTCAGCCAATCCAGGTAAGTCATGGGGCCATGTGCAACCACCAGTGGCAAAGGCACAACCCACAAACTTGCATGGACAAACACCAGGGGTGCATGTTGTCAAGGGAAGTGGCTGAGCATGGAACCACACACCGCCAGGGATGGGCAAGGTCTAACATGGCACATGGTCACACATACACTCACACACACCTCACAAGACATGCACAAAAGGTAGGAGCACACTGACCCCGATCGCCACCCCTAGCCACACACACGTCCACAGACCACCATGCCCAGTGCCTGTCATTGTGCGTGTATCAGACGCTGGGCACCATTGCACAGTGGTGGACAGCACAACGCAAGCATCATCATGCACACGCCACAGTGGACAGCAGCCAGGAGGGTGTGCAGATGGAACGTGTGTGTGTGTGCAGGGCCGGGTACCCCACCCGTGCATTGCACGCAGAACAACACAATGCACACAGGGCAGCATCAGACAGTAGCCGTGCTGGGAGACAGGTCAGTCATGTGCCACAGTGCCACGGCTGCCACGGATGTGTGGGTGGCCCCGCTGAGACCCACCAGCAGTGACAGGATGACCAATGGCCTCATGGGGTGGCACTGACGGTCCCCCAGGGGTTCCACTGCGTGAATGCGACTGTGCTCGCACAGGGGTCTGCAGCACACCGAACATGCCTACTTGGGATGCCCACAGCTGAACCCGGTGTCGACAAGGAGGGTGTCGCATGACACCAGGAACGGGGGGTGGACATTGCACTGCGTGGTGTCTGCGACGCATGGGCAAATAACTGTGTGCCCATTGTGGCCATGACAGCTGTGATTGCCTGTGTCTGCCTGTCAATGGCAGCAGTCACATTCTCCCGCAACCGGTCCATCCCTGCCAGGAGCAGAGCGTTGTCTCTGCTGCGCTGCTCCTCTACCTGGTGCAGAGCCGCACTGAGTGCATCCACCGCCATCACAAGCCACACCTACTGATTGACTGATGCTTGGAGTATGCGGGTGTGCTCATCTAAGAGGTCATCTGCCTGATCGGCATGCTGTCCCTCATGGTGTTCACGGCCCTCATGGTCAGCACCCCTTGAGGATGGGTGCTGTACACCAGGGCCAGGCCTGGGCATGTCCACAGGTGGTGCACTGATGCCGCCCCCTGACACTGTACCCTGATGGCCATTGGCCAACTGCTGACACTGCCCCTCCGGCTGCCGCTCTCCAGGGCTCAACGGTGCCACTGCAGTGGCCGCAACAACCCCACTGTCCTGGACACACGCCAGTGCTGCCCCACTGGTGCAGACAGGCGCAGGCTGGGACTGTGATGTCACGCAGGCCTCCACGGCGGCACCACCCACAGCCATGCCCATGATGTCACCTGCTGTGTGGCCATCCTGTGGGCCACACGTATCACTGCCCATGACGTTAGTTCCATCATCGTTGGTGACGGATCCGGCACCAGCCCTAGTCTCAGCATGCTGGCATCCATGGACGCTGGCATGCTGGGACATGGGCAGGGCCTCCTTCGCACCTGCTCCACCAACATCAGTCCAGATGTCCAGGTGGGCCCACTGTCGCCCTGACCCTTGTATGCCTGTGGAGGTGGATGGGCCCTCCTCCATCTCCATGCTACCACCCTCAGTGGAGAAGCCCACCACCACAGACCCATGTAGATGCTCAGGAGCTGTAAGGGAAAAACAGTAGCATTAATGTATGTGACCTACCCTGTCTCCCCCACCATTGACAGACCAGGACCTACCATGCAGTGTCGGGCTACCACCCATCTGGAATCCACCACTCGGAACACCCTCGATGGTGCAAGGCTGCATGATGGCAGCAACCCGCTCTTCTTGTGGGGTCAGGCGTTGCACCTCCGGCTGTCCCCCACCAGTCGCAGACTGTGCTGCCCTGATGGCAGCCACCTTCTCCTTAATTCTCCGCCTGTCCGTGCCCATCTTCTTTTTGCACTCCTGCACAGACTGCTGGTGGCTGCCATGCAGGTTGACAGCATGCACCACCTCTTCCCATGCAGTAACACGGGCCTGTGGTGTTCCCTGGCGTCCGCTGAGCAGCGGCTTCTGGTCGAGGTATGCCTCAAACAGGGCATCTGTTTCTGCCTTGGTGAAGTTCTGCCTCTTCTTCCTCCCACGTCTCTGTTCCTCTTCCTCCACCTCACGATCGGTCATTATTCCTCCTGTGAGAATGACAGGTGTTACCTGTGACTGTGCAGTCCCATGCATGTCCCAAACACCACAGTCCACACTCCCAAACAGCATGCAACTCACCGCAATAGACTGCAGTAACTGACTATGGCCAGTGCAGCCCGATGTTGCAGTTTTATAGCGCAATGCATGCAAATGAGGTGAGGTGCATTTTTAAGTGAATGCAAATGCAGTGACTGTGCTATTGAATGGCTGATTAGCTGATTTGCATATGCCGGCTGACTATTGTGCTGTTGCGCTTTGCGCAGTTGTATTGAATGTGCTGAGCCAAGGGCGCAGTTCTGTGATGTGCGCAGTACACACCTAACTGCGCATGAGCGGGGTGATGATGCAGGCACCTGCCGCGCTGCTGCTGTGTTGTGCATGGGAGGCAATGCAGGGCACAGCCACCATTGTGCCAGTGGCGCTGCTGCGCTGTTCACATATATGGCGCTGTGGCACTGAGGCGCCGTAGGCACACTGGGGCCACAGCACGGTAGGCCACTACAGGAGGTGGCACACAGGCATCCAATCACGCTACACGCATTGGGTTCCAATTGCGCTGTGGCTGTCCATGCGCGAGAGACCCTTGACTCTGTGCCCGACCTTTGCCCCCTAGGCACCATGCATCAGGCATGCGTGCACCACTATCGTGCTGTTCAGTGACAGCGTGATAGAGAATGGCAGCGCTGTACTGCGCAGCATCTGCACGTGGCAGGACCGCGCTGCCGAGCGCCATTTTGAATCCAACTCTTTGCTGAGATAGTGCGGAGAAGGGCAGTGATGTGGAGCCAGGTGGAGCTTGCAAACCTGGTGGCCATTGTAGAGCCCCATGCTGGGGCTCTATATGGTGATGCACCCTGGACAGGGCCAGGAGGGCAGTTTGGCAGGAGGTGGCTGATGCGCTGGAGGAGGCCACTGGTACGGGGACCTCAGGCGCAGGGACCTAGACCTGCTTGCCCACCTGCGGGCATGTGCCAGGAGGGGCACAGTGCCACGGCCAGGTAGGTGCCCCATCCATACACTGTTATCGTCCATACGGGTATCACGGTTACATGTGTCCGGCACATGGGGGGGCCATCCAGTGTTGGCCGTGGTGGTGGTATCGGGGTGTGGGGTGGATGGGTATGGCCATGTGGGATTGCACACACATGGGGGCGGGGGGACTTTGCTACCAGATTGTACTGATGTTCCTCTCTCCATGCTTGTACCTTAGGCCCAGAAGAGCGCAGGCAGGCGAGGGAACAGAGGCGCCGCCTGGAGGACCAGCAGGATGGGAGGGGTGAAGGTCAGCAGTGGCGCAGGGACCAGCCTGATGATGGTGAGTGCCTTACATCCATGATTACTATTGCATGCTGTATAACTGAGCGGGCAGCGGGGCATGGCCACCATCCATTGACACCACTGCCATGCACGCAACTTGTTACAGTCAGCACTGTCCAGTGGTACTGCATGTCTGGGAGTGCGTCAATGGTGGTCCATGCGTGCAATGGGCACATGGCTGTGCCACTGCCTTCACACCGCATAGCCAAGTCACTGTACAGCCACGGTGGTGCTGTGCAGGACATGGGCGGTGTGTGCAGTGGTCCACATGGCTGTGGCTGCCTGGGTAGGCAGGTCTTGTGAATACAGTCACTGTGGGTGGTCGCACACCATCACAGGGGTGTGGCACATGGCTATATGCCTTGCACAATGGGTGGGCTGCAGGGGGATGGACAGTCACACTTATTGACTCTGCTCCCTCATCCTAGGTGGACGGCGACTCCAGGCACTGGAGTGTGGACTGCAGGAGCTGCTACAGGTGGTGAGGGTGACCCTGGAGCTCCTGCAGAGAATGGACCGCCATGGGATGAGGAGGTGGAGTAGACATCAGCGCCACGTGACGGAAGACTGGGGCAGACGCTGAACAATCCATGCCCCTAATTACACCTTCCCTGCTGGACCCACCCTCACACTCCTTCTTCCCTCTCCCATATGTTCACCCCTGCCCCTTACCCGCCCCACCTGATTTGTGGCCCTTCCCCCCATTGTACATAGTTGTATATAGTTTTTGTATTACATGTTTTAAATACATTTGTTTTGTTATGAAAACTGTGGTGGTCTCTGATTTGCAGCGGGCTATAGATGCTCAGCTGCAGTGGTGTGCATGGCGTCAGGGGTGGTGCACGCATGGGCATGTGTGTGTGTCCAGTAGGGAACCACCTATGGTGTGGGTTGGAGGATCAGTCACTGTCTGTGGTTTGTGTGTTGTTCTCTGTGCACTGGATGCCTGTGTGCAGTGGTCCATGGAGCATGCACTGTATGCATGGCACCCCTGTCAGACCGTCCATGGCCTGTGCAGCTGACACCCTTGCATGTCTGTGATATGCATGGTTTGCTGGCGTGTCAGTGGTGGCTGTCCATGCTGGATAACAACTGTACCCGGCACAATGCCAGGTTGCCTGCCATCACCAGTATGGTGCACGTCTGCCTCTGGTGGCGCTGTGGCCTCTGCTGTTGTTGTCCCCCCTCCATGCTGTCACTTGTGTCTGTTGCAGGGGATGTGCTCCAGTGTCTGTCACTTGTGCTCCGGCAGCATGCTGGTGGCATACAGCTTCATGGTGCCTGCGCAGGGTGGCTGGCACACCTGTGCAATGTAGGGGTGCTGGCGGTGTGTACACGTCAGCCGTGACCACACGCTAGTGGCTTGGTTGACCCACTACTGTGTCCCTGTGTTGGTGTGCCCTTGGGTATGGGTGGGTGTTTGCCCATGCACTGTGTTGCATTCTGTGTGGTGCATGCTTCCATGCAACACTCTGCGTGTCTGTGCTGGCTGTTGTGGCCAGTGCTGGGATGGGATGTGTCCTTGGGAGGGTGTGCAGGGTGCTCTACCACTGGTGGTGGGGTCCAGGGCATGCCCTGTAGCATGTGGGGTACCTCATGTGGCGATGCGTGGTTGGTCGCTCAGCTGTACCTCGGGGGGGCACATGCAGGGTGGCACTGTGTATGCTGTTGTTGCATTGCTGTCTGCTGCCACCCACAGCAGGGTGCACATGGTGGGGCTGCCTTGCATGGCTCCATGGTGCACAGGGTTGCATTGTCACAGTGGGGGTGGTGGCATGCCTGGGGTGTCCTGCACTGTTGGGCGCTACTCCTGGGAAGGGTGTATGGTGATCGTGGTTCAGGGTGTGCTCTGCATTGGTGGGATGGTGTGGCAGGGGGTGGTTGGCCGTACTTGTGTGCCAGTCACAACTTGCCAGGGGGTGTGCTGGGGCACCATGGCCCAGCTGTGGGTTGGTTGCTGGTATCCATGGGCTGGTGGTTATTCCAGCTCTCCCCCGGTTGTGCAGTGCATGGGGTGTGGGGGACAATGTCTGTTCTGCTGTGTGCTCCTCTGCCTATTTGCGGCATGGGTAGTGGGCCCCTGCATCCCTGGTTGTGCTGTTGGATTGCTGCCCTGCTCCACAGGGTGTCCCTGGTTGCACTCTGGTGCATCTGGACTACTCCGCTGAGCATCCCTTGTTGCACTATGGCACATCAGATATGCGCATCTTCACATCCCTGGTTGTGCTATGACACAGGTGGTGCGATATTCAGTCATCTGCCATAGGTGCGTCTTGACCTGTGCGGTTTTTGAATATCGCACTTCTTGCGCATGGGCGCAGTGGACTTGTGCTTGCTCCTGCTGTTGCACACTTTTTGGGTGCAGTTTGAATATCTGGGCCACTAAGTCTAACTGCACTAAATCATCCTTCTCACTCACTGCTCAGGACCTCCATCATTTATTTGATGACAAGTTGAAAACTGTCCCTCTGTCTACTTCCTCCCTAACTTCAGTACTCACAGACTCAGTTGACAGCTGCTCTACTACCATTTCACCCTTCAACCATGCTACTGAAGATGATTCTCTCTCCATACTGAAAAACTTCCATTCAGAGTAATCACCCCTGGGTCCTGCTCTGTCTTGGTTAATAAAAAGCTCACTTCATAGCTTAATTTTACTCATCACTGCCTTCATCAACTCCTCCTCCTCCTTGTTGACTGGGGTTTTCCCTCCTTTTTCAAGACAGCGTCAGTCCTTCCCATTTAAAAAACGCCTTTACTAAACCCAAACATTCTTACTAACTACTGTCCAATCACCCAGATGTCATGTATTTCCAAGGTGTTAGAGAAAGCAGTAGCCCATCAACCAACATGGAAACATAGACGATGACTGCAGAAACTGACCAGTCCCTCTAATCTGCCCACGTTATCTTATCATACGCAGGACCTGTTTTCCTTGTGAGGTCTTCGCTTAGCTTATTCTCCCTGTTGTTCTTCATGTTTCCACCTTCCTCATCCCTCTGAGTAACTACTTTACCCGTGACTCGGTTCCAGCTGTGTTTAAAGCTGTGTATGGATTTTGCGTCTGCCACCTCTGCTGGCAGACCATTTCATGGCTCAACCACTCTTCCTGTAAAATATTTCTTTACAACCCTTTTAAACCTTTCCCCATTAATTTCCACTCATGACTGTATGTCCTACAGTAGTTTCTCTTTTCCTGGTAAATAGCTCTTCACAATTCATCTTATTTATTCCTTTCAAGAACATGAAAGTCTCTATCGTGTTCCCCTTCTCTTGTCTGTTTTTGAGTGACTACATGTTTAGTGCCTTTTTAATTAGTTGACCTTCAGGCTTCAGTCACCGCACTGACTCTCGAGTCTCTCTTGATACTCGCTCAGCTGTCTCTTTTTACTTCACTCAGTCGGTCAAGTTTTCTTATCACTCAGGATTTTTTGATTTAGGCACTTAGCACATTTTATGCTTTTCTTACACAGACTCCCAGCCCATGCCCCAGAGCAATGCATCAGATATGGGCTTAAACCCACCCAGTTACTAACCATTTTTTTTCCTGGCTGATGTTCTGACCACCCCCCCCAAAAAAAAACCTTGCCCTGATCTCTCTCTGTCTGATGCCATTCCATTCAATACCCAGCCCATACGGGTCATGAAACTGCCCAAAGGTATAGAAACATGAATTACTGTACTGCAGAATATGTTCACTCCAGGTCTCCAGGTTTGCAACTCAGAGCCTTAAACTGCTACACTATAAGAGAACTTGTCCAGGTAAAACCAGACGTCTGCTAACCCTAATGCAACTGCCAACACCTGGTGACAGACCTAGGCTGTAACTACAAAATAGAAAAGCAACTAGCAGGTGAGGGCTGCAACGCAGATGTGCTCCACAGATTATTGAATATCTAAAAATGTGAAATAGGTGGGAGACTACTAACAGTTGAGCTTATTACAAGTTAAATTACAGTGCCTTAACTTGAACTGATAATAAACAAGAGACAAAATACAGAATATGGATGAATCCAGATATGATATTTCTAAGAGTCAACAAAACAGTGGCTAAGTGGACCAGGGGCAGCAAACTAAAAGAATGGGATGGAGCAGCTTTAAGCAATGAACAAAATACTGACACTAAACAGGCTGCAGTGCAGAAATTAGGCAACAACTAAATAGACTGTTGTAAAGCAAGCAGTAAGCAAACTGTAGTACAATAAGCAGGCACAATAAGGAATGTACAAAACCTGTATATAGGATATGCCCAGATAGGGTAAGGCTGAGGATGCACTACAACAGGTGAAATGAAATGTCACAGTCACCTTAGGTGGAGGAGTGTTGTTGGGCAGAGCCACAGTCCTAAGAATTTCAGGGAGTGTAGGGTGCACATGGATAGGGGGTCAGTGGAGCAGCCTGGCTGGCTGATAGTTGACCTCAGGCTGGCTCCAGGCAGACTCCTTGATATCCTTTGCACTCTGTCCTTAGCATGGAGGCTGCAGTGTGGAGGGCTGCTAGTGGAGGACAGCTAATAAAGGGAGTGCAGACCCACCCCTGCTACTTTCAATTGTTCAGAGAATGCTGCAGAGGCAGAAGAGCAATGACAGTGGTCTGAGAAGTAGACTGATGTCCTTGGCCAGGGGGAAGAAGTGCAGGAAAAATGCCTCACACTCACCCCTGTTGCTAGATCTGTACTTGGAAGCAGGCAGGAGCTGTAAAATGTAGTTGGAGTCGGTAGCGCTTTTGAAAATAATGTGTCATGCTGTAGACCCACCCCTGCTCCCTTCTGATTGGTCAGAGAACACTGCAACAGTAGCAAGGGGTGGGGTCCGAGAAGCAGGGTGATTAAGCTGACCTTTAAGCTTTCTGAGTCTCAGCAGGTCTATGACAGCATGAAACCCCACATGTATGGTCTCCAACTCCTTCACCTTCTCTGTGAGGTCTTTCTCTAGCTTTGGCACTTTGGGGAACGGAGGCCAGCACCAGCTACTGGTTCAGTTAGTAGTAGAAACTGAGGGGCTGCACACTTTTTTTTTTACCTTACAACAAGTTGCTACTCACTATTTCCTGTAGCTTCCTCTTCCCAAGGTCACTTGGGTCAGGAAGGAAGTTCCGAAGGGGCCATCTTGCAGAGGTCAAAGTCAGGTGGTTACTTGACCCACTCCAACCAATAGTGCAACAGCAAGAAGCAGGCAATCCTGCTTAAAAGGATCCCCTCCCAGCATGTCCTATCATGCTCTTGTCTGAGAGCATTAGTGAAACAGAGCAGGAATAGAACGGATAAGGAGACTGGCATCTTAAGTGTCAGAAATCATCAGCAGGTGACAGCAGGTACCTAGGGAACTCTAAAGGACTGGGGTCCTGAGGAGTGAGGCTTGGGTACTCCACACCATGGAATTCAATGAATGGTTGAAAAACTGGTGCAGAGCACAGGGTTTTGGCTTCATTGAGGACTGAGGGTCCATCTGGAGGGATACAGACCTATACTGGCACAATGATCTACATCTGTCCAGGAGGGGAGCCAGGATCTTAGGTGATAGGTTTAAATGCTTCACAGGAAAGCTTTTAAACTAGCCAAGGGGGAGGCACTGAAAAGGAGCAGGGAATTCCCAGCCTCCCCCCATGAAACAGGGTAGTTGACAAAGTAAACACCAAAGCAAAGAAGTCAATAAGATGCAGGACAGGGATCAATGGAGAAAAAGGCAAAGGTAGTAAAGACAGGGATGGGGCTAAAAGGGGTAAGGTCATCAAAACATGGAGGGCGATGAGTACCAATGCCCATAGTCTGGGTAACAAGCTTCCTGAACTAGTGGTCTTGATGGAAGAGGGACTGCTGGATATTGTAGCAGTCACAGAAACATGGTACACAAGAACCATGACTGGGATGTTAACATACCAGGGTACACAATCAACAGGAGGGACAGGGAGGGGTAAACGAGGAGGAGGAGTAGCTCTCTACATAAGGGAAGTAATCAAATCTATGGAACTAAAAGGTAAACAGGGAGGAGAGGAGGTACTGTGGGTCACCTTGGAGACAGGAAAGGGCACCAAAATCTGCACAGGTATTGTTTATAGACCCCATCTCAGGGGGAGGAAAGGGACAAGGAAATGATAGAAGGCATCCCTAGAATGGCAAAAAAAGGGGATATATTATTGATGGGGGACCTGAATATGCCAGATGTTAACTGGAGCACATTTGCTGCAGCCACATCCAAGAGCAGGATCCTTCTTGATGCTCTACAGAGGGCATGCCTCAGACAGCTAGTGTTGGAACCCACTTGGGAGGGAGCGGTCTTAGACCTGGAACTCTCAAACTGGGATGAAGAGAGGATCTCTGATTTAGAAGTGCATAGCCATCTGGGAACAAGTGACCAGCAAACAGTGAGGTTCACAATAAACACAGCCATAGAGTCAAGCCATACAAAAGCGAGGGTATTGAACTTTAGTAGAGCTGACTTTGGCAAAATGGGAGCTTGCATAAGGAATGCACTAGCAAATAGGCAAGAAGGAGGGGTGGAGGAACACTGGGGAAAAATCAGAACTGCCATCACAGAGGCAACAAGCCTTTGTGTGAAACAAATAAAACAAAGGAAAAAAACACTATGGTTCTCAAAAGAGGTGGCGGGGAAAGTTAGGGAGAAAAAGACAGCATTCAGGAAGTATAAGGAATTACAGAAGGCACAGGACAGGGAACTGTATCAGTTAAAGCAGAAGAAAGCAAGGAAAGCAGTCAGAATAGCAAAGGCCCAAACAGAGGAACAAATAGCCAATTCGGTTAAGAAGGGGGATAAAATCTTTTATAGGTAAATTAGGAGCAAAGAGACCAAGGGAGGGAGGGAGGGATAGTGAGGTTTAATAAAGGGAAGGGAGGTGGGCAGAGGGTGACAGTGAAAAGGCAGAGATCCTGAATGAATACTTTTGCTCACTTTTCACATAAGAAGAGGAGTGAGGAGGTACCTAAACCAAACAATAGAAGCACTCTGGATAGGGGAGTCGATACCAGTCCATTCACAGAAGAAAGGGTCTTGAAAGAACTCCTAAAACTCAAGGTGGACAAAGCAATGGGGCCTGACAGGATTCACCCCAGAATTCTAAAAGAACTAAGGGGAGAATTAGTGACACCACTGTCTACCCTTTTTAACAAATCATGGAAGTACCTGAGGACTGGAGGTTGGCAGATGTTATTCCCCTCCACAAAAGTGGGAGCAAGGCAGAGGCAGGAAACTACAGACATGTTAGTTTGACCTCAGTGGTAGGGACAATTGTGGAATCAATTCTGAAAGAAAGAATTGTTGAGTACCTAGATGTCAGCGGGGCACAGGACCCAAGGCAGCATGGATTCACAGTAGGAAGGTCATGTCAGACGAATCTAACAGATTTCTTTGACTGGGTGATCAAAGTAGTATACCAGGGAGGGGCTGTGAATGTGGCCTACCTAGACTTTAGCAAGGCATTTGACACAGTCCCATGCAAAAGATTAATAAACAAGTAAGCCAGCCTTGAAGTGGGTCCCAGGGTGGTAGCCTGGGTAAAACATTGGCTGGACAACAGGACGCAGAGGGTAATAGTAAACAGAGTCTACTCCAAGGAAAAGTAGGTTACTAGTGGGGTACCTCAGTATTCAGTACTGGGACTGGTCCTCTTTAATGTCTTTATAGGTGATACTGTGGAGGTGCTGGAAGGAAAAGTATGCCTCTTTGCAGATGACACAAAGATCTGCAACAGGGTTGATACACAAGGTGGGGTGGAAAGGATGAGAAGGGACTTGGCAAGGTTGGAGGAATGGTCAAAAGGACGGCAGCTTAGATTCAATGCAAAGAAGTGCAAACTTATGCACCTGGGAAACAAAAACCCAGGGGAACAGTACACAATGGGGGTGGTGGAGAGGTACTAACAACAACAAAAATGAAACAGAACCTGGGGGTAGTCATATCATATGACCTAAAGGTAGGCAAGCAATGTGAAAAGGCAGTAAGGAGGGCTGGGGAGATACTGGGATGCATAGGGAGAGGCATCACCAGTAGAAAACAGGAAGTTGTCATCCCTCTGTACAGACAGTTGATGAGACCCCATCTGGAGTACAGCATGCAGTTCTGGAGACCCCATATCATGCTGCAAATTTACATCTGCTTCAGCTGTTTTCCATCTCCCTTTTCATCAGAAGTTTAAAGCCTGCAGTTTGGGAACAAAAAGATCATCTGCCTTTGAACTGTGTACTTTGTTTCACCTTGTGCTGTGTGCTTAATTTGTGCCAGTGCTCCACTCTCTGTGGGACAGCCTTGTAACCTGCCTGTTAAAGCTCTGGTAAACTGGAGAATTGTGACTTTTACACCTGGGGCAGTGAGTGGGAGGAGAACCAGGGTCCTGCATCAGAGAAGAGGAGGGGCAGAGCGCTATAAAAAACTTGTGCTGCTCACAGCCAGGTATGCTGCAAATTTACATCTGCTTCAGCTGTTTTCTATCTCCCTTTTCATCAGAAGTTTAAAGCCTGCAGTTTGGGAACAAAAAGATCATCTGCCTTTGAACTGTGTGCTTTGTTTCACCTTTTGCTGTGTGCTTAATTTGTGCCAGTGCTCCACTCTCTGTGGGACAGCCTTGTAACCTGCCTGTTAAAGCTCCAGTAAACTGGAGAATTGTGACTTTTGCACCTGGGGCAGTGAGTGGGAGGGGAACCAGGGCCCTGCATCAGAGAAGAGGAGGGGCCGAGCACTATAAAAACTCGTCCTGCTCACAGCGTGAGCGTGAGTGGCGCGAGTGCCACTCCATAGAGAAAAAGGCTGCTTCTAAACTGGGAGACTTTAGGGAGATTAAGGGAGATTAGTTTGGTAATTTGGAAATGTTTTGCTTTAAAATGTTTGGTTAGAAGTATTTAATTTATGTTAAAGTCTAGGTGATATTAGGATAATTTCTTTGTAAATTAGAATGGGGTTCTAATTAAAAAAAAATTTTTAGATATATTTTAGTTGTGGAAATTTCTTTGAAAAATGTTGATGTTTAATTTTTTTAGGATGTTTATTTCTTTGCTGTCTTTTGAGTGTTGTAACTCAGAAAGAATTCATCACAGCAAAAAAATCTGCAAATAAAAATATTTGGTAAATTGGTTATTTTTATTTAATCAATCACAAAAAACAATTGTAACAAACCAAGAAGGAATACTTTTTATGGAATATTAAGAAATCAAACTTTGGGAGGATGTTATAGGCCTCTAAATCATTTTAGGCCTAATAATGCTATATCAAATTTATCTGGGGCAAGTTGTTTTTTACTAATACTGGGGGGAGATATTGAAGTGAATCCAGGGCCTTCAAATTTAGAACTTAAAATCTTTCATGATAATGCACATAGCATTAGTTCTAAATCTGATCTTTTAGCAACTTTACTGAAAGATAAAGATCCATGTATATTAGGGTTAAGTGAAACATGGCTCTCAAACAAACATCAAGATGAAGAATTTGGCACTCAGGATTATAAAATATGGAGAGTAGATAGAAAGACTAGAGGGGGGTGTGATGCTTCTTTTAAAACAAACATTAGGTTTTTCAGAAATTATAATACAGGGTAGTGAAAACAATATAGAATTTTTAGCTGTATACCTGGGACACCTCGGATTGATAATTTCAATCATTTATTCACCCCCAAGGGTAAAAATGATTGACCTGGAGATAATTCTAACTAAGATAGCAGATAAAGTAGGAAGTAGACCATTAATTTTGATGGGAGATCTAAATTGTGATTGGAAAAAAATTAGAGGGAGACAATGAAAATATATAATAATTAACCTAGGATTAAAACAACTCATAAAAAAACCTACCAGGCACATATCAAATATGACAAATGGATCCATATTAGATTTGATTTTGGTATTTACTCAAATTGAAATTGAAGAAGTGAGTGTTTTATCACCATGTCTTGGAGACCATAATTTGATCTGGGCTACTTTGCCCAGGTCTCAGTTTAATCAAAATCGGGTATATGAAAATAAAAATTGGACTAGGGACTTCAGAAGATTTTCAGAATCTAGGTTTTTAGATAGTGTTAGTAAAATAAAATGGGATAGATGTAAATTCATTCCAGATATTGACACTTCAATTGAATATTTTAGCCAAACTTTTGAAGAGGTATGTGATTTTCATGCACCAAGAGTTAAAGCAAAGAAGAAATTAAATAAATTACCATGGATAAATGACGGACTCTTGAAACAAATTCAAATCAAAAATAGAATTTGGAAAAAAGCATTGAGATCAAAATTAGAAAAGGATTGAATTTCTTTTAAGGTTGCTAGAAATAAATGTAAAAGGTTAATTAAGGCTTCAAAAATTTCATTTTACAAAAATAAAATAGATTCAAGTATAGATCCAAGACAGTTTTGGAGAGTGGTCATGAAATTAACTAAACCAGGATGCGATTCCTCAGAGGAGATATTAAGATTAAAAAATTGGGATATCATTACTGAAAATCCGGAGGAAATTTGTAATGTCTTAAATAATTTTTTGTAGATCTCCCAAATTGTGAAATTCCTTCTAATTTAGACTTAGAACAAACTAATGTAGAGTTTATACAAAATAAATTTCCTCCATTTAGATTTAAAATGTTAACAGTCACTAAAGTATATAAAATTGTTCAAAATATAAATGCTCATAAGGCTTTTGGTAGTGATTGTCTGGAAGGTAAATTCTTAAAGCTAGCTGCTTTTCATATAGCACCAATTATCACTTATTTATTTAATTGGAGTCTTCAAATTGGATATTTTCCCTTATCTTGGAAAGATAGTAGAGTAAAACCTATTTTCAAGGGGGGGGGGGGGGGGGATGCGGTAGAAGTTAATAATTATAGGCCCATAGCCTTACTACCTCTTTTGTTGAAATGTTTTGAAAAACTTGTCTCTAGCCAGATAATAGAATATTTGGACAGATACAGTTTGTTGACAACTAAACAATCTGGTTTTCGTAAAAACTGTTCTACTACAACAGCCCTTTTGGAATTTTATGACCCAATAAATAGGTCATTGGGGGAAAATAGGGAGACAGCTGTTATTTTTGTAGATCTTTCAAAGCCTTTTGACCTGGTGGACCACCCCTTACTAATTGAAAGACTTCATGAAATTGGCATGAGGGAAGATCCCTTAAATTGGTTAAAATCTTATTTGGATGATCGTTCCCAGAGAGTCGAGGTACAGGGATGTTTGTCAAGAAAGAGGAAAGTAAATAGAAGAGTTCCGCAGGGATCAATTTTAGGACCTCTTTTGTTCCTAATATTCATAAATAACTTGCCATCGACTATAGAAAAATCAGAGATTTGACTTGATGCCGATGATACGGTTATAATTGCCTCTGGAAAAATGGAAGAAATATTACAAACCAACTTGCAGTCTGATTTTCGAAGAATTGAGGGGTGGTTCACCAGGTCAGGGCTGATAACGAACACAAAAAAAGCAAAGTGTATGAATTTCCCATTGAAAAAAAGTGGTGAACTTGTTTATGATTTATCCATTTATACAGGAAATCAAACTAAATTAGAACAAGTTAAAGAATATAGTTATTTAGGGATTATATTTGATGAACATCTGTCCTTTTCAAATCATATTATTGCATTGATTAAAAAAATAAATGGAAGGGTAGGGGCGTTAAGAAGAAGTACTGATTGTTTATCTTTTTTAGATTGAAAAAACTGGCAGATCAGTTAATTATTTCAGTGCTAAGATATGGAGAATTAATATATAGAAATGCAAATAAAACCCTATTGTCTAGAATAGATAGAACTTATCATCGCTTAGCAAGATATGTATTACAAGGAAACTATCGGATCCATCATTGTTTATTGTTGAAGAAAGTGAACTGGTCACCTTTAGACATAAATCATAAGTGTCATTGGTTATCTTTAATACACAAAATAAAATATTCATCTGTAAATCATCCAATTTCTTTAATATTATTTACAGTGAATAACTATCAAAAACGGATATTGACAAGACCAGTTCACTTAAATAAGATAGTTGTAGGTAAACATTATAATAAATATTGGGAAAGGTCTTTGCTATATCAGGCTGCTAGTTTTTGGAATTCTCTTCCTGATGAGGTAAGAGAAATTCCAAATTATTCATTGTTTACTCATACTATAAAGGAGCAATATGCTCACATTTGTGAGTGTTAAATGTTTTTTTTTCTCTAAGGTTCCTTGGGATTTTGAGATTTTATAATCCAGCTACTGTAAATCTTTTAGGTATACTGTGTTGTTTGTATATTGTGGTGTTTGTATTTATATGTATTTAACATGGAACTTATTTGTATGTAACTAGTTAGGAATTTACACAGGTCTGTCTTGTAAACTGGATTATGTCCAAATGACATGTATTACCTGTATAAAAATAAATGTTACCTTCCTACCTACCATATCTCTAATGACATAGACAGAATGGAGACAGTCCAGAGGAGGGCATCTAAAATGGTGCAGGATCTGCACCAGAAGCCATATGAAGAGAGACTAAAGGAGCTTAATATGTATACCCTAGAGGAAAGGAGGTGGGGGGGGGGGTACATGATAGAAACATTCAAGTACCTCAAGGGAATCAACAAAGTCCAAGAGGGTAGCATCTTTCAGAAAAAGAGATGTGCAAGAACAAGAGGGAACAATTTGAAGATAGAGGAGCAATGTGAGGAAATATTTTTTCACAGAGAGGGTAGTGAACACATGGAACAGCCTTCCAGAGGAGGTAGTGGGGTCAAAAATAGTTGGGGAATTCAAGAATGCATTGGACAGACATAAGG
Source organism: Neoceratodus forsteri (assembly GCA_016271365.2). Taxonomy (NCBI): domain Eukaryota; kingdom Metazoa; phylum Chordata; order Ceratodontiformes; family Ceratodontidae; genus Neoceratodus; species Neoceratodus forsteri. The sequence continues at coordinate 450,591,648 of JADMNL010000022.1, forward strand.
CAATTCTAGTGGGTGGTAGGAGGAAGTAGGTTGTTGATTAACTAGGATCTGCAGCTTATCTGAAAGGTAGGGAAATGGGCAGACTGTTTGGGCCAAGCGGTCCTTATCTGCCATCAAAGTCTATGTTTCTATGTTTCTCTAAAGGTGCTTACCGCTTATCATAGCAGGATACTCAACTATGCATAGAAAACCTTTACCTTTTACAGTGTTGTATACTGATGCAGGCATACTGTGTGTACTGTGATATGTCCATCCTGTAGCTATACTGACACAATTTACAATGTACTGTATATACTAGTTCTGGTGGTTCATATGTTATGGGGTGATGTTATCTGCAAGGATATAAACATGAGTTTTTGGTTTACACCAGAATTAATTAGTGCAACCACATATTTATTCAATATGCTACTTTTCAGTAGTACTGTACAGAACTTATAAACTGGATTGCTTCAGTGTCAGTAATGTTTTACTAATTGTCAGTATCAATGAAAATGTGTTCTATTATGGTGAATTGAGAACTACCTTTCCACTAATAGATCAAACTACACTAAACCAAGCTACTTTAGGTAAACTGTTGCCACTGAATTAGGCAATGGTGCAGTCATTTTTATGTTTGCTTGTGCGCATGCGCAAGAAACATTATGTGGCAGCTTAGGAGAGAAGCGGGTTGTGGATGCGTGGCACTATGCGAGCCAATGGAGGCATTGCATTTGGGGGCTTGGCATTGGCAGACCAATGGAGGCACAGTGTGCTGATGACACTGGCTTCCAAAAGTGCCACCAACTTGTAAGATTTTCACCACAGCAATCAGGGGCCGCCTCATCAATGCAGCGGCAGACATTCTGCTGCAATAAGGGAGTGACCCGTCATTGCTGGGTGGTACCTTGCCTAGTGTAATATTGTTTATGAATGTGGCGGCAAGCCATCACCATGTTTACAAACAATATTACCAGCCCCCAGTACCGAGGGGGTGCCCAATCCCCCTCAGCATTATGTGCCCACCAAAAAACATCTTTTGTTTGCCAACGGGGGCCCCAATCCCTGACGGCTTCAGTCCCTGCCTTCCCAGTTTAGTTTGCCGACGGGGAGCCTAATCCTCATCGGCTATATGTCCTCCATCCAAAAACACTTTGTTTTGTTCTGAGGGGGTGGCCCAATCTCCCTCGGTTCTTGCCCCCCCTCGGTATGTGCCGAAGGATGTGCCCAATCCCCCGTCGGCTACTGCCCCCCCAAAGAAAAATACTAGGGTGGCATGCTGGGAGCTCACCCCAGCATGCCAAAAACATCCCTGTTAAAAAAATGCACTGCAATGGTTTTTTTGTTTGTTTAACCTGTAAAACAGAAAACGGTCCCTCGTTGAGTCTGGTGGCCCTCCCCCAACCCGCACCCACCCTCGTGCACCCCACCTCACCACACCACCTTCACCCCATATTTACCTCTGGAGCCCGGTGCGATGATCTTCGGTGGACCGGGAACACGGCTACACTCTTCAAAGCCAACCGCGAACTGAAGAAATGCTGGTAAGCTGTATAATGGCACAAAAAGGTTTTTTTCAACTTTGGTGCATATCACAGGCATTTTTGGGACTTCGGGCATCACATTTTCAACATGGGGTTATTGGGACCCTTCCTCATTGATTCAGCAACTGTCATGGTGCTATTTGGTCCCGAAAGGTGATGTCGCGGTCACTGCACAGAATCACCTTTTGGGACTGATTAACGAAACAACAGTGCCAGTGTTCATGAGGTAGGCTCTCAAAAAGTCTATGTTGCAAATTTGGTGGAAAAAAATCCAACAAATGACTGTTTTACGAGTGTGCATTGCGCAGTTGCTACGCACATTCATAACTTCACGAATTTGCAATATTTTCACTCCAGATTTTACACATTGACATTTTTACACACCTCCTTATGAACAGTACAGCTGCTGTAATTTTTAACATCCTGGCCAAAATGTGTTTTCGCACTTCTGGTGCAGAATAGCATGCTCGCTGTGGGAAATCCATGTTTGGGATGCATTAAGAAAATCACAGTGACACTGTTCATGAGCAGAGGCCCTAAAATGCCTATGTTGCAAATTTTGTGATGAAAGTCCATAAAATGAATGTGTTACGAGCGTGCATTGCACAGTTTCCACGCACGCTCGTAACTTTGCGAATTTGCAATATTTTCACTCCAGATTTTCAACATTGCCATTTTTCTGCACCTCCTTATGAACAGTACAGCTGTCATTTTTTACATCCTCGCTGAAATTTGTTTTTGCACTTATGGCGCAGAATAGCGCAGTTGCTGTGGGAAATCAGTGTTCAGGACACATTAAGAAAATCACAGTGACACTGTTTATGAGCAGAGGTCCTAAAATGTTGAAAATTTGGTGACGAAAATCCTAAAAATGACTGTGTTATGTACATGCATTGCGTAGTTTCTACGCATGCTCGGAAGTGCGAGCACTTTTAATATTCCCACTACAGATTTTCAACATTGCCATCCCTTCACACCTCCCTGTGGATGGTACATCTGTCATTCTTCACATCCTGCCCAATCTGTGCTTTTGTACATGTGGCGCAGAATGGCACGGTCACTGTTGGAACTCAAAGTTCGGGACGCATTGACAAAATCACACTGCCACTCTTCATGAGAAGAGGTCCCAAATGCTTTCATGAGGTGGGGTCACAAAAAGGCCATGTTGAAAATTTGTAGTGGAAATACCAACAAACGCCTGAGGCATAGGGTTTCTAACCATAACGTCCCACCCTGTACAGACTGACAGGCATCGGAGTATGCCTTTGGATTGCCGACTGAATTGCTCATGCCATCCCACCCCCAACCCCCAGCCAGTGGGGTTTGCCCATGCATTGAGGTGTACCTTGGACTCTTCGGCCCCAGAGTTCACCCCATTCTCCTATGCTGCATCCATTTCACCGTATGTCCTTATGGAATGGGGTGACTGTAAAGCTAAACACTCCAAGGCACAACTCAACACATGTCGGTGTCTGCAGAATAGGGTGAGATGACATAGCATGAACGTCATGGGTGATGACCCAAACACTTACTCCAATGCCTGTCCATCTCTACAAGATGGAGGTGGGGTTGGCATGAAGTTCAGTACTTCACTGCCATTCCTATTCTGCATCTGTCTAACTCCTGCATTTCCAGTGCTAATACCAGCAAGCAAACATTCGGCATTGACAAATTCTTGTTTTTACAGAGTCCTGGGGTTTAAGTGTCAGCTTCATTTCTTAAGATGCAGTACTGGTTGGACAGGGAATAAATTCCCGTCCCGGCAAGGAAACATCAGCTCTATAAATAGGTTCAAATATAAATTTAAACATAAAAAGAATATGCTTCCAATGTAATACTGAACATCACCAGTACTCCAGCAGTTTTTAATTTTTTTAATATCTGTCTTTGTGTGGTGTTTTTTAAAAGCACTGTTTAAGAATTAACAGCATGTTTGCACATACATTTTTTGTATCACTCGTTGTGTGCAGTTAAAGAGTCAATGGATGTGAAGCAACTGTTTATGAATATTCATGATTCTTTGTATTAAACAACTGCCTTTTGCACATACACATGACCCTGCCCTGATGAAGCCCCATAAGCAGGGTGATATGTAAAGCGTTTGCACTGCATTCACTGCTGTGCTCCATGGCTTTTTTACTAAAATAAAAAGTGAATTCTACCTGTAATGATTTATGTTATGTTTTTTTGTTTTTCCATGCAGGGAACTCTACCAGTCTAGTAAGGTAAGGTACAGTACCTGTGTACTTGCTGCTGCTTGTGTAGAGAGAACTGGAGGAGGGGTAAGGGCGTAATGACAAGGACATAACAGTCATTACAAACAGTAAGTACCTGTTGTGTGGAAAAAGTGGAAACACCCTATCTAGGGAAGGGGTACGTAATTGTTAAGGAAAGGCACCAAGGGGAAGGTTAAATAGAAGGAAGTAGAAGGGTACAAAGGGTGGGTATCAGGTCCGCTGAGTGAGTGCTATTACCACGCAACACTTACAGCGTGGTGAATAGTGCTAAAGGGATTTCAGCATAAAGGGAAGGAAAGTGAATGTGCGTACTGTGGATGAGGGGGGCTACAACCATGTAAGGTTTACAACATTCTCCTTTACTCTGAGGTACAGTATGTATGACCTCAGAATTACCTACATTAATTTATGGGGGTTTCGGGGGGTGTGGGGGGCACAGCCCCCTGCAGTAAAAGTGTTTTAGAGACATGTCTGCTATCAATAGTGCAGAGCCATTTACTGCTATAGCACCCTCCAGTGTTTTCCAGCAGTAGTACCTCTGTAGGCAGTATAGCCTAGAGGTTAGAGTAATGAGCTGTGAATGAGCTTGGTACATCCAGCAGACCAGACCTGGGTTTGATTCTCACAACCTCTACTTGCATACTGTGTGACTCTGAGCAAATCACTTAACCACACAATGCTCCCAGGTCACCCCTGAAAACAGGCACTTGTGCCTAGTGGGCCTTGCCAAAGACTAAAAAAATAAAAGGTGCTGAATTTGCCAAGTGCTGTTGAGCTGCCACCGTGGAATAGTGATAAGACTACAGGTTTTGCTATTTTGTGTGAGTGTCTTAAATATTTTTTTTTTGCTATTTTATCCCCTGCTGACTTTCCTCATCCAAATTATGTCCTGTGTGGGGTTTTTGTGCTGAATTACTGAGTTTCGACCCACCAAGTTATGTCCCATCACATAATCTGTCCACCCGCATTCTGCAAGGTTTTTGTATTGCGGCGTGTTTGTTTTGGTGGATTGTGGCATTGCGGTCCATTGCTTGCACGGTGTTGTGTACACAGCTTCCTCCTGCACTTTGTTTGGTTTTGCTGAATTGATGTGGATCCCAAGGGGTGAAATACAGAAACAAGAAAGGGGAATACATAAAGAAAAAAAGGATAAAACAAGAAGCACCCTATCTAAGGCAGGGTGACAAAGTAATTTCCAGTAGAAGGTATAGGCAGAAAACGACTGAAGCAACAGGAAGGGGGCAATAGTGAGTAGGCACAGTTGGTAATAGTACAGAGTGATATATAAAGCCAATTATGGGAGTGGTGCAGTGTAATGGGTGTAGAGCTGCAGTTTTCCAGGAGACTTTCTTGAGACTGAGGTGCTGCTTCATCTGCACAAACCTCTCTGGGCTGAGGAAGGAGGTCACTATACTCCGGACTGAGTTGGCTATGATCCGGAGGACCTCTTCTCCACTTGAGGGCCACCAAGTCTACCACCATTTCCCCAGAGGTTGCCTAGAAGAAGGAAGGCTGGCTGGCTGGAATATGGCAGGCTCTGGGAGGGTGGGGGTGGTGGGTCAGGGGCACATTCCTCAGCTTGTGCCACTACAAAATTCATTCACTGCTCTGGCAGGACAGGACTGTCAAGAGGAGGCACCTGTAGTAGTTGGCAGAGAGGATGTGGGAGTCCTATGTAGATGAGGCCCCAAGATGAGAAGTAGAGGACTCCAACAGAGGTGGAAGCAACTTCTGATATGGGGGCTCAAATGTTAGGGGAATAGGTTTGTGAACAGGAAGGGAAGGAAAGAGGGAGGAAAGGTGCTTACCTGGCAGCATGGCTAGGAGGGCTGGACAGTGATATTAAACTGAGATGACTACATTAATGAAGCCAACAGACAGCTAACTGATCATACCTACTACAGAAAACTGGAGAGTGACCCCACTACAACCTATAAAAAAGAACTATAGGACTTAATTAGATCTTTTCCAAATCATGTCCGAAAAAGACTAACTGAACTCATCCCTGCTGAACCCAAGCCAGGGACATTCTACATGCTGCCTAAAATACATAAACCTGGCAATCCGGGGAGACCTATAGTCTCTGGTAATGTTACCCTGACTGAGGGTGATCTCAGGGTTTGTAGAAACTATTTTGAAACCAGTAGTTATGGAAAGAAAGTAACATCCAGGACACCACACACTTTCTGCATAAACTTTCTGGTTATAAGGACTTACCACCTGATACCATTTCAGTACATGATGGATGTAACATCCTTCCACACACGGATGGCATTTCAGCCTGCCATAAATACATACAGGAAGAAGGACTGGCTCAAAACATCAACCCTGAAGTAGTGAGGAAACTTACTGAATTCATTCTGACACATAATAACTTCAGCTTCAATGGTAAACATTATGTTCAAACTATGGGAACAGCAGTGGGCACCAGGATGGCTCCACAGTATGCTAATCTTTTTATGGTGAATTTGGAGGAGGACGTTTTAAGGCACTGTACACACAAACCATTCTCTTATTTCCGTTACATTGATGATGTATTTATAATTTGGAAGGAGGGTACTGACACACTTAAGGATTTTCATTAGGAACTTAATAACTTCCACCCAACCATAAAGTTTTCACTGGAATATTCTGCCACATGTGTTATTTTTCTGGACACCATTGTCATCATCAAGGATGGAACCTTACATACATTTATTTACAGGAAGCCAATAGACTGACAGAGATACTTACACAGGAATAGTGATCACCTAAGCCACACTAAGAAATCTGTCATGTACAGTCAAGCACTTCGGTATCAGTGTATTTGTTCAAATGAGGAAGACAGAGATACATATTTGGCTATGTTGAAAAACACCTTTATTGAGCAGTGACACTCTTCCAGAGAAACTGACAGGACAATAGAATGTGCAACACAAGTATCAAGGCAACAACTACTTCAGTATATGGAAAGGACAGCTACCAACAGAATACTCTTAGTAGTCATCTATCATCCTGACCTTGAAGTTCTGTGCAAGATTAAGGACCTCCACCCAATATTTAGTGAGGATGAGACCCCAATTGCATTTTTACGGAACTACCACTACTATCTTTTAAACAACCACAAACTTAGCCAAACTAATAATTAGGAGTAAACGTTCACCAGAACAGAATGCCATGACACTTAATTGTACACAACACTGTAATCAACTCAGATGTAAGAATGGTGAGCTCATTTCCATTTTGGACTGTGTGGTTACATCACAAAACAGACAATTCAGGGTACAGGTGAATTACACATCTGCATCACGGCCTGTTGTTTATTTCATTCAATGCAAGAGATGTCCACAAACAGGTAATGTTGGGGAGACAAGCCAACCACTCCACACTAGAATGAACTCGTACAGACATAATATTTATCTCAAGATGACTGAAAAACCAGTGGGGCAACACTTCTCTTGGCCGGATCACTCAATCTCAGATATGTCAGTAACGGTCTTAAAAGGAAATCTCAAAAGTGCACAACAGAGACGGGCTTTGAGATCAAACTTATATTACTTCTCAATATGGTAAATGATGGCATAAACACAGATTTGGGATTTATGGCACATTATAGAACTTAAACATATGCAGACCTTTTCTTTAAAGGACAGACATTTTATAGGACTTCCACTTCTCCTTGGGTGTGTGTGTTGGGGGGTTATGTGAGTGTGGTGGGTGTGGGGGTTGCTGTTACACTGAGGTGGTCTTATTTTCAGGTACGTGACATAATGGTGTTACAGGGTGTTATGACTCTTAGTTTATACCCATAATGAATATTAATTCCTTTAATAACTGTCTTCCCCGGGGGAGGGGGGAGGGTTAATTCCATTGGGTCTTTTTCAAATTCCTTGCCTGTTACTTTTCATATAGTAGTTTTATTATATACTGTAACATTTTTGTACTCTGAACATATTGGAGTGCAGTATCTCATTTGCTTCGGGTCCTTGACAGATTAAATTACATTTGGCTAATATTGTAGTAATTTGTGGAATGAAGGTTATAGGACTTGTGTCTCACATACATATAGTATACATTCACGTCTAACTAGTTATCTTACCCTGGGGAGGGTGGAGTTTTTTTTGCATTTTTGAACTCTGTACATATCTCTTTTACTTGGAGGTTCAGGACAAGTTTAATTCCTTTGGATAACATTTGAAGTGATTGATGTGAATGATGGTGCATTAGAACTCGTGTGTGTGTGTGTGTGTGTGTGTGTGTGTGTGTGTGTGTGTGTGTGTATCTCCTTACAACTAGTTATCTTCCCCCTGGGGTGGGGGTTGGGATTTAATTCCTATGATTTCTTATTCAGATTCCTTAGACATTTTTAATACATCAAGTTGAAATCTGTATATACCAGATTGCATTGTCTTAGTTTCTTGGTGGTCCTTGACAAGCAGCTTTTTGTTTGGCTCTTATACTGCCAATTTATATTATCATGTATAAACTCCTGCTACAACACTAAAGGCCTGAAGGTTTATGGCGCATATAACCAGCCTGAGAGTATAGTTGGGTAATGTTTCCAACTATTGCTCACATTAGGTAAACTTTACTTTAAACCCCTTGTATGCCATGTATATTTATTTTTTGGAGTTATATTTTCTGTGGCTTATTATGTTTGCTTGCATGCATGTGCAAGAAACATAGTGCCATCATCCGAGTTTTCGATTCAGTCAGTGTGTTGGCAGGTGCGGCCCCTGTCCACCAATGCATGCTGGAGCTGTCTATGACAAGCTCCAAAATGCAGTGGCATACAGTTGAAAGGGGAAGCTATGCTTCAGTAAGCAGCGATAAGATATCGCCTGCTCATGCACAGCTCCCCCTACACACACACACACACACACACACACGCACGCATACTGCATGCTCCCCCCCACACACACACTCTATAGCTGACCGGGATGCCCAATCCCCGTCGGCTGTCTAAAGCTCCCCCAAAGCCTTCCAAATGCCACGCTGGGTGGCCACCCCAGCATGGCAACTCAATAATGTGCAGCGGGGTGCCCAATCCCCGTCGGCTTCACTGTCTCCCCAGTACAGAGTGCCACGCTGGAGCCCACCCAGCGTGGCAACAAATGCCATGGCCGACGGGGTGCCCACCCCGTCAGCTCCATGCCCCCAGCCATCCTCTGCCACACTGGGAGCCCACCCAGTGTGGCAAACGCCCGCATCATCTTTTTGCTTTTAAAAACCTGTAAGAAAAAACGGTCCCACACAGTCTTTCTCCCCCTCCCCACAACCCGCATCCACCCGCGCACCCTGCCTCCCACACCCCACCCCATATTTACCTCCAGAGTCTGGCGGACGATCATCGGTGGACCAGGAACACATCTGCACTCTTCAAAGCTGACCGCGAACTGAGGAAATGCCGGTAAGCTGTATAATGGGATAGATGGGGGTTTTCAACTTTGTTGCATATCTCAGGCATTTTTGGAATTTTGCACCAAATTTTCAACATGGGTTTTTGGGACCCTTCTCATGAATGCTGTCACTGTCATGGCGTTACCATTAAGGGTGATTTCCACAGTCTCACTGCGAAATCACCTTTTGGGACCAATTAACAAAATGACACTGCCAGTGTTCATAAAGTGGGCTCTCAAAGCCTATTTTGAAAATTTGGGAAAAAATTCCAAAAATGACTGTTTTATGAGGTGCGCAGCAGTTCCTACACATGCTCGTAGAGTTTGCGAATTTTCAATATTTCACTCCAGATTTTCAACATTGCCATTTTACCACACCTCCTTATGAGCAGTACAGCTGTCATTTTTCACATCTCACCCAAATGTGTTTCTATCCATGAAGCGACTAATGACGCAGCCAGTGTGCTAAACCAATGTACAGGACAAATTAAGAAAATCACAGTGACGCTGTTCATGAGCAGAGGTCTTAAATGGCTATGTTGAAAATTTGGTGAAAAATTCCAAAAAATTACTGTTTTATGAGCGTGCGTTATACAGTTCCTACGCACGCTCATAAGTTCGCGAATTTTCAATATTTTCACTCCAGATTTTCAACATTACCATTTTACCACACCTTGTTATGAGTAGTACAGCTGTCATTTTTCACATCTCACCCAAAACGTGTTTCCGTCCATGTAGCACACAATGGCGCAGTTGGTGTGCAAAATCAATGTATGGGCCAAATTAAGAAAATCATAGTGACACTGTTCATGAGCAGAGGTCTTAAAATGGCTATGTTGAAAATTTGGTGAAAAAATTCCTAAAAATGACTGTTTTACGAGCGTGCGTTGAGCAGTTCCTATGCATGCTCATAAGTTTGCAAATTTAATATTTTCACACCAGATTTTCAACATTACCATTTTATTACACTTCCTTATGAACAGTACTGCTGCCATTTTTCATATGCCACCCAAAATGTGTTTTCGCACATGTAGCGTACAATGGTGCTGTTGGTGTGCAAAAGCAATGTTTGGGACAGATTAAGAAAATCACAGTTATACTGTTCATGAGCAGAGGTCTTAAAATGGTTGAAAATTTGGTGACAAAAGTTCATAAAATGACTGTGTTATGAGTGAGCATTGAGCAGTTTCCACGCACCCTCGTAAGTTCATGACTTTGTAATATTTTAAGTCCAGATTTTCACCAGTGGCATTTTTCCACACTTCCTTATTTACAGTACAGCTGTCATTTTTCACAACATGGCCGAAGTGTGTTTTCATACTTTCAGCGCAGAGATGCATGGTCACTGTGGGAAATCATTGTTCGGGACAGATAAAGAAAATCACAGTGACACTGTTCATGATCCAGGAAAGGAACAGCAGCAAGTGAAGAGGTGACTGCTCTCTCAGTGGAAGGGAAGTAAATGCAAATCTAGGAGCCTTCATTATTACTTCTTCGCATTGATATTGCATTGGGGAAAGGAGGAGTAGGAGTTTGAAGAAGGTTGTGCAATGGCTACTTAAAGTCTGTTTTTGAGTGTGATAGGAAGGATAGGAATATAAAAAGCAGTTGCTCAATATATCTAAACATGTGCAACAAAGGAGGTAAGGAAATAAGGAAAATGTTTGCACTGATAGAGGAGGGAGAGGGGAGACTTGGGGAGTGTTTGGTATCCTGCATCTGGAAGGGTGGGGGGTCACTGGTGGGCAACAACAGCAATGAGTAGGGTGGTAGGCTGCAACAACTGCGGTGCACCAATCTTTCTAAAAATTGCCTGGAGTGTGGGAGGATGTTTAGTGTGCAACCACATAGAAAAACTTAGAAAGGAGATTGAGGGTCTGCAGGAGGAACTAAGACAGGCAAGGCAGATTGGGGTGGGTTTAGCCCAATACTGGAGGGAGAAAGAAGGGAGATGAGGGAGGCGATTTAAGCCAACAGTGGTGAGGAGAGGGTCAGAAGAAGGAAGTAGAGACAAAGGGCCCAGGCCAGGAAGAACAATTGCAGGGAAAACAGGTCAGGAGACAAAGACAAATGGAAGGAGGAGATAGGGACTTGTGAGGGAGGCGAAGAAGTGGCAAAAGTCATGGAGTGGAAAGGAGAGAACAGGTTACTATGAAGAGAGAGGCGGGCATTTGTGAAGGCCTTCAGAAAACAGTTGTGCACTGCTAGAGAGGAAGAAGATGGAGGAGGGAAATGATGAAATTAGAGAGTGAATTGATAAATGCCTGGACCAAACTGGAGTGGGGAAGTTCTGCTGGGAGAATTGCAACAGAATAAAGGGGAAATAATGTGCAGGAGGAAGAAGAGGAGCTGGAAATGAGAGAGGGAGATGAATGGAAGCAAGCAGGAGTAAGAGGGGTGGAATCTTAGTGCTGGGAGACTCAATACTAAGAGGAGTTAGATGGGTAGCAAGGGGGAGAGGCATAGTCACATTTCGTGGAGGCCATGCCAGGAATGACAGCGGAAAGGGTGGGACAGTCTGTTCTGAAATATGCTAGAAGGGGTAGGGACAAGCCTCATTTAATTATACATCTTGGGACAAACGACCTGGCTGACAAGACAGTAGATACAGTCCAGAGGAGGTTTGAGGAACTAGCACAATTATGTGAGGGGGCAGGAAGATCAGTAACTTTTTCAGAGATACTTCCTGTGCCAAAGGCAAGCACAACAAGAAAGCTGAGAATAGAGGAATTTAACGGATGGCTAAGAACCTGGTGTTGTGCTAAAGGTTATGGGCTGTTGGGGGTGGGAGGGACCTGGAGGACAGTAGTCTATGCCAAGGACAGACTACACTTGAGTGAGGAGGAAGAAAGTGTTGAAACAGAGGATGGAGGAGTACATAAAGGAAGTTGGGAATTTAAACTACAGTGGGGTGCAGCTGGGGAAGAGATATGCAGAGACCACAGGTTGGGAAATCATATGAGCTTACCCCATAACAGTGACAAAGGACAAATGGTAGCACTGTTGGTGATGCTAGTAAAGGAGGGCAGGATGGGAGGGGGGGAAGGGTGGAAGGCAGTTATCCTTAATGCTAGGAGCCTTGGGAGGAAAACTGCAGAGTTACAGGTTCTCATGGCAGAGGAAGAGGTGGACATTGCAGTCATCATGGAAACATGGGCCACCCAATACAATGACTGGGACCTGTCTGTACCAGGGTACAGATTATTTTGTAGGGACAGAGTGATTGGGAAAGGAGGGGGGGTGGCACTATATGTGAAGGAAGGACTGAAGTGTGAAGGGAGGAAGGGAGGAGGGTAGTGACGGAGTCACTTTGATGCAAATCCAGGATTCCAAGAATAGGATTCTTAGAATGGGAGTGGTGTACAGGCCACCATCTCAGACGGAGGAGTTAGACAGGGAACTAGCGGGACAGATCAGGAGGACCTGCGAGAAGGGTAGTGTGGTGATTGTGAGGGACTTCAACATGTCTGGAGTGGACTGGAGCACCCAAACAACCAGGAACAGAAGGGAGCAGGTACTGCTGGATGCCTTCCAGGACAGCTTCCTGCTGCAAATGGTCAGTGAACCAACCAGGTTAGGAAATACCCTTGACCTTGTGCTGGCAAATGGGGACTTTGTGAGAGAACTTGCAGTGGAGGAACCGCTGTCAGGGAGTGACCACCGCTCAGTATGGCTCACATTGGAGATGGGCAAGGAAGGCGTGGAATCTGGCACAATAGTGCTGGACTTCAGGAGGGCCGACTTTGGGAGGATGGGGGAAGTGGTAAAAGGGTACCTGGCCAGAATTCAATCTAGTATGGACACTAACCAGAGGTGGGAGCTCATAAAGCTGGGGATAGTGGAGGCAACCAAAACCTGCTGCAAAGCCCAGAGCAAGAAGGCTAGGGCTAAGAAACCGATCTGGTTGAGCAAGGAGGTCATGGAAAAGGTAAGGAGGAAAGAGATGCCTTTAGGAAGTACAAGAAACAGGGAGGGGGAGGACAGGGAGGTACTTGACAGAATCAAGGAGGTGACAAGGGCAGTAAGAGGAGCCAAAGCATCTACGAACTCAGGCTGGCACAAGGCATTAAGAAAGGGAGAAGGACTTCTTTAAGTACATCAGGGAGAAAAGGAGCTGTAAGGACCACATAGTAAGGATTAGGAAGAAGGGGTTGGGTGGGAAGCAGGGTGCGATAAGGCGGAAGCACTAAATGAGTACTTCTGCTCAGTATTTACTAAAAAGAAGGGGGTGACACCCAAGGTGGGAGAAATGGCAGAAGCAGGGGGGGGAATGGTGACAGATGGGGAAATCATGGAGAGCAGAGTTCGAGAGGGTGTGAAGGCACTGAGGGTGGACAAGGCACAAGGCTCAGATGGCATCCACCCCAGGGTACTGAAGGAGCTGGCAGAGGTCCTTGCAGGACCTTTGGCAGACCTATTTAATGCCTCGCTACATTCGGCGTGTGTACCTCAGGACTGGAGGATGGCTCATGTGGTGCCCCTCCACAAGAGTGGCCCCAAGGATGAACCGGGAAACTACAGACCAGTGAGCCTCACATCCATCGTGGGTAAGCTAATGGAGACTATCCTGAAGGAGAGGCTGGTGGCTGTCCTAGAGGCCAAAGAAATACAGGATAACAGACAGCATGGCTTCATACGTGGCAGATCCTGCCAAACCAACCTGGTCGAGTTCTATGACTGGGTAACTAGGCAACTGGACAGGGGCCATGCAGTGGATGTCCTGTATCTGGACTTCAGTAAGGCATTCGACTCAGTGCCACATCGAAGGCTGGGAAGGAAGTTAGTAGGCACTGGGGCGGGTGCAAAGCTGGTGAGATGGGTTGGAAACTGGCTGCAGGGAAGGCAACAGAGGGTGGTGGTGGGTGGGGAGCTCTCTCACCTAAGGGCAGTGACGAGCGGTGTTCCACAGGGCTCAGTTTTGGGACCAGTGTTGTTTGGGATATTCATTGCAGACATATCATGGGACATCAAGAGCAAGATCAGTCTGTTTGCTGATGATACCAAGGTAGGCGCGGTGGTGGATGACCTAGGGGGATGGCAGGGGCTGCAGGATGATCTGGCAAAGCTTGAAACCTGGTCAGACACCTGTCAACTGGGCTTTAATGCCAAAAAGTGCAAGGTGCTGCATTTTGGGATGAAGAACCCAAGGAGGAGTTACCAGCTAGGGGGAGTGCAGCTAGCTCAGACAGATGAGGAGAAGGATCTGGGTGTGCTCATTACAGGGTCAATGAACAACTCGGCACAATGTAGGAAGGCAGCTGCAAGGCCAACAAAATGCTGGTTGTATTGCAGGGTATATCCTCGAGGAGGGAGGAGGTGATTCTGCCACTGTATAGGTCATTAGTTAGACCACACCTGGAGTACTGCGTGCAGTACTGGCCTCCGTATCTGAAGAGGGACATTAAGTTACTGGAGGGGGTGCAGCGCAGAGTGACGAAGATGATCAAGGGGCTGGGGGACTTATCATACGAGAGGAGGTTGAAGGAGTTGAACATGTACTCACCGGAGGAGAGGAGAGACAGGGGTGACATGATTGAAACCTTTAAATACATGAAAGGAATAAACAAGACGGGAACAGAGGGCTGTTCAAGTAGGAGGGAGGGCCACCAGGGCCATGATATGAGACTGGAGGCGAGGAAGGTTCAGGAGGGAGATGAGGAGACACTTTTTACAGAGAGGTGGTGGCTGGGTGGGATCGTTACCTGCTGAAGTGGTACACAGTAGAACAGTGGATTGCTTCAAGCGAGGATGGGACAGGACAAGGGGAGGGTTAATGAAGGGGAAGGGTGGGAGGAGAGGCAGCTGCAGAATAAGGGGTGCTAGCTGCACATTCGAGCAGACTTGATAGACCTCTAGGCCTTTATCTGCTGGCAAATTTAGTATGTTCATGTATGATCGGAGGTCCCAAAATGCCTGTGTTAACAATCTGCTGTAAAAAATCCCCAAACTAATTACATTACGGTGTCGTTGTACGTTTCTATAGCGTCATGACTTCACCAGTTTTTTTTATTTTACTGCAGATTTGCAACATTGCCATTTTACACCTCCCATAAACAGTACAGCTGTCATTTTACATCCTGTTCGAATGTTTTGCACCTGTGGTGCTAAATGCCGTAGTCGCTGTGCATAAGCAGCTTTAGTTAACAAACTGATATTCCCCTGTTCATGAGGTGGGGTCACAAAAACCATGTTGAACATTTGGAGGAAAATACCAATGAATGCCTGAGGTATTAGGGTTTCCAACCATAACGCCCACCCTGTAGAGAATGACAGGCATCAGGGGTGTGACTTGGGATTCTTGCCTATAATGCTCATACCATTCCACACCCTGCAGCCAATGAGAGGCATCGAGGTATGCCTTGGACTCTTCGGCCCCAAAGTTCACCCCATTCTCCTATATCGCACCCATCTCACCGTAGTTCCTAATGGAATGGGGTGCGCATAAGTGCCAAAGACCCCAAGGAACACAGTGACACTTGTCAGTGTCTGTTGGGTGGGGTGTGGTGAAATGGCGTGGCCGTTATGCCTGATGACCCAGAGGCACACCCCAATGCCTGTCACTCTCTGCAGGGTAGTGGTGGGGTTGGCTTCAGTTTAATACTTCACTGCCATTCCTATTATGCAGCTCTGTAACTTCTACACTACCACTGCCAATGCCAGCAAGCAAACATTCGGCATTGACAAATGCTTGTTTTTAACTTACAATTATAATAATCCAAGTGGGGTTTGTTTTTCATGAACTGCACTCATAATTGAGCTATACAGATCTATGCTCCAGATGTCCTTATCTTGCTCTGAAGGTATTTCTAAGTCACTTTAATTTATGTACAGTGCACTCCTTGCATGATGCTATGCTCTAACCACATCTGACCTTTAGGCATTTTCAGCTGAAGATGAACTGGTATTTTTCAGCTTCTCTGATGTGTTTTGTGCTATTTTTTTAAATGAGTATTTTTAACCAATAGGAATTTATTCTGTTTTTTTTTTCTGCATGATCTGGGTGTTAAAAGTATGGGATTTTCTAAGTAACTGTCATTAAGCTTCTGAGGAAGGACTGGGTTGGTCCGAAAGCTAAAGCAGTTTGTTCTTTTTATTATATCTATGTTGGTCCACTAAAAGGTATCAAATCATTTGCTTCTGGATTCAAATTTATGACATAATGAGTAGTGTATGCTAAGTGAGTGTCAAGATATCAACATATAAAATGCAACCGGGACATATGGAAAATATACTCCCAGTGAGAATCACTCCACAGAAAGTTATTTTTGTTAAAATATTCAACATAACAAAGCTATTATATTTCATAATTTAAATTTAACAAAGTATGGAGCATATGTAACAAACATTTTTTAATTTTAATTTTTAGGCAAAGTTCCTTGAATTTCTATAGTTTTAGGCATACCTGAGTTGACAAACTTAATTCAAAGAAGAATTTTAAGAGATCTCAAAGACGCATGTGCATAAAAAATATAATTGTTTTTAAAGAAATATAAAACTTGGGATCTAAATCTGTAGTGCTTTAAAATAAAGTTTGTGGAGCTGACATGTGGGAATATATAAGCAGTCATATCTTGTTTTTTACTTATTTTCACTTATTGAACTGGCTGTTCAAATATATATGAATTTTAAAGCCTGTAAAGTATGAACTTTTTCATAAGTATCTTTCTGTGACTTATAAGCCCAAATGAGTACATCTTGAAAACACAAGGGCAACAGGTGCACTTATTGTTAAAGTGGCAGCATGTCTCTCTGGCAGCAGGTAAAACTAACTGCACTAGACACTGCTACTAGTACGGCTTATAAAGCACTGGGCTGGTGGTGTGATTGGCAACCACCAATCACATCCATGTAATGCAAGACATCAGCCATGACATCATTGCATCTTGGAGTTCACCCCAATCGGAGCTGCCCACTGTTGCTAAACAATGGCTTGTTGTTGCCTTCCAGAGCAGCTGCAGGAGCGATATGCAGCCAATCCATGCAGGGGCATGAAATTCACACACAAATCCCAGTGAAGATAAAAAAAAAGAGAAATTGAAATTTAAATACCTGTAAATTTTCTTTCTCTGATGGCTGGTCTCCGGGCTTCCTTACTCATGGGCTGTACCTCCTGATGCTGACTGTAGGCCGGACTAAAGCTGTGCAGGGGTGGGGGGATAAGAAGCCCTCCACATCCGGTCATCTCCAGTCGTTCCTAATGCAGTCCCCCTGAGGTAATACTACAAGAACTTGGAAAAAAAAACACAAAACAGTTATGGCATAATTGGCCCTGAGGCCAGCCAACTATATACATTCTGAGAGGGAATCTGAAGCCCGGAGACCAGCTATCGGAGAAAGAAAATTTACAGGTATTTAAATTTTGATTTCTCTCTCCTAAGCTGGTCTCTGGGCTTCCTTATGCCTGGGATATCCAAAAGCAGTGCATCCCTAGATGTCCTGGGTGGGAAGAATGTCAAGTGCTCTTAGGGATCCACCACTGCCTGAAGCACTTGGTGGCCAAAGGATGGTTCCGCTGAGGATATCACATCCAGTTTGTAAAATTTTGTAAATGTATGAATGGATGACCAAGTGGCCGCTCTGCATAAGTCTACTGGGGATGCTTCTCAGAAATTCACCCATGAAGTGGCCATAGCTCTGGTGGAATGGGCTCTGACTGGACCAGGCAGAGGTACTCCAGCCTGATCATATGCCATAGAGATTACTGATCTAATCCATCTGGCTATAGAATCTGTTGAAGCTTTTTTACCCACATTTTGGCCTGTAGTTAAAATGAACAAGCCTGAAGTTTTGTGAATAGCTTCCGTTCTCTTAATATATATTCTAATTGCTCTTCTTGGCTGTAGAGTATGAAACTCTCTTTCCTTTTCATTTTTTGGGTCAGGACAGAAGGAAGAAAGGAAGGATTAGCTCTTGGTTCCAATGGAAAAGAGACATAACCTTAGGTAAAAACCCTGGATCCATCCGGAGCACCACAGAGTCTTGATGAAAAACTGTGTACGACTCTCTGGTTGACAGCACCCCCAGTTCCTTGATTCTCCTGGCTGAAGTAATGGCTACCAGAAAAAACACCTTCATTGTAAGATGCAAGATTGAAGCCTCCTTCAGAGGCTCGAAGGGGGCTTTTGCTAGGGCCTTGAGAACGAGATTAAGTCTCCATGGTGGTACAGCTGGCTCAATTGGGGGGCGCTTTAATGTTGCTGCTCTTGGACACCTCATAACATGAGGGTGAGATGCCAGCGAGTCCCCCGAGTCTACCAACAAGAGCACCCCCAGTGTAGAAACTTGAACTCGTAAGGTGGCTGGCTGCGGACCTTTGTCAAATTCCTAGTGAAGAAACTGTAAAAGTACTGGGAGAGATATTGGATGATCCTGTATATCTTTAGATTGGAGCCAGAGCAAGAATTTTCTCCAGATTCTATAGTACACCTTAGAGGATGGGGGGCGCTGAGAGTTTACCATCATTTCAATAACCGGAGCTATGTAGCCTTACTCTTTGAATGTTTCCCGCTTAATCTCCAAGCCAAGAGGGACAGATTGCTCAGATTGTGGTGTAGAACCAGGTCCTGATGAAGTAGATCTGAGCTGAGCTGGAAAATAAAAGGTGGTGCCTTTGACAGCTGAATGAGGGGCGGGAACCAGGGGAGGTGAGGCCACCTGGGGCAGACTAGAATCATCTCTGCTCTGTCCCGGGCTACCTTGTGTAGGACCCTGGATAGCAGCTGAATTGGGGGAAAGGCACACAGGAGGCCAAAGTGACCCCAGTTTAGGGAAAAGGCATCCTGAGCTAGTTCTAGTTTGTATCTGGCCAGTGAGCAGAACTGCTGGGCCTTGGAGTTTTGTCTGCATGCGAACAGATCTACCTGTGGATTGCCCCACTGCTCTATTAGGGGTTGGAAGTCACTGTTCTTCAGCTCCCATTCTCCCGGGAGGACATCTTGGCAGCTTAACCGGTCTGCTGTGTCATTTTCCTGTCCTGGTATGTATACGGCTCTTATGCTTGCCAGGTGTTTTTCTGCCCATTGGAAGAGGAGAAGAGATTCGCGAAGCATTTTTGAGCTTTTTGTGCCACCCTGATGGTTGATGTGGGCTATGGCTGTTCAACTGTCTGTCAGAATCATTACGTCCTTGTTGTGTACTTACTGGTGGAAGTGTATCAGGGCTAGTCAAACTGCCCTCGTCTCTAGGATATTTATGTTGTACCTTGATTCTGTCAGGGACCACTTGCTTTGGGCCGACATCTGGTCCAGGTGAGCCCCCCAACCCCTGAGGCTTGCATCTGTAATGATTCTTGTTTGGTGTGGCTAGCCTAGCCTTCGACCCCTCATAACATTTGCCCTTCGAGACCACCATGTGAGGGAGGTTTTTACCTGCTGAGAAACTGGGATGAGCTGGTGCTGACTGTGCCTGGACTGAGACCACAGCTTGAGCAAATGCATTTGAATGGGTCGCATGTGCACTAGAACCCATGGGACCGAATCTGCCAGTGACACTAGAGTACTGATAAGTTGCATAAAGCACTGGACCGGCAGTTGAGCGGTTCTTTGAAATTTGTTGATAAGCTTCAGCAGGTCCCTGAATTTTGTCTCGGGGAGGAAACACCTTGTTGGCCTGCGTCCTGAATTCTGCTCTCAGGTGGTTCAGGTTCTGGCTCAGGATTAGGGAACTCTTATTCCGGTTGATGACAAACCATGTGCAATGAGGCACTGGACTACTTCCGCCACTGCCTGTACCGCTTAGTGGAGCTGCAGAGCTTTGATGAGGATATTGTCAAGATAAGGGAACAGCTGAATCCCTCGGTTCCAAAGGTGAGCTACTACTGTTACCAGTACCTTTGAGTAGGTTCTTGGGGTTGATGAAAGGCCAAAAGGAAGAGTCTTGAATTGGAAGTGTTGCCTTCCTACCTTGAATCTGAGATATTGCCTGTGCAGGCTGTGAATAGGAATATCGAGGTAGGCATCGTGCAAGTCGATGGATGCCAGAAAATCTCCTTGTAGCACTTCCTTGACGATTGAGGACAGAGTTTCCATTTTGAATGGTCTGTTGCATAAAAAGCGATTCAGGAATTTGAGATCTAGGACTGATCTGTGACCTCCTGTGCATTTGGGCACAATGAAAAATAGGGAATAGACCCCTCAATTGACCTCTTGGGGGGAACCCGTTCGATAGCCCCCACTTGCAGAGGATCCGTGATAGCCTGCAACCTCACTTGTCTTTTGAATGGGTTGTTTGAGATGGGGAGGGCACCACATGAGGTAATGGGGGCTTGGACTCAAACTCTATCAGGTAACCCTTGCTAATAATGTCTAGGACCCATCTGTCTGACATGGTCCGAGCCCATTCCTTGAGGAATTCTGAAAGTCTGCCCCCTACTCGAGGATGGGCCCGCATGGCCTCTTTATGATTTTTTGTTGCTATTCCTGGTGCCCCTGGTGCTTCCACCTCTGCCGGATCCACTCACTCTAAAATTTTGCTAGTTTCGGGAGAACCATGTTCTTTTCCCTGAAAAGTTGGAGTTCTGCCCCTTGTTGTAACCTCTGTCATGAAAATTGCATCTTGCGCCCGAAGACCATGCTTTGCCGAGGCCCCTGGACTGGGGCATATGCACCTTCACTGTTTCGCTGGATTCCTTCACCACCTCCTTCAGTGCTGACCTGAACAGGAGGTTGCCTTCATAGGGTGCATTCACCAAAATGGCTCTTGGAAGATGCATCTGCTTGCCATGCCCGAAGCCATAGGTTGCGGTGAGCCGAGGTTTGGTAGAACATGGTCCATGCAGCACACCTGACCGCCTCTTCTGACACATCTGCTGCATAGGCTGAGGCCAACCCCATTGACTGTAACTGATGGATAATGGGGGAGTTCTTTTCCAGATCCTCTGTGAATTGAAAAGCTAAATCCGATGCCCAGGATAGGGCGGCTCTGGCGGAGAATAGGTTTGGGGTGGCTGCCTTGAGGGAAGTTGCCGAGGCTTGAAAGGCTTTTTTGACTGAGGAGTCCACCTTTCTGTCTACTGGGTCCCCTAGAGAAGCCCATCCTTCAGTTGGTATGACCATTTTCTTGGTTCGGTTAGAAATCAAGGGGTTGATTCTGGGGCAGTCTAACCACTTTTTGGATTGCTTTTTGTCAAACTTCAGAAGTTTGGAGAGCCGTTGGGGAAATGGATATGCACGTTCTGGACCTTGCCATTCTTCTTTTAGCAGGTCCTCGATGGTGGGTGGTATAGGGAAGGCTGTAGCAGGTCTAGAGGCAGATGCCAAGTTAAAAGTCTGTTTTGGTTGTGAGGTGACCGGTGGAGAAGAACCAAGGTGAATCTCAGATATGACCTTTTTGATAAAGAAGTCTAGGTCCTCTAGGTCAAAATTTCTGGCCAGGGAGTTGTCGGAGTCTGATGATGAAGCTACTGTCTCCCCCTCCTCAGTGGAAGAGCTGGTGACTGAGGATTCCGGGGAATATCCCCTGTGACATTTGCCCTTGTGCATGTCCCTAGGTCTACTCCGGGAATGAAACCTTTTCATCCTCCTGGGGCTAGAATAATGGTGACCACCCCCCTCAGATGATCTGCCCCATCTCTGGATTTCTTCTTCTTGTTGGAGCAATGCGAGGATAGCCCCCCCCTCATCAGAAGAGGATGAAGAGGGGGTCCTTTTTATTTTAGCTTTTTTGTGGGGTCTCATTTCAGGTGACCCTGGAGGGTGCCATTCGAAGGAAGAAGGATCCATAGCAAGAGCCCTATTCAACCTGTCTATAAGTTCAGGATCTAGAGAGGGGGTATCCCTGGACATTGCTCCTCACTCCGACATGGAGGCAGCCGGTCATTCAGACCTTTCTGGTACATTTGTCTGTGCTTGCTCTGACCCGGAGGTTGCTGGTTGGTCAGACCTCTCTTGGACATTTGCCTGTGACAAGAGGGAGGTGGCATCCGCTGAGCCCTCCCCAGTAGCCACCTCTGCCTTTTCACACGTGAGGCAGAGTGAGCCAGCAAAAGTGATCAGGAGTGGGGACTTGCAGCATTGACATTTTTTGCCTCTGCTTGATTTTTCAGAGGCCAGTTTTCTATATTCCCCACCCTGGTGGAGTCAAAGACATTGTGATGTCTCTTTGAGCACTACTTCATTGCAGAATGCTGAAATCCTGGCCTGTGAGCCCTGCTTGCATCGGGGGGGGGGTCCAATCCCAGCCATTGCTACAGCTCTGCCTAGCCCCATGCGATGTCTCTTGGAGCAGCCTGGCACGTGGCAGCGCTACCTCTGCGAGGTCCCTTCAGCGCTCGACACCGGGAGATGTCTCCGTCGATGGGCTTCTGGTGCTATAAACACACCGATGAGACAAGCTGTGATGAGCGATCGAATAACTTTCCTTAGAACCACTCGTCGGTCAGCAGAATAGGCACTGGAGCGCTTGAGAAAAACTCCGGTGTAGTCTGTCTGGGCTTCTGGTGCTAGAATTGCGCTGATGAGACAAGCTGAGATGAGTGGTCAAATAAATTTTCTTAGAACCGCTCATTGGTCGGCAGAACAGGCACTGTAGTGCTTGAAAAAACTCTCGTACTGTAGTTACTTTCCCCCCTTGGACAGCCACGTCTTCTGGTAATCCCTTTCACCCTGGTAGTTGGGTCTCCACACGGAAAACAGCTGTGACTGGCTGCTGCAAGGTGGGACCAGTCTGTGCATCTTCCAAGGCTAAGACTGGATCCCACCGAGACTGGGTATTGACGTCCAAGAAATCAGACCCAAGTAAAGAAAATCCTTGTCAGAAACTTACAGTTTCTTCAGCCCTGCCATGTGTGATGGGGCTCTGTTGCACAGTACCTGCTTCACTGAAGGCAGGAAGTAAACTGGAGACAACCGGATGTAGAGGGTTTCTTATCCCCCCCCTGCTGCACAGCTTTAGTCCTGCCTACAGCCAGCATCAGGAGGTACAGCCCAGGCATAATGAAGCCTGGAGACCAGCTTAGCAGAGAGAAATACAATGTGCTCACTATTTCCTAAGTAGAAATGGTATGCGAGCTGTAAAAGTTTAATATAACATAGCAGGAGTACCATACCTTCTCAAATAACAGCCTGCCCTGGTTCACAAAGTCAGCAGTACATGCACACCAGTGCACTCCTAAAATGTCACACTTTTCAAGAAACTTAAGAGGCATTATAAGTGATAGCATAAGTGACAGGTATAAGTATGAAAACAGCCACTGTCTAAGGAAGTTTCATCAGAGACTGCAACAACAGTAGGGATCACCAGAGATTATTCAAATTTTATATATGGTGCTGTTAGCTCTAAATGCAGTCCAAAATTAAGAGTTTTAATTGTGAAAACTTTGTCTGTAGAGATGAAAGCTGGGAGGAGGTCGAAATACATTTTGAATGAGAACTAGAACAGTAGATCTGGCAGTAGTGGAAGGGGGAGGGGGGTCTTAATAAAGTATAGGGACAGAAAAGATGGAGCTGGAAAGGAACAATGCCTAAAAAGGAACAGAACAAGAACAAAAAGATTGGGGAGGGGGTGCTGGGGGGGGGGAGTGGGAGTTACTAGTGAAAACAGGATAGGCAGACAAAACAGTGTAAGAAAGGAACAGAACCAAGAAAATAAAGCAGGGTTGAAACGGAATAGTTGAAGCAAAGTATCTACAAGGTTTTCAGTTTAGTTTATAAGTTATCATGCTAAAAGAACGTAACATGAGGATTTTTAATTTGTGAAAGAATTATTTGAAATACCTATAGTGGATTCCAGTACTGTATTCACAATTCCTAGGTCAGCTCTTAGTAAAGCATATTCCTGCCTATAATGCTAGAAAGGACTAGCGTTTTAATAAAGAAACTCCATTTTACATAAAAAAGTTCAATAGTGTAATTAGAGTTAATAACAGCAATTATAGGCAAAATTGTATCAGGTATACGTCATACTACTGGCTGGCATCTGAAGTGGCAGACATGTATTATAAGGACAGGACAGGCAAGAAGGGGATAGGAGAGAGGGATGAAAGAGCTGTCTAAGGGGCCAAAGCTGTGCATTGGCAAGGATACTACTGCTTACCAGCACATCCACCAATTATCCTCCTCATTCATACCAAACCCATCATTTATTGTGTCCAATGTATAGATCCAATACATCTCTCCACTTTCTTGTTCCAATCTCCACCCCATGTGGGTTGCTCAATTATCTCAATGGTCTAAAAGCTAAGTGATGCCACTGAGTGTCCTGAACTGTGGAAATGTGCTACAGGAGATCCTTCATGACAGACCTTGATGTAAGGATTAAACCACAACAGAGCATGGGTCTACCTGGGAATTAATCCCCAGCTGGGGGAAGGGGGGTTGGACCTGAGGCCACAGGTCGAGTGGTTCCAACCAACCAGCCATGGATTAATTCCTAAGTAGACCCATGCTCTGGAGTGAGTTAATTCACTTGTAACATTGGGAAGAGAAAGGATTCATCGCTCTTTTTATATGTTTCTCTTCCCCATGTTACATTTGCGTAAAAGCAATTTTAAAGTGCAAAATTACAAATATTCCAGGAGAATATTATGGTCCTACCATGGAGAAGAGAAAGGCGGTTGCACCTGACTGGAGAAACTACATGCTGAACAGGCTGATTTTTTTTTTTTTTTAATATTGTGGTGAACAGTCCCTGAATTACTGATTACATGCAGATGTGATCAACATTTCAGAATATGTGCTCATTTTAGCGGACTTACTTTTCTGAACCGTGGAATCATCTCAATTTTTCTGCTATATTTGCTGTTTGGGATTTGGCTGCTGTGCATTATGGGAAATGCATATATTTAAGTGCATAGGAGATCGGATGTCTGGTAGTTGTTCCTGCAATTCCCTTGGCAGGCCAGCTGATGGCTGTGAAGCTTCAGGTAGTTGTTTCTACATAGAACAATGTTCTGCTATATACCATTATTCTGTAGTTCACATGAGAATCCATATTCTGCTGGTGAAAGTCTGCCAGTTCTTTTCTGACAGAATTCCAAGGAATACGTTGGAATTTTCAGAAATTCCACAGAATTCTGTCCCAATGGAATCTGAAAATTCCAAACAGCACTAGGTAGGGGACAGGAGGGAATCACACAGAAAAAATGGAGAATAATAATACAACAATTCTTGCAGCAAAAATAGTTTCTGGATTACTACCTCTCACTTTTAGTCAGTTGTGTAGTATAGTAGTTGCCCTCAGGGGGTAGGAAAAAATATACAAAAGTGAGATATTAGTACATTTGAGCTGATCCATACTGCTGGAATCACAGGTACCAGTGTGTGTTACTAAGAGCATAATCCACCTCTGTTCAGCTGCTCTGCAACTAAATTAAAATAACCCACAGCTAATTATAGCCTACATCTCATAACTATCCAACAGGATGCCACCTTATAGTTTACAACTGGTAAAAGATAGAATTTTGTTCAGCTAAACCACAGATTCCTCGATTACTTTTGTGAACTGTGGAATCATCTCTGTTTTTCTCCTTTGTTTGCTGTTTATGATTTGGCTGTTGTGCAGTATGGGAAATGTATATATTTAAATGAAACTTTTCTGGTCGTTGTTGCTGCAATACCCAGCCGGCCTACAGATGGCTGTCAAACAATTCTAGCAGCACTGCACTGTTTACACCCATTTTTTGATCAATTTCCAAATGTACCAAATTGAGCTCAGAAAGGAAGGGTGAAAAAATAGTGAGTCATGCAGTCAGCTTGTAAAAAATATGCTGCTAATTCCACTAAGTCACAGAAATAAGACACTTCTGTGATGTGTGTAACTGTTTCGGTACTTTGAAGAAAACAAAATGTGTCCACTACTGGTACTGCTGCTATGTATCACAGTAGGGACAGGAAACAGACATGGGGAAGACAAAATGTGCTCACTGTACCATTGATTAAGCAATCGTGGATTACTTGAGAATAAATCAACAGTCACCTGATGCTGTTGAACCAATCCTGTGCAACCCTTTCTCTTCCTCATGTTACAAAGAACTTTTGTGTTTGCCTGTCCTGACCTTTAGTGGTCTGGTCATTTTGCCAACCTAGTACTTTGCACGGTGGCATGTAAGGATGTACATAACATGATCAGAGTCACAGTTCAAATAGGGTCTTGATGGGGTATTTCACATTCCCATTAGGATGTTTAGATTCTGATTTCTTTTTTTTATGTATTGACACAGTAGACACATCTGTCACAGGGATGCATTCCCCGATTCAAAGGCCCTAGGAGTAGATGCCAATCATGCCTCCAGCCTAGTGTTTTATAAGCAGTACTAGCAGCAGTGTCTAGCACAATTAGTTTTAACTGCTGCCAGAGAGACATGCTGCCACTTTGAGAGTAAGTGCACCTGTTGTACTCTTGCTTTCAAGATTAATTGATTTTGGCTTGTAAGTCACAGAAAGATGTTTATGAAAAAGTTCATACTTTACAGGCTTTGAAATTCATACATATTTGAAAAACAGCCAATTTGGTAAGTGAAAATAAATAAAACACAAGGTATGTCTGCTTACGTGTAACCCCCAGGCCGCTTCTTTAACTAGTGTGCACCCCAATTGCTTGTAATGCTCACTTAAGCTAAATATCTGGAGAAACACTGGTGCCCATATACTGGCATACCAATTTACTTTACTAAAAGGTAGGTACCAGCCTTGGCGTTAGGATGTATACCTGACTAATTTTCTAGAGGAAGAGAGGGGTTGGGGTACAGAAACAAAACAACTTGAACCTTGTGTAATTAACACAACCCAGGTCCTGAGTGGAGGCAGCTAGGCATATGCTTGATCTAACCTGCTGAGGGGGGCTCCAGTAAATCCACACAATCAGAAGCAATAATCGGAATGTCCATAACAGTAACTGGGATTGTGCAGTATGGCTTTATTCAACAGATGGAAAGCAAAAGCTGAAGTGGACCCCCAAGGGTTGCTCCAGGCTGGACAGGTACAAATTCAAGAACTCTCCTTGCATGCAGTACAGTATATGAACAATAACAGAAACATCTTCTTACCAAATTCCCAAAAGGTGCAATTGTGGACACCGGGCCACGCACATGAACATCTCTCTCTCCCTATGAGTGTTATTTAGTGGATCTAAGCCACACACTCAGAACTCTTCTCGGACATAGGTGCAATATATGAAACTCAGCACACACCTTAACCTGCAGCTTGGCCCTCACTCAGGTAAACATACTGGTGCCCTTTATGAACCAGGAAGCCCTGCCTTGAAAGCGCTTAGATGGTGTTCCTCACACCCTTGGCCCCAACTGACAGTCTCTGCCATTCTTCAGGGTTACACCATTGACACCCCCATTCCCCACTGAAATGCCAGAGGTCCCACACTTTAACTTGTCACAAACTGGAGTGACCAAAGAATAAACTGTGCTCACTGGGGTACACAATTTAACTTTACTTCACTCAAACTGGTGAGACTAGGGGCACTGACAGGTGCAATCCAGCCTTATCTATGGGCACACACACCCCAGACTATCCAATACCCTAAGAAATTGTGAAATTCCAGTCTCCGACCTAGACAGTACTCACAGAAGTTGTTCCATCCACTGGGCATAGAACAACTAAAAAGGAAAAGGAAAAGACACTCTCCTGAGTAGCCAGTCCAAACAGTCTCTTTCAGGTCCTATCCAAGGCAGCTGAAAACACCACAGAACATTCAGGGGCTTGCCCCTTGAGTCCATCGAGAACAAGCATATACTTCCACTTCACTGGGAGTAGAAATCAGGTAATCCTGCTGTAGTCTTGTCTCCACCACTTCAACTGGAATCTGGAAATGACACTCCACTAGGGTGAGAAATCTTGGGCCCTCTCTCAGAGCCCACTGGCAGTCTTTCTACCACTCTCACCTCCTCACTTCACAACTGGCTGAACAACACTGAGCATTTTAAGCTCCTCAGAGCAGCTATCCACACAGTGTGGCTTATGCTGCTGGGAGAGTTCTAAATGACCTAATCATTCCTCCCTCAGGCTAGCTGAGTAAACAATGATGTCATTATGTAAGGACCCCTAATGAACTCCCTATCAGCTGCCTGCTACCTTCCTAACAATAATACTGATAGGATTCTAGTAACCCCAGGGGACTGGGTGGTTACACTCATCCCTTGTCAGATAAATGACTGTCCACAGTCATTCCCTCACCCAGCACCAAGCCATCCTACCTCTGATGCCCCCTACAGTGATGGCTGATCAAGTCCTCCCCTACCATGTGCCAGGCACAGGCAGGCGATACCAAAGGATAGAGGCCCACTGAAGAAACTTCAGTTCCTATCCTACTACTGTACTATCTATGGATCATCGGCGGCTCCAAGAAACTGCCTGAAGCATGTCCTGTCAGACAGCACTGGTGTCCCCTATCATGAATCAGGACCACCAGCCTGCCTTCCCCCCAGCCCTCTACAGGAAAACTGTCTGACCTATGCTACCTACGAGGTGCTCAAACCCCAAAAGCCAAAACCATTTTACACCTCATACCTATAAAACAAAAAAAGGTTAGACATTGTACTACACAGTTACACAAGCCTAACAAATCTACATAAAGGAGGACTCCGATGACTCCCACCAATCCTCTTCAGGTCTTCTTGTCTTCTTCCAGGAACAGCTGCAAAAGAAAACATTGCAAAAACATTTCTGCAAACAACTACAACAGCCAAAAACAGTGACCAAAACCCTCCCACTGGATGCTGCACAAGCCCAAAAGGCATTTTTAAAAGGATTTTCTACAAAAGTACAAAAATAGAAAACATAAAGACATTTGCAAAACATTTGGGGCAGGGATCCCTGCAAAGTCCGAAACTAAGGAGGAGTCCAGATTGCCGAAGCACTACAACAAGAGTCTCTCCTAGGCCGGAGTCTGCTGAATCACAGTCCTGGAACAGGCACAAGGCCTGCAAGCACTGTAGTCTAGATGGCAAGTATATTGGAGATTATATTCCAAAGAGTCTTCAAACTTGCAGGAAACAGTTAACTTAAAAATGAAAAAGGTCTCTTACCAGTTCCTGATGACAAAAGGATGTCAACATCACCTCTCTGGTGCTGCGGCCTGGTGATCTTCAGCTGCTGGGTAGACAAAATCTTCGGATCAGATGCTTCCACGACCTCCTACTGGACCCAGACTGGAAATCTTCTGTGAACCTGCTAGGCTGATGAACCTGGATGTTACTACAGATGAACCTGGATGTTTCTGGAGCTGAACCTGGATGCTGCTGTAGACAAACCTGGATCACCAGAAGAGAGACCCCTCCATCCTGGGTTGCTGCCTTCTCAGTGGCAGATGGCTGAGCTGACAATGGCTGAATTAATCTTTGGCAGTGGGCACATTTTTCAAGAATGGCGCCAATTTCTGGGGTAGTACCACTCTGGATCTGGGGCATAGACTGTCACCCCATCTTGATGAACCATGGGAACATTATAGAATGTCTCTTGGCCAGCTTTGTTTACTATTCTCACAGAGTTGATCAAAAAGGTCCTGCCATGCCTTCAGAATTGCAGTCTCTCATTACAATCCTTAATTCAGACCCACTTGTTTACTCTAGGGTGCAGGCTGGCACAAGCTTCCTCCCACAACCAGGCATGCCTGTCTTTTTCTGTGTCTTCCCATATTTTTCTAGAGAAGAAAGGGTATGACTGTCCATACTTGTCCTCAGCTCATCTATGCACAATTCTCTCCTCTTTGCTACTTTTCACTAACTCATGTCCAGAAGTATGGCTTGGGGGTGGCCAGTCCTGGTTGAGCCAGTCACGAACACAGTGCAGAGCAAGAGCAGTCTACCTCTGCACTCAGGGGCACACTTCTTGAGCCTTCCTCCACATGGACATTGGAAGGCTCCATAGAAGCCCAGGTCAATGCCGATTCACAATGGCCCACTGAAGCCATTGTTGCTTCCTCCTCTTCCATGCATTCTGCCCAGGAACTGGTGCTTGCACCAACCCCCGCAATTGTCCATTCTCTACTGTCATCAGAGGCACTGTCATCCCAATGACATGCTTCCTCCACCTCAGACTCTCCCATGAGGCTTGGACTTGGGCCTTCCACCCACAGATCTACTGAACCTGCACTGGCAGTGTCCAGTTCCACCCTCTGTGGCGTGGAACACTTCACTTCCTCTGGGCCTTACAAAGCATTGGTGCAGACAATGTTCAGAAACTCCTTTACAAACTCTATGGGGTCACTTTTACTGCAACCAGCCTGTCACTGTTGTTCCAGTTCTACAGGGTCCCCTGTCTGTGTCCAAGTTGGAGCTAAATGGATGCGTTTCATTTTAGCTACCCTTGTGCCACCTGCTGTGCTCATCTCAAATCGTGTTCTACAGTCTGTGCAATGGGGAATGAGTAGAACATCTCTTCCTAGTTTTAGGCATACTATGCACACATTGCATGGATAGTTTGGCAAAGCCGCCTCAGCAGGTGCTGTTGAACAGTTGTACAATTGCTCAGATTGGGCTAGTTCTTGTTCTTGTTGGGTTACCCAAGCCCCAGCATGGAGCGGGTTGCGAGGGGTTTGCTGCACCATGTTCTGAAAGTCAAAAACACAAGTCCCAAAATTAATATTGTTTGCAAGGACTCTGAGATTTGGTTTTAACACACTGGAAAAATTTCACAAACAGGCTGCCTGGCTGCTGCAATTGTATTCCACAACTTTGCAAGAAACCATTTGAAACTTTGCTTTGGTTTTGAAAACTCTGTTCTTAAATAGCACTGCATTGTTTACGTAGCTGGCTACACCCCAACATGGAGACTGTAACTTTGTATCACACTCAGTTAAAAATTGCTAGCACTCTGTCTGGATCTTTGCATTTCAACTGATATTCTCAGACCCAAGTTCATTTTACTATTTCTCAATCCATTACTTTACAAGCAATTAGACCAGGGGGATCATTTGTTTTAAAGTTTACTTTCTTTGAAAACAGCACTTTCACACCATAGTCCAAGATTTAGCAGTTCACAAAACTCCCTCTCTTTCAGTACTTTTGCTGCATTTGCTCAAGTTCTTACTCAGTTTTCCGACCTTGGCACCACAGTCAATTTCTTTTGCAAAGGGTACTTACAGGCAGTGGATGGTTTGCACCGTCGATGGAATATGGCCTGTTGCCGACTTGAAGAAGGCCTTTGGGGTGAAATGGGCTGGTGGTCCCAACAATGGTCACTATGATCACCTCAATCACTCTCCAGTCGGTCGGAATACAGGTTGAGTCCGGGTATTTGCGAAAAAAGACAGAAAAACTGCTGTTGCAGAAGCGCTTTTGCTGAAACCGATTCCTCCTTCCTGCCACATGAACTATAAGCTGCTTGCACACCGAAGACTACTCCTCCATGAATGTTCCACAAAGAAAGGACTCAGGCAAGGATGGGGCTTAGGTGCACTGGGACCAATCACATGACGTGTTGCAAATGAGCTCTCTCTCCCCCTCTCTCTGCCGCACTCCTGCATGGCGATTGTCGAGCAGACAAAATTTAAACTGCAAACTCACTTTCTTTCTCGGCTTAAAATTTCAGTGGGGTGAAGCATTTTAAGGCATTTTCAGTCAGTACTTGGGTGCATTTTCCTTAGAGACTCCCCTAAATTTCACTGTACACACTTGAAGCTTTCTGAGCACTTAGAAAACGCTGTCTTTTAAGTCCACAAATACTTTTGTCTGGAGATTTGCAACTTTTAAACAGTTTTCTAAGCACTTTTTCCACAAGACAAGAGCAATTATTTCTCAGTCCACAGTTTCAAAGCAAACACACAAGCAGCGCATTCTTCCTCTTTCTTTTCCACATGACCCGGGCAGCAAAAGACTTTGAGGTGGCATTTTACTTGGCACAACTTTCCTTTCTGGTAAAATGATTTTCTGTTTGGGGCACCATCACCGGGCAGGAAGATCCTAAACATACCCTCAGCATGCCTCTCACCCTCAAATTAAATATCCCAAGACAAGCCCCATTTTTGTAACCCCCAGGCCACTTCTTTAACTAGTGTGCACCCCCCCATTGCTTGTAATGCTCACTCAAGCTAAATATCTGGAGAAACACTGGTGCCCATACACTGGCATACCAATTTACTTTACTAAAAGGTAGGTACCACCCTTGGTGTTAGGATGTACACCTGGCTTATTTTCTAGAGGAAGAGAGGGGTGGTGGTACAGAAACAAAACAACATGAACCTTGTGTAAATAACACAACCCAGGTCCTGGGTAGCATTAGCTAGGCATAGGCTTGATCTAACCTGCTGAGAGGGCTCCAGTAAATCCACAAAACCAGAAGCAATAATCGGAATGTCCATAACAGTACTGTAGTACAAACAAATATCCACACCACACAAGCACTGGACCAAAAAAGCAGTTTTAATATTAAATGCAAAAATACATGCCATAAGCATCAAGTACAAAAAACGTCTACCAGTTTTACAATCCTTGCATCATCAGGAGGCTACCAATGCATAGTAGGTGGACTCTTAAATACATACCAGCACATCATTATTTAAAGTGACAGTGCCTAACAAAAGTGCAAAGTTACAAAAAGTGCATATTGTAAATTTAAAAACAGTATCAAACAGATCCTACAGTTTCTGCTTTTGCAAGGGAACAATTAATTTCAACCATAAATAATCCTACTTTATAGTTCAATGGCCTACACAACCAGTAAGTGCTGTGTTTGTGCAACTGTGTTAATTTACTTTGGCCGCTCACACTCTCTATTCCATAAGGAATTACCACCCTGTAGGGGCACCAAAGGCAAAGAACTCTGGAAGAGGCTTCCAACCCTAGAGGTTCCACGAGAAGGTTCCTTTAGCTAAAGGTACTTTAGGAAGAATCTCCGGAAGAGAGAAGCGATGCCACTGGAGGAGGAGGTGAGGATGGAGGGGCAAAGAAAAAGTGCTTCAGAAAGAGGCTGGGAGGAACTGCTTATATAGGTCAGGAAGGGGTCTGGCTGACTGCTTGTCCATTGAACTACAGACATAGCGTCTCAATTCAATGGCCTTCGCAACCAGTAAGTGTTATGCTTGTGCAACTGTGTTACTTTACTTTGGCCATTCGCAGTCTCTAGTCCATGAGGAATTACTACCCTGTAGGGATACCAAAGGCAAAGAACCCTAGAAGAGGGCTTAACCCCTAGAGGTGCTGCGGGAAGGTTCCCTTGGTAAAGGTACCTTAGGAAGAATCCCCAAAAAGATACTGTAGTAGCACCAAAGAACAATAGCGATTAGAGGCCATGAGGCATAGAAGTAGAATAACAACAGCAGCTTGATAGAACATGAGGTGCACAGATTAGCAAGATAGTATTGGTGCTATGGGATACATTGGTGATTGAGGGGGCCTCATAAGGAAAGAGGGAATGGCAAGTAGAGACACCATCCACTTCCATCCAACAGCAGAATCTACCTAAGGGAATTAGGGAATACTAACTAAGACCAACTAGGTCTTATGACCTACAGCACAGAGGAGAGAAAAAAAAAACCTTTGAAGAGGAAATCTCGGGGGATCCAAGGCCTAGGTCACCTTCCCTCCAGGCATGGGATAATTTAGTTAGTGACTGCTCTGCTACTGCAATTTGGAATGCCCAATAGAAGGAGGGTGGAAAATATTCCATTTTAGAGGGGAGCTCTCACTCTGTCCTTCTAACAGGAATGCCCTGGAGGTTTTCGAGCCAGTTTGCTCTGCAACAAGATTACCTCCGAGGCAGGAGGAGGAGGAGAGTAACAACCACCAAGGTGCTCACCCAGCCTACAGATCTAAGAATAAACCAGGTGAACCAGAGGCACTCATAGGGAGAATGTGGTGAAGGTGCCTTGCTAGTAGAATACTAGAGTCAAAGGAGATCGTTGTAACCACCCTTCACAGCTAGTCTTAAATTCTACAACTTGAGGTGCTGTTGGTACGGTTGATGACTGAAGGTCCACCCGGAGTGAGGACATTTCCAGCTATGGGCCAGGTGAGAAGGACCCCAACCCAAGCTTTGCATGTTCAAGCTGTGGACTTCGGGGTACAGAGCGAGACCATTCGAGCAAGGCGAGCCTTGCACCAGGGAACTCTAGGATGAAATTGGCATGCCTGTTCATTCATGTAGGTATTTCTTTTGTATGCATTCATTTATTTAGTATGCTGAAGTTATTTATTTAGGTTGCTGAAGTTATTCAGTTTGTAGAAAATGTACCGCAGCAAATACAGGATCAGTAGGGGCAAGCCAACCAAGTCCCATTGAGGAAGCCAGTTACAAGGTGACATGATACTCAGAGGATTTTTAGCAGCAGAGACAGGATTCGAACATGAGGCAATAGGCCACAAGGGGCCATGCCTCTTTAACAACACCCTCAGCCCCCTGCCATGGGAAAAACAAGGAAGCAACAGTAAAGTGCCATAGCCCACATGCAGCATTTAAAATAGTTTACAGCAATGGCAGTAGCCAAGATGACCTCCAGGGTATAAAATGCAATATGCAAAGTAAGCAAGCAGTGTCCAGTAACGAGCAGCATCGAGCAGCAATTAAGTATAACTTGAAGGGGTAGCAATCTGAATGAACATAGAAACTACAGAGAGAGGCAATGTGCTGAAACAACAGCAATGATTTCTTGGTATTAGTTTAGGAAGCACTATTTATTTATTTTTATTTTAGTTTTTGGTAACCGGGTAAGGCCCACTAGGCACAAGTGCCTGTTTTCAGGGGCGACCTGGGAGCACTGGGAAGTTAAGTGACTTGCTCAGAGTCACACAGTATGCAAGTGGAGGTTGTGAGAATCAAACTCAGGTCTGGTCTGCTGGATGTAACAAGCTCGTTCACACCTCATTCCTCTAACCTCTAGGCTATACTGCCAGCCCATTTAGTTCCATGAATAATGCATAGAAAACAGCATCAATATTTTCAGCAATATATTCCAATGTACAAATGCAGAAAGCAGGCTAGGGTTCAGAGTGAGCTTGAACCAGGTGAAAATAATTAAAGTGCATAGCATGAAGAGCGGCTATGTGGTATGAATTGGAACACACAGACAATGATTCCAGTTGCAGTCTGAGTAAATGGGAGCATGTAGCACGAACTCTAGATTAATAATATACAAGGAGTTTAGAAGCAGAAACCCTCCAAAAAGAAAGCAAAACAAAAGACACACAAACACAGAAGAACAGGGGACAAGCAACACAAAGAAGCACACAGCCGGAGGCAAGACACAAATCAAAGCAGGAGACAGGCAACAGAGTCCAGCAGAAACAAGCAGAAGCCAAAACAGCAAGGCGGGGAGGGGGGGTGCAGGCCTCAGCCAGCAGCAAAGGACAGACTGACAGAGCATCCGGCCGCAAAGAAAAAGTGCTTCAGAAAGAGGCTGGGAGGAACTGCTTATATAGGTCAGGAAGGGGTGTGGCTGGCTGCTTGTCCATTGAACTACAGGCATAGCCTCTCAATTGATGAACGGAAAATCATCTTAGTGCTACAATCAACAGTTTTCATAATTCAATGGAAGGTGCCAAGGTACCACAAGGTATTCTTGTGCACCCTAGAAAAGAGAACATAAAAAGCACATGATTATTAAATAAGGTACTTAACAGGATACATATCATGAGTACTATATGTTGGAATATATCACATCACTTTCTCTTCTGCCTAATGCATGGCATGAGCTGTATGCATTCATTTAATAGGCTTGTGAGGTCCTATGGTCTAATGCAAAAATCCAAAAAGATTCTCTATTCAATAACTTGTCATCCAAATTTCCCCCTCATGGCCCCAGTCTGACTTTCTCTATCGCACAAAATTTAAATACATGGTTGCCATTCCTTTTGTTTTTAGCATGACATGGTAGTGCATTTTTATCAATAACTCCCCCTCCTACACCACAGATAACAGTGGATCAGTGGCAGAGGATCCTTTTTTAGAAGAGGGCCTAGAAGAAACGGAAGAACCAAACAGGACAGTTCAGTTTCAGCTGCCTGCCACATTGCATCCACGAGAGAGAGGACACAGGAACCCCAGAGGGAATCAAGGCTGAGGCAGAGGAAACCAATCAGGTGAGGAGGCAGAAAATATAGGAAGCAGGGTTCAAGGGAGAAGAATCGACTAACTGGGACAGCAGAAAACATTGTTATTAACATCTCTGAATGTGACCTTACCCCCACACAACAACAAGTACTACAGAAAGGACTTTCTTTTACACCAACTCAGGACACAAATCATTTTGAAGTATATGTGGATTTACATCATTTCACCAGGAATTTAAATCTAAAAGCATACTATAACAAAAGCAACATGTGCTGCGGTATAGTGTCCCCTAGTCCTTTGGATGTGGATTCATCCACACAAAGGGAGGTAAGCCCATTTCATCCAGCATCTACTTACATGCCTCAGTATAATGATACTGTGGAAACATTTGAGCGAGCATGTGAAAGGGCTTTAAAAACTTTGTTTGAAACAAGTGATAGAGCCACTTTTGTAAATATCACCTCAGAAGAGGCAGCTGCTTTAAAAAGTTTACAGGAGAATACTAGTCTCACTATTAAGCCAGCTGATAAGGGGGGGCTCTGTGGGTTGTAATGTCAACTGAAAAAAATATGTGGGGGAAATATCTAGGCAGTTGGGTAATACACTGTTTTATGGCAAACTGAAGAGTGACCCTACTAATAAGTACAAACAAGACATAGATGTCTTTCTGTATGATGCACTAAGGTGTGGGGCTATAACCAGTGAGGAAATGGGTTATTTAACTGTGTCACATCCAATGTGGGCAAGCAGTTATGTACTCACCAAGGTACATAAAGACCTATGTAACCCTCCAGGTAGACCAATAGTGGCAGGTATCAGTTCATTGACAGAGCCTCTGGCCAGATTTGTGGATGTGCATACTAAGGGGTACATTTCGAAATTGCCTTCTTTCATTTGTGATACTTCCCAAATGTTGGAAATATTGGATGATATGCAAGCAGAACAAGGGTGGTTTTTGGTATCTATGGACATTACTTCCCTTTATACCAATATTCCACATGAAGGGGTTACTGCTGCACTGGAATACTGGTTTGACATGGATGCAGATATGAATGTACATAAAAACATTTTTTGCTATCTTGTACAGAGCATATTCTAAAAAAACCTGCTTTTTGTTTCAGAGTGAAATGTAGCTGCAGCTCAAGGGAACGGTAATGGGGCAACTTTTGCCCCATATTATGCCAGTCTCTACCTGGGCCTATGGGAGAAAACAACCATCTATGATGTCTAGAGCAATCCCTTTTATGATAGGATTGATATCTGGCATCTCTTTATTGACTACATATTTATGGTGTGGAGGGGCACGCGGGGTGAGTTGAGAGAGTTCATAGATTATTTGGAAAACAGTAATCCGAATCTGAAATTTTCAGCCGAATGGGATCCTAATTCTGTCTCCTTTCTTGACTTAAAAATATCAGTGGAATCAGATGGTACTTTGAAAACTAATTTATTTCCAAAGGAGACTGATAAGAACTCTTTATTACTTGCCTGTAGTTGCCATCCATGCCATATGATAAACAACATTCCTAAGGCCTAGATGTTACGAGCTTGCAGAAATTGCTCTGAATTTTGTGATTCATGGAACTGACGTATACAAGACATATTGAGCGTGGCTATAATTCTGCTTTGGTAGAAGAAGCATTTTTGGAGGTGCTAGACACTGATAGGGAATGCCTATTTCAGGGCAACAAACAGTTGGAGGGACCCGCGAGAGCTAATTTTGTGACTAATTACACTAGACATACACATGCGATACAGGAGATTATTAACAGTAATTGGCATATCCTGGAGAATGAACCCCTTATTTCTGATATTGTTAAAAACAAACCTAGGATGGTTTATCATATGGGCTCAAATTTGAGGGACAAGCTTGTCCACAGCTACCAGGACATTTCCAAAGAGGGTATGCTGAATATCAACACATGGCTTCCACCCTTACCCACAGGACATTTTACATGTGGGAACTGTAAATGTTGCCCCGACATCATGAGATCAGATACCTTCACTACATGCAGTAATAGAAAACTTTATAAAATCAGTGAGTTTTTTAATTGTAGTAGTGAGAACGTAGTGTATCTAGCCACATGTGAATGTGGATCGTTCTATGTGGAGAAAATGACTAGACCACTTAAGTTACATATTGGGGAATACCTGAGGTCCATTGGGGGTGGGGATGATAAAAAATGCACTAGCATGCCATGTTAAAAACAAGCATTTGTCAATGCCGGATGTTGTCTCGCTGGCATTGGCATTGGTAGTGCACGAGTTAAAGATGCATAATAGGAATGGCAGTGTAGTAGTTAACTGACACCAACCCCACCCCCACCCTACAGAGACTGACAGGTGTTGGGGTATGCCTTTGGGTCGTCAGCTATAACACTCATGCCATTTTACCTCACCTTACCCTGTAGACACTGACAAGTGTCGTGGTGTGCTTTGGGGACTTTGGGGCTTATACTTACACCATTCCATAAAGAAATATGCTGAGCTGGGTGCAGTATAGGAGAATGAGGTGAACTTTAGGGCTGAACACTCCAAGGCACACCTCGATGCCTGTCACTGGCTGCAGGGTGGGGGTGGGGGTGGAATGGCATGAGCATTACAGTCAATGATCCCAAGTCACACCCCTGACACCTGGCAGTCTCTACAATGTGGGGTGTTACAGTTGGAAACCCTAACATTGTAGGCGTTTGTTGGCATTTTCACTTCAAATTTTCAATATGGGCTTTTTGTGACCCCACCTCATGAAGGGCGCCGCAATCAGTTTGTTAGCTGAAAGGTGGTTTTGCACTGTGGCTATGCCATTTGGCGACACTGGGACAAAAACATATTTTGGGCAGGATGTGAAAAATGACAACTGTATTGTTCATGAGGAGGTATAAAAAAATAGCATAGTTGAAAATCTGGAGTGAAAATATGAGCATGCATAGAAACTGCACAACACACGTCTGTAACCTAATTATTTTTTTGATTTTTTTAGCCACATTTTCAACATAGGCATTTTGGGACCTCCCCTCATGAACAGCAGTGCTATGATTTTGTTAATCTGTCCCAAAAGTTGATTTTCCACAGCGTCCACGCCATTGTGCACCACAGGTGCGGAAATACATTTTGGGCAGGG
This sequence comes from Neoceratodus forsteri, assembly GCA_016271365.2. Lineage (NCBI taxonomy): Eukaryota > Metazoa > Chordata > Ceratodontiformes > Ceratodontidae > Neoceratodus > Neoceratodus forsteri. The sequence continues at coordinate 450,630,834 of JADMNL010000022.1, forward strand.
TGTGAAAAATGGCAGCTGTACTGTTGATAAGGAAGTGTGAAAAAATGCCAGTGTTGAAAATCTGGCATGAAAACATTGCAGATTTGTAAAGTTATAGGGGTGCATGGAAACCGCGCAATGCACACTTGTAACACAGTCATTTTATGGACTTTCAGTCCCACATTTTCAACATAGGCATTTTAGGACCTCTGTTCATGAACAGTGGCACCGTTGTTTTCTCAAACTGTCCCGAAAACTGATTTTGCACAGCGACCGTGCTATTCTGTGCCTGATGTGCGAAAACACATTTCGGCCAGGATATGTAAAATGAAAGATGTACTATTCATAAGGAGGTGTGGAAAAATGCCAGTTTTGAAAGTCTGAAGTGAAAATATTACAAATTCACGAAGTTATGAGCGTGTGTGGAAACAGCACAATGCACGCTCGTAAAACAGCCATTTTTTTCACCAAATTTGCAACATAGGCGTTTTGAGAGGCCCCTTCTTGAACAGTTGCACTGCCGTTTCGTTACTCAGTCCCGAAAGGTGATGCCATGCAGTGACCGTGAAATCACCTTTCCGGACTGAATAACATCATGACAGTGACTGAATTCATATGGAGGGGTCCCAATAACCCCATGTTGAAAATTTGGTGCAAATATTCCAAAAAATGGCCAAGATATGCACCAAAGTTGAAAAAAAAAGTATTTATGCCATTGCACAGCTTACTGGCATTTCTTCAGTTCATGGTCAGCTTTGAAGAGTGCAGACCTGTTCCCAGTCCACCGAAGATCGTGGTGCCAGACTCTGGAGGTAAGTATGGGGTGGGGAGGTGGGGAGGCAGGGTCTTGTAGAGGGTGGGTGTGGGTTGTGGGAGGGGCAGGTAGACCGGAGGGACCATTTCTTCTTTCACAGGGTAAACAGAAAAAGAACCATCGCAGGGGCGGTTTTTTCTTTCAGAGTTTGGCACCCTGGGGTGGGCTCCCAGTGTACCACCTAAGTGTTTTTGGGGGAAGCTGTAGCTGATGGGGATTAGGCACCCCATTCGGCACTAATGAAAGGGGGGGCAGAGCTGAGGGAATGGGCACCCCTCAGCACATAACAATGGGGTGCATGATGCCGACCGAGTGGGCCCCCATCGGCACATACATTGGGGCAGGGCATGCCGACAGGGGGATTGGACACCCCCGAAGTCAGCATGATTATGGCAGGCAGTGTGTTGCCAAATTTGTTGTTTTTTCACCAGGATGAGCATGTCAGGAGGTGCCGCTGTGTATGATGAGCTTTGCTCGCATTGCAGCGGACCTTTTGTTAGATGTGCTTGCCACATTATGTATTCATGGTGTGGCACCGGTATGAAGGCTTATTGGGGAATGAGGGACACAACTACTGATGTGTGCCCCTGCATTTGCCCAACACTGACCGCGCCTCCAAATCTGCTACTACTGCAATATGTTGGCTGCACATGTGCGAGCCAACATAACAATAGGAATGGTAACCATGTATTTAAATTTTGTGCAATACAGAAAATCAGATTGGGGCCACAAGGGGGGAATTTGGATGCCAAGTTATTGTATCGACAATCTTTTTTGGATTTTTACATTAGGGGCCATGGAACCTCCTGGCTTAAATGAATGCATAGAGCTCATGCCATGCATTAAGCAGAAGAGAAAGTGATGTGATATATTCTAACATATGCCTGTACTCATGATATGTATCCTACAGAGTACCTTATTTATTATTCATGTGCTTTTTATGTTCTCTTTTCTAGGGTGCACAGGGAATACCTTGTGGTACCATGGCACCATCCATTGAATTATGAGAAGTGTTGATTGTAGCACTATGATGACATTCCTTTCATCAACTATAAAGTAGTACTATTTATGGTTGAAAGTAATTGCTCCCTTGCAAAGGCAGAAACAGTAGGATCTGTTTGATACTGTTTGTAAATGTACAATATGCACTTTTTGTAACTTGGCATTTTCATTAGGCATTGTCGCTTTAAATAATGGTGTGCTGGTATGGATTTAAGGGTCCACCTACTATGCATTGGTAGCCTCCTGATGACATAAGGATTGTGAAACCGGTAGAGGTTTTTTGCACTTGATGCTTATGGCGTGTATTTTTACATTTTAGTATTAAAGGTGCTTTTTTTGGTCCAGTGCTTGTGTGGTGTGGGTATTTGTTTGTACTATGTTGATCTTGTTATATCCAGCACACACACCACAGCTTTCAGAGTGGTGGTGTTTTTCCTATGTCCATAACAGTGACTGGGATGGTGCAGTATGGCTTTATTCAACAGACGGAAAGTAAAAGCTGAAGTGGACCCCCAAGGGCCACTCCAGGCTGGACAGGTACAAATTCAAGAACTCTCCTTGCATGCACTACAGTACATGAACAACAACAGAAACATCTTCTTCCCAAATTCCCAAAGATGCATTTGTGGCCACACACATGAACATCTCTCTTCCCTTGAGTGTTATTTAGTGATTCTAAGCCACACACTCAGAACCCTTCTCGGACATAGATGTAATATGTGAAACTCAGCCACACACCTTAACCTGCAGCTTGACCCTCACTTAGGTAAACATATTGTTGCCCTTTATGAACCAGGAAGCCCTACCTTGTAAGTGCTTAGATTGCGTTCCTCCCACCCTTGGCCCCAACTGACTGTCTCTGCCATTCTCCAGGGTTACACCATTGAAACCCCCATTCCCCACTGAAATGCTAGAGGTCACACACTTTAACGTGTTACAAACTGGAGTGACCAGAAAATAAACTGCACTCACTGGGGTACACAGTTTAACTTTACTTCACTCACACTGGTGAGACTAGGGGCACTGACAGGTGCAATCCAACCTGATCTACGGGCACATGCACCCCAGACTATCCAATCCCCTAAGAAATTGTGGAGATCCAGTCTCCTAGACAGTACTCATAGAAACACAGAAACATAGAATTTGACAGCAGATAAGGACCACTTGGCCCACCCAGTCTGCCCATTTCTCTACCTAATGGATAAGCTGCAGATCCTAGTTAACCAGCAGCCTACTTCTTTCTACCCCCACCCCTTAGAATTGCCTTATGACTGTCCCATGCATGCTTGAATTCAACCACTGTTTTTGACTCCACAACCTCCTCTGGAAGGCTGTTCCATGCATCCACAACCCTCTCTGTGAAAAAATACTTCCTTACATAATCTCTGAGCCGCCCCCCCATCTTCAAATTGTGCCCCCTTGTTCTTGCACACCTCTTTTTTTGAAAGATGCTACCCTCTTGGACTTTGTTGATTCCCTTGAGGTACTTGAAAGTTTCTATCATGTCCCCTCTCTCCCTCCTTACCTGGAGGCTATACATATTAAGCTCCTTTAGTCTCTCTTCATATGTCTTCCGGTGCAGACCCTGCACCATTTTAGTTGTCCTCCTCTGGACAGCTTCCATCCTGTCTATGTCCTTGCGGAGACTGGGTCTCCAGAACTGCTCGCAGTACTCCAGATGGGGTCTCACCAGCTGTCTGTACAGAGGGATAACAACTTCCTGTTTTATACTGGTGATGCCTCTCCCTATGCATCCCAGTATCCCCCAGCCCTCTTTACTGCCCTCTCACATTGCTTGCCCACCTTTAAGAAATCTGATATGACTACCCCCAGGTTCCTTTCCATTTCTGTTGTTAGTATCTCACCCCCCGTTGTGTACTCTTCTCCTGGGTTTTTGTTTCCCAGGTGCATTACCTTGCACTTCTTAGCACTGAATCTAAGCTGCCATACATTTGACCATTCCTCTAACCTTGCCAAGTCCCTTCATCCTTTCCACCCCACCTTGTGCATCAACTCTGTTGCAGATCTTTGTGTCATCTGCAAAGAGACATACTTTCCTTCCAGTCCCTCTGCAATGTCGCTTATAAAGACATTGAAGAGGACCGTCTATTACTGAACCTCACGGCACCCCACTAGTAACCCCACTTTCTTCAGAGTGGACTCCATTTACTATTACCCTCTAAATCCTATCTCCAGCCAATTCTTTACCCAGGCTACCATCTTGGGACCCATTCCCAGGCTGGCTAACTTGTATATTAATTTTTGTGTGGGACTGTGTCAAATGCCTTGCTAAAATCTAGGTAGGCCATGTCCATAGCCCCTCCCTGATCTACTACTTTGGTCACCCAGTCAAAGAAATCTATTAGATTCATCTGGCATGACCTCCCGCTGTGAATCCATGCTGCGTTGGGTCCTGTGCCCCTCTGGCCTCTAGGTACTCAACAGTTCTTTCCTTCAGAAGTGATTCCATCATTTTCCCTATCACTGAGGTTAAACTAACAGGTCTGTAGTTTCCTGCTTCTGCGCTGCTTCCCACTTTTGTGAAGGGGAATCACATCTGCCTTCCTCCAGTCCTCAGGTACCACCCCATCCTCCCAGGATTTGTTAAACAGGGCAGTCAGTGGTGTCACTAGTTCTACTCTTAGTTCTTTTAGAATTCTGGGATGAATCCCATCAGGCTCCATTGCTTTGTCCACCTTCAGTTTTAAGAATTCTTTCAGAACCCTTTCTTCTGTAAATGGGCTGGTATCAACTTCTGTATCCAGAGTGTTTCTATTGTTTGTTTTAGGTACCTCCCCCTCTTCATTTGTAAATACTGAGAAAAAATATTTGTTTAGTATCTCTGCCTTTTCACAGTCACCCTCTGCCCACCCCCTCCTCCTTTATTAAGCCTCACTATCCCTCCCTTGGTCTTCCTTCGCTCCCTGATGTACCTAAAAAAGGTTTTATCCCCCTTCTTAACTGAGTTGGCCATCTTTTCCTCAGCTCGGGCCTTTGCTGTTCTGACTGCCTTCCCAGCTTCCTTTTGCTTTAACTGATACAATTCTCTGTCCTGCTCCTTCTGTGATTCCTTGTACTTCCTGAATGCTTTCTTTTTCTCTTGAACCTTCACTGCCACCTCCTTTGAGAACCATAGCGGTTTCTTACATCGTTTAGTTTTATTTATTTGCTTCACACAAAGGCTTGTTACCTCTGTGATGGCAGTTTTTATTTCCCATTGTTCTTCTACCCCTCCTTCCTGCCCATTTGCTAGTGCATTCCTTAGGCACTCACCCATTTTGGCAAAGTCAGCCCTCCTGAAGTCCAGTGCTTTTGCCTTTGTATGACTAGACTCTATTGCTGTGTTTATTGTGAACCATACTGTTCGATGGTCACTAGTTTCCAAATGGCTACCCACTTCTACGTCTGTGATCCTCTCTCCATCTCCATTTGAGAGAACCAAGTCTAAGATTGCTCCCTCTCGAGTGGGTTGCAATGGTAGTTGTCTAAGGCATGCCCCCTGGAGGGTATCTAGAATAACCCCACTCTTAGAAGTGGCTGCTGCAACTGCACTCCAGTTAACATCTGGCATATTCAGATTACCCATCAGCAATATCTCCCCTTTTTCTGCCATTCTAAGTATACTTTCTATCATTTCCTTGTCCATTTCCTCCCCCTGAGAGAGGGGTCTGTATACAACCCCTGTGCGGATTGTGGTGCCATTGCCTGTCTCCAAATTGACCCACAGTGCTTCTTCTCCTCCTTGTTTACCCTTTTGTTCTGTTGCTTTGATTCCTTCCTTTATGTAGAGAGCTACTCCTCCTCCTCTTTACCCTCCCTGTCCCTCCTGTAGATAGTGTATCCTGGTATGTTTATGTCCCAGTCATGGTTCTGTGTTTACCATGTTTCTGTGACTGCCACGATTCAGATGCTCCTCCTCCATCAAGGCCACTAATTCAGGAAGCTTGTTGCCAGACTATGGGCATCGGTACTCATTGCTCTCCATTTTTTGATGGCTTTACCTTCTGTAGCAGCATCCCCCACTGACCTTTCTACCTTGGTCTTTTTCTCATTTAGTACCCTGTTTTGTAGGAGGAGGCTGGGATTTTCCTGCTGCTTATCAGTGCCTTCCCCCTTGACTAGTTTAAAAGCTGCCAATGAAGCATTTAAACCAATTGCCCAACAGACTTGTTCCCTTCCTGGACAGATGCAGACCATCCTGCCAGTATAGGCTGGTGTCCCTCCAGGTGGAACCCCAGTCCCCAATGAAGCCAAACCCCTGTGCTCCACACCATTTTTTCAACCATTTGTTAAACTGCATGGTACAAAGTACCCTCGCATCACCCATGCCACTGACAGGCAGCACCTCTGAGAAGGATACTGTGTGTGCTACTTGTCTTAGGCCCCTTCCCAACTCTACAAAATCCTTCTGCACTGCTCTAATCTCATGATGAGCCAAATCATTTGTCCCTAGGTGGACAATGATGTCCAGCTCAGACTCCCATGCAACTGTTCTCGTGATCCTAAGGATGCGCTTCCTGTCCCTCCAAGCCATGGCACCAGGTAGGCACCTTACTTCAGTTTTCCCTGCTCCCCCTAGTTCTATCCCCCTAATAACTGAGTCCCCCACCAGGAGCTGCTTCCTTTCCCTGTGGTGTCCTCTGCCTCCTTCCTGAGGGCCTCCTCACAGAAGTTGTTCTGTCCACTGGACATGGAACAACTAAAAAGGAAAAGGAAAAGGCACTCTCCTGGGTGGCCGGTCCAAACAGTCTCTTTCAGGTCCTATCCAAGGCAGCTGAAAACACCACAGAACATTCAGTGGATTGTCCCTTGAGCCCATAGAGGACAAGCAGATCCTTCCACTTCACTGGGAGTAGAAATCAGGAACTCCTGCTATAGTCTTGTCTCCACCACTTCACCTGGAAGCTGGAAATTACACTCCACTAGGGTGAGAAATCCTGGGCCCTCTCTCAGAGCTCAATGGCAGTCCTTCTGCCACTCTCATCTCTTCACTCCACTACTGACTGAACAATACAAAGCATTCTAAGCTCCTCAGAGCAGCTATCCACACAATGTGGCTTATGCTGCTGTGAGGGTTCTAAATGACCTAATCATTCATCCCTCAGGCTAACTGAGTAAACAATGATGTCATTATGTAAGGAGCCCCTAATGAACTCCCTACCAGCTACCTGTTACCTTCCTAACAATAATACTGATAGGATTCTAGAAACCCCAGGGGACTGGGTGGTTACATAAATATTTCCAAGTATCAGCTCCACGGACATTGTTATTTTAAAGCATTACAAATTTAGATTTTAATTCTTATGTTTCTTTAAAAAAAGATATTCTTTTTATGCAGGTGCATGTTGAGACTGCTAAAAATTCTTTTTTAAATCAAGCTTGTCAGCTCAGGTATGCCATCAAGGAACTTCACATAAAACGTATAATTAAAAATGTTTTGTTACATGCACACCTTGTCATATTTAAATAATGAAGCATAATAGCTTATGTTGAACATTTTAATAAAAATAACTTATGGAGTGATTCAGACTGGAAGTATATTTTCCATATGTCACATTTGCATTTTACATATGATATCTTGACACTCATTGAACATGCACTACTCATTATGTCATAGATTTGGTGACTGTATTTCTTACTGAAAGGGTGTTAACTATGGTGCACGCTTCTAACTAGAGCAGAATATACAAAGAGCATGTCATGCTGAATTAATACACATTCATCCGGGGGTTTTTGGAACCCATGGAAAACTTTTTTGATGTGAGTGAATAACGTGCTTACAGAAAGTGGGTCTTGGAGCTGTAATGTAAGTGTTTTCGGAGGGGGGCAACTCCTAGCTACAGACAAAAAATAACAAGTTATTTCTATCTCTGTAATTCCCAAACAAAATGTCTGAGAAGTCTGAAATACAGTATGAACTACTCCTGTGTATTGAAAGTTGTTCTCTCAAGTATCAGGTGATGTAGCACGAAGATGCTCGAGATTTTTTGCATTCCATTTTTCTGGCTTAATCCCTACATTCAGGACTAGAAGGTCAACCTAACCCTCATATTGCCTGTGATATCAACATGAACTCTGTTTCTCTTGCATGTGCTTGGTTTGCTGATATGAACAGCAATATTCAAAACCCACAAGCAGGACCTTTTATTTCTACATGTCTGATGCAATCTGACTGTACTGACCCCACAAATGCAGCAAAAGATGGTAACAAACTACACCAATCAACTCCGTTCTAGTAACTTTATTAATTAGAAAACAGACAACATAGCATAGAAACATAGAAACATATGCTTTGATGGAAGATAAGGGCTGCTTGGCCCACCTAGTCTGCCCATTTCCCTACCTATTGGATAAGTAGCAGATTCTAGTTAACCAACAGCCTACTTCTTCCTACCCCCCCACTATAATTGCCTTGTTTGTCTCATGCATTCTTGAATTCCCCCACTGTTTTTGACCCCATGATCTCCTCAGGAAAGTGGTTCCATGCGTCCACCACCCTCTCCATGAAAAAAATATTTCCTCACGTTGCCCCGATCCATCCCCCCCATGTCTTCAACTTGTGCCCCCTTGTTCTTGCAGTAGTTATAAAACTGCATATGAAAGCTTGCAGCAAATACAAAAGTCCACAGAGGACACCTACACTTGTACCACTAGCCTGGCTGGTTTTGCACGTGTGTGCTTGTGTTTTCAGGCATACCGGGTCATAATGTCTCATGCATAATAGCGTACAACATTATGGCGAACCCGGACCTGTGCACTGTCTGAGTTGGACTCCTCCGAAGTTGAGAATCTTTAGTGGGGGGTCCAGGGGGTGCAGCCCCCATAAAGGTTGGTGTGGTGGGTGGAGTCCCCCACAAAACAAAAACTGGTAGACATTGCGCAATGCGCTTGTGCCTTGCGGCATTCTGCCTTGCGACGTAATGACCCAGTGCCTTGTTCAGGGAGGTCTGTTGACTCACTATAGTGCAATAATTTATACTGTTACATTTAAAGAGACAAGACCCTAAACTGAAGTGATAGAGACAAACTAAGTTAAAAACATTGCATAATAATACAGTTTGTATCTGCAAAGCAGGAGCAGTTAAGTTCATTAACAATAATCCTAATTAAGCAACTTGTAAGTCATGTAATATAAGCGGCCAAAAAATTGGTAAAATTATCCCTGCCAGAATTAAACTAGCTTAATACTGAGCAATGCTTTACAGAAAAATAAATAATTGCCTTTCTACTGCACACAGCGAGCATTTGGAACCCATTAAATACAAAGCCGCATAAACAGTGATGATTCAATTAACATCACCAGTGTATAATGATGGGCCAAACAGACCATTAATGAGATTACAAGCAAACCTTTTTAACAGGCAGTCTGAATAGATAATAGCATTAAAACATTAAAAGTAAAGTTGTAAATTAGGAAAATGTCCTGCCAGGCAGAAAGTGCAAAGAAAGGGCTAAACACTTATGGCCTGAAAAGGGTGCATGGGCAATAGGAATGGTATCCAGCTGCTCTGTGAAATATTTAATAGTGCAAATACACATGCATGATTACCCAAGCAAAGAATAAAAATGGGTGAACAACGCAATCCAAAGGCCCAGTGCAGATGAAGGGATAGTGTTAAGTTGGTGTCTGTGCACGTGTATGTATGTGTGTGTGTGTGTGTGTGTGTGTGTGTGTGTGTGTGTGTGTGTGTGTGTGTGTGTGTATGTTTGTGAAGCATGACTAAACAACCTCAGCCGAAAAAGTCATTGATTTATTGTGTCTTATATTGAGTGGGCCACGCATTATACCGAGCATAACAAAGTGATTCATAATTACTGTGTCACTATACAATAGGCTATAAACTGAACATGAAAGGGAGGAAATTAGCTTTACATCAGAGTCTACTGACAGGAAAGACAAACTTATTTATATTACAACTGTACTTTTGGAACACAGATTTTCTCTGGAAACTAGCAAATTTTGGACAACTACTACCCAGCCCTGTCCTACCTACAATGGATACCAGTGCCCTCTATACCACTGTCCAAAAAGAAGTTATATCAGCATGTCAAAGACTTTTTCAGGACAGTATAGCCACAACAGACATTCCAGAAACCACCATCAGCACTTTAATTAAATTCACTCTGACACACAACAATGTCACGGTTAATGGCAATCACTTTTTACAGATCACGGGGACAGCAGTGGATACAAGGATATACTACAGGAGACTGACAGGCTCTTCCCTGACACCCGTAATCCCAAAGCCAAGATCCTGACACCAAAAATCCTGACAGTGGGATTTTGCCTGTGGCAGATTTTTTTTTTTTATGTTTCAGGAGCTTCGCCCCCGGACCCCCTAATGCAGGGGCTTCGCCTTACACTCCCCTTAATTATTATAACAAACTCTACTGCAGGCAAAATCACACTGTCAGGATTTTCAGTGTCTGGATCTTGGTGTCAGGATTATGGGGAAGAGCCTTTCAGTCTCATGAAAATATTCCGGATATAAAAATGGCACCAAATTATGCCAGTCTCTCCATGGCCAGTCTAAAAGAAGACTTTCTTAAACACCACCCCTAAACACCACCACTATAAAGAATTAGTCTGCCTCTGATATATTTATAGGAGGGCTGAAGCCTGAGGTTCAGTGTGGTTGAATAGCTGCTCCCATATCCCAAACATAAGACGGCCCCTTACAGCAATACGTGCTCAGCATTTTTTTGTTAGTGCCTGGGCATCTGTGTGGCTGTGCACTCCCTTTCTCCCTGCCTGCACCACTTCGGCCTTGCTTGTTTGTCTCCTCTGCTCTTTCCCTGCTCTTTTCCTGGTCCTGTGTCCTCTCAGCTGGCTGCTCTATGGCTCTGGTGCTTCCCTGCTCTGTGTGCCCTCTCATCTCCCTTCTTTCTTTTGCATTCTGTGTCTTGCCCCCTCTTGTTCTCCCTCTTAACCCGCATGCTCTGTGACTGCCACCCCTGTTCCTGTTGGTCTTGTTGCTCTGATCTATGGCTCCCCACCTTCCCTGCCATTTCCTTTCCCCACTTCTGCTTTGTACACCATTCTCTGCCACCCCCCCCACACCTGTTGTTTTCGTGCTCCTCCACTTCTTTTGATTGTTGGTGTTCTTTTTGGGCTTCTCCTAGTTCTTCAGAGCCACTGCTACATTCCTGAGCCAGAGCTTCCCAGTTTGCGATGCCACCTGTGTCAGCCTGGTACAACTCCAGCTACTGCATTTTCTAACTTTCTTCATCTACTAACTTCAATGGGAAATACAGGCTTTCGGCTGGAATCCACACCCACTGCCAGCTCCAACGGCTTTCTTCTGCTCAGTCTGCCACATAGCTTTGTTGGAGATTCATCATTATCAGTCAGAGATATAATACGACCACCTACTACTGGGACTGCTAAACCATACTGCTGTTTTTACCCCTAGCGCGTGCACACAGCATTTATGTGGCAACTACTTGTGTTGAGTCTAGCTTCCTATTAATACTCACACGGCTCAACCCCTCCCCCCCTTTACAACTCTGGGATGCTACTACTACTATTGCACTGTTTTAAGCGACTCTCTAATTGGTAAGCAAGTTATGATTTTTAACCTATAGTCATGTACACAGTTTGCAGGTGCTTATCTTTCTGCCGATTCTGGATTCCTGCCCTGCTATACATGAATATACTGTAAGTTTACATTTACCTTTTCTCAGAGCTCTGTCTTACAACTGTGCATATTCACCTATTCTCATGAGATACATGCTTTGTGAGACATCCAGACTTCTTTGGGAACTAAGGACTCAGGTAGATCTTTTCCATTTCCTATTCATGTTTTCAGTTCCTTTTTCTTTTGCACCTCACTCTTACCTCTGAACCTATCAACTCATAAATCTGGGACACCAACCACTCTCCGGGCACATCTTTGAAGCTGTAATATTCACTCAGAAGCTGACAGAATTGGGAATTAGTGTAGGGTGCATTCCTGGGGGATGGATGGGGGGTTACAATCTGTGCCTGTTTGGTCTGCCATTGTTTTGTGCTTCAATCACACTGATCAGGTTCGGAGGCATGCATTTTCCGGGTATTCAGGACAATTTTGGAGCAGTATCAGAGTCATCCCTAAGATTTGGGGACTGTTGCAAGGTATGCCCAGTCCAGACAACAATCACTGCTCCTATTCCAGACTTCTAGCATTTGTGAATCTTCTCGCTTCCTCAGAGTGAACCAGTTCCTGTGCTCATCTGTAAACATCAACCTACCTACTTCTTTGAATGTTCTTAGTATCAGCTTTCTTAAACACTGCTATGATGTGCGAGATCTTCCATTGGTCAGGTATGGTGTGTGATAGCATCAAATTGCCATAGATGATGATATATTCCTCATTTGAAGAGAAGGTGAGCACTCCCTTAAAAAGTTCCATCAGGATTTTAACAACTTTCACCCCCCTATAAAACTCATCATTAAATACTCCACCACCAGCATAAATTTATTGGTTGCCAGAGTCAGAATTGCTAGAGATGGATGTATACAAACTGCTGTTTACAAAAAACTCACTGACAGACACAGATACCTGCACAACTCCAGCTTCCACCCAAGGCACACAAAAAATCTGCAATCTGCTGTCAGGCTATTCTGGATCTCAGCTGAGCTTCTGGCCCGTCATTGAGTACAAGACCTTGTCTGCTGGACTTGTAAGTCCACTGGTTCCCCATTTCACTTTTCTAGTTGCTAGGTCCTTCACAGTGCCTGTACCAGAGCAACTAGGCTTGCAAAGGCTGATTAATTTGTATTCTCACTCCAGAACAACTTTAACCACCCTTCTAAGTTCTGGAAGGTAATTTACTCCCTTTTCTCCTTTCTGAACTTGCGCCTACCCCCATCCTCATGGTGGCTCACACCCTTGTCTCCAACTCTGCCACTGTTGCCTATCTTTCAACTCCTTTTTTACCTCCTGTACCCTTTCCCTCCTTCAATCTTGTCCTCCACCCCTCTCCCTTTCCCTCCTGCCTCAAGACCCCTCCATCCCTACCCTTCCCGTCTCCCTCACCACACCCTCTGCTTCCCTCAAAGCCCCCTTGGCTTTAAACCATCACAAAGGTGGAAACCCTGATGGTCTTGACCCAAACGCTTGTCTCTCTCCAGATTGTTCTCCCTGTCACCTACTGTACCTTCTAAATGTCTCCTTATCTCTAGCTTCAGTCCATGACACATGGAAGCAGGCTACGGTCATCCCCCTTTCCAAAGGTAATGACTCCTCCTCCCTAGTAACTACCACCCTATCTCCCTCCCCACTATTGTGGCTAAACTCGAGGAACACCTTATTTTCTCCCAGCTCTCCCCTTTCCTTGATTCCTCCTTTTCCTTCATCCCCTACCAGTCTAGTTTTAGGAAGTCCCACCCCACCTCCACCTCCCTCCTGCATGTCACTGACTCCATCCTTACTGATATGGATCAGGGCTTGGTCAACTCAGCCATTTTTGTCAGCCTGATCAAAGCCTTCAACATTGATGCCCATACTATCCTTCTGAACAAGCTAAAAGCAGCAGGGCTCTCTGCTCACTCAGTTGGGTGCTTTTACTCTTACCTTGAGGGCATGTCTCAAGCTGTCCGTATTGGTGATGCCTTATTCGCTTCTCTCCCTATCTGCTTTGGTATAACCTAAAAATCTGTCCTTCACCCTGTTCTATTCTCCATATTCCTGAATGACCTTTCCTCTGCCTGTTCCTCTGCATCCATTTACATGTATGCAGATAACATGGTCCTCTCTGCCTCTGGATCCTCTGCCTCTGACCTCATGGCCCGGCTCCAACTGGATTTCACCAATATCTAGCACTGGTTCCAGTCTACTCAGGTATTCCTCAATGCCAAGAGAGTGGTCTCCATGACTTTTGGCACAAGGCAAAGACCAGCATGGCTAACCCCGCTCCCATCCTTCCATACTCTTGATGGTGTGGCAGTTGAGGATGTTTCCTCCTTTAAATATCTCAGGGTCTGTCTGGATTGCCACCTCAATTTCTCTGTTCATATGGATGCCATCCATCAGAAGCATCACCCCAAACTGGATGCCCTTTACAGGAAATAAAGGGAGTTTCCTACTTTCTGCCCACAGAGGGATTGATTTGAAGATGAGTCTCCCTATCTTTAACTACCATGACATTGTTTACTGTGCTGCTCCCACATCCACTCTAGCCAGACTGGCTCCACTATTTCACTCCTTCTGCTGCTGTACCCTTAATTGCCTCCCTAGAACTCACCACTGCTCCCTTTCCTTCTCCCTCTCCCTTCCTTCCCTTGATGCCAGATGCCTAGCTCATTGAGGTACTGTCATCTCCAAATTCTGGCTTTGGTCCTTCCCCCTTTCCTTTGCTCCCTTCTCAATCCACTCCCCCCGACCTCCTACTCCCTTCGCAGCTCTGGTCCTTCCTGTCTTGCACGCTCCTCCATAAAATCCCCTGCTGGTCAAGCTGCCTTCTCCTCCTGCTTCCCCATACTATGAAGCTCTCTTCCCACTACCATTCATAATGCTCCTTCCTCCCACTCACTCAAATCTCTCCTCCATGAATTCATTACTCACACCTGCTGTTGTCTGTGATCCTGCACTGTATTTTGCCACTCTACAATTCTCTTCCCCACTGCCCCTGCTCCTGCCCTATTGATTCTCCCTGCCCCCCAGTTTGCTCCATCCTTCCCTGCTGAATAAAGTACCAACAGCACTTCGTTTGCCCTTCAAATTTCTGCTATCTGCACTTTAATACGATACCCAGCAGTGCCCTGTTCATACTCCAATTGTGTTCCAGTTTGCACTTTAACTACTTGTTGCTCTTCAGATGCACTACCCGGCTCATCTTGTTCATGTTGTTGCTACTTAATCATTTAATTTATATTTTCAAATTTGGATTTGTGTATCTGACTGTTGTAACTTATTGCTCTGCTCTCCTCATCCCCCTCCCCCCAGGACACATCTGGAAATGAACTGTTTCAGCTCAGTATGTCTCTCCTGATAAATCTTTTGAAACCAATAAATCAATAAATATCCAATCCCATTGGATCTGCTCAGACGAGATAACAAGAAACATACAGCTCACCTCACTTTGGAATTCCTTCATCCAGCAGAATCACTCCCCAAGACAAGTTGACAGAGAAAGGGAACATGTTATACAAATACCATGAGAAAATCTACTGGAATACAGGTAAACAAATCAAAATAATCGCACGCCCCTAGTTATTGCCTACAGCCCTATGCTAAGATCCCTTCAACAAATGATTAAAGAACTACAACCTATGCTGAGTGAAGATGGAAGACCTAGAGACATTTTCCCTGAAACACCTGCCATTGCCTGCAATCAACCCCGTAACCTTTCTAACATAATAATTTGTAGCAATCTTGCAGCAGATCAAAGTAACCGTGAAATGAGAGGAACAAAACCATGTAACAACACAAGATGTAAGACCTGCATCCATACAGTATATGCACACAGAATACCACCGCAAGAGGATAGAACAGCACAATAAAAACAAGCATTTGTCAATGCTGAATGTTTGCTTGCTGGCATTAGCAGTGGAAGTGCAGGAGTTAGACAGATGCAGTATAGGAGTGGCAGTGACGTACTGAACTGACGCCAACTCCACCCCACCCTGCAGAGATGGACAGGCATTGGGGTGTGCCTTTGGGTCATCACCCATATTGGTCATGACATTTCACCTCACCCTACCCTGTAAGCACTGACAAGTGTCTAGGTGTGCCTTGGGGTGTTCAGGCTTTACATTCACCTCATTCCATAAGGAAATACGCTGAAATGGGTGCAGTATAGGAGAATGGTGTGAAGTCTGGAGCCAAAGAGTCCAAGGTGCACCTAGATGCCTGTCACTGGCTGCAGGGTGGGGGTGGAATGAGCATTACTGTCGACAATCTCAAGTCACACCCCTGACGCCTGTCAGTCCCTACACGGTAGGGCAGACACCTGTCAGACCCTACAGGGTAGGGCGTTATGGTCAGATACCCTAAGGCCCTGGGTGTGTCTTGGTATTTTTACTCTAAGTTTTCAACATGGGCCTTTTGAGACCCCACTGCATGAACAGTGACACTATCAGTTTGTTAGCCAAAAGGTGATTTTGCACAGTGACTGTGCCATTTAGCGCCACAGGTGCAAAAACACATTTCCAACATGATGTGAAAAATGACAACTGTACTATTCATGAGGAGGTGTAAAAAATGGTAATGTTGAAAATCTGGAGCGAAAATATAAAAAAACTGGTGAAGTCAGAAGCATGCATAGAAACTGTGCAACACACACCTGTAATGCAATTATTTGGGGGATTTTTTTCACCAGATTTTCAGTATAGGCATTTTGGGACCTCCGCTCTTGAACCGTGTTACTGTGATTTACTTAATCTGTCCCAAACACTGATTTTTCACAGCAACTGTGCTATTCTGCGCTGGAAGTGTGACAACACATTTTGGCCAGGATGTGAAAAATGACAGCTGTATTGTTCATAAGGATGTGTGGAAAATGCCAATGTTGAAAATCTGGAGTGAAAATATTACAAATTTGTGATGTTACGAAGGTGTGTAGAAACTGCACAATGCACGCTCATAACACAGTCATTTTATGGACTTTTGTGACCAAATTTTCAACATTGGCATTTTAGGACCTCTGCTCATAAAAAGTCTCACTGTGATTTTCTTAATCTGTCCCAAACACTGACTTCTCACAGTGACCGCGTTATTCTGCACCAGAAGTGAAAAAACACATTTTGGCCAGGATATGAAAAATGACAGTGGTACTATTCATAAGGAGGTGTGAAAAAATGCCAATGTTGAAAATCTAGAGTGAAAATATTACAAATTCATGAATTTGTGAGTGTGCGTGGAAACTGCAACATAGGCTTTTTGAGAGTCCTCCTCAAGAACAGTGACACTGTCGTTTTGTTAATCAGTCCCAAAAGGTGCTTCCGTGCAGTGACTGCAAAATCACCTTTCGGGACCGAATAACCAATTGACAGTCACTGAATTCATGAGGTGGGATGGGGTCCCAAGAACCCCATGTTGAAAATTTGGTGCAAAAATTCAAAAACATGACTGAGATAAGCACCAAAGTTGAAAAAACCCTATTTATGGCGTTATACAGCTTACCAGCATTTCTTCAGTTCACGGTCGGCTTTGAAGAGTGCAGACATGTTCTCGCTCCACTGAAAATCTTTGCACCAACCTCCAGAGGGAAGTATGGGGTGAGGAGGGTGTGAGGAGTGGGGTATGCAGAGGTTGGGCGCGGGTTGGGGGAAGGGAGCAAGAGAGGTTTTTTTTTTAATTTTACATAGATGACGTGGGACTTTTGCCACGCTGGGGTGGGCTCCCAGCATGGCACCTGGAAGTTTTGGAGGGGCAGTGAAGCCAACGGTGAATTGGGCACCCCCATTGGCCATACAGTGTTGGGGGCACATGAGGACCCTGGACTTTTGCCATGCTGGAGTGGGTTCCCAGCATGGCACCTGAAAGGTTTTTTTTGGGGGGGGCACTGGAGCCGACAGGGATTGGGCACCCCTGTCAGGCATAGGGAGTGTGCTTGAGGGGTGTTGCATGAGCCAAATGGGTTGGGCACCCCTTGCACACAACAAATGGGGGCATGCATACAATGACGCTGCAATCAGTGGTGACGTTAGGCATTTGCATACTGCTGACTGCACGGCAGTATGCAAATTGCCTACACATTACCACCGCTGATTCTAGTGGCTGTTTGCTTTCAACTGTATGCCACTGCATCTGAACTGCTGTCATAGACAGCTTGGACATTCATTGGTGCAGTGCGCCGCGCCTGCAAAAATGCTCAGGGCCTTGGAAGTGGGCCACACCTACGAAAACTCATATGGAGACACATGTTTCTTGCACATGCATGCAAGCAAACATAATAAATGGATCCTACAAATCAATCAAGCAATGTGGTTTACCTAATTCATTGCAAAAAAGTGAACAGATAGATGCTATATTTGGGAAACAAGACAACCACTGTAAACCAGGATGAACCACCATTGACACACAATACTAAACCAGATTACTAGCACACCAGTAGGACAGCATTTTTTCCAATCAGACTGTTCTCTCTCAGACCTGTCTATCCTAATACTAAGAGGCAACTTCAAAAACACACAAGAGAGAAAGACAATGGAATTAAAATCAGACAGCTACCCTGCTGTATGCAGATGACATTGTCCTGTACACCAGTGTTAAAAATACAGATGATATCAATGAACGACTATCCCATGACTTTCAACTCATCCAACAATGGCTTGTTTGTCACAAACTAGTCCTAAATGAGTTTAAGTCTCAAGCGATGCTATTCGGTTCAAACTGTAAACTCAAACAAGCCCAACACAATTTTAAAGTCACCACCCTAAGTGACAATTCCATTGAGGTGGTAAGCTCTTTTAAATATCTGGGTATCACCCTGGATCCCTCACTAAATTCCGACACCCATATCCTACGAACTTGTAAGCCAGTAAATACTAAACTCGGTATTGCCTATCGAACCAGCTATGCTGTCACCCCCTCTGCTAGACTTGCCATAACTCGTGGGATACTTCTGCCCTCACTTAACAATGGGGTTGTCTCCTATACCTCTGCATGCAAATCAAGCCTTCAGAAATGGGATGTCACCTACAATAACATCTGTCGGTATGCATCCTCCTCCTCCCACAGACTGAAACACCACTGTACCCTCTACTCTGACCTTGGATGGTTTCCACCCCACAAGTCTAGGCTTTATGCCTTTGGCTCCATAACTGACAGCATTATTAGATCACAAACTCCACAATCCCTAGCGGGTCTCTTTCAAAAACAGTCATCCTTCTATGACCTTCGCCCGGCAGTTTCTGCCCCTGTTCTTGTCCCTAGACACACCACCTTTAAAGGCGCCAGTGCTTTTGCCTATCTTGCCCGACAATACTGGACCTCCCTCCCACTAACCATTTGCCAGGCACTGTCCAACGTTGCCTTCAAGAAGGCATTTAGAAACCATCTAATCCTGTCCAGCAAATGCTCCTGTTTCAAACCACCCTAGGCCTATTGACCCTAATCTACTCAATATCCCCCTCCTATATTAGATTTGTTTCCCTCACTATCTGTGTACCTCCTTCTATTAGTCTTTCTTGTTATGCCTGAACATTTCCTCACTTCTCTGTCTGTCTCTCTTTAACCCTACTCTCTTATTAACACTTTTATTCCACAGGTCGAATCTGTGGCTGCTGCACTTAATATAAACCTTTTGCCATTATTTTGTACAATGCTTGCCATTATGTTTGTTGTTCCTACTTATTGTATCCTTGTATCTCTGATGTACTGTTTCCCTTATTTTCTGTTTATTGTACCCACGTTTGCTATTGTTCTACTGTTCTTTTGTTGTACTCGCCTGGGTCGTGCCTGAAAATAGTCATTTCTTGGCTAGTGCACCTACCCAGTTAACAAAAACTAAATAAAAATATATCAAGCAATTAAACTTTAACTGTAATGGGTGTAAGGCCCCTCAAATCTGGGGCTTACCTATTCTGTGTTTTCACCCTTCAGTCCCGGAACAGCAGCTTTGGGACTGGCAGGGCACCAGGAACATATCATTGGGAGCCCTGGTGGGATTCAAACAAGGCTCCACTCTAAAACTATGCAGCCATTGCTGCACTGCACCACAACCTCAGGCCCCCTCCAGCCCCTTCTGGCGCTTAAGGCAGGGGGATAAAGAAGAGGGGGGGTAGTTGTTTTGGTTCCCCAGCCAAGGAGCCAAAGATGGTCTAAGAAACAGGACTAAGGAGCATGACAGCACTGTCAACTGCCGTGCATGTGCATTGAGTGCCTTAATGGAGCCGGAGTTCTGCAGATGAAATTGGACCTCATGCCTGCAACTACGGACTGTCCTGGCTCCAGGCAGGCAGCAAAGCTGCCTGGGACCTATAAGCAGTAGCGCCACTGGGTTCAGAAAAAAGGATTTCTCAGCCCCAGAAAGTCTCTCGAGACTGAGAACAGTATAAACAGCAGTGCGCATGTGCATAATGCTGGAAAAGTGGCTTGGAAGGCTGCCTCCCACAACATTGTTTCTGACTGCAAAATGGGCTGAGTGCCCAAGAAAATAAACATAGTTCTGGCCCCAAGACATCACCAAACGAGGCTAGGATGAGCAAAAATGAACATTGTGGGACTCAAACTGAAACGGCAGCAGCCAGCTAAAATTGAAAGGGGGAATGTAAACAAACATGGCAGCCCCATGGACTCACAGTGCCCAAATGGTTTATGGGAAGGGGTCATGGATCAGATCCTGCTAGTAAATGGAATGTTGAGCCAAATAAGGAGCAGCAACTGCAGTGACATTCTAAATGGAATCTAAGTGACCAATCAGGCTTAGAGTTTCAGCCTGTGAAAAGTTATAATTGTTTTGAACTAGTGGTAGTTGAGAGAGACCCTCAACAGAGTGACAGTGCATAAGGGGGTTTTCTGATGTCTGTCAGATTCAGGTGCTATGGATCTTGTACCCGATGTTTGTGGAGTAGGGTGTCTCTTGTAGCCCCTGTGTGGCAGAGAGTCCTGAATCCTAAAGTAATGGCAGAGATGATCTAGTTTGTGACCAGAGTGAGCTATCCCCTCATTCTAGGTGCAAGTAGATCTAACTGGTTACCCAGAGGAAAACGTGTGTTTAGGTGTTAACTACAGTGACCTAGTGATGCTTTAAATAGGTCCAGGAACCCTGTGTAGGGCTGGCAGCAGTTCGTAAAAATCCATGTCTCCTGAAATAGGGCAGGACTGGTATGGAAAATATATTTCTTTGTAAGTCCAAGGCTCCTGAAACAGGGCTGACTGAAGTAAGTTCATGTCTCCTGAAATAGGGCTGGACATCCATGCAAAGTGTTTGTGGAAGAAACCAGTTTGCTTGCAAGAAAGTTTGGAAATATTTTGCCTGCAACAAGTGTCATCTGTAAATTACAGTTACAAGCCCTGAGGGCACCATCTTTATTCGCTGTTAACACTGTGTCAGGAATAAAAAGCCATACAGTAACATCCCAAATTTCTAGTTGTGGACAATCCATCTTTGAGTGACTTGAGTGACATTTTTGGGGCCCACAGATGGGAGACACAGCATGGCCCTGACACCTCTCTCCAACCTGGGTAAAAATAAAAATGTTGTTTTGTAGCCCACCCCCGACCTCTGAGATGCCCAACTAGGCATTTGCCCTAATGCCAGGGATGATGCCTATTTTCTGCCAACATGTGGTCTGTTGCCTTCTCTGAGTAACAAGTGGGGGGGGGCAGTAAGGCTTACAATTATAACTGTATCTGGTAAGATATACTCACCCCATATCTTCTATGTAATGTGCAATGGTGCAAGAGGACCCAGCATGTTTCTCAATGCTCTGTCCCCAGGCCACTGGCACATCACACAGCACATCAGCCTGGGACTGCTTCCACTCTACTTCCAGACTGATTCTGAGGTGTTCTCTCCACCTGAAAGCCAATGGTATCTGAATACCCTCCCTACCTTTCATTAAAGTTTTTGCGAGTAGCTCAAAACTTGTTCCCGCTGTTAAACAGATAGTGGCTGGGGGTAAATCCCCTCACCCCACGTGCTTCTCTCCCACAGATCCCACTAGTGTTTCAATGGAGCTCCACAGTAATGGTGGGCATCGCACGTGCACAAGATGTGTGCAGTTCAGCAGCACTGTGTACACTGCTAGTTGATAGTAATGCAAATCAGTTCAGCTAGAGAACTTTCTGGGATCTAGCCCGTAGTTATCTGTTTTTTTATTTTGTTTTAAAGTGACTTTACTGAGGCTTTGATAGAAGGGAAGATTGAGACAGAGCTGCAATACCCAAGTGAAACAAAATCCAACCATTCAGTTCAGATGGCAGCATGGACAGAAGCGACATTCGGAGAAGCCCACAGTGTGGGCATGGAACAGCCATTTAACTAGACAAAGCATGTTCCATGGAGGAAACACTGCTGGTATGAGGGGATGGGAGCCAGAAAAACAAAGCCGCAGGCTCTCCATATCAGCCACATATTGGCCACATATCTGCCTAACAGGCAGAATGACACCTCAGGGGATGAATTATCCTTAGTCGCAATCTAGCACCTAAAGCAACAAATCATATTCAGCCAGCAACAGGAAAACTTCAGTTGGTGGCAACATGCATGAAATTCTCACTTGCTTGTATTCAAATGAACCCAGGGCCCCACAGCACCATAGGTTGGTAAGTGGAAGAGGCTGCTTTTTCCATTACTCACTGGCTAAGACCCTGACACATCTACAGAGTCCACAGTGATAACAAGATGTTTCCTTGCATTCTACATGCAAACATAAAAATAGTTACATTTAATATAACTGATAAAATGGGTCTGTCAAATGTTGCGATCTGCTTGACTGTCAGTGCATAAAAACCTACAGTATATGTTTATCTTAGCAAAAACAGTTTGGCACCTCTTTAGGCAGCCAAACCAAATGACGCTGCTATATCACCACTTGGAGTACTACCAAGAAGCAAACACAGACTAAACATATTGATTTCCACTTCTCTTGTGAACATTGTGCACTACTCAGTGCATCAAATTTGAAAATGAGTGACTTTTGTTTCCTTTGTATAACAAGTAAACTTGATGTAAAGTTAGCTCACCGGTGCAGCAGTTGTGCTGCCACATGATGCTAATGAACTGGGTTCGGGATTGAGTCTGGAATGATGGAGGGCCAGCTGGGAGGAGGAGGTTTGAGCATCAGAGGGATAGCTCTCCTCTTCCTCCTCCTCCAGGGAGAGGGGTGGGGAGGAATGTGCCTGAAAGACCCAAATAGGGTGGAGGAAGGATAAACATCAGCTCACTGTTTGTGGAAGAGCACACAGTGACATCATGGACGTCACTGCATGGCTGCACCTCTGGGGATAGAAAGTTGGAAACAAAAGATAGTGCCCCCATTGGGAGGGTTATGCCTTGCTTTGCCACCCATGTCCAATGCTGGGCCTCTCCTGACTGGGTCTGGATCAGCTCTTGGACTTCACCTCTGCCAAAGGACAACCAGATCACATAGGGAGTGGCTGAGGAACAGAAAGTAACCTTACCCCAAAGGTCAAACCATGGCGCCAAGCCCTGTGCTGTCTTGCAGGTGCCCAAGAACTCCAAGAAACCAGGCAAGGGGGCCTCAGTAGGATGGGAGGTAGCACTAACGAAAGACCAAGGAATGTCACAGTCAGTTGAAGGAGGATAAATATAGTTAATAAATAGAATGATAGATAGATAAGCATGTATTACAAGGCAGTAATACCATTGAGAGGTTTTGGGGACATGGAACCTCGAGAGCGAAGCTCGAGAGGTCCTAAAATCTCCAAAACCTTGAGACGGTATTACTGCCTTGTAAAACACTTATCATTCTGTTATTTTTTGTAATATAGGAATCCACTGATA
The DNA here is from genome assembly GCA_016271365.2 of Neoceratodus forsteri. Taxonomy (NCBI): domain Eukaryota; kingdom Metazoa; phylum Chordata; order Ceratodontiformes; family Ceratodontidae; genus Neoceratodus; species Neoceratodus forsteri. The sequence continues at coordinate 450,654,025 of JADMNL010000022.1, forward strand.
ATACTACAGTTGGAGATGACCTTTGAACTGTAGTATTACCAGCAAAAACGATAGTATTATCACTTTTCAGGATAGTATTATTGAGAGTAGTGATGTATTACTGGGAAATTTTTGTATAAATAAGTACAGTATTATTGAGACTTATCCATATATTACAACAAAGTAAATGTCATATACTCAAACGCTACATTTTTCTCTACTCTCAGGGCATGCAGTAACAGTTAAAGATAAAAACATTTCATTTTCATGTGTAACCACACCCACCCATGAGGTATGCGAACAAATTATGAATTGGAAAGGCTGGCTAAATCTTTAGGCTTCCAAGTGAATGGTGCCTAGGTTCAGGTGGTACTGGGGAGTAACAAATACTGCAGTGCTTCCGCCTATTGGGATCCTTCCAACAGAAGTTGCCAGGGCGTTTTCCACAGGAATATAATAGCTCCTGCCCACAGTGGTAGGAAACCCAAATAATATGCTCAAAACACCCACTCAGCACTCCATGCAACGAAATAGTCAGTACAGCAATAACAATCCAATATCTGGAATGGAGACAGTAATTCAAGTACGAACAAATACGAGGACTTTATTTGGGGGACAGGAGCAAGGTTCATGGGGAGGAGATGGGTGAGGTTAATGCAGTACAAATAGGCATGTCTTTGAACTGGTACTCCTGCAGTTAATTATTGATTCTTGACTGGGATGCACTGCTGACTGGGTAATAAACTGTCTTGGTCCATGCTGTTCACTATTGTGAGCATCATAATCTTTTATATGTGCACATTAAAGGGAACAGTCAGTGCTAAGAGACCCACAAACAAGTGTGGGGCTGGGCCCAATATGCGCTTTGCGTGCAAAAACATAAAACATCTATTTTTACTTAATGTTTACTACCGTATCAAAGATTGTATCAGTTGATTCTGCTGACCTTCCAAGCTGAAATGTGCTGTAACTTCAAATCCCAGAATCCCCATAGCTGACATCCATGCAGGGCTAAAGCAATGGGAGATTCAGTAGCCTGCAGTGCATATTGCATATTAAGAGTTTCAATCAGTTTAGATCTTTTGTTTGCTGGTCCCGCTGTCCTCCAGGCTACAAACGGTTACGAATGGTCACAGAGCTGGCAGTTCTACATGGACGGGGCATTATTATATGGTATATATTAACCCCACACATTTAGAACTGCCAGCAGAGGTAATCTAAGCACAGTCAGACACTCAGCCCCCTTCAAGATCCTATCACTATCCAAGATCCTATTACTATCCAAGATCCTATTACTATCTGCATAGAACACCTGCAGCCCCTTTACCTACTTTGTGTTATCTCTAAGCTCATTTTAGGGACAGGCTGCAGTGCTTGGTGACCACATGGCTTGCACACAGATGGTATGAGCCGAGCACTACAAGGTAAATATTTCATTTTATGCTGTACAACAAAAAAATCTAATATGGCTAAATTAGCCCATAGGACTGGCAACTCCTTGGCATAGGTTGCCTGCCTGTAGCCTACAATTGTGTCAGTTGCTCTTGAAGGCCTCTTGACTGTCTCCCTCATGTATGGATCTCTGGCCCTTCCCACAAGGCCCATGGGCCAGTGATAAAAAAGATGGCACTGCCCCTGTCATTTGGGCAAGCTTTGTTTGTGTTAAAAAAAGTTCTGTCCTTTTTGGTGGCACCTGTTACGTGGTGTACCACTGGGCACCTTTACACACATTGCTAGCTCCTTCCTGCTTGTACTTTAATGTGCTGTGGCCTGTCAGAGGTTAGGCAAGTGAAGGGGTGGTCAGTAGTGCCTCCATACACTCAGCTCACTGAACATCATCCCTGCTTAATGCCCACTGCCAGCACCATGGCAGGGAGCCATGTCTGGCTGTTTTTTGTTAAACATTTGGTCCCTCATCACAGTCACAGTCCTTTGCCAACTTGTGGATGCTCCTGTCATGGCAGTGATCCTGTGATCTTGTTCATTACCAGATAATGGAAATGAAAGGGCACCTCTGGGTTGTGTGGTACCCAGTCTCAAAGCTGTAGTCTGTGGGGACTGGGATCACTAAAGCTGGGTTTGCTGTGGCCTGAGTGGCAGGGAGGGCAGCCAGCTGCTCCTAGGCAGGAAATCCAAAGGTAAGCCCCCCCCTCCCATTTAGAAGAGATTAACATGTTTCAGACAGCAGTTTGATTTTCCTCTTTTCTCACTTTTCTTATGTTTTAGCAATACCCACTTATGCAACAACCCACGCCAGGGTTTTGGGTAACTTGTGTTTGAATTTAGTGGAGCAAAACCCACACCATGTAATTTACTGTTGCTTACTAAACAGCAAGATAGTTAAGTACATAATAAGACTGACTATATACAGACGACGTAACTAAAGTGCACAGCAAAACATATTGAGAAGTAACAATGTGCTAAATAAATATCCAGCACAAACTTACCAACTGCATTACACAGACAGATGGGGTTCTCAGGTGTGTGTGTGTGTGTGTGTGTGTGTTGGGGTGGGAGAGGACAGACAGAGAGAGACAAACCAGGACCAAGACCCAGGGGTGTCATTTAAGGGTAGCCAGGGACTGCAGTTGAGACCTGTATGATTTCTTTGCAACCCCTATAATGTCTCTTAATTGAGAGGCTATGCCTGTAGTTCAATGGCCAAATAGCCAGTCACTGCCCCTTCCTGTGCTATATAAGCAGTTCCTCCCAACCTCTTTCTGAAGCACTTTTTTGAAGCACCTACTGTGTTTCCTTTGCTGCTTGGTACCTGATATTCTCTCCAGTGCCTTATATGGCCTGCTCCATTGCTACATGAGATTAGCAGACCATGCCTATCAATTTGGCTCTAGCTCGCTTGCAGCCGACAGTCTCACTCTGCACCCCAGTCCACATCCTGAGCGTGTGAAGCCTGGTGTGGGGTTCTTCCTTTCTGGCCCATAGTGGGAATGTCCTCACTCCAGGTGGAGCTTTAGCCATTTATGTACAGCGGTGCCTCTTGATGTCGAATTTTGACTAAGCTGCGAAGGGAGGCTATATTACTATCCTTTAGCTGCAGCACTAGCTGTCTAAGGCACCTTCTACACTATTCTACCTATGACTACCTCTGGTTCACTTGGTTTGTTTTTAGATTGGTAAGCCATCTGAGTGCCTCAGTAGTTGTCACGCTCCTCTTCCCACCTTGGAGGAGCTGTGTTGCAGAGTTCATTTGCAACTGTTCACGGCATTCCTGTTAGATGGATAGTGTGAGAGCCTTCCTCCAAATTGGAATATTTTCCACCCCACTTTGATTGGGTTGTCAAATTGCAGCAGCAGAGCCATCACTAAACAAACTATCACATGCCTGGAGGGAAGGCGACCTCAGCCTTGGATCCTCAGAGAATTCCTCCTCAAAGGGTTTTTTTCCCCTCCTCCATACCTCTGGTCATAATAATTAGTTAGCCTTAGTTAGTATTCCCTGGTTTACTTAGGTAGGTTCCACTGTTGGATGGAGGTGGATGGTGTCCCTACTTGCCATTCCCTCTCTCCTTAGAAAGCCCCCTGCAGACACCAAGGCAATCCATTGTCCCCATGCTATTCTGCTACCCTGCATATATCAGTTATGTTTATCAAGTTGCCTGTTGCTGACACTCCACTGTCTGCCTCATGGCCACTGTTCACTAATGTCCCTTTCGCTGTGCTACAGCTTCTTTTGGGGATTCTTCCTAAGGTACCTTTAGATAAGGGAAACTTCCTGCTGCACCTCTAGGGGTGGAACCCTCTTTGAGGGTTCCTTACCTTTGGCACCCCTACAGGGTGGTAATTCCTCATGGAATAGAGAGTGTGAATGGCTAAAGTAACACAGTTGCACAAGCATAACACTAAACTGGATGTGTAGGCCATTGAACTGAAAGGCTATGCCTGTAGTTCAGTGGTCAAGCAGCCAGCCACTCCTTCTTCCTGAGCTATATAAGCCGTTCCTCCCAGCCTCTTTCTGAAGCACTATTTTCTTTGCCCAATCATCCTTCCCTCCTCCTCCAGTGGCTCGCTTCTCTCCTATGGGGATTCTTCCTAAGGTACCTTTATCCAAGGAAAACTTCCCACAGCACCTCTAGGTGTAGAACACTCTTTGAGAGGGTTACTTGCCTTTGGCACCCCTACAAGGTGATAATTCCTCATGGAATAGAGAGTGCAAATGGCCAGAGTAACACAGTTGCAAAAGCATAACACTAAACTGGATGTGTAGGCCATTGAACTCTTATAAACCCCTAAAACAAGGGTTTTCTAGAGTTGGATCATATGATATTTGGGAGGTGGGGGCCAGGGTTGCAGTCCCTATGATTCTTATGAAACGATGCCACTTGAAAAACTTGCCTTGAATGCATGCAGGCTGGGAGCATTCTTCAGATGGAAAGCAAACACAAGTTCTGTACAGTCAACTCTAAGGTTGTAGTTGCTAGTTAAAAAGAAATTCATAAAAAACACACACAAAGTTGCTCACCAGAGTTTTAAACACAAAGCATGCTATAGTAGCAACAGTGCAAAAAGGCTGTTTTTTCCTGGCTTAAAAGCTGTGAGAAACAAAAAAGTCTGGCACAGATCCCCAGTGCTTCCAGTCTACACATGACCCTTCATCATGGGAAGATGGAAAGGTGGCTTATTTAAGCAATAATGCACAACAGGGCATGTATTGTGGGATTTACACACGCCTTGTGTGGTGAGTCATGAAGCACAGCTGAGTGACTTTAACCACACAAGAAGTGTGTAAATCCCACTACCACACATGCCCTGAAGTGAATTATTGCGATTATAAAATGAATCTGTTATTAAAATAAAAAAAAAAAAAAAAATGAATCAGATTCAAAGAAAGTAAACATTTAATCAGCAGGATCTTTACTGGTTGTCTGTTGCAGGAGTTACATACGGACATGTGACATGTTTTGACCAATGAGGCTACAGGATGTTTGAGACTCATTTTATAATCCAAGAGTTTGGCGCAGTAGATGCAAAGGCCCCCTTCCAATCTCTCTGTCTTTTCCCTGGAAGTTTTACAGCCAGGTACATGGGATGATCAGAGAGAACAGGTACTGTCCGGCACCTAGAGGTGAGTCAGTAGATATTCGGGGGATCTCCTTTTTTCCTTGTTGAACAACTTAGACAACCAATGATAATCACATCTGCTTGTAGGACAGATCTTGCTAAGTATTTCAAGAGAAACCGAAGATTTTTTACTTTTTACGTTGATTGCGCACATGCGCAAGAAACATGTTGTGGCAGGTTTCTCCACAAGCAGGTTGTGGAGGCGCGGCACTGTTGTGGCCAATGCTCTGACAACCTGCAAAGGCTTGTCCTGCTTCCCCCAATGCCGTGGCGCACTGCTGCTGACACTAGTTCAGCCAGCGTGACACCAAGTTGTAAAAAAATTAGCCGTTGCAATCAGGGCCGCCTTGTCATTGCAACGTCAGCCATTCGCTGCAATGAGGGAGTGACCCGTCATTGCAGGGCAGAACCCTGAAACAGTAATATTGTTTATGAACATGGTGGTGGCTTGCTGCCATGTTCACAAACAATATTAAACCCCGCACTGAGGGGTGCCCAATCCCTCGGCAGCATGTGCCCCTATCTTTGTATTGCCGGCAGGGCCCACTCCCGTCGGCATTATGTAAACCCCGCTTTGGTTGTTTGCCAACGGGTGCCCAATCCCCATCGGCATAATGTCACCCCCTTTTTGTTGTCTGCCAATGGGGTGCCCAACTCCCTGTCAGCACACGTAACAACCCCCGGCGCCTCTTTGTTGTGTGCCAACAGGGTGCCAACTCTGTCGGCTACAGCTGCCCTTCCCCAAACAACAAGATGCCATTGGCATGCTGGGAGCCCACCCCAGCATGCCACATGCCCCTGTGAATGAAAAAACGGTCCCGCAATGTCTTTGTTTTTTTTTATCCTGTAAAACAGGAGACGGTCCCTCAGCGGTCTCCCTGCCCTCTCCCACAACCCGTGCCCACCCACTGCATACCCTGCCTCCCCACACACACCCTCACCCCATACTTACCTCCAGAGCTGGGCACCACGATCTTCAGTGGACCGGGAACATGTCTGCACTCTTCAAAACCGACCGCGAACTGAAGAAATGCCAGTAAGCTGTATAATGGAATAAATAGGGTTTTTCCAACTTTGATGCATATCTCAGTCATTCTTTTGAATTTTGGCACCAAATTTTCAACATGGGGTTTTTGGGACCCCTCTTCATGAATTCTGGCACTGTCATGGTGTTAAGCGGCCCCAAAAGGTGATTTCACGGTCACTGTGCGGAATCACCTTTTGGGGCCAATTAATGAAATGACAGTGCCAGTGTTCATGAGGTGGGCTCTCAAAAAGCCTATGTTGCAAATTTGGTGGGAAAAATCCCAAAAATGAATGTTTTAGGAGCGTGCATTGTGCAGTTGCTATGCATGCTCGTAACTTTGTAAATTTGCAATGTGTTCATGCCAGATTTTCAACATTGGTATTTTTTCAGACCTCCTTGTGAACAGTACAGCTGTCATTTTCCACATCCTGGCCGAAATGTTTTTTAACACTTCCGGCGCAGAATAGTGTGGTCAGTGTGGGAAATCAGTGTTCCGCACAAATTAAGAAACTGACAGTAGCACTGTTCATGAGCAGAGGTCCTAAAATGCCTATTTTGAAAATTTGGTGACAATACTCCATAAAATGACTGTTACAAGTGTGCGTGGTGCAGTTTGTACTCATGCTCGTAACTTCATGAATTAATAATATTTTCACTCCAGATTTTCAACATTGCCATTCTTCTGTACCTCCTTATGAACAGTACAGCTGTCATTTTTTACATCCTGGCCGAAATGTGTTTTTGCAGTTCTGGCGCAGAATAGCATGGTCACTGTGGGAAATCCATGTTCAGGACACATTATGAAAATGACAGTGATACTGTTCATTAGCAGAGGTCCTAAAATTCCTATGTTGAAAATTTGGTGATGAAAGTCCATAAAATGAGTGTGCTACGAATGTGCAATGCACAGTTTATACAAACGGTCGTACCTTCGCAACTCTGCAATATTTTCACTCCAAATTTTCAGTATTGCCATTTTGCCACACCTCCTTATGAGCAGTGCAGCTGTCATTTTTCACACCTTGGCCAAAATGTGTTTTCGCTCTTCCAGCGCACAATAGCGCGGTTGCTGTGGGAAATCGGTGTTCGGGACATATTAAGAAAATCACACTGACACTGTTCATGAGCAGAGGTCCTAAAATGCCTATGTAAAAAATGTTGTGATGAAACTCCATAAAATGACTGTGTTGCAGGCGTGTGTTGTGCAGGTTCCATGCACCCTTGTAAGTTTGCAAATTAGTAATATTTTCATGCCAGATTTTCAACACTGGCATTTGTTCACACCTCCTTATGAACAGTACAGCTGTCATTTTTCACATCCCGGCTGAAATGTGTTTCCGCGCTTCTGGTGCAGAATACCGCAGTCGCTGTCTTAAAGTAGTGTTTGGGACAGATTAGGATTGAGTGACTGGGTGGGGGGAGTGACTGAGCTCAACTGAGCTCTGTCGGGACTGCTGCAGATGTCTTTGTGGGCAGGAAAAGGTGACAACACAGGCAGGAGCCCCGAACAAAAGGGCAGCCTGCAGCGCCGGGAGACACAGAATGAGCGAGTGAGGGAAGGGGAGTGAGTGAGCTCAATGGAGCTCAGTTGGGACTGCTGAGGATTTCTTTGTGGGCAGAAAAAGGCAGCAATGCATGCAGGGGCCAGTACAAAAGGGCAACCTGCAGCGGTGGGAGAAACAGAACGAACGAGTGAGAGAGGGGGAGTGAGTGAGCGAGCTCAATGGAGCTGTATGGTGACTGCTGCAGATTTCTTTGTGGGCAGAAAAGGGTGGCAACGCAGGCAGGAGCCCAGTACAAAAGGGCAGATTGTACCACAGGCAGAAATGGAATGAGCAAGTGAGACAGGGGCAGTGACTGAGACCAACAGAGCTCTGTTGAAACTGCTGCAGATTTCTTTGTGGGTAGAAAAAAATACCAACAGAGGCAGAAGCCCAGTACAAAAAGGGCAGCCTGCAGTGCCACGAGAAACAGAATGAGTGAGTGAGACAGGGAGAGTGAGCAACCTCAATGGAGCTGTGTCGGGGCAGCTGCAGATTTCTTTGTGGACAGGAAAAGGTGCCAACGCAGCCAGGAGGCCAGTACAAAAGGGCAGCCTGCAGCGCCGGGAGAAACAGAATGAGTGAGTGACAGAGGGGGAGTGAGCGAGCTCAACGAAGGTCTATTGTCACTGCTGCGGATTTCTTTGTGGGCAGAAAAAGGTGGCAATGCAGGCAGGAGCTCAGTACAAAAGGCCAGCCTGCAGCCCCCACAGAAATAGAACAAGCGAGTGACAGAGGGCGAGTGAGCGACCTCAACTGAGCTCTGTCAGGACTGCTGCGGATGTCTTCGTGGGCAGACAAAGCCACCAACGCAGGCAGGAACCCAGTACAAAAGGGCAGCCTGCAGCAGGGGGAGACACAGAAAGAGTGAGTGAGGGAGGGGGAGTGAGTGAGCTCAATGGAGCTCTGTTGGGACTGCTGCAGGTTTTTTTGTGGGCAGAAAAAGGCAGCAATGCACGCAGGGGCCCAGTACAAAACGGCAGCCTGCAGTGGCGGGAGAAACAGAATGAACAAATGAGAGAGGGAAGTGAGTGAGCGAGATCAACGGAGCTGTATGGTGACTGCTGCAGATTTCTTTGTGCCCAGAAGAAGGTGGCAATGCAGGCAGGAGGCCAGTAGAAAAGGGCAGCCTGCAGCGCTGACAGAAACGGCACGAGTGAGTGAGAGAGGGGGACTGAGTGAGCTCAATGGAGCTCTGTCGGGACTGCTGCAGATTTGTTCATGGGCAGAAAAAGGTGCCAACAGAGGCAGGAGACCACTACAAAATGGCAGCCTGCAGCAGCAGGAGAAAGAGAATGAGCGAGTGAGACAGGCGGGGAGAGTGACCTCAACAGAGCTCTGTCAGGACAGTTGCGAATTTCTTTGTGGGCAGAAAAAGGTGCTAACGCAGGCAGAAGCTCAGTACAAAAGGTCAGCCTGCAGTGCCGGGAGAAACACAATGAGCGAGTGAGAGAGAGGCAGTGAGCTAGCTCAACAGAGCTCTATCATGACTGTTGTGGATTTGTTTGTGGGCAGAAAAAAGCGGCAAAGCAGGCAGGAGCCCAGTACAAAAGGCCAGCCTGCAGCGCTGGCAGAAATGGAACGAGTGAGTGAGAGAGGGGGAGTGAGCTACCTCAACGGACCTGTGTCAGGACTGCTGCAGATTTCTTTGTGGGCAGAAAAAGCCGCCAACAGAGGCAGGAGCCCAGTACAAAAGGGCAGCCTGCAGCGCCAGCAAAAACAGAATGAGCGAGTGACAGAGAGCGAGTGACCCACCTCCACACAGCTCTGTCAGGACATCTGCAGATTTCTTTGTGGGCAGAAAAATGTGCCAACGCAGGCAGGAGCCCCATACAGGTGCAGCCTGCAGCACAGGGAGAAACAGAATAAGTGTGTGACACTCAGGAACACAACAATCACTCTGGTTAGATTCACAGTCAGGAGGACAGTGATTTTTTTCCTAAATAAAGGTGTGCTGGCAGGAACACAACAATCACTCTGGTTAAATTCACAGTCAGGAGGACAGTGATTTTTTCCTAAATAAAAGTGTGCCGGCAGGAACACAACAATCACTCTGGTTAAATTCACAGCGAGCTCAACAGACCAACGCAAGCAACATTCAGCATCGACTAATGCTTGTTGTTTTTTTCCCTTGGGCAGGCAAGTCCTATCAGGATGCAACATTCCCCAGGGCTTGAATAACCCATCTTAAAAAAAATTACAACATTTAAGATTTCAACCTTTTTTGTGTTTCAGTCCCCCAACCCTGAACTGCTCTGGAGCATCAGGCTGTAGTTCCACTCCCAAAACAAGATGCAGATGATGCAAAGTGAGGATCATATTTGATGGACAGGACAGCAGAATCATATTCAATGGATGCTATAGCAGAACCAGGGACAGGAGCTGTGTATAGTAACCTTACTAAACTTAGTAGGCCACCTTTCATTTTTGGAGGCGTATTATGTGTCATTTGCATTTGTCCTGGTGCCCTCTCACAGACAACCAAGTATGACCCCCGGGAGCCCATCCCCAGTGGTATGCTGCTGCCTTGTTGCCCCTGATAACTAAGTATGGCCACTGGGAGCCTTTTTGTGGTGGTGTACTGCTTCCCTGACCTTTCACCTCTGACAATCAAGTGCAGCCACCAGGAACCCATACCCACAGTGTGCTGCTGCTGCTCTGACCCCCCCAACCCCTTCATGCTGACACTGAGAGCCCATCCCCAGTGGTGTGCAGCATCCCAGACCCCTTCATGTAGACTCTGGGAACTCACCCCTGGTGCTGCTGAATGATTCCCCAACTGGGACTGGCTCTACCATACACTTACTACCTTGCTGTCCCCATCTTAAACATTTTTGCCACATATTGTGGTTTAACTCTGATAAAAGGATCAATATTGAAGGTCAGTGGAGGGCAACATTGGTCTTGGTGACCTTTTGGGGGAGGGGTACCACTGGACACCTGGGTGTACATGGTATGGGGTGGGGGGATGCCACTGGATTCCAAAGGCTGCTTTGGCAAAGAGTATGGTGAGGAAGAGTATGCCAGTAAATGCCAGGGACTGCTTGTCAGTTGACAGGAGGAGAAGGAGGGGTTCCAATGAATGCCAGAAGGTATGTGGAATGGTGTGGTGTGAGAGAGGGAGGCCAATGGATGTCAGAGATAACCTGGCATGGATGGGCTGAGGCAGAGGGTGCCAGTAGATGCCAGATACTGCTTGGCATGCATGAGGAACCAGCAACTGCTTGGTATGGGATGGAATGATGGAAGTAGGAAGCAAAAGAATAGCAGGGACTGCTTGGAATGGGTGGGTTCAGGGAGAGGCTGCTACCAGACACCAGGGATTGTTTGGAATGGGATCTGATCAGGAAAGGGGTGAAACTGAATACCTAGGCCTGCTTGGAATGGGCCGGGTGAGGAAGGGTATGCCACTATGTGCCAGGGACTGCTTGGCATGGGGTGGGATGAGGGAAGGGATGCATCTGAACATGTGGAACTGCTTGGTATGGAGCAGGGTGAGGGAATGGGTGCCACTAGATATCATGGACTACCTGGCATGGGGAGGTGTGAGAGAATGGTGCCATAGGAGAGCAGAGACTGATTGGCATAGAATGTGATGAAGGAAGGGATATAAGTGAACATCATAGACTGCCTGTCATGGGCAAGGGAAAGGGAAGGGACATCAGTAAATGCCAGGGACTACTTGCCATGGGGTGGAGTGAGGGGTGAGCGTCATAGGGCAGCATGGACTTATAAGCATGAGACAGGATAAAGAAAAAGGTCTGACTGAACACTAGAGTCTGCTTGGCATGGGGTGGGGTGAGAGAAGGTTTAGCAAATGAACACTATGGACTCCTTGTCACAAACAGTATTAGCATGCCAATGGAAACTAATTGCAAAAAACATGTTTAGACATCAGTTTTGGTCGTAGCATAAAGCCACACGTTTAGGGAAATGTGATGTTCAAGTAACATATTCTTCTAAATCTTGGTGAATATGTGGTGTTCTTAGGATTTGAATTATTACTTGAAGCAGCATTGACACTACGCTGACTTTGGCCATCTCTCTCACTGCACCGGTGCCGGAGTCAATTTACTTGCCTTGAGATAGTACCAAAGTTCGGGTAATGCCAGCACTGCTTTAAGTAATCATTCAAACCTTAGGAACAACACACCTAGTGAGAGGCAGTTATTAACTACTGTTAGGGACCTGAGTCTTCCCACTTTTGGTGGGGGTGCAACTTATGGTGGCAGAGGAAGTTTGCAATCTGGGAGGTGAGTCAGTTGGCATTTGTATCACATGTATTCTGTTGCCCGGAGCTGCTTTTATCATCTAAAAAATATCAGATTGTGCCTCTGCTTCATGCTACCGACCTTACCACTCTGATACATATACCTTGTTTTCTCACGTCTCGACCGACTACTGCTGTGTGCTCTATAAGGGCTTACCTGGGCATCAATTGCGTCACCTGCAGCTTGTCCAAAATACAGCAGCGAGGTTTCTGACCTCTGTTTGAAGGTCAAATCATATTACACCAATGCTGCAGGTCTTGGGTTGGCTGCCTTTTAGGTGGCAGACTGATTTCGGGGGTACTTTTGTTAACATATAAAGCCCAGAATGAGTGAGCCCCCAATATCTCAGTGAGCTCCTGACTCGCTATACGCCCACTAGAGCACTGAGATCTAGTGAATGGGGCTTGCTTAAAGTTTCTTCTGCTAGGCTCACGTCTGCTGGAGAGAGGAGAGCCTTTGTGGTACTGGCTCCAGTGCGCTGGAATGCTCTTCCAGAAAGCATTCACACTGCAGATACAGTTAATATCTTTACAATGAAACTGAAGAAGCACCTCATGCTAATAGCCTGCTCATGAATTTGATGTAGCAGTACAAGTTGCTTGGAATGTATATTTACTATATCAATCGTTTGTTAGACTTGTATTTGTTGGAGTATATTATTAATTGTTTGATATGTGTATTTTTCTGTTGGATTTTTTTCCTTGTACAGGTGCTCCAAGCATTGGAGGGGCACCTCATAGAAATAAAATTCTACTACTACTACTTTTAACATTTAACAATACAAAAACCAGAGACCACATATCACAGGTTAAGGGAACAAACTTTAGGAAGAATAGAAGGAAGTACTTTTTCAGTGAAAGAGTCGTGAATCTCTGGGATGGACTCTCAGAGAGTGTAATTGTGAGTCAAAACAAAGGTATATTTATGTGTAACCCCCAGGTGGCGCTATCCCAAGGGCTACTACCCCGCCTGTTGGACCACCAACAAGTTGAGGGGCCTAGGTTCTATGGCGGGTGCCTCCACCCAGAGGTAAGGGTTGGTACTGGTTGACCGAGTTTGGTCACAGCCCTCTGGGACACTGAGACCCCCTTTTGTTCCCTCTAATGGTCCACACGATATACAAGAATTGCAATGCCAATACCCCACATGTACGCTGTATCCAATCACAAGGTACCACTTACCTTCGAGACTGATTCTGCAGTTTGTCTCGGAGGACCCCCTGTGAAATAAGGTCGGTCAATTTACACAAAATAATGCAATGCCTGCTATATAGGTACTGACATTCTAGACAGGTTAAAGTCAATAACATCCAATCTGGTTTATTTAGGGGAGTGAAACACAGGGAGGGGGAGATCAAGCTGATTGGCAGAAATAAATCACAGTACTGTGCACTCATACAAAGTCATAAAAGTCACACTCTGGGTAACCAGGTTGAGGGGCTAGCCAGGTCCGTTGCCTGGGGTTGGCTGGCAGGTGCAGATGGAAAGGGTCCTGTAAGAGAGATATGCACAATACCCAATTGTAATCCGGAGCCGGATGGCTCAGTCCTTGAGGAAATGAAAGACAGAAAATCAGATGAAACACTGGTGATTGTTAACAGGTCCCAGGGGATGCCCTGATTTGTACTCACGCTACCCCACAATGATGAAACCTGGCGCAGATGGTGGTTCTGGATTGCCAGAAACACAAGCAGGGAGACGAGATTCTACCGCCCAGGCCACACTGCCTTGATCAGCAGATAGATTCAGTCCTAATACATTCAGCTTACACTGCGCGGTGACAAGAGAACCGGAATAGCTGTTCCTCATGAGCATTCAACACAATTATATGTAAAGGAAATTACTATACCAGGCAGCTGCTTTCAGGTCCCAACGCACTTACTGCAAATGTCAGGGAGTTCACACAGCAGCTTCAATTCCTGGCAGACTGAGCACGATTCAGCAATTTCTCCAGTCTTCTACAGGGTAAGCCTGGTTTCCACTCTTTCAGCCTTCCTTCCTTTTGGTACTCTCGGATTCAGTCCGATTCGAGTTGGCAACGGCAACAGCCCGACTTTAGGCCTCTCACGCGCTTCCCACGTGAAACTATACAACGCAGAAGCACAGAGCTCCTTCTCTCCTCACAGTCACAATGAATCTGACTCCCCAGTTGCAAGGCAGAGCATTCTCTTCGGGCGCCACCCAGTCCAGTTGGTGGACTCAGCTGTCAATCACTCAGAAACTCTCTCTGCTGGTGCAAATAGGAGCCAAGGTTCAGAACTTCACTTCCCAGATTTACTAGCTATACCTCCTCATTGTAAGCCAGCTCCAGGAGAGTCCGAATTCTGGTTGGTCCAAACAGACTCCATTTTAAAAGTCCCCCCACACTGATTGGACCCATTCGGCAGTTCAGATCCAAAATGGAGGGGCAAAACACACAGAGTCCCAGATGCAAGAAAGACAGGTTAGATAAGCTACATTTTTACTAACACTCTTAACTGGTTTCAAGCAAACAATTACATCTTTCATTTAGGCTCCCTCTGCACTCTTAGCGACTGCAGAAACAGAGTGATTTCCCCGCAGTTCAGGTGGGGTTTGAGCAGAGAAACACCAGCCCCCCTAGAAAACAGTAATCATGTCTGCAAGCAGACAGCTCTTACAGAGACAGTATGAGGAGGCTCTACCAGCACTCACAGTGCCATTCTTAATGGCTTAATCGCCGAACGCCAGCAGGCACGGGAACACCTAGGCAAGCTCCACGGAGGCTTTTTAGGAACCCCCATTGGTAGGGGGGTTACATAAGAAAAGGTTGGACCAATTTATAAACAACAGTGGAGAACTAAAAGTATCTCTAAACTCATAGGAGCCATCATGGGCTCAGGTCTCCTATGCTTCTTTCCCATTAGTGACATTAGTAACTACTATTAAACACTATGTCACATACTCACCAAGATTTAGGATAACATTTTATTCTAATGTCACATTTTCCTACAGTTGTGGCTTTGTGCCTCAACCCTAACTGATGCCTTAATGTAAATGTGTGCAATTAATGAAGCTTCATTGTGTCTGAATAATTTATTTTAAAAATGTTCCCTATATATTTGAAAAATCACATTGGGGGCAGGGCACTTATAATACAGCCCAGGAGCCACATGCAGCCCCAGGTACTTTTCTTGTGACCCATTAACCTGCTCCAAGGTTCTGAATGGGATGAGCAATCTGTCCCCTCGATGCTAGAGGTCCTAAACATTGCGACTACTAAAAACATTACTTTCTTTTAGGTGCCGGGTACTGAAACTGAATTAGCAAATCAGGTTCTGAACACAGCTGACATCTGAAAAAAAAAAAAAAAAACAGTTTCTAGCATTAGCAGTTTTATGTGTAAACTCCCTACCAATGGGGGCTCCCGAAAAGTCTTCCTTGGGCTTGCCTAAACGCTCACTGCCAGGCTGGTGTCTTGTGTTTTAGCAGTTTAAACGTTATTGCTTGGGAGTGCCTGTATAGCCTCTGTGTATTGTTTTTTTAAGAGCTGCCTATAGCGCAGTTATAATTGATTTGGGTGTGGGGCTGAGTGTTTCTATGCTCGAGTCCCGCCTGGGCTGCCAGATAATCGCTCCGTTCTGCCATTGCTACTTGCACAGAGGGAGCTCTGTGAGAAGCTGTAATTATTTGCTGATTATCTGTTAGAATAGTAACGATAATTGTAGTTTGTCTAAACTACCTTCTTTGCAGCATGGACAGTTTCATTTATCACCACCATCTTGGTCCTGGACTGCCAGAATGGGCCAATCAGTATCTTTAGGGACTCTAAAATGGAGCCTGTCCCCAGGGGTCTTGTGGGAGCAAAACTCTGTAGGAATTATAGTTCTGGGCTTTGGTGCCCAAATATACCTGGAGGGGAGCCCTTGAACTGACTAAGAGATAGATCAGCCAACCAAACTTTTTGGATCCTGGGGAAAGTCCCAGACTGTTTGCAGCTACAGGCAGTCTGAGTTGGAAAGTGAAAGAGTGAACAGCTCAAGACAGTCGAGCAGCAGTCCTGCATAGTTTCGTGTGGAAGAACTGTGGAAGGGCTGAGTTTTGGCCTGCTTGCTTGCCTGCTGTCCCTGAGAGGGAACCTGTGACTTTATCAGACTGAATCCAAATGGTGAGAGCAATTAAAGCCACTGAACTGTGACCAGGCTTTAAACCTCAAGAAGACCGAAGATTTGCTGAATGCAGTTAGCCTGTCAGGACCTCCAGCCACCTCTGAACTCCCGGTTTGGTGCAAAGACTCTGCAATTGCGACTGGACTGCAATCCGTCTGGTACAGTAGAATTTTCTTACATGTAATTGTGCAGTGTGCTATTAGTGGGTCGTGATTTGGTTCCTCACTGTGTGCTAAACTGTGTTCTGCTTGCTGGAGGCTGCATCCAGCTCCACTGGACTGAATCTGCATTCATCTCCACTTGGCCTGGGCCTTGTCATACTGGCCCAGCCAGATTACTCACACTGCAGAGAGAGCCATCGACGAGAAACCTGCCTGGGGATCAGCCCCCTGCTCAACGTATTGAACAGGAACAATGCCTCAGTGATTTGTGTGGGCCCTGCTTCTCCTGGCTCTCCAGCTCATCAACCTGCTGTCTCAATTTTGCCCTGCCTGTGTCCTGTATTGGGTTTCATAAGTAAACACCAGGGTAGCTCCCTGCAACAACAGCTAAATATAAAGTGTTGTCATCTGATTGCCTTGTTGTCTTTTCCTTCATGAACTGAGCCCTCCAGCTCCGGATTACAAATAGTGTGTGTTGTACATGTTGTTTTCTTCCATTACAGGGCCCCAACCAGCTGTGACGCTGGCCTACCCCAGGCAAAGTTCCTGGCTAGCCCACCTTTTTCCTACCTGGGTACCCAGAGTGTGTGATTGTGTAAGAACTCTGAAGTGCATGCATGACTGTCTGATTGATTTAGCCTTTAAGTCAGTCAACCTGATTACGCCCTTTCCCCTGTTCAAGCCCCTTAAATAAATCAGATCTAACTCTTTATGCATTTAACCTGACTGTGGTTCCAGTTTGTACCAAAAGCACTGTACTGTTGTTGTTTGCTGTGCCTAACCTTGTTTTACAGGAGGTCTCCAGGGTCGAACTGGTGGAGCTAGCCCTGATGGTAAGCGCAAACAGTGTGGGTCATTGCTTGGTGAATAAGGGCTATTGCAAAAGTGATTACTGTATATTGTTCAGGCCACTAGAAGGGAAAAAGGTGGGGGTGGTTACAGTGTCCCGGAGGGCTGTACCCAGGTTAGCTTGACCACTAACAACCCTGACCTCCGGGGTGGAGGCACCCATTTCAGTACCCAGGCCCCTTAACCTGCAACTAGCCAAGCAGGCAGGGGTAGTAGCCCTTGGGGTAGCGCCACCTAGGGGTTACACATGTAACTGCAGCAGTTTGGGAACAGACATCGACAATATTAGGGGAAGGCAAAAACTTAAGGCAGAAAAGAAAAGGAGAGCGAGATAGTATGACAGCACACAGAGACAACAAGAGTTCCCCTCCTCCAAAATATGTTACTTTAGGCAGCCCTTGGTGGCATTAACGCCATTAAAGTTTGGCCCCTCATGAAAATTTGGTGAGTACAATTGCATTAAGGATATGTAACAGCTCGTAGAGACATAAATACTGTATTTATCAAAAAGAAAAGGTTTTTAAGTATACTGGCCATAGTGAGCCTAAATCACAGCCAGTCTCTCTAGTTCCACTTTGGAGGCTAAAATGAAGTGAAGAGTAAGGGATATCGGTGAAATGAATGGAAAGCAGCAAAAATTCAGGCATCAGCCTCCATTATCTCTGCAAATTAATAAGTTGCAATAAGGAGTCTGAAGAGCCCTTCATTAGCCTTTTTAATTAAGTAATTCTGGCCTGACATTTTGAGTGGTAATTGCGACCCATTTCATAATTAGGCTTCCCACTCAGGACAGCACTTACTGATAGTTTTCTTTTGACTAAATAATCACGAGCACAAATTTACATTGAAGTACAGACTAGGACACACTGCCTATGCAGCACTTGTATGGGGGGAAGGGTACAGCTAAAATGCTTTTCAACATGGATGGAACACAGTCCTGGAATATTATGTTCTATTTGTGTCCATGCTTCAGCCATCAGACGTTCAGTCCCTAAGCCCAGCAACAGACTTGTGACATGCAGTGTCAGAACAGGCCTCTTTAAGCAGTATGTAAATTGAAGTTGTGTTCCGTATATGTGAACCCTACCCTGACCCCACTAGCACAGTGTTTGGGCTTTCACAGTTTTGCTAGTCAGGAGTCTGGGGCTCAGTGAACAAGGAAGCAGAAATGCAGTCTCCAAGGCTGTTAGTCCCTCATTTTTCACCAGCACTAAATACTGTATATCATAAGTTTGAGTAATCCTGCATTGTACCAGCACACACTGTACCTGAGTGAAGGACTTCAAGCGCTAGTGCCGTAAGTCCTTACCAGCTCTACATATATCACAGTGTGCACTGTATGTGGCCCACAGTGTATATGACCTTGTAGATATTTATTTATTTTTATTTGGATTTTGGTGACCGGGTAAACCCACTGAGACCAGAAGTCCCTTTTTCAGGGGCGACCTGGAATTAATTACAGAAAAAAAGACACATAAAAGCATTATTTACAGTAATTACAATAGTTTCACAGATTTACATTAGCAACAGTTTACAGGGGAACAATAGGTTTGCATTCAGGCTCTATATGCAATACAAGACGTCAAGTTGCACACCAGTTAGTAGGGAATAGAGACAACAACAGTAAGTGACATCCTTGTTTAGGAGATTCATCAGGGACGAAGGTGGGTTTAGCAGAGTGACGGCAATGGGACCTGGGCTAGAGAGCTAACGGTTGCAGCCACAGAGGCTCAGTTCGAGGAGATAAACAGAAAGCTACCTGCCTGTGCTGTACCTGGCACAGAAACATAGACAGTGATGGAAGAAAAAGACCAATGGTCCATCCAGTCTACCCGTAACACCCTATCATACCCTGAGACCTTTTGTCTACACTGTCCACCCCCCTTGCTCCATGTTTTACTACTACCTCCATGATGTAAGAAAAACCGTAGTTGCCATATTGGTTCTTGTACAAAAAGATGAATAAAATGGGTGACTGATACCTTTTATTGGGCCAACAAATAATTTTTACAAAATGTTTAAGCTTTCAGACTCACAGAATCCTTCATCAGAAACATGGCAGTTAAGGAATGGTAACACTTTAAAAACTCAGAACAGAATTAGTAAAACCCTTCAGATATGGACTGGACATTTTATCTGATAATGAGATTTAAGGCATAGGCTGAAACCAGAGAACAGGTCAATCCTAGGGAACGTATTTAGGTGTAACTCACAAATTGTAACAAAATGGAATGCATGTGACAGCAGAATTCTATGAATGATCAAATCTTAATTACCTGAAAAAAAACAGAGGAGAGAGAGAGAGAGAGAGAGAGTTGGGGAGGGAGAGTGTGTGTGTGTGTGTGTGTGTGTATGTGGTCAGCACAGCAGTATGTCTGTGTATATTGTGGAGTACAGAGTTAAGCATGGGGTTAAAGATTAGCTGCCGCCCCTTTAACTAGGAACAGTAATGGGCAGCCAGCTGTGGTCACATGTTATGCTAATTAGTGTCCAGCTGGGGCTAGGGAAGGGCAAATTCCTTTGTCCTCTGGTCAGTCTAGGATGTTCCCCGTGCTGATGAGATGTGCCTTCCTAAGATGCTAAATAAACCTTATCTTATTCATCATTTTATGCATCTGACTCAGTTTGTTTGGTACCTAATGACTCCTGCAGCAGAAGCACCAGATGGGAAAGCAGAGTATCAGGAGGTAAGCGGTCCTAGTGGCAGACCAAATACCAAAATGCCACACATGGTGGAGAATGCGGCCCTTCCTCTTCTGCCCAGACCCCATAGAAGCATAGACTTTGATGGCAGATAAGGACCGCTTGGCCCATCTAGTCTGCCCATTTCCCTACCTACAGGATAGGCCGCAGATCCTAGTTAACCAACAGCCAATTTTTTCCTACCCCCCACAAGAATTGCCTTATGTCTGTCCCATGCATTCTTGAATTCTCCCACACTTTTAGACCCCACATCCTCCTCAGGAAGGCTGTTCCATGCATCCACTACCCTCTCTGTGAAAAAATACTTCCTCACATTGCCCCTGAACCACCCCCCTCTATCTTTAAATTGTGTCCCCTTGTTCTTGCACGTCTCTTTTTTTGAAAGATGCTACCCTCTTGGACTTTGTTGATTCCACTGAGGTACTTAAAAGTTTCTATCATGTCCCCCCCTCCCTTCTTTCCTCAAGGGTATACATATTAAGCTCCTTAAGTCTCCTCTCCTCGTATGGCTTCTCTTGCAGACCCTGCACCATTTTAGTTGCTCTCTCCTGGACTTCCTCTATCCTGTCTATGTCCTTGTGGAGATGGGGTCTCCAGAACTGGATGCAGTACTCCAGATGGGGTCTCATCAACTGTCTGTACAGCGGGATAACAACTTCCTGTTTTCTGCTGGTGATGCCTCTCCCTATGCATCCCAGTATACCCCCAGCCCTCCCTACTGCCTTCTCACATTGCTTGCTAACCTTAAGGTCATCTGATATGATTACCCCCAAGTCCCTTTCCTTTTTTGTTGTTGTTACTACCTCCCCCCATTGTGTATTCTTCCCCTTGGTTCTTGTTTCCCAGGTGCATTATTTTGCACTTTTTTGCATTGAATCCTAGCTGCCAGACTTCTGACCTTTCCTCCAACCTTGCCAAGTACCTTCTCATCCTTTCCATGCCTCCTTGTGTATCAACCCTGTTGCAGATCTTTGTGTCATCTGCAAAGAGGCATACTTTTCCTTCCAGTCCCTCTGCAATGTCACTTATAAAGACATTAAAAAGGACCGGACCCAGCACTGAACCCTGCAGTACCCCACTAGTAACCCCTCTTTCTTCAGAGTGGACTCCATTTACAATTGCCTTTTGTGTCCTGTTGTCCAGCCAATGCCATCTCGCGTGCTCTACGTCGTTGGGTACCCCAAAGTCATCATCCAAGTGTGTCTGAACTGTATGCATGCTCAGAAAGAATAAACTTGGCAGCGGAGAGGAAAATTAAAACTGAACTGTTCTCTGTTAATGTAAACCTTCTGCATTAGGACACTGTCTGTGCAACTAAGGTACAAAGTTCTTTTATGGCTCCACCATCCCCATGGAGCTGCATGCTACAAACCTTGGCAGGCTTCTGCAAACTCCATGTCTAGAAAGCACACTAAAATCTAAAACTTGGCTCCCAGCCAGAAAAAGCACAGAATATACACTACAATCCCTGCCCAACTGCCCTCTGCTGCAGGGATCAGCCATCAAACTATAAACCCAGCAAAGCAGCAACAAAATGTTAAAGTATTTTTCCACATGCTGTCTTTGGACTGTAACTTCAGCAAATGCAAATTCCATACTAACCCTGCTAACTAGCAGCCTGCAGCCCTTGTCTAACATTGTAGGCTATAAAAACCAAAAAGTGTGTGCTGCATATTACCAGCCTGCTAGCTGAATGAACTGTAAATTACAGTCATGCTAGCCTGAGCACCACGGGCTGGGGACTGCCTGTTCATTAACTCTTAAACCAGAGACATATGACTTTCTGTTATTTTAAGTCGAGGTGCCTTCCAATACACCGACATTTGTTTTGCCAGTTCTGCCTGAAGAAAGTATTCTAAACCTTGAAGAGAGCAATAAATCTCTCAGCACAAATACTTTGGATAGCTTGGGTGGGAGTCACTCAGCCAAACCAAAGCCTGCCACTTATCTTTTGAACAGACTGCAGAGTGGCCATCTTGAATTCTTTCATTTGCCCTGAGATAAGCCACTGCCTACAACTACAAAACAGGAAGCAACCCTTCCCCCCGTTGGCAGCCATATTGGGAATGTCAAATTAGCCAAGAAGCCTATGTTACAGGTCCAGTGGCCATCTTTGTGAGGGGCATCAGCTTGTTCAAAGTGACCTCACTCCATGGGAAGTAATGGTGGCCATGGTTTTGAGGGGCAGCCATTGAAATGAATGGACACTGCAACAAATAGCTGCATCTTCCAAAAGAAAAGTTTATTTCAATAACAGACAACACTACACTAGAGTGGCAGTTGTTTATTGAGACGTCCCTTGCTGAAAATTGCTTACATATAACTGTACTTATCTACCAAAAAAAAAAGTTTTATTCTCTCAACGAATCATTTCTTCCAAGGCATCTCCTTCTGTCCATGACAACCACTCCTACTCATCCCTATGACCTTCGTTCAGGGCCATGCAGACCCTCTCCAACCATGTCTTCTGAGGACACCAACACCCTGAGCACTGTCAACTCTGGGGCTCCACCTTCGCCTACCTCAAGAGCATGGGGTCTCAAGATTGAAACTATGCCGCATGACATCCTGTCATCCATTCCAGCCCAAGGGACACCCACTATACAGGCCATCCAGGATGACCTCGCCTACCTTAAAGCTATTTCCACACACTCAACGGTCCACTCCAGCTTGCAGCCAGTACCATTCTCAGCACTACCTCATGAAGATGCTGTCGTCTGGCTTGAGCAATTTCAGGCTTGGATCTCCTTCAATGGTTGGACAGATCCCTTGTGAATTTCCAATGCTATGCACTTGCTCCTGAGAGGAATGGCCATATCGTGGTTCAGTGCACTTCTAGACCAGACGAGAGGGAACAATGTCACCCTGTATTCCACCTTCAAGGACTATTTCTTACAAGCTCATATACCCTGATTGTTAGAACAGCAACTATGGGAGTGCAGTATGCAACCCTCTGAATCATTGGAAGCATTTATAGTGGACATTGAATCACGGTGCAAACATCTACAAAAATCAGAAAAAGACCAGATTTCAGCATTTGTCTGGGGCCTGGCTCCACCATTTCATACCTACATTATCCAACAAAAGCCAACCACCTGGCTAGACGTGATCCAAGCAGCCCATATAGCCCAAGAGTCTGTTTCCATGCTTCGGCCTACCACTGTTCAGGACCCACAGTCCTCACAGTTGGCTGCACTTGCTACTTGCATTCAACAGCAACAAAAAATGATTGACCAGCTCATTTCAACTGTCAACAGCTTACATTACCCCACTGCAGCTCCCCTGCAACTCCTGTTAATGCCCTACAGCCACCTCCACAGCAACCTGAGCCACCTCCATCTTCACGGGATCCAGTGACCTGTCAGTGGTGCGGGTTCAGGAGTCACACTGCTGCAGTCAGCCGCAAACTGCAAAACTTTCATAGGACTCAAGACAGCCACAGGCATCCGCCGAAGCGCAATCAGCAATATGCTAGCAACTACTCACAGGACCAGGGAAATGAGCGCTGCCCAACAAACTAGGGGCTCTTGTTGGGCAGGAAAAATGAAGCAACTGACTGCCCCACTGACTCGCATAACACAAACAAACAGTACCCTCTAGCTGCTAAATCAGGCACAATCTCGCCAAAAGGAGCCAAAGTTCCTGTCATCAGATCACCCCTCCTTGCAAACTACTTCCCGTCACTATTGGCAATTGGTCCATGCATGCCTTGGTCGACTCTGGAGCAGAAATCTCTGTGATCCACAGTAGCATCCCAGGCAATCCAGCTATTCGCCATGTACCTACTGTTGCTCCGGCTGACCTAAAATACATCATCACTGCAAGCACTGCTACCATACCTATCACTGGTGTAGTCCATCTCAATCTCTACTTCGGCTCACAGCAAGCTATGGTTAAATTCTACTTAGTGTTTGAACTTCAAACAGATGGTATCCTTGGCCTGGACTTTCTCAAGGCACACAAAGCCATACTGGACTTTGCCTCAAACGAACTGTTGCTAGATCCCCGGAGGCAACTCGCAGCTATAGACTCAGTCGCTGTACCTCCTAAGTCAGAGATGGTTTTGATTGCCAAGATTCAATGTGACCCTCTTCCCCAAGGTGTTGTTGGCATTGTCACGGGATCCCCAACTTTGCACTCCTCAGGTCTTCTTCCAGGGAACACCCTGTCTGCTGTGCACTGCGATTCAGTATTCCAAAAGTGCTGCAACTTCACAGATGAACCAGTGGTTATCTCCAAGGGTGCCAGTATCGGGAAGTTTGTTTGTCTGTCATCAGGGGATCAGCTTCAGCTTCTACCCGAACCTCAGCCTGGTTCCATTAACAGTCGTCCTGTCAGTACCATCGCAACTACCCCCACTTCACAAGAAATGCACATGCCCTTCAGCCAGCGTCTCTCTGCCTCAAAGCTCCCAGCCTATCCCACAGAGAAACAGCAACTTCTGGAGTTCCTGGAAACCTACTCAGATGTCTTTGTCGGCTCTGATAATAAGCTTGGATGCTGCGATACCCTGCAACACACCATTGAGATGCAGCCCAACCAAAAGCCAATTCGTCAGCGAGCCTACAAAGTGGGACACAAACAAAAGCAAATCCTAGAGAACTTAATCACGGACATGCGCGAACAGGACATTATTGAGGAATCCACCAGTCCCTGGGGTGCACCTTGCTTGCTGGTAGTCAAGAAGGACAAAGGGTATTGGTTTGTGGTGGACTACAGAAAGCTTAATGCCCTCATGGTACAGGATGCCCATCCCTTACCCACTACAGAGGATGCCTTAGAGAGCCTTGGTGCAGCCAGCTCAGCCTACTTCACCACTCTAGATCTCCAAAGTGGATTCTACCAAGTTACTATCAATCCAGCTTCACATCCGTACACAGCCTGGCGTTGCCACTTGGGGCTTTTCCAGTTCAAACGTCTGCCTATGGGACTTCGGAATAGCCCAGCCACCTTTCAAAGCATCATGGAGGCTGTGTTGCATGGATTGTCTTGGAAATCTTGCCTAGTGTATCTCGATGATGTTATTGTCTTCAGCAGAACTTTTCAAGAACACCTCCAGCATCTTAAAGAGGTGTTCAAATGTCTCAGGTAAGCCAACCTCAAACTCCACCAGAGAAATGTTGCCTTGCTCAACATCAAATCCATTACCTGGGACATGTGGTCAGTTTGCACAGCATCTCACCAGACCCAGATAAGCTTTCTGCAATAAAAGACTATCTATAACCCACAAACCTCAAAGGCCTTAGAGCTTTCCTAGGTTTGTCTGGCTACTACAGAAAATTAATTTGCAACTATGCTAACATTGCAGCTCCCTTGTATGCTCTCACAAAAAGGGGATGCGACTACATATGGACTTCTGATTGCAAAGAGGCCTTTGAAACCTTGAAAGACAAACTTATTTCTTCCCCAGTATTGGCCTATCCCCGCTTTGACCAGCCATTCAGGCTTTACACAGATGCTAGCTCCTTTGCAGTGGGTGCTGTGCTGTGTCAAATCCAAGATGGAACAGAACGAGTTGTCTCCTATGCAGGGCGCTCTCTTTCTTCAGCTGAGCAAAACTACGGCATCACAGAAAAAGAATGCCTAGCCGTGGTCTTTGCTGTAAAGAAGTTTGACTGCTGCCTTCACTACTCCTCCTTCACAGCCATCGTGGATCACTCAGCCCTCAGATGGTTATTTGAAATGAAGGAACCAGTAGGAAAGTTTGCCCGATGGGTTGCCATACTGCAAGGCTACAATTTTGAAATCCAATACCGACCAGGTCGAGTTCACTCCAATGCCGATGCTGTAAGCCAGAGACGGTATCCCTCTGTAGCAACCTCTCCTGACGAAGAAGCCTGCCTACAAGCTCTCCCCTTCTGCTCCACAGATGAGCTCCCTGTGGACACTCCTACAGCACCTCAAGTCACTTTGCTGCTCCCAAATGCTTCTACGGAGAAAAGTACCAATCCTCAACTAATGCAAGCAGCTGAAAAGCTTCTTACATCCTCCAGCTCCGATATCTCCCCGGCCATGATTAAACTTCAACAAAGAACTGATCCTCAGTTTACAGACATCATCACTTATCTTGAGTCTCGAACTTTGCCACAACAAAAGAAACACCGCCAGGATGTACAGTTCTTTGCGTCACGGTATTTTCTCAATGACGGAGTGCTTTTTCACATATGAACCAAGGAGGGCAAGGGCCATCGCACAGACAGAACTCGTGTACAGCTAGTTGTGCCAGCCTCGCTAGTCTCTGAAGTTCTTCAATCCACTCATGCCTCTCCACTTTGTGGAGGTCATATGGGTATCCACAGAACTCTCAAATAGACAAGGTTCCACTTCTTCTGGCCTCACATGATCGAGGACATTGTCCATTTTGTAAAATCCTGCCAGCACTGTTCCCAAAGAAAGCCTCCTGCCAAACCAACCAAGGCACACATCATTCCAATGCCTGTAGCCACAGAACCCTTCCAAGGAGTCAGCACAGATATTCTTGGGCCCCTGACTCCGGCAACAAGTACATTCTTGTCTTTGTGGACTACCTAACTAAATACTTGGAACTGATCCCATTAAAAGACATTAAAGCTGCTACAGTGGCAAGTGCCTTCCTCAATACAATCATTTGCCGTCACGGTACCCCAGCGTACCTGCATTCAGACAGAGGCACTAACTACCTCTCATCTATTGTGCGAGAAACCTGCAAACTTCTCGACATCAAAAAGACTCATACAACCACTTACCATCCACAGTGCAATGAACAAAGTGAGAGAATGATGTCTACTATTCTTACCACACTATTCAAGTACCTGGATAAGACTCACGGCACTTGGGATCGTTTTGTTTCCTTCATTCAGTTTGCATACAACTCCAGCCCTTGCGTTGACAGCACTAAGTACACCCCGGTTTTCCTAGTCCATGGACATCATCCAAGAACACCTCTGGACAAAGATCTCTCATTGCTAGAGGTCCCAAAGTCAACTTCCTCCTTCATCATCCCAATGTTGGAACAGCTTGAACTTGCGAGATGGGTTGCTATTGACACCCTGGGACAGAGAAAAACAGCAATGCAAAGAATGTCTGTAGCCAAGTGTCATGGTCCTTCATTTTCTGTGGGGAACATCGTATATTTGTGTCGACCTGTCCTTGTTCCAGGCACCACCAGAAAACTGCTTCACCCCTGGACTGGGCCATTTTACATTGTGCAAAAGCTTCCCCCAGTTCATGTTCGCTTGCACCAAAAGTCAGATGGGAAGCTGGTACACAATAAAATTCACATTAACAGGTTGAAGCATGATTCCCTCCCTGATGATCCCAGTCCCCCAAGAAACGAAGCTTCTTTGGAACCTGAAATCCTTTCAGAAACTGCACTTCCTGCTGACAACTTGACAACTGTTCCACCAGCACCTCATGGTACTGACAGTTATCAGCCAGATCCCGTTCTTCCTGCCCAACCAAATGAACTTTCTGGGACTTCTCAGCCTCTTGCATCTTCTCAGGACTCTCTTATACCCCAAACAGTATATCAGATTGAGAAGATTCTGTGCAAAAAGTACATCAATGGATCTTGGTCATACCATGTTAAATGGTGTGGGTATAACAGTGCTCACAACTCATGGGTCCCCTTTTCTGACTTGACCACATCCTGTCAAGAACTAGTTCAAGCCACCCACTCAGCAATTTCAACTGACCGTAAAAGCCGCAGAATCCAGTGTACTTATTATTTGGACTCAGTGCAGTGATTCTGTTAATTCTTTGTCTTAATCTGCAAATTACTTCTCAATTCCTGTATGATTTTAATTTTTTTTCTCTTCTAAATTTTAGCATTTTCAATCCATCAACTAATCAATTGTCTTCTAGTAATGTCTCCACAATACTGTTAAATGTTCACTTACTGTTACTAAGGTTTTGCTACTTTCTATTGTTGTTCATGCACAACAATGTCTTTACTTGTTCGAGTGGTACTCACGTTTATATTACCCGAGGTGATGTGGTGTACAGAGTTGAGCATGGGGCCAAAGATTAGCTGCCGCCCCTTTAACTAGGAACAGTAATGGGCAGCCAGCTATGGTCACATGTTATGCTAATTAGTGTCCAGCTGGGGCTAGGGAAGGGCAAATTGCTTTGTCCTCTGGTCAGTCTAGGATGTTCCCTGTGCTGCTGAGATGTGCCTTCCTAAACTCCTAAATAAACCTTATCTTATTCATCATTTTAGGCGTCCGACTCAGTTCATTCGGTACCTAGTGGGACAGACAAGTCTACCCCCATGAGTAACTTTTAAGCCCGTAACTGTACCAGCCAGGTTTGAAACCAGTAATGGTTTTATGTCCACTGCCTCTGCTGGCAGACTGTTCCATGGCTCAATCACTCTCAGTAAAACAAAACTTTCTCACAACCCTCCTGAACCTACACCTTACCAGTTTCCATTTGTGTCCTTTTGCTCTAGAATCACTAATCCTGCTGAATCATTCCTAATGGTTCACCATGTTCATGCTTTTCAGAAACTTTAAGGTCTCAGTCATATTACCCCTCTCTCATCGAGACCGGGCAAATACATGTTCAATGCCCAAGGCCAATCCTTCTAGTATCTGCCTGCTGGCACTGAATCATTTTGGTTACCCTGCACTGCACTGTCTCCAGCCTGTCCTTACCTTTCCTTAGGTGAGGACTCCAGAACTGGGCACAGTATTCCAGGTGTGGCCACATGGGTGATCTGTAGAGAGGCAATAATACCTCTTCCCTCCTGCTGTCAAAATCCCTCCTGATACACCCCACCATCATGTTTGCCTTATTGTACAGTAGGTCTTGTTACACTGGCTAGACTGTTTAAGGGAGTTGCTTATGATGACTACTAGGTCCCTTTCCTCAAAGGTAGTGCCCAGCTTAACCCTTCCCATCCAAATCTCCATTCTAGGGTTCTTGTTTCCTATGTGCATCACCTGACAATTTCTGGCAATGAATTTCAGCCACCAAACCTTGGACTACCTCTCCAAACTTTGCAGATCCCTCAGTATCTCCCTTACACCCTCCTCGATGTCTACCCTTTGACAGAGCTTAATGTCATCTGTGAAGGGACACATCTTTCCCTGAAGTCCTTCTCCTACGTCACTGATGAACTGGACCCAGGACCAATCCCTGTGGCACCCCACTGGTGACATCCCTCTCTTTGAATCTGACTCCATTTACTACTACCCTCTGCTATCTGTCTTCCAACTGACTTCCCACCCATCTATGTCATTTCCTGCGCCCATATCCTGCAGTGCCTTCTGTAACCTTCTGTGAGGCACTGAGCTGAATGCCTTACTGAAGTTGAAGTAGAATAAATCCACTGCATGACCCTTAACTACTGTCCTACTTACCCAGTCAAAGAATACTATCAGGATGGTCTGGCAAGACCTCCCTACTACAAGCCATGCTGTTTACTATCCTGGAGCCTGCTTTTCTCAAGGTAGTCCACTGGGTCCTCTTTGACTAGTGTCTTCATCAGTTTACCCACAACTGAGGTGCAGTTAGTGAAGATCCACAGACCCACCCACACCAGTCGTGTTACTTGGGGCCAGCTGGGATGGTCCCGTAAGGTTTCCCCCTCTCAATCTATCTGAGTTGGGGGACTTTGCCCCCATACTCCCCACGACAAATCCAAAACACACAGGAGTGTGAGGATGGAGCCTCCTAACTCTAACAAACTGAAAAAAAAAACCTACACAGGCACACCAACTTTGAGCAGCGCAACCAGTGCATTGCACCTCTATAGTGCATTATGCTAGCATTATGCTGGTCCATAACTAGTGTAAGTGGTTCTATAGATCTCCACTTTCACCACCGAAGTAAAACTGAACAGATCTGTAGTTACCTGGCTGCTCTTTGTCCCCAGCCTTGTGGAGGGGAACTATGTGGACTACCCTCCAGTCTTTCAGAACCACACCTGTCTGATTAGCCCTACCAAAGGTTCAGCTAATTCCGATGCCAGTTCCCTTGGCAACCTCAGATGCATCCCATCTGGCCCCGGGGCCTTACCTATCTTCAGGGCTGCCAGCACTTTCCTGACCCTTTCACTAGTAAGTACCTTCTGCCTTATCACCAGGATCCTCCTTTTCTTATGCCATTCTCTAGCAAAGGCCCACTTTTCTCTCTGGTGTATACTAAGTGGAAGCAGTCATTCATAATGTATGGTATTTGTGAGTTTGTCTTTCTTGGAAACCTGGCTTTGCTGCCAGTGTCCTTTTTGTGTAACCCTTGTCTCAGTGCTTTTGTGTTGAGGTTCTTTGTCTTTTTAGATTGCTTTCTTATTTTTTGCACACCATGACCCAAACCTGTAAGAGAACATTATGGCTGGTTTGTTTTCCCCTTGGGTGAGATGCAGATAAGGTACACCGATGAGTCCTTGAGATACAGATAAGGCACACTGATAAGTCCTGTGTAGGAAGAAACATGTATCTGTGTCTTCTGTTCTCACTCTTTGCAGATTGTATGAGAGGCCCTTTAGCACCATGCATTCCTATTTAAAGCAGAACCAGTCTAAATTTTTGTGGCGATTTGCACATATAACCCATGGTGGTTTGCATCATGGGGTTATGTGTGATTTTTTATTTCCTTGGAAACCTTGCTTTGTTGCCAATGCCCTTTTTGGGTGACCCTT
The DNA here is from genome assembly GCA_016271365.2 of Neoceratodus forsteri. Classification (NCBI taxonomy): domain Eukaryota; kingdom Metazoa; phylum Chordata; order Ceratodontiformes; family Ceratodontidae; genus Neoceratodus; species Neoceratodus forsteri. The sequence continues at coordinate 450,684,382 of JADMNL010000022.1, forward strand.
GCCTCAGTGCTTTTGTGCTGAGGTTCTTTGTCTTTTTAGCTTGCTTTCTTATATAAGGGTCCACCACGACCCAAACCTCTAAGACCACATTAGAGTTGGCTCATTTTCCCCTTAGGTGAGATACAGACAAGGCATACTGATGAGTTCTGCATAGGCTGAAATGTCCCTGTATCTTCGGTTCTTACCCTTTGCATACAAACACATGAGATTGGCCAACAGATAAAGGCCTAAAGGTCTATCAAGTCTGCTCGAATGTGCAGCTAGCACTCTATTCTGCAGCTGCCCTCCTCCCACCTTCCCTAGCTTGACCCTCCCCTTGCCCTGTCCCAGCCCCTTTTGAAGCAGTCCACTCTTCTACTAGATATCACTTATGCCAGTAACGCATTCCACCCAGCTACCACCCTCTCCGTAAAAAAATGTCTCCTCATCTCCCTTCTGAACCTTCCTCACTCCAGTCTTATATCATGGCTCTGGGTGTCCTTCCCCTCCCTTACTTTGAATAGCCCCTCCATACCTGTCTTGTTTATTCCTTTCATGTACCTGAAGGTTTCAATCATATCCCCTCAACCCTCCTCTCCTCCACCGAGTACATGTTCAACTCCCTCAGCCTCCTTTCATATGTTAAGTCCCCCCAGCCCCTTGATCATCTTTGTCAACCTGCGCTGCACCCCCTCCAGTAACTCAATGTCCCTCTTCAGATACGGGCACCAGTACTGCATGCAGTACTCCAGATGCGGTCTAACTAATGATCTATACAGTGGCAGAATCACCTCCCCCCTCCTCGAAGATATACCCTTTGCAATGCAATCCAGAATTTTGTTGGCTTTTGCAGCTGCCTCCCTACATTGTGCCGAGTTGTTCATTGACCCTGTAATGAGCACCCCCAGATCCTTCTCTCCTCTCTCCTCTATCTCAGCTAGCTGCACTACCCCCAGCTGGTAACTCCTCCTTGGGATTTTCACCCCAAAATGTAGCACCTTGCACTTTTTGCCATTGAACCCCAGTTGCCAGGTGTCCAACCAGGTTTCCAGCTTTGCCAGATCATCCTGCAACCCTTGCCACCCCCTAGGTCATCCACCACAGCTCTCATCTTGCTGTCATCAGCAAACAGACTGGTCTTGCTCATGATGCCCAATGATATGTCTGTAATGAATATCCCAAACAACACTGGTCCCAACACCAAGCCCTGTGGAACACCGTTTGTCACTACCCTTGGGGATGAGAGCTTCCCACCCGCCACCACCCTCTGATGCCTTCCCTGAAGCCAGTTCCCTACCCATTTCACCAGCTTTGCACCCACCCCTGTGCCAAACTTACTTTCCAGCATCCCATGCGGCACCGAGTTGAATGTCTTACTGAAGTCCAGGTACAGGACATCCAGTGCATGGCCCCCATCCAATTGCCTAGTTACCCAGTCATAGAACTCTACCAGATTGGTTTGGCAGGATCTGCCACTTATGAAGCCATGCTGTCTGCCGTTCTGTAGTCCTTTGGCCTCCAGGAGGGACACCAGCCTCTCCTTCAGGATAGTCTCCATCAGCTTACCCACAATAGATGTGAGGCTCACCGGTCTGTAGTTCCCTGGTTAATCCTTGGGGCTGCTCTTGTGAAGGGGCACCACATGAGCCATCCTCCAATCCTTAGGTACCCACCCTGAGTGAAGTGAGGCATTAAATAGATCCACCAAAGGTCTCACCAAGACCTCTGCCAGCTCCTTCCGTACCTTGGGGTGGATGCCATCTGGGCCTGGCACCTTGTTCACTCTCAGTGCCCTCAAACCCTCCAGAACCCTGCCCTCCATGACTTCTCTGTCCATAACCCATCCCCATCCCCTTGGGTATCACCCCCCTCTTCTCCTTAGTAACCTTGCAGGTTGTATGAGAGGCCATTTGGCATCATGCATTCCTGCTTAAGGCTAAACAAGCCTAAGTTTTCATGGCGATTTGCATATACAGGTATTTTATTTATTTATTTTGAATTTTGTTGATCGGGTAAGCCCATTGGGCCTTGGGAGGCCCTTTTTCAGGGGCGACCTGGGATTAATTACATAAATAAGATCACAGACAGTCTGCATACAATACACAATAGATAGGAGCAGGCAAATTTTACAACGTTTAAGATTAGTTAAAATGACTCTTTGTGGTACACATACAGTCTATCATAACCAATAAGTACTTTCACTGGGTGAGATAAATTGTTATTTTCACCGAGCAGATTGGGATCAGCTCAGTTTTAATGCCTCTGGGGGAATGTTAGGGTTTTGCCTGGTGACTACCTAACAAGGTTTGATTTGGGGGCTTCCTTTCCATCTGTGGCAAGGGGTCTTTTAGCGGTAGCAGTTGTGGCAACTTCTTTCAACCAGGTGCATCTTTAGGCAAATCTCACGATGGTTTACATTATGGGAGTATGTGCGATTTTTTATTTTCTTGGAAACCTGACTTTGTTGTCAGTGCTCTTTTTTGGGTAGCTCTTGCTTCAGTGTTTTTGTGCTGAGGGTCTTTATTATTTATTTATTAAATTTTGTTAACCAGGTAAGCCCGCTGGGCTCTGAAGATCCCTTTTTCAGGGGCGAGCCGGGGAATTGGTACATAAGGATTGAACATACAGACAGGTATCACAGAGTCATACGGATCATACAGAGTTGGTAAGACAGTATACAATATCCCAGATTTGTGCAAGAGGGCAATGAGGTACATTGTGTTAGTTGGCACAGTCGTAATACATTGTAGTGTAATTGTTACAAGATATAGCAATTCAGGGCAGTACATGAACGGTCAGCTGATGCACAGAGAGTAGTACAAATAATACAGCATAATGAATACACCATATAGTTTCTGTGGGCATATAATAGGGGTTATGAATACACCGTACAGTTTCTGTGGACACGGGCAACAAATACATTGTAGTATGGAATACAGCAGTGACGTCAGGTGGGGAGGTGAATAAGTGCTTCTGTGTCTACAGGAAGTTCTGTACGGGGTAGTGGGCCAGCTCAAACCAACGTTGGTTGTTGCCCTTATAGGGAAGCAGTGTCTAGTTGGTATGGACTGATATTAGGTGTGATTGTCTTAGTTGTTGGGGCACTTGCAGGGACTTGATTTGTTAATGTGAGCACGTAGCCCCTTTTGGAAGATGGCTAGTGTTGGTGCCTCCTGAAGACGCCTGGGGAGATTGTTCCATGACTCCGGGGCTAGGTAAGTAAAGGATTTTCTCCCTGCAACTGTAAAGGTCCGGGGAGTCTCCAGGAGTTTTTTGTTCGAGGAGGCAAGCGATACGTCTGGCGACTTTGGGGCAAGTAGTCCATTCAGGCCTGCTGGTGGAAGGGCTTCCTGGAGTTTATAGGTCCAGTTTAGTAGGGAGTACTGGAGCCTATTGTCCAGGGATGGCCAGTTGAGGGCAGTGAGGACATCACAATGGTGGGTCCTCAAGTAGGATTTTGAAGCAAAGCGAGCTATTTTGTGATATAGGGTCATAAGTCTGCCCCCGGTCCATTTTAGTGGTGCCGAGTAAGATAGGAGCAGCATAGGTTAAGGTCGGGAGAAGGATAGTTTGTGAGATGGCTAGTCTAGTCTCTGGTATCATGTTGTGGCTAAGGCGATAGAGAAGGCCCAGTTTTTGATGTATGTTTTTGGTTACAGCATCCACTTGGGGCTTGAGGGTGAGGCCCTGGTCTAATATGAGACCAAGGTATTTGACTGATTGTACCACCTCTATGTTGTAGCCGGCCAAGGTAGTGAGTGGCAGGAGATGGTCCCTGGAGAGGCCCAGGGATTTTGGCCCAAACAGCATGGCCTTGGTCTTAGTGGGGCTGAGAACAAGGCGATTCTCCTTCTCAGCCAAGTCTCAGCCTTGGTGAAGTCGTTTTGGAGCCCAGGTCCTATATCAGATGGGTGATCCCCCGTTCTGTAGAGTACCGCATCGTCTGCGTACTGTACTAGGGAGCTTCCACCGCAATGCTCATGGAGATCATTTGTGAATAGGGAGAACATAAGTGGACCTAAGATTGAACCCTGAGGGACTCCCTCAGTTAGGGGTAGGGGTTGTGAGGTGGCCCCTTTCCACTTGACCTGTTGAGTGCGGCCCACGAGGTAGGTGCAGAACCAGTTGAGGTGTTTGTCCATCCCTAGTTGGCTAGCTTTGATAGCAGAGTGAGTGTTCCACCAGGTCGAAGGCCTTAGAGAGTCTCTGAATACAGCCCCAGTTGGGTTGCCCTTTTCCCAGGCTGTTAGGACACCAGGGTGAATTTGATGAGGCGGTATCAGTCCCATGCTTTGGTCTAAAGCCGTGTTGTGTGGGTGCCAGTAATCTGTTGGCTTCCAGGTAATCTCTGGAGTTGGCCGTAAACTAGCCCGCTCTTGGATTTTGGCCAGGTGACAGAAGGGATGGAGATGCAGCTGTAGTTTCCTATAGATTCCCTTGCTCCCACGCTTGTGTATAGGCACTACATGCCCTTTTCCATATTAAGGGACAGCACCTTCCTGCAGGGATCTAATTTATTAATGCGTCCACGGGCAGTGCAATAGCCGGGGCGGCAGCCCTGAGCAACCTTGGGTCCAGCCCATCAGGTCCCGGAGACCCATGGTGTTTTAAGCATTGAAGGAAGGTCAGCACGTCTTTGGTACGCACCAACCATAGATGGAAGTTGGTGATCGTAGGGTCCTGCATTTCATTGACCGTTGGGCTCTGAGAGCAGCAGGAGGTGTTGGGTCTGAGCGCCCCCAGGTCGGTAAAAAAGCGATTGAAGGCTGTAGCGACCTCCTCTCCATCGTTGAGAGAAATTCCATTGTGTGTTATGTTACCCTGCTGAGGCGGTTTAGTGCCTTTTATCAGTGAGTTGATACTTGTCCAAAAGGACTTTGGGTCAGTTAGAGTTTGCCTCTGCAGGGATTTTAAGTAGTCCCTTTTGGCAATCTTGGACTTTCTTTGGCACTGATTCCTCAGGGATCTATAGGCAGAGTGATCAGCAGGGGAGGTGGAGCTCCTTGCTCTTTTCCAGGCTTTGTCACGGGCTGTCATCAGTGCCTTCAGTTCACGTGATATCCACTTGTGGCAATGGCCCTTGGCTCGTCTGGTTCTAATTGGGGCATGCATATTAGCCACAGCAGAGAACGTGCTCTTTGTCTTTTTAGCTTTCATTCAGAATTGCTGCTTTTTTGCTTGTCCTCCTTGTGACAGGACTGGGTAAGATCCTGTTTCATTTGTTATGCAGATAGAGTTAAAAACAAGGATCTATTCTGTCCTCTCCGATTCTGTCACTTCTCTATCTCTTGCCTGGCTGATTGCACAATCAAATTTTCCTTGTAGCACCTAGGAATTGGCCGCCCCAACTGTCCCACAATTTCCCCCATTTTCTCCCTTCCTTCATAGATACATAGACAGTGTCGGCAGATAAGGGCCTATGGCCCACCCAGTCTGCCCATTTGAGCTTGTAAGTTCAGTTTATGTTTTCCTAGAAGTCTGTTGCCCCTTACCCTGACCTCCAGAATTCCTTTATGTCTATCCCATGCATTCTTAAATCCCGTGATTGTTTCAGCCCCCACCACTTCCTCTGGCAGGGTGTTCCACTTGTCCACCACCCGTTCTGTGAAGAAATTCTTCCTCATGTTTCCTCTGAATTGTCCTCCCTCAACCGTCCCATACCCTCTAGTCCTGGAACATCTTTTCGCTTAAAATAGTGTATTCCCTCACCCTGTTCCTCCCTGTAAGATACTTGTATCTCTCTATCATATCCCCTCTCTCCCTCCTCTCCTCCAGGGAGTACATGTTCAGTTCCTTCAACCTGTCTTCATAGGACTTGTGATGCAATCCATGCACCATCTTTGTTGCCCTCCTCTGAACCTTCTCTACCCTATGTCCTTACATAGGTATGGTCTCCAGAACTGTACACTGTACTCCAGGTGGGGCCTCACTAGTGTCTTGTACAGCGGAATTATGACCTCCCTTTTCCTGCTGGTGATGCCCCTACCTATACATCCCAGCATCCTATTTGCTTTACCTGCTGCATTGTCACACTGTTTCCCTACCTTGAGGTCATCAGAGATGATAACCCCAAGATCCCTTTCCAGAAATTCAGAATACACATAAGGAGCCAGAAGAACTGTGGGTCACCCTGGAAACAGGAAATGGGACAGCCATAAGAACTGGGGTTGTCTACAGGCCCCCAGACCAGAGGGAGGACATAGATACATTACTGTTAGAAGATATACAAAACATGACAGCTAAAGGGGAGGTTCTGATAATGGGAGACTTCAACATGCCAGATACAGATTGGTCAATACCAGCAGGAACATCTGCCAGAACTAGACTCATAGTGGATTCCCTGCAGGGGGCCTCAAACAACTGGTACAGCAACCCACAAGAGACAGGGCTATCCTAGATCTAGTACTGACTAACAAAGAAGGGATCACAGATCTCAGGTAGAAGGTCACCTGGGGCCAGTGACCATCACATGGTATGGTTCAGTTTGGCTACTACATCTAAATCATCCCATTCCAAGGCAAAAATATGGGACTTCAGAGGAGCTGACTTTGATAAGATGGCCTACAGAGTTAAGCTAGCCCTGGCAAAAGAAACACAGGTGAGGGTACAGGCAAAGTGGGCAAGCATTAAGGATGCAATACTTGAAGCAACATCCCATTGTGTTAGACAGAAAAGGAAGTGCAAAAGAAGAAGGAAACCACTTTGGTTCTCAAATACAGTAGCAGAAAAGGTCAGAGCCAAAAGGCTGGCCTTCAGGAAATATAAGGGAACACAAGCGGGATGAAGATAGAGGCATACAAACTGCCCTAAAGGGAAGCAGGTAAGGCAGTAAGGCAGGCAAGAGTTCAAACTGAGGAAACACTAACACGAACAGTAAAGAAGGTGACAAGACTTTCTATAGATACATTAGTGAAAGGAGAAAGTCCAGAGGGGTATTGCTGCTTAATGGAGAAAAGGGAGCATGAGGAGGAGGACCCTGTAAAGGCATCTATCCTAAATAGATACTTTTGCTCAGTATTTACTGAAGAGAAGGTAGGACAGGGCCCACAGCTCAGCATCATGGACACAGGGGAGGGAGGTGAGCACTACTCCCTTCACAAAAGAAAGGGTCCTACAAGAGCTTGCTAAGCTCAGGGTGGATAAGGCAATGGGACCTGATGGCATACATCCCAGGGTATTAAGGAGCTAAAGGAGGAACTAGCAGAGCCATTAGCAGAATTGTTTAGTGAGTCTCTGAGCACAGGAGAGGTCCCAGAAGACTGAGAAGGGTTTATGTGATCCCGCCTCCACAAGAGTGGTAGCAGGGAGGAGGCGGGAACTACAGACCAGTCAGTCTTACCTCAGTAGTGGGCAAGATTATGGAGGCACTCCTTAAGGAAAGGATAGTGCAACACCTGGAATCCATAGGGGCACAGGATCCAAGACAGCATGGGTTTACAAAGGAAGGTCCTGTCAAACTAATCTCATAGATTTCTTTGACTGGGTAACCAGAGTGGTGGACCAAGGAGGAGCAGTTGATGTCGCCTACCTTGACTTCAGCAAAGCTTTGACACTGTTCCACATAGAAGATTGATAAATAAGCTGGGTAGGCTCGGGGTGGGTCAGAAGTTGGTCAACTGGGTGGCAAACTGGTTGACGGGCAGAAAACAGAGAGTGGTGGTAAATGGTATACAGTCAGAAGAGATGCAAGTCACAAGTGGGGTACCTCAGGGATCAGTCCTGGGGCCAGTCCTCTTCAACATCTTCATTAGTGACCTTGCAGATGAACTAGAGGGTAAGGCTTGTCTGTTTGCAGATGACACCAAGATCTGCAACAGAGTAGATGATCCAGATGGGGTGGGCAGAATGAGAAGAGATCTGGATAAACTAGCAGAATGGTCAGAAGAGTGGCAACTGGGATTTAATGCAAAGAAGTGCAAAATCATGCACATAGGGAAGAGAAACCCTGAAGCCACCTATAGGCTGGGAGGGGAGTTGCTAGCAGTCACAAAGGAAGAAAGAGACTTGGGCATCATCATCACTGATGACCTAAAATCATCCAAGCAGACCTCTAAAGCAGTAGGTAAGGCTAGAGGGGTGTTAGGGTGTATTAGTAGGGGTATCATAAGTCGTAAGAGGGAGGTAATAATCCCTCTGTACAAGACACTGGTTAGGCCCCATCTGGAGTACTGCGTGCAGTATTGGAGGCCACACCTTCACAAGGACATTAACCAAATTGAGGCAGTCCAGAGAAGGGCAACCAAAATGGTGCAGGGACTGCATCAGAAGACATATGAGGACAGATTAACGGAGCTCAATATGTATACCCTTGAGCAAAGGAGGGAGAGAGGTGATGATCGAGGCATTCAAACACCTTAAGGGCATAAACAAGGTGAAAGAGTCTAACATGTTTAAATATAAGAAAAATAGCAGGACAAGAGGACACAGCATGAGATTAGAGGGAGGCCGATTAAGGGGAATGTGAGGAAATTCTTTTTCACAGAAAGGGTGGTGGATGCATGGAATGTCTTACCACAAGAAGTGGTGGCTATGAATACAGTGCAAGGCTTCAAACAGGCATGGGATAGGCATAAGGGAGCAATACAAATGACTATGAATAGATAGGTCACTGACAGAGCAAAGGCCGAAGGCACATTTATAAGGTAGAAAAAGAAATGGGCAGACTGGATGGGCCTTGCGGTCCTTATCTGCCGTCAACTTCTATGTTTCTATGCTTGGTGCATGCTATATCCTCGCCCCCCAACTGATATATTGTGCCAGGGTTTTTGTGCCCCATATGCATTATCTTGCACTTCCTTGCACTGAATTTCAACTGCCAAACCCCTGACCATTCTTCAAGTTTCTGCAGGTCCCTTCTCATTCTGTCTACACCCTCTGGTGTGTCTACTCTGTTACAGAGCTTTGTGTCATCAGCGAACAGTGAAATTCTGCCTTCTAGGTCCTGCGCAATGTCACTGATGAAGATGTTGAATAGGACCGGTCCCAGCACTGATCCCTGTGGTACCCCTTGCACTCTGTGGTTAAAAAATATATGTGAATCTCTATGTGAAACTGAAATTCCTTGGTTTGCAAATGTATATAGTTATATTGCTGAAATGACTGCAGACAGCTACTTGGGTTTGTTAGAGAAGTTAGCAGTTTGGAACACAGGGGGCTGACCTTGAGGTGCATTTTAACCTCCACAAGCTTGTTTGCAGAAATAATAGGAGGAAATCAGCCTTGACACAGGATGTCCTAATTGGCTGCACCTGCTAAAGATTAGATGAACTCCTTTCAGGCTGGACATAAGTAAGAAAGTGACAAAGTCTTAATACACTTTGAGGAACACAGGTGCTGTAATTTACAAGAACAGGATGCAGAATGCAATTGCCAGGGAAAAAGGTCTTAGAAAAGACAGCAATATTTTGTTTAGAGATAGAGAGAGCTGGAGATTTTTAGGTAGACTCTCAGATGAATGACTTCAGTTTGTTTGAACTGCTTGTATCAGGAGCTATCCTGTACAATTTTATTTTATTGTTATTGACAATAATAAGGTGCTACTTGTGAATGTTGGGTTCTCCTGCTTTTTCTATGCTTCCTGACTTCTTCCTCTATGGCACTGCTTTATTACCCTGCCTTCCTCTCAGGATCAAGTTGAGGCATGGGGGCCCACCTGGAGGATCAATGGTGGGGGGCCCAGGGTGGCACACATGCCAGTTTTCCACTTCAGTTTGGTGCACAGGCTCTGTGTTTGCATCTTGCATTTGCTTGCAATGCCCCAAATACTCCATTTAATTAGAAAATAGATAATGAATACAAGGATTTTCAGAGCTTCGCATTTGGCCGGGTATCCAACAGACGGGGACCCACCTGATGATTTCCAGGTATGCTGGTGGGCCAGTCTGACTCTACTTCCTCTATTGGCCTAATGGTTTCCCCACCTGTGTTTCTTTTTTCCCTTATATACCTGAAGGACATTTTTATCCTTGCCTTTGACCCCCTCTGCAATATGCTGCTCTGTGCTTTTGGGTCTCTGGCTTCCCTTCTGGCCTCTCTGGTTCTTACTTGGTACTCCACCCAGTTTTTATCCCCCTGCTGCACTCTGTACCTGATGACAACCCTCTTTTTGGCCCTCACTGTCTCCCTGACCTTGTCAGGGAGCCGTGCTGGTCTCTTGTATCTGTTTCTCTTGGTGGCTGTTCTTAAGTGTGACTCTGTTGCCTCTAGAGTGGCCCATTTCATTTCTCTCCATCTTTCCTCCACTCATCTGATACTGTCCACTCCAGTTAACCTGTCCTGGACTAATTCCCTCATCTGGGTAAAATCTGCAGTTCTGAAATCTGGAACTTCAGTATTTTACATGGGCTTACTGGTACCAAGAGCCATCTTGAACCGCATAGTGTTATGGTCACTTGACCACAGTTGTTGTCCAACCTACGCTCAGCCTCCCCTTTCTGAGTTGTTGAGCACCACATCAAGAATGGCAGCCTGCCATGTGGGCTCCCTGACCAGGTGCACCAGCTTGCAGTCCTGTAATGTATCTAGCAGGGCCCGACTGCTGGTGCTGCTAGTCTGCTGGAATGTCCCAAAGCATTCGATTTGGTGGATCATTCCCTCCTAGTCAAGAGACTGAAATATATTGGGGTGGGGATACCAGCATTGCTCTGGGTATCAAATTATCTCTCAAACAGGTTTCAGATGGTAAAGACTGGAAGTAGTCTATCTGACAAGGCTTTGGTCAAGTGTGGAGTCCCACAGGGCTCCATACTGGGACCAATCTTATTTTCTATTTTCTTTGATTCTGTTATTTCATCTGTTAAGGACGCACATGTGGTTACGCAGATGACGCTGTTGTCTTTTGCTATGGGGGAGTACTATCAGAGCTTAATATAACCCTGACCAAGGAACTTAAAGCTATGCAAATTTGGCTGATAAATAACAAATTAGTATTAAATAAGCAAAAAACAAAAATGATGGTATTTGGTACTCCTGTCAAGTTAAAAGCTATTGGTTCTAGTTTACAAGTTGAGTCATTAGATGGGATTTTTATGAAAATGTAAATAGCTTTAAGTACTCAGAGGTCGTTTTAAACCCCACATTAACATATGAGTCACATATACTTGCTATTACATCTAACAGTCATTCCAAAATTGCTTTGCTATACAGGCTGCACTGCTTCTTGACAGATGAGGCGCATTTGGCAATTGCTAATCAATGTTTGTTGTCCATTTTGAACTATGCTTCCGTAGTGGTAGACAATGCTCTTTACAGTACTATAAGGCGGAAATCGGTACTGTTGCACAGAATTGGAAGATTTGCTTTATTAACATCTAACAATGCACATCATTGCACTACATTGGAAAATCTTGGATGGCTATCAGTTGAATATTACCATAAGTATGTAATGTCTAAATGTGTTTATAAAATACAACAGACAGGGGTACCTTTAAAGTTAAAAAAACAACTTGAGATTTCTAGTTCTAAATTATGTACTAGATTATCAGGGGATCCAACTATGTTAAGAATCCCATTTATGCATACTTCAAGAGGACAGCGATTGTTTGCATACTATGCACCAACAATATGGAACAATATTCCAGTACATATTAGAGGTATGGGTAGTTATGGGTTGTTTACTGCAGCCTTGAAAACACACTTTATGAATTTGTCTAAGTGCAGCTGTTTTCTAGATTGATACTTATTGAATACATATATTAGTCATGGAGCCACAGCCCTTGTGACACAGATCTTATAACAGCTTACACTGTATTAAGGTTTTTAAATTTATATCTAATTGTGATTTTACTTAGACGTGGAATATGTATTCCTATTAATATGTTCTGTATTAAGTATAACTTTGATGTAGTCTATGTATGTATTCGATTGACCACGGGTCATACCTGTAAAAGGGATTGTATCCCAGTGTGCTTACCCGTATACAAATAAAAATCAAATCAAATCAGTGCCCGACAGGATGAGATGCTCCACTACTACCACCTCCCCCTTTGTAACCCCTGTCTCTCCTTCTGCCCCTAAGTCCCAATTGCTTTCGACCCCCCCTTGCTCTGTCGGTCCATAGACCATCCCCATATGCAATTTCTTACATGCAGTTGCCGTGAGCTAAGCCCACAACGATTCTATTTCCAGATTTCCTTCCCTGATAGATCCACTGCCTCAATGTCTTCCCTGCCATAGAGGGCAATCCCGTCTCCTTTACCTTCCTCCCATCTTGTCAATACATGTTGTAGCCTGGGACCATCTTAAGTAACCATCTTAAGTACTTAGATACCATGGTAAACATCCTTCATGTTCAGTGTGCATAGACAATTCCATTGTATCAGCAGGGGTAGCAGTAACTGCGGTGAGACCATCCAGAACTGCTTGTATTCTATGTATGGTGTACTATGTACTACGTATGTACTTATGTATGTATGTAGGTATGTAGGTATGTATTATGTATGAGTCTAGAATTCTGGCAGAAGCAAAGTGGCTGTGTTTGTGAGGGGTTCCAAGAGCTAAGTATAATTTACAATATGTTTCAAATTTAAAATATTTTTCTTTCGTGTCTATTTGGGTGATTGCAAAAGAGGACATTTTGTTGTCTCCAGGAAGATATTACATTTGTGTGGTAGATATTGGTTGGGATTCAGGGTGGCCATCATATTTCTTTTGTGATTTGTCAACTCTGATGTAGGTAATTTTATTACAGTACTATATTTTTTATAGTTAATTTTATTACTATATATTTTTTTAACAATTTCTATGTGTGTCTTTTGTGGTCTCTGATCTTGAGGCCCTAGGTGTCACTTCTTGTCTGTCACTTTGGCTGCTGGCAGGTGCTTATTTGTTAAACATTGAGTTTGTCTGTTGATGTATGCCTAATATAGTATGGTATGGCAGAAAGGGAAACAGAGAAATGAAGACTTTTTCGGCAGAAAGGACCACTTGGCCTACCCAGTCTGCCCAGATGGTGCTGCCTAGACTGTCTCTGCAGACCATAACTGTCCTCTAGAGACCCTCCCTCCTCTCTATTTACCAATATTCTCTTATATCTATCCCACTCATGCTTGAAGCCCCCTACTGTTTTTACCTTCACCACTTCTGCTGGTAATCTGTTCCAGGTGTCTACAACTCTTTCAGTGAAGTAGCACTTCCTCACATCCCTCTTAACTCCCTCCACCCCCCAGCTTCATTGCATGCCCTCTGGTCGTAATGCTCTTTTTTATTTGAAAAAGACTTCCCTGCAGCACACTGTTTACCCCTGTGAGGTACTTATATGTCTGCATCATGTTCCCTCTTGCTCTCTTCCTTTCCAGAATGTACATGTTGAGATCCCTCAGTCTTGCCTGGTAGGGTTTTTGATGCAACCCCTGCACCATTTTAGTTATCCTCATCTGGACTGCCTCCACCATGTCTATGTACTTTTTGAGGTGCATCCTCCAGAACTGGACACAATACTCCAGATGGAGTCTCACCAGTGAGTGATATAGTGTCAACACCACCTCTCTCCTCCTGCTGGAGATAACCTCTCCCTATGCATCCCAGAATCCCACTGGCCCTACCCACTGCTTTGTCACACTGTGACACTGTGGATAAACAGAGAATTTCAGTCTCCAGTGCTGTCAGTGCCTCACCTTTCACTAGCATTAAATTCATCATCACAGTGTGAGAACGTCAACACTGCATCTGATCCACACTATATGTGACCCTGTATGTAAACAGAGAGCTACTTGCCCTGCATTGTATTTCACACTGTGAATAAACAGTGTGTTTCAGCTTCTGTGCTGTCTGCTTCCTACCTTTTGGCAACACTAAATATACTGCAATGTGGGGAAGACTGCATAGTTCCTGTCTCACAATGTACGTGTCTCTGTAGATAAGCAAAGAGCTTAACTGCCCTTCACTGTATCTGGTACTGTGAATAAACAGTGGGTTTCAGTCTTCAGTGCTGTCAGAACTAAATTTATCACATTATGAGGAACTCAGCACTACATCCGACCAACACTGTATCTGACCCTGTAGATAAATAAAGAACTATCTGCCCTGTGCTGTACCTGGCACTGTGAATCAATAATGCACTTCAGTCTCCAGTGCTGTCAGCCTCCTACCTTTCACCAGCAGTGCATAACATTACAGTGTGAGGAAGACTGCACTGTTCCTGCCCTATACTGTACCCGCACTGTTCCTGCCCTAAACTGTGCCTGCCCCTGTAGATAAACAAAGGGCTTCAGTCTCTAGTGGTGTCAGCTGGTCACCTGTCACCAAGCTAAATACATCACAGTGTGGGGAAGCCTTCAATTCCCCTGCCCCTCTAAATAAGCAGAGGGCTTCAGCCTTCTGTCCTAGCAGTCCTTCACCTTTCACCAGCACTAAAGTCATTACAGTGTGGGGAAGCCTGCCCTGTACCTGCTCCACACTGTAACTGGTCTTCTGGATAAACAGAGGACTTTGACCTTCAGTGCTGTCATTCCCTTACCTTTCACCAACATTAAATACATTACAGTGGGGGGTAGCCTGCACTGTCCCTGCCCATGCTGTATTTGGTCAGTGGTAAAACTGAGGTCTTCCATCTCCATTGCTATCCAGTCCCTCACATTTCACCAGCACTAAATTCATTTATGCCTATGCAGTGCCTGCCTCTCAGTATACCTACCCCTGTGAATGAACAGACAGCTTCAGTGTCTAGTGCTGCTTGTCTCGTTTCAGCAGCACATGCATAAATAATAACACTTATTTCTAGGAAAGTGTGCTAAAAAAATCCTGCCTTGATTTACCATAATTACATTTTTAACACATGCACTGTATTCACCTCATCTCTCTGTCTCTCTGTTGCTCTTTCTGTCTTTCTTTCTTTCTGTCTCTCTTGCTCCCCCTTTAGCGCTGAGACCTGCAGCTGCAGCTTCTCCCACTTCAGCTTCTCCGTCCCCTGGAGATGTGACCCGGTCCCCTCCTCCTCCTCCTTCTCCTCTCCCTGCCTTCCATGATGTCAGTGCTGGATCAGACATCCTCTTGCCATATATGGCTGCAGCTTCCTGCTGTTCATCCTCCCCTCCCTCTCACAGCAGTCAATGGGAAAGAAGGACAAGGAAGGCAAAAAAAAAAACGAGTGAGTTGTTGAAGCAGCTCCAGGAGCTCAGCAGTTCTGCACCTCTAGTTGGAGGTGACATGCGATGTCAAGGTACATTGTTCAGCCAGACACCACTGGACAGACACTCACGCCTGGCACTGAAGTCAAGAAGACACTGGCACATCTGCATCCTGAGGCAAAGGACTGGATAAACCCACGCCCATCTAGTTCCTCACCTTTTGTTAATATTGCTCGATATTAATTTGCGATATATATATATATATATATATATTTTGTTATTATTGAGTGCGTGCCTACATGAGTGTGGCATGAACGGTTTTCCAAGGTGGTTTCCCTGCACACCAGAATGGGAACGGCTGTGTCTAAAAGGAGAAACCTGAGGAATGATGCCATCTCGTCCGTTGCAGCCAAAGTTAGGTATGTGTTAACAATGGCTCACATTAACCCCTACTCCCAAAATAAGGAAGTTTATGAAACAAAAACAAGGAGCAGGCATTGAGAGCAAATATTCTGCTAGAAGAGCCATTTAAATAAGCGAAAGTAGAGAATAGCTGGACTGTCTGCCTGTATCTATCTATCTATCTATCTATCTATCTATCTATCTATCTATCTATCTATCTATCTATCTATCTCGCTATCTCTCTCTCTATTCCATAATATGTAGATATGTGTAACTTTAAATGTCCTTTTCTTTAGTCTTTTGTGTTTTGTTCCTGGAACCTGTGGGGTAGCACTCTGCTGCAGCTTTGAGATTTGTGAGCATCTTGCTTGGGTCACCATTGTCTGGAAATGAGGACACCTTTTTTTTTTGTCAAGCACTAGTTTGCAAAACTTGACTTTTATTTCCTGCTGCACCTGATTTGCAATAAATGACAGATTGTGGCTTAATGTTCCACTTTCAGCTTGATAGGGTTCTCCCCCCAACCCCCATGTAGTCATCTTGTAGGAAGTAACAGTACTGTCGAAGCTTTCACAAAATATCAGTTATACCAAGCAATTTCATGGTGCCAAGAGAAAAACGATCAAGTTTCAGTTAAGAAAATGTAGTGCAAGCTGCTCTGTATAGTACTATTAGCACTGCCTGTCTCCAGTGCTCCCTGAATATATGCTCCAGCTTAAAGGAGAACTGTCCATAATCTGTAAGCCTGTCCATTTTCTGTAAAAGCTGTGTTTCAAAAACCTGCATTGTTACTGACCCCTTAGTAAATTCAATGGACTATTTCTGTTGTACATCTGTTCCATTTTAAAACTGCATGATGCTGGTGTTACTGCTGAACAATCTCTTACGTTGTTGGCACAATGCATCTGTGTTATACTATAGGCCTCTGAGGTTGAAAGGGGGCATCATCTCCATCACAGAGTTCTGAAATGGTTCTTTTCCATCAGTGCCTATATTACTTACTGAACTCATTGAGAAATTAATAAAGATGGAATATTGACAGAATATTTACAGCTTGTACAGGCAGAAATAACTTACATGGTCAATACAGTTGTTCCCCTTTGAGCTGTGCAGTGGAATGGCAAGACAGCTGCTATACTAGTACCATCAGGCATACTTATTTATTGGTGTTGGTTCTCTTGGTCTACGCTTTCTTCTGCTGTACAGTAAGTCATTTTACTAGCTTGGAAAGGCATGCAGCTAGCCCTGCTGTGCTGCTGGCTACTTTGTGAGTTCCAGGTAATTGCTAAACTAATTTCTGCTCCCCCCCCATCTCTGTATCTGGTTTCTGCATCTTTGATCTGGAAATAGACCTGCTTCATTTTGCTAAGTGTGCAAGACCAATGGTAGCTGTGTACAAAAGGTCCATTCCTGAACGAAAGGGTTGTGTTTGTGCGTGCTTGGAGGTGCTTGGAGGATTTTGCATGGTCTGCTTTGAATCACTGCGTATTACAAACAGGTCAGTTCCTTGAACTATAATCTCTGTGCTCACTGTAGTAAGGTTTGGCTCGTAAAGTGAAAATGAAATGTTGCCTATAGTGACCCAAATGTAATATCTGGGTATGTGACATTTAGGAAGAGCAAAAAGGTGCACAAAAAGGAGAGGATAAGCTACAAAAGTAATGCTCAGTGCTCACATTTATTGCAGTGGAGAAATGGCAGAACGCGAAAGCCCCAGCACTTCAAACCCAATGCGGCTCTTCATTCTGACGGAAGAGCCCACATTGGGTTCAGAGCACTGGGGCTTTGGAGTTTTGCTGTTTCATCACTGCAATAAATCTGCACGCTGAGCATTACTTTTGTAGTTTATCTACTCCTTTTTGCACACCTTTTTACTCTTCCATTGGTGCTTGTGTTTAAGGTGCTGTGTCATTTTGGATGTGCGCCAGGCAGTCTTTTGTTGTTTGTTTGTTTGTTTGTATATTCAAGGTAAAAACCAGTTGAGTAAAAACTCATTTGCAATGGTAACCTTTACAAAAATACAAAATACAAGTCAACACTCAACATAATAAATACAATCAAACAACAAACATCAATACAAAACATAAACAATAACAATTACAACATTCCTGTAGAGATATCAGGTGTCTTCTTAGATGGGATGTTGATAACGGCTTACCAATCTTTTGCTTATATTCATGAGGAAAGCTATTACAACATATCAGAATATAATTACTAAATAAATATTGGGAACGTTTGATTTTACAAGGGGGACAACCATATCTGTAACAACTTGATTTCTCAATGTCAATTCAACACTTCTAAAGGAAAATCTATTCTTTAGATATGTCAGGACGGAACCCAGCCCACATTTATAAGCAAACATCTGTTTATGTATCATTCTTCTCCTACTTCATGATAACCAACCTAATCTTTCATACAATTCACAATGATGAGTAAGTTGTGGATGTCATATTTACACTGGTATATTGGTGTTTGTGTACCTACTGTACTGCACTGAAAAAAAGCTACTAAATTGATTATGTTTTTTTTTAATTGGAACAAACACTGAATTCAGCACATGGCTTCAAGCTCTGGTCTGAGGATGCTATTTGGGGGTGAGGGTGCCGATTCTCCTAGGCTCAGTGGAGGACTTTTCTGGTTTTGGTGTCTGGTTATTTGAAAGGCCCATTCAAAGTGCACACTTAGTTGTGATGAGAGAGCTAACTAATGCAATTTGCATGATTACTGGCATTTTAAAAATTGATGTGCTTACAAGATCATCACTTGAACAAAATTAATTTCTTGCTCCTTCCACCCCACTCTTGACCACGCTGTGCACTCTCCCAGGTAAAGCAATGACTCGGTTGAGATTCTCAACCACACTCCTCAGTTTACATTTGATCATGGTTCAACTGTATCACCCACTTAGACCATCAGCCCTACTCCATAGTGAGTCCACACCTCAAAAACATGCAGCGGTGCCACTCTTGTAATCCCCATCCCACTCTCCAGTGCCCATTACCAGTAGAGCTTAACTGGGCCCCCCTTGAGATCCCATCATCCCACTCCGCAGTCTGCACCACTCCAGTGTTCAGCTATATCCCACTGAAAACACCCAACCTCACTCCACAGCTTGAACCAGCCCAGTGTTCAGTAGTACCCCCCGAGATTACCAACCACACATAGTCCATGCTGCACCATTTCAGTGTTCAGCTGTCCCTCCCCAGATCTCTGACCAGACTCCGCAACCCATACCACACCACTGTTCAGCATGGTCCCACCTGAGACCTCCCTACCTCACTCTACATATCATACCATCTCAGTTTTCAGCTGTCTCATCCTGAGATCCCTGACTCCACTCCACATTCTGAATCACTTCAGTGTTCAGCTGTTCATCCTAAGATACCCTGACCACACTTCACAGTTCACCCCCATATTCTGCCATGTTCCACCGAGATCCTCTCCTACCACATCACAGTCTGCACCTTCCCGGAGTACAGCTGTGTCTCCCCTGAGATCTCCCAACTCCACTCTGCAGTCCGCACCATCGTATTGTTCAGCTGTGGTTTCTCTGAGGCCCCTGAACACATGTCCCCCCCCGCTCCCATAGTTTTCAACTGTGTTTCCCCAGAGATCACCTGACCGCAATTTATGGTCTGTACAAATCCAGTGTTCCAGTGATATCTGGAAGGACATAGACAAAATAGAGGCAGTTCAAAGAGGGGCAACAACAATGGTGCAAGGACAGCCCCAAAAGTCATATGAGGAAAGACTAGATGACCTCAATATATATTCCCTGGAGGAGAGGAGAGAGAGAGAGAGAGAGAGAGAGAAAGAGAGAGATGGGGGATGTGATAGAGACCTTCAAGTACCTCAAGGGTATAAACAAGGTACAGGAGGGTAGCTTCATTCAGAAAAGAAGGTGTACAAGAACAAGAGGGGGCATGATATGAGGCTAGAGGGGGGTAGGCTCAGGGGCAACGTGAGGAAGTACTTTTTCACAGAAAGAGTAGTGGATGCTTGGAACAGCCTCCCAGCAGAGGTGGTGGGAGCAAAAATAGTAAGGGAATTCAAGAATGCATGGGATAGACATAAGAGTGCTCTTACAACAGGGAAGAGAGGGTAAGCCGCAGATCAACTGGGGTCTGCAGTATTGCATTAGGTAGGTAAAGGGGGCAGACTAGGTGGGCCACACGGTCCTTATCTGCCGTCACCTTCTATGTTTCTATGTTTTTCTTTGCTATTGCACATAAATGGTGCTAGAGTGACAACTTAGGAAATCGTCTGTTTATCCATGTGACTTTTTTTGTTTGCCACAGTCACCTCTTCAGTAAAAATAAGGATTTAAAAACTTATGGGCTGTGGGTGGTTGTTTATTCTTCTACTGTCTGTGGATTTCTGATATTTTGTAGAAAAACACTGCCACAGAAAAGGTGATGAGGCTCAAATTATCGAGATTTTCACTGGCATGCAAGAAATAAGTTCTGTAGCAGGTGCAAAACTCCCAGAGGTTTTGTCCTCTGGGACCTTTTGCCAGGGCATGAAGATCAAGACCCCAGATCTCTCAGCTTATTGCCATTTTGGGAACTCTTTCACCAGCAGCCCCATCCACTCAACATGACCAGCACAATCTGTTTTCCAAAAGAACTGACAATAACCTGTTAAGAGTCTGGTTAAACTATTGCTGTCAATTATGCCACCTTACAAGGGATTTTTCTTTTTACCACTTAGGATGGCTGTGTTTTGGATATAGAAGTTGCTACAGAGAAGATACTATCACACTGGAGAATCAAGCTTTCTTATATATGTTTTTTTTTCCTTTTTTCAACTGGTCTGTCCAAGTTTACCAGCCCCTCCAGCCCTGTCACCCCCATCTCCAGGCACTTACACAAAATACTGCACTCCCATGGTTTGCCCCCCGTGGTAGAGCCACAGGGTTCTTCAAGCCCCAACATCTACAGGATGCAGTGGAAGTGGGAAACTGATTGCAATACAGGGCCTGTGGGGGGAGAGGAGCTGGATCTCATTCTGGCAGATGAGAATGTTTCTTCTGCTTTTTTTTTCTTTCCTTCCCACTGTTCTCAGTCATCCTTCCTCCCCCACATTGGGTACAGCCCTCTGGTGGCTTTGCATGACAAAACATAGCCTCTTTCGGGGGAGCAGAGTCCTCCACCCACCACAAGAGGTCACTGCGGCAATGGACTCCAATGCCATCCCAACCAGGGCCAGGTGTCCAGGACATGTTATTCTTGGCAGCATTCCCCAGCCCTGGCCACACTAATTCTGGCTCCCTCAGTTTGCTGCTGAACACTGACTTCTAGCACGGAAGGGTGACGTGCTTCTGCTGTGAAATTTAATGCCGTGAACCAATATCACCTTGTTTAGTGAAATGTGAGTTGCTAAGCAAATCTGCAAATCTCTCAGGGTGGCTGTTTTAAAAGTGACTTTCATGGCAGGCTGAATTTTAGTGACAAACTGCTGCTATTTATTTCTTCAAGGTAACCCAGCTAAGATTCAACATCTCATTTAAAGTGTGTGTGTATGTGTGTGTGTGTGTGTGTGTGTGGGGGGGGGGGGGGGGCTGCTTTTGCCAACTTTTATAGACAATAGATGATTTAGTCTTTCTGTCAGAGCACAGAGCTGTGAACCCAGAGGTCCAGGTTTCATTTCCACCATTGCCTCTTACTGTGCGACAATGAACAAGTCACTTAACCTCCCTGTTCATAGCTCTGTCCCTGTGCAGTGCTCCCTGACCTTTCCTTAGCCGTTCCCAATCTCACTAATAGACTGCTGCCAACGGTGCAGAGATTGTTATGGGTTTTGGGAAACAGTGTGTTTAATAAATGCTATATAAATCTAAATTCCTTCCTTCCTTCCTTCCTACAACTAGGGAGGATGAAACACAGGGCACCAAGTGAATTGCTTATGGACACAGTGAGCAAGGTGGGATTCAAACCTTTAGTTTTTTGGCCCAGAGTTCTGTGCTTCCATCACACATTGTCTTCCTGAGACTGTTACACTTGGAGACTGAATATGGCCATCTGTGACACCTTTCTGCAAGGTTGAGGGGTAAAATCCAAACTCTTCTATATCCAAGTATCATGTGTTATCAGGAAGTATCCTGACCTGATCTTGATGGGACCTAATGTGCTTCCAAGCTGTAGACCCCCCCCACCTCATTTCAAATCCAGTGTGCTATCATTGTCTGTTTGTCGGTGACTCATTACTTTACCAAGTAGCCCCTTGCTAATTGCAGTGCTGATGCTCATGGTTAGTAATTATCTTGAAACTCCTGGCTGAGTCCAATACGCAGGTGACGATGCCTAGTAACAGTGTTCGTCTGCATCATCCCTGAGTAAACAGTATGCGAGGGTCAACATTATCTTCCACCTATGATGATGACTTAGGCCCCGATGTGCCGCCTCCCAAATTGCCTGTAACACTTGATTTTGCTGGCAGCAGTAGAACTACACCAAGAAGATAATGTAGCAGGTTTCTCTCCCCACCTGTTATCTGGATGCTTCCTTTTTGTCCAACTACCTGTGTAATAGCTCACCTGTGCCGAAGATACCCAGTGCTGTCCCACTATTTCTCCTCCACTGTACTAACTGGAGATGGTATGGATAATTGTGCTCTTGGCTGGCAGGTTCCATAGTGCTCTCTATTAATCTCAGTCAATGCACAATATGTTTTAGAAAAAATAGTAACTGTTTTATTGATGAATAGTTACAGTGAGTTCTTGTCTGGTACAAAAAAAACCACATTACATTAGGATAAGCTCCAATCTCTTTACAATCCAGCTTTTTCTTGCCCCAGGCTCATCTGATGGCACACCGCAGCCAAGTCCTGTCCTTCTCATGGACATACAGGTTATCTAGCACTTGGCCAGGACTATGATAGTGATGAGTGGCCAAGGCTTGTCAGCATGCAATGACTTGCACACATGAATGCCAAGCATCCAGCAACTGTCCTTCTCCCCTGTCTAGGTTCTCCTGCTGTACTGCCACTTGAGCTCCATCAGGTGGTAGCCAAGTAGCAGGATGCAGCATCTGAGGAGAGCTGTCCTGATGCTCAGACCTCCTTCCCCTGTCTGGCACCCGAGCGACTAGAGTCCATTCCTGAACCCGGATCACAAGCGGTAGTGCTTACCATTGTGCTACCTGGATAGCCTTGTGCTCCAGTCTTTGCACACTGACCAATGTTGTGAGCACATTCACCAAGCTGGTTTCCATTTTCTCTAAAAGTCCGATCTTTCCCTCTTGAGAGGTACGTTTGCATGTGCTACACTGTTGTGAATGGTTCACAATGGCTTCCCTGTTGCTTTTGGAGTTGTGTGGGCATCTCCTGCAGCATCGTGGAAGTGATGACCCATTCCGGGATTATCGGAGACACTGCAGTGCTGGGGAGCAGATATGCTGCTGGAATTTGTTGTCACTGCAGAATGTGGACCCTACCCACCACCTACACCACTGCTAGGATTGGTGTTGGGGAGACAGCCAGCAGAGGGCAGGTGGAGGGAAGGAAGGAAGGGAGGAAGGGAGGAAGCAAGCAGCATTTATTAAAAAATAGCCAAACCTGTATCAGGTTGGGGAGGAAGCTGGCCCACCTCCTACACTGCCTAGCTCCCATATGTGGATGCACCTGAATCTGCTACAGTGCAATTTGCCACACACAGAAGTTGAAATACCTAAAGTAGTCTACCTCAGGATTTTCAAATTCTTTTTTGGGACTCTGTGCCTTTGTCTATGTGGGATTATTTTTAATCCCAGGTTTTTAATAATTTGAAATCTGTAGCACCTCTGGCTGTGAAATGGCATTACTCACTATAAACTCCAGAATTCCAGCACCCAATGATGAAGGCTGTGAAGCTGAGGTGCTGGGGTTTTGGCTGCAGCTCAAGCGTTTGTACACTTAACCAATAAATCGGCATTGACACATTATTTTTGAGTTTGTAGAGGTTTTGTGCTTACTGCCACTGAGTGCTGGAATTTCAGAGTTCATATGTGTTTGGGGCTGGCCACCCCCTTCCAGGCACCGACCCTGCACCGTGGATTTGTAGCAGCTACCTGATGAAGCTGCATTGCTTACTCTAGCCAGGGCAGAAAGATTTGAAAGATAAAATAAACCTGTTCTTTCCTGTTTATCATTCTATTTATTGCCTTTGCCCTGTTCTCCCAGTGCCCTTCTACCACCAGCCCTCTTACCTGCTGAGACACCCTGAATGGGGATCAGATCTGTCCACAGCCATGAGGCCCCCATGTACTGTTGAGGGGAAGAGCAGGCCCAGTGTCAGTGGCTCCACATCCTCCCACCAAAGGGCTCCTCTCTCCCATTGATGGGATGATGTAGGCAGAATTTAACTGGATTTCTTCTGGAAGGATTCTCACCCCTCAAATGCCAGGGGAAAGCCATACTATGAGGAAAGCAGGAGATCCCTGGGGTCGAGAGTGCATCCTTCGGACTGCCACCCTGACTCAAGAAACAGCCAGCTGGCACTGCAGGTTCTGGACTTGAGCCCACAGTCCCCCAAGTGAAAATTAACTCCATAACTGCTAGGTGACCATAAAGCTGTTCTTAAGATTAAAGGTAGCAGAAGCATCATATGATGCTCTGAACAGATCACAGCACTTCCTTCTGTTATGCATGAGACACTCATTTCCATAAGAGTGTCTCAGGCACTGCACCACAGTAACAGGCTTCTTGCCGGCCATTCGTGCCGTTAACATTCTGGAGGGAAAAAAAAGAGTGATCTGTACTAATTTTATGGGTCTGGTTGGAGGGCGCTTTATGGATATGAGTGTCACTTCTGCCATCCTCAGGGCACCAGAACTGCTCTCATTCAACTCGCAGTCTCTTGTCCCAAGAACACCTGGGGTAACACTTTTATAACAATAGGATGCCCTCCTACCAGATCCTTAAACTTATAGAAGAACACCCAAATATGTACAGAGAAGGCACTGCAGGTCCCAGTAAAACTGCACAAACCCGAACAACCAGGGATACGACCCTCCTTAAAGAGCAACTCTCTGCTATAATAAAAAGCTTAAAATCACAACATTTATACTGATTATGTTGTAACATTAGAGTTTTCTAATTTTTGTTTTACTTTGTTGTTGGTCAGCTAAATATTGCAGATAATGCAGAATTTATTCCATTATTCAAACTGTATCTCACTCTTGCATAGAGAAAATTAGGTGCGCAAAGAAAAGATTGCAAAACTGAGAGTGCATCAAACCAGCATCTGCCCGTACTTCGGGCAATATTGCTTGCCCTTGTATCCCACTGACTCCCCTTCATTCCCACCTACTTTCATTCCTGTCCCCCCTTTCTTTAGTTTCCTCACTCACACCTCCTCCTTGCTCTTGCCATCCCTCCACACTCCTACCCTTCAATCAGACAATGCCTCCTTTGGCTGACTTGTTTTACAAAAGCATTTAACTGCATCTGTTTTGACTTTTAAATGTTATATTACATTGTTTAATGTGAAATTATTGTATAATTCCCATGGTTTTCATGTAATTCTGTATCGTGTCATTCCTCTGTATGTATGTTTACCTCCCCACTGACGTGGAGCCTTTGTAAAAGGGCTATCAGCTCAAAGGTGATTATAATCCGAAATATAATAAATAAATAAATAAAAACATGGGGCTGATTTATTAAGGCAGAGAAATGCAGATGAGCTGACACAAGGTTGTTAGAGTTCTGCGGACTTTTGCTTGCGTACCTTTTTTTCCTTTTGCTGTCCTGATATTTATATGGTGCTGCAACATACTTTTTCCTGTGCACCCTCTACTTTGTAGCTTTATCTCACTCTACCCTGTTGACTTCATAGTTGTTGTTTGTGACATCGTGGTCTGTGGTCATGGTGACCACTATGATGTCACAGACAAGGGCACAGTGAGGGTAACTGGGGAAAGGCAAATGCTTTTTATATACAGATTTTTTGGACTAACTATCAAGGTGTGTGGTAAAGCTAGGAAGGGAACACTGAAAATGAAAACAACATATTCTCTACTAAATTATAACAGCTGAAGCATCATATTTATGAAAGTACAAATTGTAGCACAGAGTTGCTCTTTAAAGTTGAGAACAGCAGTTTAGTCCCTTCATCAGAGCAGAGAACAGTTAATCAAGAGTTTCCAGATTCAAATCCCACTACAGCCACTGGCTCCTCATGTGACCTTGAGCAAGTCACCTGACCTTCCTGTGCTTCACTCCCTCCAGTCTGTAACATTGGGCAGAAGCAGGACCCTACTGGGAATGAGACATTACAGCTCAATTGAGCTATTAGTATTCTGGGGGAAATAAATAAATTATAGAGATAAGAACGTATCGCTATCCAGCAAAATTATACTTTTAGTATCCAACTGGCTGGCCTTATGGTTACTTTTAACATGTACTTTACTAATTGTAGACAGCAGGTTTGGACATCAGATGTTTCACATTGGTGCCTATTAGAACAAAAAGTCTTTCTCTGTTTTTGGACACCCTCCCTGCCTGGGCCAACAGTATTCTCATCAGTGAATCATAAGGCTACAATCTATAGGGCCCCTTGAGAGGTAAACTTGTGTCAGTGGTGATGGGATAGGCAGGGACAAGGGGCAAACTGGATGGGCTTAAAGGTCCTTTTCTGCCAACAAAATCTGTTCCTATCTTTCTCATTTCAAAAGCATCCCTATCAAGTCCTTGGATTTCCTTTGTTTGAAGTTGACTTGCTAAAAGCAGTCGGAGACCACTTTGCATCCATAAAACTACTAAAATGTTACTGAAAACTGCAAGTTTTTCATTCCATTTCAATTGTATTCCATTTTATTTGCTTTACCAGGAAAAGCTCCATTGAGCAAATTGAGCAAATCTCATTTGCAAGGAGGTCCTGGTTCAGGCAGTACAGTACAGAAAAAATCCCAGCGATGACAAGTATACAAGATGAGGAATAAAACAAATTACAAGCACTGTGTAGTCTGATAAATCAAATAAGACATACAGAACAAAAGCAAAACGTATAATATAAAACAAAATGATAAGATAGCAAGGTTGTTATGTGTAATGATGAGACGTAGAGTGTAACACAACTGTTCTGCATATCTGTTGCATAATGTTAACAAAAGGAATAATTAACAGCATGAAATGTCACCCCTGAGACTCTGGCATTTTTAATTGTTAATCCTGATTCTCAGGAGTGACACGCTACACTGTTCATTCGTTTTCAGAGGCTTTTTCACTGTGCTTTGTGTTTGATTTGAAGGCTACAAGCTGTTCTAAGGTGTTTGAGCAAAACTGCATTTCCAAACATTTTTACTGGATTTGGCCAGATGGTTAATTGGTAAGTGCACCCCCTTACTGTGTGGGAGAAATAGGTTTGCACCCTGAGCTCAGGACCCCCACTTCAGGCCAGCTGAAACACGAGAGGCACCCCAGTCACATACTGTATTTTTTTGGGAAGTGTTGGTAGACTGTATTGGTGCATGACTGCCTTCTGGAAGAGAGGGAGAGGGCCAGAGTCTGTGAGCCACCAGCCACCATACGGACAGGAATACTGGGTCTGGTAACCACTTCTGCTGTCGATCCTAAGTCTAGCATTGATGCATGTGAAGGTGGGGATGCAGTCCCCCAGATCCAGTCAAAGACTGAGGCTTCAGTTTTGGGAACAGGAACCAGAAAAGGTATGTGACAGGCCATGCCCCTGGGGTGGGGGGCTAGGCAGGGATGTAAAATGGAAAAAGAAGTGGAGATTGAATGCCACACAAGCCCTCACCCACTGGCAGCAACTAGACATCAGGTTCCCTGGCTCCTTCCACCCTACCGAACTGGACTGTACTGGTTATTTCTCTGCTGGCCGGACCTGTCTGGGGGAGTGAGTGAAGCCCACAAAGTGTGTGTGTGAGAGGGTGTTGGACAAGAGGTGGGTATAGGGGGGTCGGACCAGGGTACAAGAAGGCAAGCTGTGACACCTAAAAGGTGATGGGATCTGAACAGGTGGGTAGGGGCAGATGAAGCCAAGAAAAGGGAAGGAATTTGGTTTTATTCAATGGCTTTCATGCAAAATGTATCCCAAAGCATTTTACAATCCCAGAAGGAGTGGTGAGCAAATGTTGCTGTCATCAATCACACAGGGAGATTTAATCAGCACAGAGACTGCCTAGAGAGCAATTAAACACAGGCTATGCATAGAAAGGTTAAGTGTCTTACTCAGGGTGAGATCATACAGGAAGAAAGCAATGGTTGTCAGATTAGAATCTGGGGCTCCAGGTGTGCAGCTATGTGTTCTAAAAACTAGACCAAACAGTCTCCCAAAGAAGGAAGATGAAATAAAAACTAAAATGCTATTTTTATCAGCGTGTATGTATTTCAAATAGATTTCAGTAAAACATTTACCAGCAAATAAGTGAAAACCATGGCATTGTGCTTGAAGTTGTTTATAATTGTCAAGTTGGCTTTGTTGTAAAGAAACATTAGTTTACCTCCTGAGCCTTCTTAGACCAAAACCTCTGTCCCTGTCTGATTAGATTAATAGCTGGCCCCTGCTTTCTTGTCCATTCTCCTGCTCTGGGTGGGGGGGGGACAATCTCCTCATGTTTTGGGAACAGGACAGACAGCAGGCCCCAGACGACAGAGGGAGGGGAGAGATATTTGACTCCTATGTGGCAAATGTTAAATAAAGGCACAGATTGTAAATTCCAGAGGTCTCTAAGGTCAGTGACCTGCTAGCCTGTGTCCCATCAAGAAGCACTCACTAGTGGGGCAGACAAAGGAAAACAGCAGTTTGCTGGAGAATATGAGGCAAGGCTGTTGGAATTTGCAGAGAAATGTGTTTCTGTTAAGATATAGCAGCTGAAACAGCAGATATAAAAAGCACGCATCTCCTGCAATGTGAAGCATCTCCTGCGATATTAGATTTTTATTTAGATCCCCCCCCAAGTAATTTCTTCTCCCCTTACCATGTGCAGAGCCTGCAGACTACCTGCCAAGCAATGAGCAAACCCCGCCTCCTGGCTGTCTCTGCATATTCACCCCTGAAGGAGGCCTCGCAGTCCCAGGATCTAACAGCATTGGCCACTGGGGGAGCTGATCTGGACTGCATCTGACTAGAGCCAACCGAATTCCCCCCCATCCCATTTTCTGTCCTCACACATCTCTGTGATAGTTAAAGATCTGTATTCCACATAAAGGTGTTTCCTGTACTTGTATGCATACAGTACCTGCTTTTGAACTGGTTGCAGTGTGATCCCTCCTTCCCAATGCCTGAAGGTGGCATTGGTGTTATAATGTTATTATACTCTATGCAGTGGTGTGCAACAGTTTGGGCCAGAGATGTGACCAAACCCTCCGGAGCAAGATGAAGTTCAGCTCTGTTCAGGAGGCTCAGACTTTGTGGAGTTCTCAGAAAGTTTGGTGATGTGCATGGCACATGGGCAATAGGTTTTGGCACATGTTTGCCAGATCATCATCAGGCTATACATTTCTTCCGCTGATGTCTGTGTAAGGAATAACACAGGTGTCTGGTCGTGCACATTATATGGGCATTTAAAGTTGCCACCTCGTACTTTAAGCCACCTAAGAAGTTGACATAATTTGCATAATTGCACAACCGAATGGGTGATATTATGATTGTAAAACAGCTTTTCAACTACTAAATCATGAAATGGACCTGCAAAGATGCAACAATTTATGCACTGTCCAGCTGTGCGAAGTACCCGAGTGCAAGTGACTTAAAGCAACCAATCACATCACTTGCTCAAAACAGACTTGTTTTATATTTAGTTTTACTTTTATCCATAATATTCTCTTACTCCATTATAGGCAGCTCAGTGAAAGTCTCTCCAGACCAGTACATTTTTCCCCAGGTTCTGCATGACCTAGATGTCAGCAAAAGCAAGAACTGGACAAAATCATCAGATTCTCGTCTTCCATGTTTTCATAAAATTTCACAAAGTTTATAGAAATATGCAGAATTTCATAAAATGTTGCCAAGATGTTTGACAAGCTATAAGTTAACCATCCTTTTCAGCAAGAGACCTGACAATCGGTTTGCTCATGCAAGGAGTAAAGCTAAGTGCCTGACAAACTTCCAGCCATTTGGGTTGGTTATGTAGTTTTGAACTTACAGGGGCTCGCGTTCCGGGACACAAAAAGCCACACTTGGTCTCCAAAATAAACTCAAATATTTAGAGTATCAAACTCATGGTTTATTGTGAATAGTAGCACAAAAAGCCCTGGCGCTTCAGGCTGCAGTGTGATGCTTCATCAAGGGGCGTGGCATTTACTTTCTGAACTGGGGAATTTTCCCTGGTGTCTTGGTCAAATTTCTCCCATTCACTAAAAATACCACCAACAGCTTAACCTGATTCAATATGTCGGTTTGAATCTGTATCCCCCTTCCCTGGGATGAGGCTGAAAAGAGGTATAATTTTTTTTTTTTTATTTAGTTGTTTAACCAGGTATAGCACACTAAGCTGGAAGCTTTTTTACAGGAGCAACCTGGGAGCACAAGGAGGTTAAGTGACTTGCTCAGGGCCACACAGTATGCAAGTAGAGGCTGTGGGATTCAAACCCAGGTCTGGTCTGCTGGATGTCACCAGATTTGCAGCTCAGAACCTTAGACCACTGCGTTATACTGCCAATTTCATAGGCCTCCTACCCCAGTTAACAAAAATGAAATAAATGCATACATACATATGTACATACATGCATACATACAGTAAGCTGTACAATACAATATAATGGTAGAGTGTACTCTAATACAATGCAGTAATACAGTAAGTTATACAATGCAATTCAATACAGTGCGATACCATTTAATACAATACAATATAATACAATACAATACAATGATATGGTGTAGTTTAATATAATGCAAATGATACCATAAGCTATACAATATGAAGTTATAGGGAAATACAATCATACGGTAAACTATACAAAATAATACAACAGTACCTTGTACTCTAATAAAACACAGTGACACAGCAAGCTGCACAATACAGTGCAGTGACACTGGTTACTCTAATACACTACAATGATATAATAAATTTTACAACACAATACAATACAAGACATTACTGTGATACAGTGCACTCTAATACAACACAGTGATACAGTAAGCTATACAATACAGCAATAAGGTGTACTTTAATACAGTGCAATGATATAGTAGGATATACAGTACAATACATCATTACAAGGAAAATGGAATGATACAGTAAGATACATAATATAATAAAGTGATACAATGTATTCTATTATACAACGGCAAGAAAGAATGATGGCCTCTGATTGGTCGGACTGGGACCGGACCCATGATGTTATCCCAGTACAACATCAAAGGTGCAGTCCCAGTACGCAGATGACCACATGAACCTTTAGCAGAATCACTACATGCTTTCTACTACACTGATCCCACTTGGCAGCCTGCTTCAGATTTCCAATCACGAGCCACTTTCCACCATAACATCTTGAATCATCCCTGATTCCTGCCATACAGAAGCCCCACCTGGTACAATGTAGCCACAAAACAAAAGAAAAAAGAAAGTTTTTCCCTCTCCACACAGCAGCTGCATGCAGCTAAATTACTGTCCCCACGTGCCCGCTCAACTGTCTCTTTTGTCGAAAAGCCGCATGCGGTACCAGTATTAAAAACATCTGAATATTGCCAAGTTCCACAGATTTACATTATTTTCATTAAATATACCTCTACAAGTTAAACTGTCCTTAAGTTCTATTCCCCCCACTCCACACCATGATCTTGTGAAGGGGCATCATGATGCCACACAATGCCCGCTCCTGAAAGTAACAGCCGACAGTGTTCAGCTACTGAAAGTAACAGCCAACAACACATCCTCCAAATGTCGGAAGAAAACCAACTATCAGCAGGTAAATGGTTACTGAAATACGGAACTCTCAGCAGGACACGGTAGGGGGGGGGGTGCACCAAGCAGACGAATGGAACACAGAGAAATGAACCTGGTGGCACAGCTTCACATAACAGCTCCACCTACTGGAAAAATGCAGAACACAAACTTTTTTTGTTAAAGAATCCTTCCACACTGAAAAATAAAATAAAATATATTCAAAAACTGATATTTTTAATATTTGTTTTACCTCTACATAATTTGGAGCCATTGTATAATAGCAATAATGCACTCCAGGGTGTGGATTGTGCTGGGATAACCTGCGGCCTCGTGCCCAATCACCCCAAGTGTGAGGTTATCCCAGCACAACCCACACCCTGTCATACATTATTGCTTAAATATAATACAGTGATACTGAAAGCAATACAATAAAGTGATAAAGTATACTCAAATACAGTACAATTGCAGTGTACTCCAAACAGAATAGTGGATGGGTAACTATACAATACAGTGATAGTGTACTCTAATACAATGCAATGATACAGTAAGCTATACAATACAGTGTACTCTTAATACAATGCAATGATACAGTAAGCCATACAATACAGTGATAGTGTACTCTACAGTAAGCTATACAATACAGTGATGGTGTACTCTAATACAATGCAATGATACAGTAAGCTATACAATACAGTGATACAGTGTACTCTAATACAATGCAATGATACAGTAAGCTATACCATATAATACAGTGATACAGTTTACTCTAATACAATGCAATGATAGAGTAAGCTATACAATACAGTGATACAGTATACTCTAATACAATGCAATGATACAGTAAGCTATACAATACAGTGATACAGTGTACTCTGATACAATGCAATGATACGGTAAGCTATGCAATGCAGTGATGAAGTGTAGTCTGATACAATGCAAGGATACAGTAAACTATACAGTGCAATACAACATTACAGGGAAATGCAATGCTACAGTAAGCTATATAATATAATACAGTGATTAAGTGTACACTAATATACACAGTTATATGGTAAGCTATACAATACAATACAGTACAAGGAAGGGATGCAGTGTACTCTAATACAATGCAGTGATACAGCAAACTATGCAATGCAATGCAGCATTGCAGTGTACTCCAAACAGAATAGTGGATGGGCAACAATTCAGAACCAGTGTGTTCTGCCACAAAGGGGTTCTGATTCCCTGTGACCTCAAGAGCAAATCTCGAGAGGTCCTTGGGAATCAGAACCCTGAGGTAGCAGAACACATTGGTTCTGCATATAGTTGCCCATCCACTATTTTTTACAGTGTATAGTGTCCCTGAAATAAATTTTAAACAGTTTGAGCTGTTTTTATTAATTTTTTCAATCGGAAGTCATCTTTGCCATCTGCATCTTATTCTGTGACGTACTGCTGGTTGCTAGGGCGAGTTGCATGGTTGTTAGGGACTACACACAACTGCATTTGTATCACACACTCCCATTGGTTCATAATGGTGTTTGGGAGGGAGTTCTAAAAAAAATGGAGGCTATATTTTTCGCTAGAGAAAGGATGTGGAGGAATCGTGTCTTTTTTAGAAGGTTATTTAAAATATCTGGTTGATCCTGCATTTAATTTATATGTAGAGGTATTTATCTGATTGATCCAGCATATGTTTGTATTGTATCTGGTTGATCCTGCATCTGCAGGACTACAGGAGTGTGTATATGTGTGTGTGTGTGTGTGTGTGTGTGTGTGTGTGTGTGTGTGTGTGTGTGTGCTGTGCCTGGTTTGTTTAATCTGGTTGATCTTGCAGTGCCTCTTAGTGTGGTCTGTGCACTTCTAAACTCAGCTGAAATGCTGTTGTACCACAGAAGGGTTGAAAAGCATTTCATGACCTTTCAGCTATGGCACAACAGCGTTTCTGCTGAGATAAAAATCGAGGTAGAACAACATTCTACCATACAATATAATACAATACAATAATAAACTAAGCTATACAGTACAATACAGTGATACGGTGCACTCTAATACAATGTAATGATACAGTAAGCTATACCATATAAAACAGTGATACAGTGTACTCTGATACAATGTAATGATACAGTAAGCTATACCACACAGTATAGTGATATGGTGCACTCTAGTACAATGCAATGATATCGTAAGCTATACCATACAATACGGAGATACAGTGTACTCAATACAATGTAATGATACAGTAAGCTATACAATACAATTAGTGTTGCTCCGATAGTGCCACTATGGATCCCCTAGTGATGCAGCGGATAGTGGCACTATTTGAGTTGGATCCATCCTGGAATCCAGCCGAATACAGAGGCCGGATCCCGGGTCGGATCCTGTGTTATCCGGTGCTGGATCCAGGGATCAAGCACTGGATCCCTGGATCCAGCCATCAGATAATGTGGGATCCAACCAGGGATCCAACAGCCAGATCCACAGGCAGATAGTGGAAGCATCTGGCAGATCCACTATTCTGCCGCAAAAGGGCAGATATCTGCGGATCTGGATTTGTCCAGATCCATCTGAGCAACACTAAATACAATACAATACAGTGATACAGTGTACAGTAATACAACATGATGATACAATAAGCTATACAATATAATACAGCATTATAGTGTACTCCAATACACTACAATGATAAATTAAGCACTGTAATATAACACAGCGATGTGGTGTGCACTAATACAATGCAGTGATACAATAAACTGTACAATACAGTGATACTGTGTACTCTAACACAAT
Organism: Neoceratodus forsteri; assembly: GCA_016271365.2. Taxonomy (NCBI): domain Eukaryota; kingdom Metazoa; phylum Chordata; order Ceratodontiformes; family Ceratodontidae; genus Neoceratodus; species Neoceratodus forsteri. The sequence goes on from JADMNL010000022.1 coordinate 450,718,427, forward strand.
GCAGTTAAACAGTAAGCTATATAAATACAATACAGAGTTACAGTGTACTCTAATACAATAGGATAATACAGTAAGCTATATAATATAACGATGCAGTATAAACTAATACAGTGATACAGTAAGCTATACAATGCTATGCAGGGAAAGGATACAGTGTAATCTGACACAATGCAATGATACAGTAAGTGATAGAATGCAATAGACCAATACAATGTACACTTGTACAGTATTCTGAGACAGTAAGTGATACAATACAGTGATACGGTATATTCTGTCACTGATAGAAATAATTGTTTTGGTGGAGGCTACAATTTATTTACCCAGGGTAACCTAGCTGATATGCAGCATTGTGTTTACAGTAGGGGGCCTGCTCAGTTCTTAAAGGAGGTCATGTGACTTTCTCAGGGTCACACAGTGAGCAGCAGTTATGGTGGGATCTGAACTAATGATTTCTGAAACCCATGGAGCTCAGAGTCTGCCAAACAGGCTGGACCTTTTTGCTTCTTTTAATATGGCTGTAATTATTAAAAACAGGAAGCTTGATCTCCACTGTGCAGCAGTGCAGACAGATTTAGTTTTCCTTTGTGGGTTTACCTCAGCACTCCATGTCTGATGTAGCTATGCTGTAAATTTATTCTCTGGGCCCTTGATTAGTGCTCTGTAATCTCCAGAAAAAGAAGCATCAGGCCTTTGGTATGAGCTATATTAGTTTACCATCCTTTGAGGTTTAAACACCACTATTTTCTCTAATGCGTTTCTCTGTCATCTTTAAAACAGAATCAAAGTGAGGCTGTTCTATTTCAAAGGGTCCACTTTCAGATTACCTCTCATTCAAAACACTTATATTTTAATAGATATCAGCACCCTTTTATTTCTTTTTTTATAATAGCATCTTTATTAAAAAGAATTACCAAAAAAGTCCAAAACTTTAAATATACAGAATGAAGCACAAACTGTTAAAAAAGACAATTTACATATCATCAAGAATTAAACAATAAAACACAAACTGAAAACTTAAAACATATACTTACACCACCAGTACATGAAAAAAACCCATTAAAACAAATGGGCAGCTTACATTACACACATCAATATATCATGAACTTTAATTATAACAGTCCTAAAAGAATATCAAAATATAGAGGCAGAAAAATTGAAACCAATAAAGTAGCGCTTAAAGTTCCAGGATGGGACAGGGCAACCAGTAAATAACGGAGATCTAACACAACACATTTCTCAAAGACTAAGCAGGAAATGTCTCTAACAGTAAACTGAGAGATCCCCCAATAGTAATAGAATATCAATTCAAGGGACAACAGCTGGTTCGGATTGCAATCTATAATGCACCCATTTCTGCCAGATAAGTTGAAAAGTCACTAGGCAGTTTAAATACCAGTAAGTACATCTCTCTTAATAATAAATAGAATCAACCAGCTTCATCCAATGAGCGAATGATGGAAGACACAAGGTTAACCACAACTTAGTAATAATCTGCTTAGCACACACCAAAGGAATTATCAATAACTGCAACTGGCGCCCGCCAACCTAATTATCCTGAGATGGAATATGCAAAAGAACCAATTGCGAGAATAAAGAATATGATATATTAAATAATGACGTGATGACTCATGAAATTTCCTCCCAATTGGGCCGCAGAAGAGGACAAGTCCAAATAATATGAACATGATCTGCTGCTGGGGCACCATTTTATATACCATTCTGTTTTTATCCCTGATACTGGTGCTGCCTAACTCCACTTGGTCAGCTCCTGCCTCTCAGTCCCATTCTTTCTTTCTCTGGTGCATACCTCACCTTCCGTGGGACCACAGGCAGTTCCTGCTTTGTGGTGGATTCTTTTTGGGGTGGAGACAACTCCCTCACAGGACAGTCAAGTGCAGGAAGGAGGTGGCCAGTTGGATAGACTTCTTGCTACATGATTTTTTTCTCCTTAGGTGCTCCCCCGCTCCAGACGACGATGGCTAGGATGCCATGGAGCACGCGTGTGAGGCATGCTGGTGCACCAGCATCAGTCGGCAGCCACCCACTCATAAGCAGTCCTACTACTGTTCTACCCGGGGTTATGGTGGCTAAATAGCAGCCGAGTCTGCTGCTGTCCCTCACTAGAGAAGAAAGCATCCTGTCAAATGCTTAATCCTATCCTCCCCAGTTCTGGATCCTGACATCCTGGGCTTATTCTTGGACCTAGGTTGCTGTTGTCATCATGAGATAGAACCATTGTTTTGTTATGTTTGGCCTCAAAGGATAAGTTCTTTTTTTTTGGTGCAAAAATAATTGGTGTTAATACATGGTAATATATAGGGGAAACTAATTTCTCATTAATAAACCTCCCCTAATTTCCTGGAAGTCCCTCTCCCCCTCAGAGTGACTATACTAACTTATGTACAACACAAAGTGATTATACTAACCTGCCTACTTCACTGTGTCCCTCATGAGCTTCAAAAACTCCCTCAGTCCTGTTCCACCACAAACAAAAAAGTAACAGACCTGTCTTGTGCATCCTGGGTGGGATATTCAAAGGGGTTGCGCATGGCGCAACAGGGTTGCACTATGTGCAACCCTGTCCTTAACATGATATTCAAAGGCACAAGTGTGGGGGGCATGCCCATGCATATGCGGCACATCCCGATATTCAGCCTGGGATGTGCGGTCCATATGCAGGCACAAACCCACCTTGCACCGCACAGGAGGGCTCAGTGTTGAGCCCCTTGAAACCTGGAACAAGTCAGGGACACCCGCGGGTGGGCTGCCATATTGCTGGGTGCATCGCGGCAGCTGCCTGCTGTGGGTGGCCACCCGACCACCCAGGACACAGTCCACGAGCCCCCTGCCCAGGGGGGCATCATGTCCCCCCTTGCCCATTCGCGGGCATGTAGTAAAACAATCTCTGGTGGTCCAGTGGACCCTACCCCTTTGCCCAATCATGGGCATGTATTGAGATATTCCCTGGTGGTCCAGTGGAACGCTATCCCCTGCCCAATCATGGGCATGATGTAAATGAGTCTCTGGTGGTCCAGTGGACCGATCCCCCTCACCCGATCACAGGCGTTGGGCAAACACCCTGGTGGTCCAGTGGTACCCCCCTTCCCACCTGTCCACATAGTCCCCCACCACCCTGCACCCCCCCGGTCAGCGGCGGGCGGCAGCTTCCCACCCGCAAACCACCCGGCCACCCGCCGACTAACAGCGTACAGTAGGGATGTATGCCTATTGATCACTGCATGGGCCAATGGATGTGCAGTCCATACTGTACTACACAATCCTGATTAGTGAATGAGCATTCATTAACCGTCAGGACAATGTAATACAGTATGGGCTGCATGCCATAGCCCATGCGAATGACCAATAGGTATGCAGCCCTACTGTACACTGTCAGTCAGAGGGCGGGTAAGAGCTGCCGCCCGCCAGCCGACCGGGGGTGGTGCAGGTGGCGAGGGACTACGTGAGTGGGTGGGGAGGGGAATACAATTGGACCACCTGGGTGTTTGCCTAACGCCCATGATCAGGTGAGGGGGATCGGTCCACTGGACCACCAGGGATTCATTTACTTCATGCCCATGATTGGGCAGGGGATAGCGGTCCACTATACCACCACGGAACATCTTAATACATGCCCACAATCGGGCGAAGGGGTAGGGTCCACTGGACCACCAGGGTATTTTACTACTCGTGCCCACGATCGGGTGAACGGGTGCGGTGCCCGCTGAGGGGCAGCAGGGCGTCGGTCTCCGACAGCTGCAGCCTGGCAGGGTGCCAGGTGCAAGCCACTGGGGATCGGCGCACCACATGCAAATGGGGCCATAATGACATGCAAATGGCCCCATTTGCACCTTGCATGCATTATGGCTTAATTTGCATGCCCACGGCTGAATATTGCTCTTGCTACACCTAGTGCAACTGCACTTGTGCTGGCACAGCCCCCTGCTCCCCTGCTGCCACATGTGCAGTGCCACTGCGCTGTGCGCAGCGCATGCACCCTCAGTGCCATATTCAATGGTGCTGAGCCATGGCACAGCACCATTGAATATCACCTGGGCTTTGCACTGGCTCAACTCAGTTGCACTGTGCCCAGGCTTGGACCCCTGCCTGGCGCAGTCTGAATATCTAGCCCTCTATCTTTAGCTATTATGTATTATCTATTTGTTATTCAAACAGTCTGTCTAGTTTTGGGATGTATTCTTATGTTTGTATATTAACTTCAGCTTTTTGTGTATTGTACCATGCCCTGAGCCTCAAAGAAGGGCACCCATAAAATTGCCTTGTCTTTAGTTTTGGACAATAAAATAAAACACATTCTTACTTGTACCAGCGAATAATGTTATCTTGAAATATCTATTTTATTAATGGCTCTGCATTATTTGTATTTTGCATTTGTTTTGTATTGTGCCAAGAACCTGAGGGATTGGGCACCTAAGAAATAAAAATACTATTTACTACTACTACATCATCTTTGCCCATACATTATAAAGAGTAATGCATAGGCAATGGTGTATTATGTGCATTATGTGATATCTCAAGGTTCGGTCAACACTAGCAAATAGTTGAAGTGTTTATGGACCTCTGTAAAACCCCTGAATAGCAAATACACTTCTGTATTACCTCCCCGCCTATACCTGATCCACTATTGGGCTAACAGAGACGTGTTATACAAGCTTTTCAAAACACATATGCTCTGCATGTTTCTTCTGCAGGTGCTGTGTAAACCTAGGTACAAGAAGAAAAAAAAAAAACATTTGGCAGAACAAGAATTTAATATATTAATATCACCTGATGATACAAGGGGCGTGATGAGCCACAATGTTATCACTTGACTACTGACACACTGTGCTACATACCTCTCAACCATTAGTCACCAAAATGTGTGACACTGTCTCTCAAAATGTGTGATGATGAGATAAAATGTGTGACACCCCCCTCAAAGCACTGAAATTATGTCATTAATAAATCTCTCTCTGGTGGCTGTCCAGGTGGAGGTTAGAGAACCCATAGTCCATGTAACCCCCCCCAGGACACAGCTGGAAATGAACTGTCACAGCTCAGAGTGTCTTTTCTGGTCTAAAAACTACAAATAAATAAATATAATAATAGAAAATGTGGAAAACAGTGCTTTGGTATGGACAGAGGGGTTCTAAGGGGGTAAGGTAAGTGATACCTCTCATAATGTGTGACTGTGGAGAGGATTGGCCAAAGTGGTTCTAAGGGGTTAAATGAGTGATGATGCCCTTCATAATGTGGGACAGTGGAGAGGTACAGACAGAGGAGTTTGAGAAAGCACACAGCGCGTGTGTGAAAATGTGCAACATGTCTGCGGTGGTGAGTGCTACTCTGTTTGTACTGATTAATGAAAGAGATGTTTTTATCTTATGATCAAGCCCTGGTCAGTTTTAATACAGGCCCTGTGTCTGTTAAGCTGTGCTTTTTGTTCGTGGTATTTGTGGTGCTTTTGGCTCCAGACAGGGGTCCCTTGAGCCACCTCTTGTGCTCAAGGGTTTTTAGGCTGTAGCATAAAAGGCAACATCTGTGAAATGCCATTGTAACCCCTAGGTGGCGCTATCCCAAGGGCTACTACTCCTTCCTACTTGGCTAGTAGCAGGTTAAGGGGCCTGAGTTCTGAAACAGGTGCCTCCACCTGGAGGTCAGGGTTGGTAGTGGTCAAGCTAACCTGGGCATAGCCCTCCGGGACACTGTAACCCCCCCCTCTTTCCACTCTAGTGGCCTGAACACTGTACAATAATCACTTTCACAATACCCCTGGTACACCACCCAAGTACCCACATTATTTGCACTTACCACCAGGGCTGGTTCCTCTGGCTCGACCCTGGAGACCCCCTGTAAAACAAGGTTAAGCACAGCAAATAGCAACAGTACAGTACCTTGAGCACAAACTGGAACCACAGTCAGATTACATGCAGAAAAAGTTAGATCTGATTTATTCAGGGGACTTGAACAAGGGAGGGGCAAAATCAGGTTAATTAGCTTAAAGGTTATATCAATCAAGCAGTTATGCATGCACTTTGAGTCCCCCCACACAGTCCACCTCTGGGTACCCAGGTAGGAAAGACATGGGCTAGCCAGGACAGTTGCCCGGGTTTGCAGCTGGTTGGGGCCCTGTGATGGAAAACACAACATGCACAGTACACAATATTTGTAATCCAGAGCCAGAGGGCTCAGTTCATAAAGGAAGCAAAACAACAAGACAATCAGATGACACACTCAGATTAAGCTGTTGTTGTAGGGAGCTACCCTGGTATTTACTCACAATACCCAAGACTGGACACAGGCTGGATGAAAATCGAGACTGCAGGTGGTTGATCCAGAATGCCAGGAGAAGCAGGGCCCACACAAGTCGCAGAGGCATCTTTCCTGTTCAAGCGTGGAGCAGGGGGCTGATCCCCAGGCAGATCTCTCGTCGATGGCTTCTCTGTGTAGTGGGTAGTCTGGCTGGGCCAGTCTGGCAAAGCCCAGACCACATGGAGACAAGTTCAGAAGCAGTCCGTTTTGGGCTGGATACAGCTTCCAGCAAGCAGAACACAGTTCCCACAGTGGGGAACTAACTCACAACCCACTAGCAGCTCATGGCACATTTACATGTACGGGAATTCTACTGTACCAGGCAAAGCACTCCCCGGGCACAATCGCAAAGTCTCTGCACACACCGGGAGCTTAGGGGTAGCTGGAACTCCTGACAGGCCGATTGCTTTCAGCAAAAATATTCGGTCTTCTTCAGGTTGAGCCTGGCCCACTTCAGTAGCTTACTTTAGTCACACATACTTGGATTTAGTCCAAAATAATTCTCTTCTCTCCCTCTCAGGAGCAGCACACCGGCATGCAGGCCAAAAACTTAGCCTTTTCAGAGTTGTCCCATGTGACTCCACTCAGGATTGCTGCTCAGAAACACTTCAGCTCCTTCTTGCTCAGCTTCCAGCTTAGTTCTAACCGAAAACTGCAAATAGCCCAGGACTTCCCCAACATCCAAAAGATTTGGTTGGCTGATTTGGCTGTCAGTCAAAGCAAGAGCTCCCCCTTCAGTTGCAAAAAAGACGCAAAAAAAGCCCCAGACTAAAGTTCCTACAGATTTTGAATTCAGACAGCTCCTGTAGTCCAGCTACATTTTAGGTCCCACCAATACTGTTTGGTCCAATTTGCAGTCCAGGACCAAGATGCTGGAGACAAACAAAATAGTCCTTACTACAAAGAAAGCAGGTTAGGCAAACTACATTATCATTATCACTCTAAATGATTTTCAGTAAATAGTTACATCTTTCAACAGAGCTCCCTCTCAGATTACTTAAGCTGCAATTAGGCAGCTCTTAAAGAGACAGTACACAGAGGCTATAGAAGCTCTGGTAATCACATTTAAACTGCTAAAACGCAGGACACAAGCCTGGCAGTGAGCATTTAGGCAAGCTCAAGGAAGACTTTTTGGGAACCCCCATTTATAGGGGGGTTACACCATAGTGGTCCTTTGACATGGTCATTAAAGGACTTCCAGCTTCAGTTTCTGAGATATCCTGGTATTGCTCTTAGAATCTGCATTGAGTTATCACAAGGAATTATTTAACCATCTTACTAGTGGCTGGAATTGGTCAGCCTTGTTTTTACATGTTTTATCATTATCTTCTTTCTTTGGCTTCTAAACCTGTGAAATTTTGACAGCACCAGTTCCTAGACTGACTCTTGTTTAACAAGGCTTGGACAGGATGAGCTCCCCATAGCCAGTGTCCTTAGAACATCACGTCCAGTGACTCCCTCTTGGAGAGGCTTGGACTGCGTTCCCACGGCCTTTGCCCCAACACTATTGTCTACATTACTGGGAGATGTTGGGTCTACTGTGACAACAATGCATTTCATCCTAGCTAGTGATCCTACACTACTGCCTGCAGTGACTCCTGGTGGGAGAGACTGGGACTGCAATTGCTGAAAGCTTTACAATCTGATGATCTGTCTGTTTTGTAGGTGTTAAAGTCCCTAGGTAGTTTAGGGTAAAAAGTAAAGGAACTTACCCTACAGGTCTGGCTCACTGCCTGTAGCACACTTTCACACCTTGTGTATAAGCCAGTGTTTATTTGGTATAATTGACCATCCCTCTTCATATGGGGCTACAAATGGACTTGCTACAGTTTCCAGTCTAGGGAGGGGCCACACAGTAATGGAGTGATGCTTTTGTCTGAGTGTTACTGCCTCCAAGAGCAGTAGATGTTCAAACATGTCTCTTCTGAGCATGAGAAAGCTGGGAAATCTCATAGTGTATGAAATGGCTTGCCAGTGTTGAGCCAGAGATTCAGAACATTTGCACATGCAGTTTGGTTTCTTTCTTTTTTTTTTCCATATCATATTTATCTTCCAGGTGGGCTGGCAGCTTATGTCGGCCATCCCTTCCCAGCCTCCGCAGTTGTTTGGGGCACCTCCTCCTCTACCCCAGCGGAACCACTGGAGTCATTTGGGAGGACATCATCCAGTCGCAGACCCCAATTTTCCACTTTTTCTCCCTGGCCCCCGGAGCCCTCAGACAAGGTTGGTGTGTGCGTGGAGGCACACACGCTCACCTTAGCCCAGACCGACTCCACTCCACCCACCCCTGGCCTAGCGCCCGGCTTCAAGCCCTGCCTGCACCACCATCATGCCTCCACATGGTGGTGGTCAAAGGCCAGGAGAACCAACCTCCCCTATCCGGGAGAGGAGAGCTGCCAGTGACTGATTGATCCTCACTCAGCCCTCCCCCCATCCGCTGACCCCTGGTGTCCAGTGCTCATTCCGGAACACGGGTCACTGGCATGGTGAGAGGTAAGGCATCCAGTGCCTCACTCCTCTGTGCCACTGGGCTGGCTTGCAGTTTGTTTTCTTGTGCAAACATTAACACTTCTTTGGCTGGCAAAAAGAGGTTTGCCCACATCTTCCGGAGATATTCCCAGAATTTGTGGCTTTTGAAAAAATTGAATGATATCCTAAAAAGTCTAGACTGGAACATAGCAAATGCTAGATGAAAAATGACTAAGGGTCCATTGTGTTCCTCTCCTGTCATCCTGACAGCAGCAGTAGTAAATATCACGTGAAATGCTTGTAGCCGTTGTTTATGGGAATTATGAAAGGTGCACAAAAAAATCCATATACATGATTGTTTGAGGAACTTAGAACTCAGTGCCGATATCCCAGCACAACAGCACTGGAAAAAGATGCATGACCTTACTGACCTGCTTACATTAAGAAGGCACAGCTGTATCAATACTCCACAGTTCACTTCTTATATTAAAAAACCCGAAATGTGGCAGATGCCATCTATGGCTCAATCAGACTACTTTTTCTTTTTTAACTTTTTATATTTTTTCACTAATTTGAATTAAATTTATTTTTAATGATTTCTTTACTAGTCATAATGGATCCATTTCATAATCGCAATAAGGCACTCCAGGGTGTGCTTTGTGCAGGAACAACAGCACTTGTTTGTGGTGGAAGCACACTGCCTGTTGCCTTGTGCTTTAACCCACCCAAGTCATGCCTTTTTCCCAGCACAAAGCACAACCTGGAGTGCCTTACTGCTTAAGTGCTACCAGTAAATTGTGTGAACTTTGGCTCTGTTGAGAGGAAGACAGTCAGTGGTGGTAACCTCTGGGAATCCGAGGTCAACTGATCCCCATTTCCTCTTAGGTATACTATAGAGAATAATACATGAATGTGTGCATGTCACCGGAATTTTATGCACACCTGAGCTGTGGGATGCTATATAAACCCCAGGAGTGAAGCTCCAAGGGTTTATAAATCATTCCACACCATGGGTGTGTGTGCAGTTCTGATTTACATCCACCCAGCCATATCTTGTTTTTTTTTAATAATTTCAAGTGAGCATTTTTCATTACAATGGCATTTGTGTGACTAGTGCTCACGCCACTCATAGTGCAAGCTTGATTGAGAGGGAATGATTACAACCACCTGGCTGCAACACATAATTGCAACCAGGCAACTGTAATGCATTTTTACAAACCAGTTATCAGAGCATTAAAATTGCTCACTAGTAATTATAATTCTGTTATGCATCTGGAAATGTCATGGTATTAAGGTTTCACAGTATGCTGCAGAATCAGAAGTCATGGCATTAATACGCTGGCCAATTTCTGAGACCATGATGTCTGTGGTTCATGGTATGCCACAGTTTTCAGGTCTTTCAACTAATACTTGAATGACCTACATTTGGACCTTGTACAAATGAGCTGCCTCGGTTAGCTGAAATCTAGCCTCAAGGAATAGTTACGTGAATCCCTTGTGCACAACTGTGCAATACATATGTAAATATACTGCCCATGCTTTGTACTTATTATTTGTCACATGAAGTGGAACCTTTGAAAATAGTCAACTTCTTCCTAATAAAATAATAAAACACTTTTGGGGGTGTTTTTAGGAACAGCTGTCCTTTCTGCGAAAACTCTCCCTGACACAGCAGTTCAAAGAGATATTTTTTTTTGTATAAACTGACTACGTCCATAATAGCTCAGTATTCACAGTACTAGTGTTATGTGTCACAGTTATCATACTGTCAAAATTAGATACCATGACATCCCTATATGAGGTCTGCTCTTTGGGACTCTCCCCTCCCAAATAAATTAAATGCTACATCCAGTAATATTGCTGTTTATGAGGAATTGGTCCAACCTGAGTTTGAAAGATTCAATGCTCTCCACATGCACTGGTTCCTTTGTGATGGTGTTCTATAGGTTTACCGCTCTCCAGGGGAAAATGTTTCCGCACACTGCTCAACAGATAGACAGTTTTCTGCCAAAAAAGTATTAAAAAAATTTGTGGGAGCAACCAAATCTCACATGTATGTTTTGAATATCTCTCTGTCATTATCAATCTAGCTATCTGTATTACATGTATACTGTTATAACCACATGTTCATATGACTGGATTCCACCAATTACAGTGCTGGATTTCCCTTACCCAGTTTAATATTTTTATCACATGTTGATAGTTTGCTGTTTGAGATTTTATAGACAGTTTTTATGCCTTTTTGCACCTTACAGACCTTAAAGACTAGCTTCAATTGTCATAGAAATTTGCTTGCATTACCCAAAAAGCATTGCAGCACAGTGTTGTACGTAAAGCTCTCTTTATAGTCTATGCTACTTCAGACTGACCAAAATTACTTTTTCTGTCTCTTTTTTTTCCACTGCTCAGAGCAGCCAGAGCTTTTGGTGAATATCTGTCCCAAAACCAGCCAGAGGGCAGAAGTGGCTCAGGTAAGAGCAACGTTTTTGTTCTACCACCCCTGTGGGAACTGCAAGTCTCTTGTGTGCACAAGTGTCTTGCTGTCATAACTGGAGTATAAGTATGTTTTGCATGCACAATTAAACCTTCTGTAGAAAAGTCAGTGGACAGGGAAGGGGCACTTATTTGTTTATACTGCGTCATGGCATTGCGTCTGCTTCTCACTCTGCCGCATCATGAGAATCGGGCTTGCTGCCATGGTAACCAAAAAAGGTGCGAAATGTGCTGTAGGCATCTGCAGATGTACATGAAGCATTGTGGCAAGAAGAGCATATGTACTGCATATGGAAAAGAAGTCTTGTATTTTATTTATTTATTTAATTATCAGACTTTCGGCATAACACCTTTGAGCACGAGTGCTCTTTCCAAAGGTTCCATGTCAATATCGATTACATTATATTCACAGAACATAAACTAGCTCAAGTAGAGCCTGGTCTATTGTACATTTTTAAAGAAAAGGACATTAACAGTGCTGGCCCAAGTAGAGCTTGATCTGATTCAGACAATAGAGCAATTAGGATATCAGGAATGGAGTCAGTAATGTACAAAGAGGAATGATCCATGATTAGACAGCACTGTAGGATAACTGGACATATAAGATTAAGCCATACAAGGTAAAGCCTTGTGTGTTTTCCATTTAGGGGTTACAGTCGGGAAGTAGCAGTGGAGTAAATGGGCTACAGGCAATAATGGATGAACATATGAAACATGGGGAAATTAATCATGTACACCAACAGCAGGAGGCTTTCTTTTAAGCTCTTTGTATATGAATTAGAGCTGAATTTTTCATAACCTAGATAATGTCCATATTGGGGGGTTCTGGCATAGGGGATGTCAGAGGGTGCAGGATTTCAGAGGAAAGGGGACACATGGGAGGGGGTTCCTAATTTCCATTAGGAGGAGGGGGGAACAGGCGTGTGTGTGTGTGTGTGTGTGTGTGTGTGTGTGTGTGTGTGTGTGAGTGTGTGTGTGTGTGCAGGTGGGAGATAGTGTTGCTCTATGGGGAGCTGCAGCAATGCCCCCCTTTCCTTTGATTATCATCTCATGCAGCTGTATTGTGATCTGTTGATTTCTGGATTGAAATATCATCCATTTAGGTCTCAAAAGTCTTTTAAAGCATCAAATGAAATTTGGGTTTCTTCTATTCAGAAGAAAAAAACTTGTTCTCAAATAAAGATTGTATCTTTATTTAAAATTATTCTTGTATCCCCCTTTTGTGTTCCCCCTGTAGCCCCTCCCTCACTGTTACAGTTGGAGTCACCACTGCAACAACCTTCCTCCAGAGAGTGGGCAATTAGTTGTCTGCACAGTCAATGTGCTGTTCTTTGATTGGCTGGTGGTGGGGGAGAGGGTGAATGCTGGACATTGTGTGCCCTTCCTCCTGAAGACCTAAGGGCCTCACCTGCATGATGCTCCTCCACACCCCCCGCTAGCCTCAATGTGGAATTATTTGCTTGTGTGCAAACCACGGTCACTCAGGTGACAGCACAATGTGCTACCACCATGCAACTTGAACAACTCAAAGATTATTGTGTATTTAAATGATAGTTCTAGCATTGCTTGCATCACAAAACTTAATTGTAGTACTGTAATAGCTTTCCAATCAGACTGCTGTGTTCTTTGTTCTTCTGTATAAATATTCACGCACTTAATTTATTTAAATGATTCTGTTTTTGTACCCCTCTGCTCCAGCATGACAGATATACCACCTTTAGAATGGATTTACCAGACTTCATGAAGCCATGGGGAGGTGGAGTGACTTTACCATTTGTTTTAGTTTCCACATTTCTTTTTTCCTTGTGACTCCCTAACCTTGCAGTGATGCCAACATTTGGGACAAAGCCCCTGAAGTGAGTGTCCATGACATCTCTCGAGCGTTACGCAATGCGACATCCCTCCCTCCCTCCCTCTCTGTGTCCTGAGTGCTCTGGCACCCATGTCTACCAGTGGCAGTAGTGCTGCAGGGTGCATCTCCCTACCCCCCGGGAGGAGAAAAGTGAAAATGGGGATGCTCAATCATATTTCACCATGGCCGGCCCCCAACAACACAGCCTCGTTCCTGAACCCAGGTTGCCAGTGTTGCGATCGGCAGCCCTACTGCTGAGCTGACGGATTGGCCACACACTTCATTTTTAGAAAAAAAACAGCTGAAGAAAATTCCTTGAGATTTTCAGCTCGTGTAGTCTTTCTGGTCCACAGAGAATAGACAGTGTCCCCTTGATGAAAAATTCTATTTTTAGTTTCTGCTTTTTTTCCCTGCCATTTGTGGGGCTTAAGTAGTGGATCCCAAAGAAGCAATCAAGGCGACATCACTACCAGAGGATTTATCTACTCTATCCCCATAGTTACAGGATAACAAATCCCTTAAATTAGGGATGGGATGAGGCACCAGTGTGCATGCTAGCCTTGGGAATGAGTGATGCTGGAGTGTAACTTTATAAGTCAGCTCCTGCATCGTGAGGGGCTTAGAGTGGCTCGGGCAGCTTATCAGTTTAAAGCTTCCCTTTTTGGTTAATGCTACAGACACGCATTTCTATAAGAGCCCATGGTGGGAGCTGTGCTACACATCCATCTAACAGATCAAAGTCTTGTAACTGTGCCACTCAGGGGAAACTGGTGCCATGCAAAGGCCTAGTTTGCAGACATCTGGCAAGTGGATCTGCCATGCTGTGCTCCAAGGCCTTTAGTGAATATGGGGAAACGATCATATTTAATGCTGTAGTTCATGTGGCAGGGATGATTTTATACCTAGAGTCTTTAACATCACTCTGAATGACTCCTTTTCTCTGATTTTGTACAATGTCCTCTTATTAGAGCTGTATGGAATGCATATTTTCACCAGCGTAATTTCTGCAGAATGACAATTGTGCTTATGAAAAGCTTTTCAGAATTTCTTTTTTAATTCATGCCCTCCTGGGGTATACTATAGAATGCATATGTTAATCCATTGTTGTTCTTGCTGGTTTCTGTTGTGTTAAAATTGAAAATTTAATAAAAAGTTTAAATGCAAAAAAAAATTCTGCAGAATTCTGCAGAGCATTTCAGTGTAAATCATTGCATAGTTTTCGAAGTATTATTTAAACCACAGGATAATTGTCTGCAGCTTACTAATCCATGAAAAACATTCCGCCTTGAAATCTTGGAATTCTACTACTGATGAATTTCTGAGAAATCAGGCAGAACTGTCAGAAATTCCATGGAATTCTGTTCTGTTGGAATGTAAAAATTCCACACTGCACTACCTTTTATCCCAGCTTTATGCCTCCTTTAACATTTTTTTTTAGATCTGAAATAATTAAAGTAGATCTCCATAAAATATGACTTCTCCCAGGCCTTCATCAGTATTCACTGCAGTTAACCCTTTTTGTCCCCGGGCCCAGTTGACCCTCCCTTCATGCCAGTTTCCCCAGCCCCATTACCCTGACTTTCCGAAAGGTCTTAAAACTGTGCATCCACAGCGATTGTCCAGTTTGCGTGCTCATCAGGTGAGGAGCCTCTGGGTAGCTGGAAGTCATCTAGCTGCAGAAGCTTCCTGTGTTTCCCATTCTCTAGCCCAGGGAAGAGCAGGTGTGCAATGCCACCCAAGATGGCCCTATGTATATTCTTATGGTCCTCCCTTCCCCTTATGTGACGGTCCTTGGTTTCCATGCCCCTTTCCATCACTATGGGCCAGGTGAGCACCTTTGCCTCTCAAGGAGAGGAGAGCAGTCTATCCTATCTCACCATAGACAACCCATGTCTGTTCCTGAACCCAACTCGCCAGCGTGGTGGTAGGTTTGGTGACTGAACACCACAACCCTCCCTACCACTGGGCCGGCCTTCATCCGTATTCATAGCTGTTTTTTAAATAGTCATGATTTGACATCTAGTGACTAGGATGAAATACAGTAGCATGTAACAAAAACTGCTTCCTGGCCCTACCACTGGGGACATCGGAGCCAGCTGTAGGCCACAAAAAGTAAGCCATGGCATGGTGATCATAAAATGAGATGCAGTACCACGTAAATGGATCTCGAAAAACTAAACAAACAGCAAAGATCCGGATCGGGGGCTGAAAAGAAGCACAGAATGAAATACCGGTATATTGGAATAAATCTCAGAGCAGCAGTGCAACAAAACTGGACAAAACAGTGTACCCTACATTTTTTCACTATTTAAAGGATTCTAGGTATCTTCCAGTTTTATTTGGTGGTATAAATTTCTAGTTCCACTAAAATCTGAATATTTCATAAATGTTTTATTTCTCAAGAAAAAACGATAGCCACCACATTAAGCTAAGAAAGACCATTGTAGACCTGGTAAGGGTAGGATAAAAAAAAATATAAAAAACTCATGGAACACAGCAATGGAGGTACCTAGAAAAGTAGATTTGACAGGTACACTAATATTTTTATTAACTGTAGCTGACACTAGCTTTTTTTGGAAAAAAAATGTTATTGTACTTTTTCTTTAACATGGATCATTCTTAAGCCATGTTTACACTGCTAACTTCGCAGCACATCAACCTATGCACATGGGTTGATGCACTGCAAAGTCGGCAGTGTAAACACTCTCCAGTGCACCTTAATCCCCCTTTGGATCCTTTTTTTTATTCAACTCCATTGGGGGGATCAGCAGCAGAGCAAGTGAGTTACACGGTGGTGTGAACTCTTTGCTGCGCTCGCTCCACTACAAAGGCTATCTTCCCTTCATCCTCCAGTGAATTCACGGCCCCTCCTCAGAGCGACCTGCAGTGTTGCAAGGGTGGGCTGTCTAAATGGTGAATTGCCAGAGGAGTAGGGAGCACAGCATGAAGGGAGCAGCGCAGATGCTGAAACGCTGTCACCATGTAAACATGTCCATATATGACTCCTCTTATCCCCAGTCCATCCCCTCACTGGTGGCTCCCTCAAGCTCCTCTCCCTTGCAGTTCTGCCTCTTTCATTCTACCTTGCTTCAGGCTGTTCTCTTGCATTGTCCAGCAGCCATCCCAGAATTAATCTCTGTTATAGCTGGCCCCCTCCAAACATCACCTATCATGCAGGGACTGCAACTGGGAAACCACTTTAATTTACCCCTTCTGTAGCTTACAGTAAAAAGGCCCCCTCTCTTTCCAGCATTTCCGTGTCTGTGGGATTCAGACCCTGCACATCAAGTAGCTGGATGGGGGTTGTACTTACTGTGGAGGGGAAACACTCCACTCATGGGGTGGACGGGGTTACCCAGCATCCATGCACCTCACTGCCAGCCAAGTCAGATGTGGCACTGGTATTGGCTTTTAAGGTATCTGCTTGCTGCCAGCACTCCCAACCAGTGGAAGGGTATAACTGGGGTGTCCAACCTAAAGCACTGGGGTGGGGACAGGATAGGTTCATAGGTGCTGAATGAGTTAGGAGGTCAAAGACCTACAATAACTTGCCATTATTTAGTGGTAATACACATATTGTTCCATACCCATATAATTGTCCCAAGAGTTTTTGAATACTTCCATGGATGAACAAAAAGGCAAAATATTTGGGGGTTGGTGGAGTAGAGCATGACAAAAACAAAACAAAACAAAAACCTATGTGTTCTGCACCAGACTACCATGGTCTCAACTATGTTCTGGCCTTTTCTGGGAGCTCATCATCATATACAATTACTCTTGACCTTAACCTGAACACATTCGAGTATGGGTGGAACTGTGAATGTAGATAAGATTTATGAAAAAGCAGAGCAAAAAGGCAAAATATGACTGGCTGAATCACATCATGTGAACACGCAGTAAGAGTTGCGTTACTGCATGGCTGGCTCTTTATCAAATTTAAAATATCTCTTTCAGATATTTTTCTGCCTGAGTGAGCCTATTCATCTGCCCAATAACCCACTCCAAGATGTAGATTAAGATATATCTTATCATTGCCGCACTTCCCAGGTGGTGTGCCTCGTGCTTCACAACTCACCTGGGGTGTATAGTAAGATCTCTCTTACTGCACATCCTGTTGTGGATTATGGTTTGCTGGTACCTCTGTGTAATGTCCCACAGTATGCTGATTATTTGGGGTGGGGGGGATGCTGTAGACTCTGTGGATACTGCCGACCAGATTTGCAGCACATACACATGTACAATCAGGTTGCCCCAGCACATTAAGAACTTAAGGACAGGCATTTCTCCCCCTCCACAAAGTACTTTAAAATTTGCCCCAACAAGTAAACGACCTGTACAAATGTTCTAACAATCAATCTTTATGTTACAGCGGACAAAAAATGTGTGCTATTTGACAGCTGTTTCTACAGTAATGCATGAAGCATTCAGAAATCAAATTTCATTTTCATTTAATTTTTCATTTCATTTTATTAGGGTTGTAACCACCAAGCAAAGCTAATTTGAAATAGTGGCCCTTCTTACACAACATACATACAATTAGAGAAAATATCTATAGTTACATAATATGTACAATCATAAGTACAATGAAAAAAAAAAGAATCGTCAATCATATAAATAACCACAACAGCACTTTTCCTGAGCTAAATTTGAGTCCAAAAACCATTGTTTTACTGCCTTTATCAATAAAGGTTTAGAGTCAAGACGTCAACATTTGGGCGGCAATGTATTCTGATAAAAAGGGACCATTTGACTATAAAAATGCATTGACCTTTGTGTTTTTTTATGGGTACTGTTAATTCCCGTAAAACAGAATTTCTCAAAGATGAATTAACCTTCCTGTCTTGTAGTTTAACTTTTAAATAATCAAGGACCGTTCCCAAAACATTTTTAAATGCTAAAATAAATATGTGCAAATGCCTTCTATTTGCAAGGGAAATCCACGCTAACCATTTATGCAGGACAGTGATATGTCTCTTTGAGGCACCTCAGAATTAACCTGGCTACCCGATTACACAAGGTGTCTAATTTTTGTAATCTGTCTTTAGTAGAGTAGTCACAGAGGACACCTCCATAGTCAAATAACGTGAAAACCTGTACTTGAATTATTCTTTGTAAAGTACAGCAATATAAACAGTTTTGATTGCAATACAAAAGCCCCTCCCTCTTACCAATCTAAGAAATCAGTTTGTCCACATGTTCATTGCCAGTCTCCGATGAATCTAGCCAAAAACGTAAATATTTGTAGGGGTCGGCCTGCTCTAATCAGACCCCATCAGCATCCAGAACAGACATCCCTACAAGCTTTAATCTTCATCGGAGTCCCAAACAACATACACTTTGTCTTTCCTGTATTCAGTTTGAGTTTCAAGTTCTTAAAGTAATCCTGCAATTAATATGTCTAAATGATTCTTATTTAACTTTTCATGAATAAGCAAACATAGGCGTGAAAAGCTGTGTTGCATCATTTTCTTTCTGTGGATGACATTCTCTTTGCTTCTTGACATGGATCCAAAAATGCAGAGTTTTCGCCATGTCACGGTTTGTATACAGAATGCTGAACACGAGCAGCTGACCTAACAGAGCATAGCTCAGAGTTTTGTACACATGCAGTGACATAGTCAAAACTCCAAACTGCTGGGTCCATGAAAAGAACAGTTCAGAAGGATGCTCATAAAAACAAAGCACAATATAGTTTTTGACAAAAACTTTTATTCAGGCACAAAAATATGGATCATTGAGGGGGTGACTATCATTTCTGAAAACAGAAACACTGAAAACAGCTCCCAATCGGGAATATTTCACTGTCCTCTTTAATAGTAAGGAACTTTACACCTCATCAATAGTTGAAAGACAGTACTAACTATTATAGAGAACATCTAATAGCAAGCCAACCTACTGGGATAGAGTTAGTTGATTCAGTAGTTAGGTTCTATTGCTTCCTGATGGTCCTCTAGTATGAAAACAAATGGTAGTGGGGCTAGCCTGGAAGTGTGTGTACCTGTTAATGCAGTTAATTCTAGAGTGAAAGAGGTATAATATAGGTACTACAATGTACTACAATTCCCTTGCACTATGAGAGGGTGCAACAGTTGACTGACTTTAAGGTGTAATTACTTAGCAACACAAGTGTAACATTGTAACAGCTGGCAGGCACTACAATGTACTTAGCTAGTGGTAATAACAGTGACACATGGATGGTGTGAGTCCAGCACTGTTACAGGCCTTGATTGCGTAAGCCCAGAACTGAATTTGGTCCTGCCAGTGTGGGCTCAGTGTCAGCCCTGGTTCTGATGGTGCTGACTCTTCTCCTGATGGTGCTGGCTCAGTGCTGACCCTGGTCCTGATGGTGTTGGCTCAGTGCTGACCTTGGTCCTGATGGTGTTGGCCCAGTGCAACCCTGGTCCTGATGGTGTTGGTCAAGTGCTGACCCTGCTCCTGATGGTGCTGTCTCAGTGCTGAACCTGGTCCTGATGGTGTTGGTCCAGTGCAACCCTGGTCCTGATGGTGTTGGCCCAGTGCTGACCCTGCTCCTGATGGTGCTGTCTCAGTGCTGAACCTGGTCCTGATGGTGTTGGTCCAGTGCTGACCCTACTCTTAATGGTGCTGGCTCAGTGCTGACCCTGGCCCTGATGGTGTTGGTCCAGTGCTGACTCTGCTCCTGATGATGCTGCTGGCTCAGTGCTGACCCTGGTCCTGATGGTGTTGGCCCAGTGCAACCCTGGTCTTGATGGTGTTGGCCCAGTGCTGACCCCGCTCTTAATGGTGCTGGCTCAGTGCTGACCCTGGTCCTGATGGTGTTGGTCCAGTGCTGACCCTGCTTTTGATGATGCTGGCTCAGTGCTGACCCTGGTCTTGGTGGTGTTGGCCCAGTGCTGATCCTGGTCCTGATGATATTGGTGTAGTGTCAACTCTGGTTCCTGATGGTGCTGACCTGGGGTGGGATTTTCAAATTGAATTGGGACTAGGTGCTAATCCGCAGCTGCCAGTGCAATTGTCCGCATAGGTGGCTGCACTGCTGGTGGGAGAGGTGAGCAGCTTGAGTCAGCCAGGGCATCACAAACAACTTTGTTTGACACTGTTTAATCTTTACTGTGGGCATACTTACTTGCAGGTTCCCTTCTGTCCCAGGTGGATGAGTTGGGGGGGCAGGGCAGGACTGGGACACCCGTAAAAGTCACTCTGGTCTTGCAGCAAAGACATGTCTAGTACTACCAAGTGTAGTATTTTGGTGCAGCTGCACCAAAAAATGGCTGCAAGCTGCTGCTAATTGCAGAGCCAGTCACAAATGACTCCACAATAGAAAATACAGTGCATGCGGAAAAACACTGCAGATTTGCACGGTTTTTCCACATGGACACCAAAAACTAACCTTTTTCAAAATCCCGCACCTGGTCCTGATGGAGCTGGCCCAGTGCTGACCATGATCCTGATGATGCTGACCCTGGTCATAATGGTGCTGATTCAGTACTGACTCTAGTCAAGATGGAGCAGACCCAGGCCCTGATTTTTCTGGTCCAGTGCTGACCCAGGCCCTGATAGTGTTTGTCCAGTGTTGATCCTGGTCCTGATGGTGCTGTCCCTGTGCTGACCAAGGTCTTGAAAGTGTTGGTCCAGTGTTGATCCTGGTGCTGATGGTGTTGGCTCAGTGTTGACCCTGGTACTGCTAGTACTGGTCCTGTGCCAATCCTGGTCCTGATGGTGCTGACCCTAGTTCTGATGGTTTGGGATCAAGTCCTGGTCCTGGTCCTGATGGTGCTGACCCAGGTCTTGAAGGTGTTGGTCCAGTGTTGATTCTGGTGCTGATGGTGTTGGCCCAGTGTTGACCCTAGTACTGCTGGTGTTGGTCCAATGCCAGTCCTGGTCATGATGGTGCTGACCATATTCCAGATGGTTTTGGACCAAGTCCTGACCCTGGTCCTAATGATGTTGGCCCAGTGCTGACCCTGGTTCTTATGCTTTTGGTCTAGTACCAACCATTGTCCTGATGGTGTTGGCCCTAGTCCTCATGGTGCTGGGCCATTGTTGACAATGATCCTAATAATGTTGGCCCAGTGCTGACCCTGAGTGTTAGAAGATAGCATATGAAAGGCTCTGCATAGCTGGGATTTAAGGAACATCATGGGTGCAAAGGAATTCTGCCTTTGCTTGTGCCTCCTTCACTTGCAGGGGTGTCAATCAAATTCTAGAAGCTTGCATTACTCAGGGAATAACATATGAAAGGGTGTGTGTTGATTCTGTAATATAACCATAGATGGTGGGGGTTGGGGGTTGCTAAGCCACTTTATTAAGTACCATTTCACGATGTGTCTAAAATGAGTTCCTGAGAAAGAATTCCATCTAGCCTTCACTGCACCTGCTGTGTTTTATTTTTATCTTGCTGCCCCTAGTGCTTTCTTGTAAAAGCAGTGAGCTCAATTCCTGGCAAGAAAGCACAGGTGCTAACAGCTCTTAATTGGTGCTTGGCAGTGTGGTGTGGGCTCAGACCCTCCAGACAGACTCTGGAATGTAAATGAATATAATAAAAAAAAAATTCCCACTAATTATAAAATTGGGTTGATTAAATCTCTTTAAACCCATGCATGGCCGAAAGCTGCATTCCCAGATGCATGCCACCCCACGTGTATGCTCAAACTGCACAACGCTTCCTGGAGCCAAGGCTCACAATGTAATGCCTGAGTTATTAAGGATGTTTGGGAAAGGAAAAATACTGCAGTGTTATTATCTGAGGTTTGGTTTTTAACATTTTGTTATTGCTACTTTTCCTCTTACTCGCTCCCCCTGACAACAGATGTCATCATGTCTGTGTCTTCCATTAGCCAAGCCAAGGGTCTGGCTTGCCTCTATGAGCCAAAGCACAAATGGATCCATGTCTGTTGCAGGCTGCCCTATATGATACTGACAGTGTGCCTCATACGTTGTGCACAAGATTTTGAACATTCCCGCCACTGCACTAACTGTTCAGCTGACCAGTTGGCCCAGTGCTTGCTTTGATCATAACTGGCTCAGCTTGACCTTGGCTCTCAGCTGCTCTTTGAGGTCAAACTGAGCCAGAGACAGGCACTAGGCTCAAGCCAGGATCAAGTCAACCTTGACTTACCCACCTCTATGGGACAGTAGGCATGTAGTTACCTTAACAGCTGAGACAAGTTGTGTCCCATGGTCAACTGATTAGGCATGTGTATATTCCAGTTCTGTTCCATGACTGACTGACTAGGCATGTGTATATTCCAGTTCTGTTCCATGACTGACTGACTAGGCATGTGTATATTCCAGTTCTGTTCCATGGTCAACTGACTAGGCATGTGTATATTCCAGTTCTGTTTCATGACTAACTGACTAGGCATGTGTATATTCCAGTTCTGTTCCATGACTGACTGATTAGGCATGTGTATATTCCAGTTCTGTTCCATGACTGACTGATTAGGCATGTATATATTCCAGTTCTGTTCCATGGTCAGATAACTAGGCATGTGTATATTCCAGTTTTGTTCCATAGTCAGCTAACTAGGCATGTGTATATTCCAGTTCTGTTCCATGGTCAACTAACTAGGTATGTGTATATTCCAGTTCTGTTCCATGGTTGGTTAACTAGGCATGTGTATATTCCAGTTCTGTTCCATGACTGACTGACTAGGCATGTGTATATTCCAGTTCTGTTCCATGGTCAACTGACTAGGCATGTGTATATTCCAGTTCTGTTCCATGGTCAACTAACTAGGCATGTGTATATTGCAGTTCTGTTCCATGGTCGGCTAACTAGGCATGTGTATATTCCAGTTCTGTTCCATGGTCAACTAACTAGGCATGTGTATATTCCAGTTCTGTTCCATGGTTGGCTAACTAGGCATGTGTATATTCCAGTTCTGTTCCATGACTGACTGACTAGGCATGTGTATATTCCAGTTCTGTTCCATGGTCAACTGACTAGGCATGTGTATATTCCAGTTCTGTTTCATGACTGACTGACTAGGCATGTGTATATTCCAGTTCTGTTCCATGGTTGGTTAACTAGGCATGTGTATATTCCAGTTCTGTTTCATGACTGACTGACTAGGCATGTGTATATTCCAGTTCTGTTCCATGACTGACTGATTAGGCATGTATATATTCTAGTTCTGTTCCATGGTCAGCTAACTAGGCATGTGTATATTCCATTTCTGTTCCAAGGTCAACTAACTAGGCATGTGTATATTCCAGTTCTGTTCCATGACTGACTGACTAGGCATGTGTATATTCCAGTTCTGTTCCATGGTCAACTGACTAGGCATGTGTATATTCCAGTTCTGTTCCTTGGTTGGCTAACTAGGCATGTGTATATTCCAGTTCTGTTCCATGACTGACTGACTAGGCATGTGTATATTCCAGTTCTGTTCCATGGTCAACTGACTAGGCATGTGTATATTCCAGTTCTGTTTCATGACTGACTGACTAGGCTTGTGTATATTCCAGTTCTGTTCCATGGTCAACTGACTAAGCATGTGTATATTCCAGTTCTGTTTCATGACTGACTAGGCTTGTGTATATTCCAGTTCTGTTCCATGGTTGGTTAACTAGGCATGTATATATTCCAGTTCTGTTTCATGACTGACTGACTAGGCATGTGTATATTCCAGTTCTGTTCCATGACTGACTGATTAGGCATGTATATATTCCAGTTCTGTTCCATGGTCAGCTAACTAGGCATGTGTATATTCCAGTTCTGTTCCAAGGTCAACTAACTAGGCATGTGTATATTCCAGTTCTGTTCCATGGTCGGCTAACTAGGCATGTGTATATTCCAGTTCTGTTCCATGGTCAACTAACTAGGCATGTGTATATTCCAGTTCTGTTCCATGGTTGGCTAACTAGGCATGTGTATATTCCAGTTCTGTTCCATAACTGACTGACTAGGCATGTGTATATTCCAGTTCTGTTCCGAGGTCAACTGACTAGGCATGTGTATATTCCAGTTCTGTTTCATGACTGACTGACTAGGCATGTGTATATTCCAGTTCTGTTCCATGGTCAACTGACTAGGCATGTGTATATTCCAGTTCTGTTTCATGACTGACTGACTAGGCATGTGTATATTCCAGTTCTGTTCCTTGGTCTGCCAACTAGGCATGTGTACATTCCAGTTTTGTTCCATGGTCGGCTAACTAGGCATGTGTATATTCCAGTTCTGTTCCATGGTTGGCTAACTAGGCATGTGTATATTCCAGGTGAGAAAGCACAGGAGCCACGCGCTCAAAGTCACTGGTATGGATACTGCAGAAAAACAAGGCTACGACAGCAATGCACTCATACACAGCAACAAAAAAAATGGAAGTAGTCTGAATATGAACCGCAGTGGTAATTTATTTCAGCCTGAAAATCACCAATAAAGTGCAGTTGAAAAAAGATCCGGGTGCTTCATGTCGTGAATGTGACACTTCTTCGAAGGAGGGCTAACGTTCCCATTTTTAATTCTGCTGTGCCTGAGTGCACTGTTGTGTTTCTCTATATATGCCAATTGCCATGCTCCAACTGTCTCTCTGGGAACAGTGACTCACCTCCACAATGTGCTCAGCTAGGCCCGGTTTAGTAGTCTCAATAGAGGACTGTTTCTCCAACCAATTAGGTCATAAACCAGTTACGTGCATCCCAATCATGCATCAATACAGGACATGAACAAAATGTATCATGGAGCTTTGTAAAGCAGAAACAGCACTATCTGCTGTGCAAGCTTGGTGGTGCTCTGCACCTGCTTCCTAATTGTTATTCCTGGACACCACCAGGCAGAGGTTTGAATATGATCACCACCTCCTACACTTTTTGAAACAATATGCACTCATGTACACTATTTATTTAACACAGAAACATAGAAACATAGAAGGTGACAGCAGATAAGGACCATGTGGCCCACCTAGTCTACCCCTTCTCCCTACCTAATGCAATACCACAGACCATAGTTGATTTGCAGCTTACCCTCTCTGCCCTATTGTGAGAGTGCTCTTATGTCTATCCCATGCATTCTTGAATTCCCCTACCGTTTTTGCCCCCACCACCTCCACAGGGAGGCTGTAACAAGCAAGCACTACTCTTTCTGTGATAAAGCACTTCCTCGCATTGCCCCTGAGCCTATCCCCCCAGCCTCTTATCATGCTCCCTTGTTCTTGTACACTTTCTTTTATGAAATATGCTACCCTCCTCTACCTTGTTTATACCCCTGATGTACCTGAATGTCTCTGTCATATCCCCCTTTTCTCTCTCTCTCCTCTCCTCCAGGGAATACGTATTGAGGTCCTCTAGTCTGTCCTTATTTGTGTGGTGATCCATGGTGGCGTGGAGTTGGAATAGTAAATAGCACAGAGAATGGAGTTACTTGTAAGAGAGACTGGAGAAGTGGTTGTGATGTGGTTGGTTGGGAAACCAGCCTCAAGCAGGGGTCTTGGGCTTACATGTGACCCTGGGCTTCCAGGGGCTGTGCAACACACTGCTGCTGCATCACTGGTTCAACCCACCTAGTTTTTGTCTTCTTCTATTGATGTCCCTCTTTGTTCTTCCACACGAAGCTTAGAAATGTCTGCTGATAACAGCTGGGCTGTGACATGTTGGTAAAGGCTCCTCCATGCCAAAGACCTGCTATTGACAGTTTTTGCACATGCTGCAAATTTTGTCTTCCCATTTTGCTTTTCATTGGCTCTCCCTTCTTCATCTACTGGGAGAATATTATATATATATATATATATATATATATATATATTTCTGTTTATTGTTTATTCCCCTTCTTGTCTCCAATGACTGACTCCTCCAGCACTCCCAGACGCTATCCTATTGGCTCTCACCTACGTCGGACACCATCCTCCATGTAGTCATGGTTTCCCCCTGGATGGTGACAGTGATATACCCCTGAGCTCAAAGTTGTTAGGAGGTGCTTCAAGGAGGCAAAGCTGTCCCCAGATATACTGGAGTCCTTCGGTGTGGGCATTGGAGTTGTTTTCCACATTTTTCTTGCAACCTCCACTTAAGAGGTTGCAATTTAGGACATTACGAGGTTTGCACATATGATGTGAGGCAATGCCCCAATGAATGACTTCCATCCCTCCCATCTGTCCTTCAGCCACTCGGCTACCTGTGGTCCCCAAGGTGGCAGTACTGTGGAGGACAGTCTCCTCCCTCCCCAGAAAAGGAAAGTATCCGCTGGGTTGTTTAAGCCTTCTCCACCCAGTCAGCCCTCATGACTTGGGTGTATTCTGAAACCTGGGTTATGGGTGTTGTGAGTGGCAGCCCTACCTCTGTGTTCAGAGGCCAGTGAGTATTAATATTATTAAAATATAACAACTGGTCAGCAATTTTCTCTATGGGCTGACTGAGTTATTATTTGCCATTATAAACCACGGGTTATAACGGCAAGCACGAGCTGAGTCACTCAAAAGAAAGCTACTCCCTCATTCGCTAATCCTCCATGAGTGGGGGCGGCTGAACAGTCACCGAAACTTGGCAGCTCCATCTCTCACTTATCGAGGAGCCACCACCTGAGCCACCAGAACTTCTTCGAACTCTGCAGGGTTCTGTTGTTAGCAGCTATAACAGAATCTAGTTCATCTTGTCATTGGTTGAAAAAAAAAACTCTTATCTGGCTGATCCTGCTGTTCATCCCCCACAAAACGTATCGAGGCTTTACACAAAGCGCCAGCTCAATCTCAAGAAAACAGCCAATTGCAACAGCAGTTTCTGGGAGCCATCAAAACTGCAAGTAAAAAAAGTAAATAAATAACTAAAGAGGGACGGACGGACTGTGTGTGCGTGTGCGTGTGTGTGCGTGTGTTTGTGGAACAAATTGCTAACCAGCAATTATAAAAAATAAAAGATGGGGAAGTCTGTTAAGACTCGAATTTAATGGTTGCCCTTGGTGCGGGATGTTTTAATAAACCCCTCGGGCTTTGCCCTCGGGGTTTATGTAGCATCCACCGAGGAACTCGTTCAATCTTTCCACTTCACCCATTCATTATTGTATATATTATTGTTAAAATATTTTAGTTGTGGGATGAAACTGACAGAACTTCTAAACAGGGAGCTATGTCAGTTTGGCTAAAAGTGGCTTGGGCAGGCAACAGTGAAAATCACAGTTGATATCAATGAACTCAACTAGACAACATTTAAAGGGAATCATTTTTTCTTTACATCCATGCAGGCTTTGTGCATGAACAATGATTGTCTCCATTGCACTCTCCCCATTTCATCCACATGTAAAGTTAAATGAAGGCAGTATAGCGCAGTGGTTTAAGGCTCTGAGCTGCAAATCTGGTGACCTCCAGCAGACCAGACCTGGATTTGAATCTCACAGGTTCCACTTACATACTGTGTGACCCTGAGTAAGTCATTTAACTTCCCTGTGCTCCCAGGTTGCGCCTGTAAAAAAGCTTTCAACTTAGTGTGCTACTCCTGGTTAAACAACTAAAAAAAAAAAGTCTGTTCTGTCCTACTGTGAAAACCTGCTTGGCTCGATTTCAGGGGTCCTGAACAAGATCTTCAAGTTCCTAAAGATAATTAACAAGATGAACTGTGGGAAACCATTTAGCTTGAATGTTAGTTTTCAGTCATGTGGACATGAGTGGAAACTGACAGGAGAGAGGTTCAGGAAGCTGTGTGGAAGTATTATTTTACAGAAAGGGTGGTGGAGCCATGGAACAGTCTTCCAGTCAAAGTGGTGAGTGATAAAACCATTGATGGGGCAGAGTTAAGGATATAGTGTGAACTTGGGGTGACAGAAACTGGGAGGAGAATGGAGGGAAGGATGGGGAGGACTTGGATCCTGAAGGGACAGTAAGACCTAGGGTTAAACAGAGAACTCATGCAGAATGGTTGGACCATTAGTCTTTTCTGTTGCCATTGTCTATGTTTCTGTGTTAACCTACTCTTGCAGTGCACCATGGGACTTGATGATGTGTTGGTGCTCAAGGTGTTGTATTCCTGCTTCCTCTGGTTACCCAAATGACCTCCTGACTGCAGCCCATCCTGTACGCTCATTCCGCTTCTTCACTGAGGGCCTCCTAGCAGTTCCCAGGGCCCACCTCAAATCCTCTGGAGGTCATGTATTTGAGGTGGCAGGCCCAGTATTGTGGAACTTGCTGCCAAGACCCTTGAGGGAGGCCCCATTGGTGGAGACCTTTAAACGGGACCTAAAGGCACATCTTTTCAGGAAGGCATATCCAGATTGCTAATACTTATTAAACTGCTGCAATTCTTATGTAAATTTTTTAGCCACTTTAAATTGCTGTAATTTAAATTCCCGACTTTCTTCTTTATTACTTTTCTATCACCAGTATGGTTCTCACACACTGGTTGACAGATAGAACGGGGGCAGAATCAACACAATACTCTTCTTTATGGCTACAAATAGAAGATTTTTTATGTCGGTCTTCTGAGTGTGATCTTAAAGCTCTTGTTTATGTGCCTACTAAGTATATTCCTAAGAACCTTCAGAATACTCCCATTAAGACTACACTTCAAATACATACCCAGATCTGTAATGTTTTCCAAATATCATTAAAAACAGATGTCTCCCAACCTCTTCTTTACAACCCCAATTTTAAGATCGGTAAATGTCCTATTATTCCTCATTTCTGGCCCTTGGGAAACCATTTTAGAGTTGCTGACTTACTCGTGGAACAGAGACTCATGTCCTTCCAGTTAGCACGTCTTAATTTTAACTTACCTACTTCTTTCTGTTTTAAATATTTACAGCTCACACACACACGCTTACTCAGCATTTTGGATCGGGTCTATGGGATCAAAATATGGCTGGACCTATACTATCAACCATCTCTAATTTGTCCTCTTCCCATCTAATTTCTTATTTTTATTGGCTTCTAAGGGATGGTATAGAGAATAAGGAGGTCCCCCCACATTACATTTGGGATCAGATGCTACCATCAACATCATCCACGCCACACTCATGGCCTAAGATCTGGACATAACTTTATCAAGATATAAAATGGCCCAGATACCAGATTCTACAATTTTATGTCCTACACAATTTGTATTATACAACAACTAAATTATACAAAATGGGCAAACTTTCTTCTGATCTGTGTACAAGATGTCATAAACACCCTGGGACCCTATTACATATCACGTGAGATTGTGAAAAAACCTTACCGTTATGGGAGGCAATCAAAACTAAAATTGATCCTCTATTAGGACTTACCGAGGCTTTCAAACCAGAAATATGTGTATTGGGAGATCATAGTGACTATTTCATTGGAAATCAACGAAAACACATGGCATTGATATCACTATGTGCCAAAAAGGTAATTTTAAGGCATTGGTTAGATCAGACTGTTCCCTCTTTTACAGAATGGTTCAAAGAGATACTGTTTGCTCTTCAAGCAGAGAATATCAGTGCTCAAATGGTTAAAAGACCACATCATTATCAAAAAGTAAGGACACCCTTATACACATTGTGGACTATCAAGTGAATGGTTATAGGGAATAGATCATTTCTGAAGAGAATAAAGTACAATTTCTATGACTGGAAATGTGACTCTCAATCATAACAGCAGACAGCTAGAATCTACAGACTTAGGACCTTGCGTACAGTAGGGGAGGGGGGAAGGGGATAGGAAAGAAGGGAGGGGGGGAGGAAGGTTGGGAAAGAGGGTAGATTAGTATAAGTAAGGATATTAGCTTTAATGTATATTTCTCTGAGTTGTGATTCTGTGTTTGACTGATTACATTGTTAACCATATAGGTAAAAGGTTATGCCAATTTTCTACTTTGTCACTGTTCGAAATATCATTATGTAATGTTTTTAGGTCTTACTGGTTTACTGGAATGTTGAAACAACTTTCCTTCCAATAAAGCTTATTAAATTTGAAAAAAAAATTGCTGCAATTTTTTATTTGTGTTTTTATATTACCACTAAATGTTTGCTTTGCCTTGCTTGTACAGTGCCCAGAGCCTACGGGATCGGGCGCTCTAAAAATAAAAATTACTTACTCTCTGATCTTTGATTAACTGCAGTGTCTTTACTTTGTTCTTATCTCATGCTGGCTGACACACTTCATGGAAAGTGCCATTACTATTTTCTGGGGTTGAAGTGTGTCAGCTCTAAATATTACACTACACTGAAAAACATTATCATACTGGGTCTGCAGTAGTACTGTAGGTAAATACATTCTCAAACAGCGTGACTTGCCTTGCAGGACATAATGCAATTATCATATCAAAGGACCATTAGCACCTCATTGACGATGGCCTCCTTTCAAAGCATTTCTTTAAAGTCTGGCACATTTAAATCCCAAGAAATAACAAACTGCTTTCCATTAAGTTTATTAGCCAACTTGAGACAATTACAAAATGCAATCAGAAAGGAAGCAGGGATACAGCAGCTTGAACATCAGCATATCATCAAGTCACATGGTACGCTGCAGAAGTAGGGTAAAGACCTCTGTAATGGAACCAAGCAGGTATTCACAGTAGGACAGAATGGAGTTTATTTAACTTTATATGCGGAAGAAATGAAGAGGGTGCAGTAGATTCAATTATTGTTCAAGCCAACAGCTTCCACAGTTTTAAAGAAAAAATAGTTCATAAGACCTTCTCTTAAAAACAAACAAACAAAAATAAAAAAAAAACAGCACAGTGACGAGTGTGGTAAAGTTTCTTTGAAAACTGTGCTTGCCAAGTATCTGTGATTCATCAGAAAGGTCCAACACCATTGGCTATAGGCTCATTTCGTACCACGTCATTGGCTTACAGCATGACGCTCTTCCAGAATCTCCTTTTTCCTTATGATCCCAATATGTTTGATTTGCATTTTGCAAATAAACATAAAAATTACTTCTTTTTTAATAGAATTTTTATTGAAGTTTTCATAAATAACAGATACATCAAAACATTTGCAGTAAATAACATACCATTATACTATATTATAAATATAAACACAGTAAACATGACTATAACATACAGTATATCTAATTACAAAGTTGATCTTCTAAAGGTTAAATAGCATTGTAACTGTTGGAACAACTATTTTATACATCACTATGTCAGGTTCAATTAGCATTATCTATTATTTCTTAGAAAATGGGCAAAGACCATTCTCTCTTCTGATTGGCTGAGACACTTATTTAGGTGGGCATCTATCAGACAATAGATGCCCACCAAATAAAAAGCCCCAGCCTAAGCCTGATAGCCAGCAAAGTATCTGAGTGCCCAGCACCCTGCTTCCTCATTGGCTGAAGTGCTGTGTACACAATTTCAAACTGCCGCCAATTTTTTCCCTCAGTAAGCGAGAGCCGACACTCAACCCTCATTCTCCACCTGTTGGCCCCAAAACCGCAAACTGACCATGTTTTTGTTTTACTCTTTCACCGAGTGACTGAATTCCCCAACCCCTCACTCATACTACAGTCTTTGTACTTACTGTAATTAGCAACCCTATGTCAGAAAGCAGTTTTTTTGTTTTCTAACTGGTAAAAAATGTGGCACATGCTATGCCCCTTTTTTTCTGACAAACAACTTCCGTTTTTGTTGTTTAAACGACAATCGCTAGCACATCACATGCTAAGCGTTACTAAGACACAGCTTCCCCAGCTTGCTCTGGCTCCACTACCATTGAATCTGTCAGGTACAGTGTAAGTAAGGAATTGGGGCTACTGTTTTTTCAGGTGATAGGGTCATGGGTAGGGGATGCCTCACAGTATAGCCTTGTTACTGAGTGGCAGCTCTTTTTATTAAAACAATAAATAAACAAATAAAAGTGACAAGGAAGCACCTGATTGCACTTCCCGAGACTGCTTCTCACATCTTCTTGTGGAACTGCTGCTCTGCCAAGCCCTTGCCTCTGCTTCTATTTTAAGTTTGTGAAACTCGATAGCCCACTTGTTGAAAGCCTCCCTGCCTTCAGTTCACTTCCTGAATGTGCAGCTCATCCTGCTCATTTTCGGATCTGCTGTCTCTTTTGATGGGATCGATCGTTCTTCTCACTACCCCCCCCCCCACCATGTGGCATGCAGAAGCTGTTTAAAAAGAATGGGAACCCTTTTCTCTGCTTAGTTTGCCCCCTTCATCCATCCATGGCACCAGCATGCTGAAGCTATTTACAAAAAAAAGAAAGAAAAAAAGTGCCCCTAGTGCCATTACATTCCGAGTGCCATCTGCTTAAAAGAGCTCCTCTTCCCGACCATGTTCCATGACCCCCAGCTATGTGCACTTTGCGATTGCGATCGCGATCGCGGTTTCTTTTTCTTGCTCATTTTGACTGCTATTGCAACAGCACCTGGTCCCAGTAAAAAAAACAGAATGTGAAAGTGTTGGGGTCAGACACAAATCCTTCAGTGCTGACTACCTGTTTCAGCACTATGACCAGGCTGAATGTGTTCAGTCAATTCACCATCTGGATAGTGGTCTATCAATTAACAACAGGAATTCAATGACACACAAAAAAAGCTACAAGTACAGTGGCTCAACTATAGCAAAAATTCCTAAGCAAAAAAAAACAAAACACATTGTAATGCAGGCGGAGGAACTATTTTATTACAAAATGAATGAAACACTTAAGAATTTTAACATTTAAACATGAACATTATATTTTTCACACATATATAATACATTGGCCCATTTTCTAAGCGCAATAATACCCTCCAGGGTGGGCGGTATGGGCAATACCGGACCTTCCAGGGGCTATAAGGCCCTCCGCCTGCTGGCGTCGGGCCTCATTACGCCCCTGGGTGGTCTGATGACCCACTCACCCCAGTATTAATTGCTTACATAATCAACAGTCACTTAAAGCAGCGGTATTAGATAATCAGGAAGTGAACAATTTCCAGTTTTGTAGCACCACAGTAAATATGGCTGCTGTTACCTAGTACTGCTGCTTTCAATGTGGTGGGTGGCAGAAATGTAAACAAAAACAAATGGTAATGGAGCAAATTATGGGGCGATAGTACAATGCCAGCGAGAAAGATTACCAGGTACATGCTCAACAGAGCAGAGAGAATAAACTGCTGCAAAAGCACCATTTTCTTTTATCTTGCACTGCTACTTTAAAGTAATATACATCTAATAGTTATCACTTTGAGTGTAATATATTTTTTCATGAATTGTTAAGAAGTGGTGCCAATATTTTCTCAAATTGACTAAACTAGGGGGCCGTGGCACAAAAAGATGCCTACCAGAGAAGCCCCACTGTGAAAAACTCTAAACTCTTTAAAAAATACAATTTAATTGTGGCAGTTCGATACCAAACCTATATGTAAACTGTATCTAAATATGTACTTAAAGTTTGTATGTTTTTACTATGGGAGACTACAGAGTACACATATATACAGTATATTGAAAAATACTGTGTTTTGTTTCTCTGTTTCCCATAGTCCAGTTAAAAGTTTTTTCAACAGTGAATGTCAATGAAGTGATTTTTTTTTCAATTAAAGGAGAACTGTCAGCACTAAGAGCCCCACGCCCAAGTGTGGGGCTGGTCCTAACTCACACTTTGTGTATAAAAACATATTACTATTTACTGCAGTATAGTAGTTTGTATCACACTAATTCTGTTGACTTGCAAGCTGACTTTTTCTGTAACAAAAAATCCCAGAATTCCCTGCTGCTGACATCACAGGATGGCTGCAGCAGTGGAAGATTCAATAGCCGTTAGCACTGCACATGTTAGACTTTTATGAACTCTGATCTTTTGTTCGATGTTCCTGCTGTCCTCACTGGGCTACATACAGTTACAGGTGACTATGCTTAGCCCCAGGGGAACAGGTGAACTAGCAAACAAATGATCGGAGCTTGTAAAAGCTCTAAAATACATTGCAGGCTATTGAATCGCTACCTGCTGCTGCCCTCATCTGTACATGTTAGACTTTTATAAACTCTGATCTTTTGTTTGATGTTTCTGCTGTCCTCACTGGGCTACATACAGTTACAGATGACTATGCTTAGCACCAGAGGAACAGATGAACTAGCTAACAAATGATCGGAGCTTGTAAAAGCTCTAAAATACATTGCAGGCTACTGAATCGCTACCTGCTGCCGCCGTCATCTGTACACATTAAACTTTTATAAACTCTGATCTTTTGTTTGATGTTCCTGCTGTCCTCACTGGGCTACATACAGTTACAGATGACTATACTTAGCCCCAGGGGGACAGGTGAACTAACAAACAAATGATTGGAGCTTGTAAAAGCTCTAAAATACATTGCAGGCTATTGAATCGCTACCAGCTGCTGCCCTCATCTGATGTCAACTGCAGGGGATTCTGGGATCTGTAGTAATAGAAAATGTCAGCTTGCAGATCAAAAGAATTAGTGTGATACAATCAGCAATACTGCGGTAATGCTGCAATGTTTTTGCTCAAAGAGTACAAATTAGGACCAGACCAATACTTGGGTGTGGGGCTCTTAGTGCTGACAGTTCCCCTTTAAGGCTATGCAAACCAAAGATGGAACTAAGACCTCTTGAGTACCAGACACTAAGCTAGTCAGCTGGTTGCAACTTTACATGGCACACTTATTTGGATTGCCTATGTGCCTATGCCTTTGTGCAGTTGACGGTCTTATTTTGAAATTCTGGGTATCAGTTAACTTAGGTTAATTGATTTCAGTGTTGTTGCAGTTCCTCAAGTGTTGTAACACAGAAGGAGAATTGCTAATGGATACCTGCGTGCATCTTGATCTTGAAAGTATGATTGTAACTTTCACCTCTATATGGAATTGTACTACTTTTGATTAAAATTAATAAAAGAACATAAAAAAATGACTGAGCTGGATCTAAGTTATGAGTAAACTAGCTTTTAATGAAAGGATGAGTCATATTGCTTAAGAAAATTTAATAAGAATGATTTCATGCCATTCCATTTCGGAGTGCTTGCATGCAAACAGGTTCTTCCTTCCATAGAGTTCATCTGCCGCAGACGCTAACTGTAGTCATTAGGTTGTGGCAACACAATCATTCCTATAGAAACCAGCTGCATTTGATGCTACAAATGGCCAATTTAAAATGAAATGCACTGCATGTGGCTCTTTAGGTTTGACCAATCTGTGGGGTGCCCTTTAAATAGTTAAAAGTGACTGCAGATGATTGGACATAAAAAGTCCAACAACTCAAAGATGTGTAATTTCTTTTACAGATCTTAGTTCTGGTACAGCCTGAAAATATATCTAACATTTACCACATTTCTTTCACTGGGTGTCTGACTTGACTCTGCGAGCCTCAGCCCTGCCCCCATGACCCCAAACCTAAGGTCAATACATCAGTTTGAACTGAACTGGCAAACAATTCTATGGTGCAGAGTCGAGCTTGACCTGGCTTTCCAATCAGTGGTCACTTAGGCCTGTTGACCACTTTCTATTTTGGGTCAATGGGTGGTGGTAATGTTGTGTCATCACTGCCCTGTGCCGATAAAGGGCTTCAGGTCATGTCAAGATAAATGGATCAGTAGACACACTGCTGGGGTTTCCAGCCAGCCCTAGCGGTCACCACAGACAAAGCAAGACCCTGTGCTATGTCAAGTTTGGTGATCTTTTTACAGGAACATGCTAAAAGTGAGCCCCATGAGACCATTTTGTGTCTGGTAGCCCATGGGCTTGGCACTGTGAGATGATTTTTTTTCCCAATCTTACTAAAATTGTTGCCCAGGATAAGTCCCAGAATAGCTATGTAGATCTAAATATTTCACAGGAACTCCCCATTAATTTCAATGAGACATCCTGTGATTTATCTGTAAATATCTATAGACTTCCTAGGACATAGCTCTGGCTACCATTGTACAAGAAAGCAAAGCCAAAAATGCCAAGCTACCAGAAGATCAACTATGGGGAATGTGAGTAGTTGTGGGCCAAATATTAATTATGATGACTTAGTCGTGCAGACTTGCTTAGCTCACAGTATTACACAACATTGACTGCACATTTTGTTTAATTTGTGTATTTTCGAAAACCTGCTTTTTTGTAAAATGTGCAATGGGTCACTTATGCACAAAATATGCAAAAGTGCAAATTTATTTACACAAAAAGGACATGCTTTGTGAATTTGCACGTTTTAAGAATGCAAAATTACTTACTTTAAAAAAGGACAGAAGTATCTATGTAAACTGTATGAAACAGAATCCTCTGCTTTTGCACAG
Organism: Neoceratodus forsteri; assembly: GCA_016271365.2. NCBI lineage: Eukaryota > Metazoa > Chordata > Ceratodontiformes > Ceratodontidae > Neoceratodus > Neoceratodus forsteri. The sequence goes on from JADMNL010000022.1 coordinate 450,754,642, forward strand.
CACTAAATGTGAGGAGTCATGGCTTGAGACCATACAGAGCTAGAGGCAGGCATGTCTTAACCAAAAACAGTGAACCACAATGTTGTAAATTTCACCTTTATGTTTTTTTTTTTTTTCTGAGAGGATATGGAAGGGACAGGAAGGCAGAGTGGTCTAGTGAACTAGAGCGCAGAACTGGGAACCAGGAGACATGGGTTCAAATCCCCCCAACAACTAAAAACTTGGCCACACTCCAGATTAGACAGGGTGCTCGGTAAACACCAAACTAGAAGAACCACCGAGACCTAGCATACCTACAGTCCAATGTGGCTTTATTACTAAAGTGCCATTAGTGCCACCAGTACAGAAGGTGCAAAGTTATAAAAGCTACAAACCGACCTACCAACAAGCTCTGGTGCTTTGAGGCAATTTGGAATGTTGGAATACTTGGTCTCTGTGTTTCTTCAAATTCCACCATGTCACTTACTGTGTGACCATGTGCAAGTCAGCTGATCTCCCTATTCTTCAGACCCTCCCAGTTATAAGATTAGGTTGACATAGGACCACCACACTCCACCTCACCCACCTGGAAATTATATGCTGTATTTCCTCTGTTGCTATCCTGAGTGTACAGAGCATAGTGTTTATAGAAACAAAAACAGGGTGCTGCATCAGTGTATGAGCTTTAAATGAAATTATTAAATGGCTTGGCTGAGCAAAGCAATCTGATTAGTCAAACCTGGTCACATGGCAGTGCATTCATTTCTCATTACTACACAGTTCAGATTTAACTTTCTTTTTTCTTTTTTTTTTTGATTTGTAAAACATTTTATCAGCACAATAAAAAACACTCCTGGGTGTGCAGTAATGCCATAAATGACTGCACTTCCTCATTGGCCGAAGGCACTCAGCTGTGCCTTGTGCATCACAACCCACCTGAGGGCATGTGATAATTAAGCATTACCATGCACCCTGTTATGTATTATTGCTTACTAAGAAATAATAAAATTATCCTTAGCCAATCAGGATTGTTTATCTCCAAACATTCAAGGTACTCATTTAAGTTAATAGCGCCTCTGACGGATATGTCTTATGGTATAAGTGATTCCTCTCATGAGGTTAGGGTGAAAGGTTTGCCCAAACCTCATTTGAGCAGTCTCTTATACGTAAGAGACTGCCATCAGAGGCCGTATCATCTTATTAAAAAAAATCACTTGAGTTTAGCTCAAGTGATTTATACTTAGTATACAGTTGTTTTACAGCTGCCTGGGCAGAGCTCTGCAGATGTTTTGCAAGCTCTAGGAGAGAGAAAGGGGACTGTGGAAGCATGTGACTGGATTCCTCAGTTATGTGCTTCCACAGTGCTGCAGCAAGATTCCAGTAATCTGCCATCAGTGCGCCCCTCCCATCCATGGCTGCTCAACCCTTCCCCCTGTGGGGGTACTATTTTTTCTGCTCATCGCTTCCGCTGTTGTGGGCCGAAATAAATTGCCCGCCATGCCCAAGGTGGCTGCTGCGAGCTTCGTGCACATGCGTACTTCTTGCACATGGGCACCTATGTCACAGCAGCCATCTTGGGCACATTGGGATATTTCTCATGCATGTGTAGTGATTATTGGTCACTGCACATGCGCAAGACTTGCAGAAGTATGGCATCAGCTGCAGTGGGAGCTCCCAGTACTCTTTCACTCAAGCTCACCGCTCTGCAGTAGCGGTAGTGGCTCTGATCAGAGTTTGTTTTTTATTGTGCTGTCCTCCCTCCCAGTGCTGAAATGTAGTGCTCCCTCCAAATGCTGCTGCACGAGGACACACTGTATACAGCAGAAGAGGTACAGTGGCTCTGCATGCTGAATGGCTGAAATCAGGTTAATGTTTTATATAAGCATAAGAGGGTGTCTCATACATGGCATTCTGAAATTGTCAAGCTCAAGTTCAGATGGCGAAGTCCATTTCCCACAAAAGGCATTCTGTAATATCCTGCAAAGTAAAACATTCTGATTTTAAATTCAAATAATTTTTTTTAAGCAAAAGATCTTAAGCATGATTTATAATGTGTTTATATTTATTTATTATTTATTTGAAAATTGGCAACCGGGAAAAGCACACTGAGCCAAGGCTCATCTCCAGGTGTGACCTGGGAGAAGGGAACAGGAAGTACAATAAAACATAGACTGTATCAATGATCAGTACAAAGCGAAGTGCAATCACAATACTATTTGACATGGTACAAGAGCAACTAAAAAGTAAACGGAGCTAAGCAAGGTACAATGAGCAGATTTGATGTGCAAATGTGCAAATAGAAAGAGCAGAGCCAGTGGAATGATGGCAATGCATATATGGAATAAGGAAGAGCCTGGTACAGGCTGAGGTAGAACCCAAGAGGAGGCCCAGCAGCAAGGATGGGAGGGACTCTGACAGGGGAGGGACAGGGAGAGAGCAAGCAGGAGCACATGGGGACTGGGAGCAGTTTCAGCTGGTGCCTAAGGGAGCCGGGGGAGGGGGAGAGATGAGGAGAGGTGGAGGGCAGATTACAGAGGAGAGAAGCCAGTAGGAGAAGGCTGACTGCCCAGCAGCTTAGTGAGTGTGGGAAATGGTGAAGGTGCAAGGATCTCTGGAGTGGAAGGAGTCTGAGGCAGAGGGAATGGGAGAGAGATGTACTGCCACTGAGTATTTTATGGTTATAAGAGTTTCTTCACAAGTCCTTGGTGTGCTAGAACTGTTCAACTTTACTTCAAAGTTCTTTCACCCAAAGAACTCAAGAATGCACTTTCATAACCATTAGAGGCACAAGGACTGTACATAGAAAGATAAATATAAGAGTTCCAATTACTTACTTTATGCAAGCCATTTTGGTGCATAACACAGGAAAGGGTTAATGCAGTTATTGGTATTCAGACCCCTTGTCTGTCTGGGTTAAACTAATACCTAGATGACACACCACAGCTTGGGACACTATCTCATTTTTATAGACAGAAGCTCTTCCTTTAATCTCAAGTTTTGCCCAGTGGAGGATGCAAAATGTAAGAGAGTTCAACAGCAAAAGTTCAAGGGACAAAACTTACATGAGCTGGGCTGCAGTCAAGTAGGCACAGCCCTTCACATCTATTACTTTGTAGTAAAATTATATATTCTGGGCATTGGGCCATGCTAATATTAATTTCACTTACAGTAGAACCATCTTTATTATGTAGTAATTCATTTCCATGGGATTTAATCACTAAAGAAGGGTCCTGCTACCACATCATCCTAAGTAATGCTGGAGTCTCTCCTGGGTCATTTCCAACAGAGTGGGAGCCCTGCCAGGTTTTCAATAATTGTGGCAATAAGCCACTGACGAATCCCCCGATGACCAATTTTACCTGCAGAGTGCTAGCTTTTACTTATCTTCTGAACAGATTGTTGGCAGAGTGTGTGTGCATTACGCTACAGCTGGGGGTTGTTTATGCTTGGCACAGATACAGCACGATACAATACAGGTTTAGGTTTTAGAAAATCTTGCCTATAAATGTGTCTCAAACAAAATGATTCAGATGGGAGAAAGGAGCAACAACATTAAACAAAATCCGCAGCAATATAATACAGGAGAAAAGGATTTAAAGCACAACTGAGAATGTGACAGTAGATGCGATTATGTAGGGGCGCTAGTGCTGCACACTGTACTACTGCGTGATTGATAGAATTAATCAACGCAACAGCATTTGTCAGCACTACTGCATGTCAGTAAACAAATCAACACTGCAGGGAACTGAAACAGCAAAAACAGCGGACTGATGGTGGAACTTAATTTATTTATTTATTTGCTTTTGGTAACCGGGTAAGTGCGTTAGGCAACATAACCTGCCTATTTTCAGGCACGCCCCAGGACAGTACAATAGGTCAATACAGCAACAGCAGAGTTAAGACTGATAGATGTGGAGAAATAAGTGGGTTCTGAAGGAGGGACTTCAAGAAGGAGAGAGGTAGACTGCCAGGGGAGTTGCCAGCCCATAGCTGAAGACCTGGACCTTAATTTGCATTTTAAAAGTTACAAAGCTGTGCCTTCTCAGGTGGTCATGAACCCAGCCCTCCCACAGGGACATTTGCAGGCCTTAGCTTTCTAAAACTCCACCCTTTTCATATCTCTCAACTGTCCCTGATTATGTGGGATGTCCCTCATTTTACCCCTAAAATCGCTTTCCCTTAAGTGTCCCTCAGGAAAAGGCGCTGTACACTCAGAGAATGTACTTTAAATTCAGCTTTTTAAAGGAGAAAGTCATAACATTCTAAGATGCTAAATGAATACTAAACGCTGTACAAGTAAATGCAACTGTTTCCAGTGTTCTGAGCTTGTAACTCCATGTTTGAGGATGTGTCCCTCATTTTGATTGTTTAGGTCCCTCATTTCAATGACAGAAGTTTAAGAGATGTGACCTTATTTATTTAAAAGTTTTACCAGGAAGGTTATACTGAGCTGGTATCATTTCATTTCAGATGCCACGAGGGCAGTGCAAATACAAAGTGCAACCTACAAAACTGCAATAGTATGAAAACTGCAGTAGTATGGAAATTAGTGTACCCAAACATGCAAATTAGGGGCAATGCTTCTGAGCAAAACTATTACCATAGTTCAAGTATATTTAATGTATAAAATCAAATGATTTAAATCATCATGAAATCTATTGTATAGACATGATCAGACACAATAAAATTAAATATACGTCACTCAGTTACTACCTCCAAGTTTATATGTCCTTATTTTTGCCAATCTTGCTACAGCATTTACAATGGCAGCATTTGTTGGAAATAATAAATATCCCATTTTCTTCCTTGTGGTGCAAAATGTCTTGTTATAAAACAGTGGTTTTATTTATTTTTCTCTTTGCTGACATAATGACTTACGGTCTAGGATTATATGTTACGCAGTGATATAATTCTTCCCTGCAGACACATTCTTTAATAACATATCCATTTTCAATGGCTGCAGTATCTGGTAGATAACATTTCAGAATACCCAATCTAAATGAACAGAATAAATAAAAATATTACAATAAATAAATGAAAGGAAGTGTGGGCTGAGATGCTCATGGGTCTCCTTCCAACAGTTGTGAGGCAGAAATGAGGTGCAGAAGGAAAGCTAGAGTTGGAGGAACAGAGAGTGGTCAGCAATAAGAACCAAGAGATATCAAGGGGCAAAGCCAGGAGGAATTTTGAAAATGCAAATGTAAACGAAGCGTCTGCACTGTTGTTGGCCGAGGGGGAGGGGAGCTTTCTGTGTCCTGTATTACTATTAGTGACTGGATAGTATAGAAGAGTGGAGCATCGATTTTGGATGATGAATGGCACTATGTACAGTAGTTAGCATGCGTTGAAAAAGAAAACAGTACGCACTTTACTAACACTCCACTGCTTTTAAAGGGTAGATGATGTACCAGTGAGCATTTAGATGGGCCGCCAACACATCTTGCAACACTCACGCTATTGTATTTACAGAAAAGTGACCCTTTGGCTAGTGAGACCCCTAACTACATCCCTAACAGGGTGCATGCCTCCCTGGGTTTCAGCGTGGTATGTGGAAACCCTTTACAGTTCTAATTAGAACCCCGAAAGAATTATTGCCTTTAAACCTAGTGGATTGCGGGCATTTGTAAACTAAAATCAATATGCTGTTGCGCTGCAGTAGTGATATCACTACTGCAGCACAACGTAGAATACCACCACACAGCTGCTTTCCTCTAGCTAACTGAGCTGAAATCTATTTGTTTTTGTATCATATTTTTTTAAAATCTGAATTTACAGAAACAGTAGTAGCTGCAGCTGCTAACCGTATATTGAATCAATAATTTGAGCCTGCCACTAACCCTCAAGTGCCTCCCCCCAACTGCCAGTTCACTGAAAGGAAGTGGCATATCTGAAATGGACATGGATGCCCATACACTATAAAAGATAATGTATGAGCATCCATACGTAGACAAGACTGAGTCTTCCTCTCAAGTTTTCAGTGGCAACCAGGGAACCTCTCGATGCAGACACAGGTTTGTTGTATATGGCTGCCCATAGATCAACTTGTATGTAATTATTATGGTAACATAAACTTAAAATGCAGCCACCTTTATGCTGTGTGTCTAAATTGTAAAGCACTCTAAATTTTAATGAAGAGCACTGTATAAAAATAAATCCTGTCCTATGCTATAGTACCCAGTCTTAGCCTAGCCAAGCCTAGCCTGTTCTTTATTATCCTACCCTAGCCTATCCTTTGCTTTCTTTTCTATCCTATCTCAGCCTAGCCTATCCTTTACTATCCTATCCTTTCTAATCCTATTGTTTCTTTTATTATCTTATCCAATCCTATCCTATCATCCTATCCTAGCCTATACTTTATCTTATCCTAGCCTAGCCTAGTTTTAATTATCCTATCCTAGCATATCCTATTATTTATTATCCTAGCCTAGCCTTTCCTAGCCTATCCTATTCTAGCCTAACCTAGCTTTTATTATCTTAGCTTAGCCTAGCCTATCCATTATTATCCTGTCCTAGCCCATTCTATCCTATTCTTTAATATCATAGACTATCCTATCCTTTCAATTGACTAGAGAATACATTTGTTTTGTTAATTTTTAGTTTTCCTTTCTTGGGATTTTTAACACTTCTTGGTGGCCTATCCAAGAAGTTTGTATAAAAATCATTTGACTGCCCTCCCACCTTGCCAAGACCTTTGTTTATGACATCATTGTGCCTGCCATTGCAATGCACTGTGATATCTAAACAACGTTTGTGAGGGTCTACTGGGGAATGTCAGATGATTTTTGACAGTCAGTGAAATAAATGTCCTATTATTAGGAGGCAGTATAGTGCTGTGGTTTAGGGCACTGATCTGCAAACCTGGAGACCTGGGTTTGAATCCCACAGGCCCCACTTGCATACTGTGTAACCCTAAGCAAATCACTTAACTTCCTTGTGCTCCCAGGTCGCACTTGGAAACAAGCTTCAGCTTAGTGTGCCTTTCCTGGTTAAACAATTTCCCCTTTCCCTTATCTTAAATATTTAGTACAGCAATAAGAGAAAGTGAATAAAGCTATAACTCTTAAGCATAATTGTTATAATAATATTGTTTTTGTGTTGTAATAGCTACTACCTGTTTTAAATGCATGCTAATTATATGCAAATGACTAATTTATATTAAAAAAGCACTCTAGAGGCTATTTTAAAGAGAGATTCTTTTGGTTCTAAACTTTAGAACCAGCCAAGCTCTACAGGGTTCTTTTTGCAGAACTGGTTCTGGACATCCCTAGTCCTAGTGCTTTTGTAGCTGATCAGTAATGGGACTACTGTAGTCAGTAAAGCAGAGAAAGATTACTTCGAAAGTGAGATGGCCGTAAGCCCTGGTAATAAAACACAATGATGTCTCCTCACATTAAGGCAGCATTCAGGAGACCCACTTGGGTTACAATTGGAGTCACAGTGTATGCACTCCCCTCCCCCAGCGTTTTTGTTAATACTGTGCTCAGCAGTGGCAGGGAACAACACAAAGTCACCAGCGCCTCTACCTGCTCCAGCACTGAATCCTAACTTCATTTTACAGACACAGCAAGTTCTGTTTGGAATTCAGATTGCTGAAGGGAGTGTGAGACAGATTTGTGAAAGATGCAGCAGTTGGGGGGTGGGAAGAACGGCCACTCTGAGTCCTATGTAGGATGTGCCGGGTGCTCAGTACTGTTGCTTTGGGGGATCTGTTTTATTGCTCTATTTCACATCATGAACAACTGGCACATTCTTATAAGTGCTACAGCTCCCAGAGACATTTTAGACAAATTTGCATCACATCAAGGTACAAGCAGCAGAACTGCTGTTTTTGATTGATTAACTATTGCAGTGATTTCTGCCAGTCTGTCACTTGATAAAGAATGTATGGGATTGTAAGAAATGGAAAATGGATTTGATATGTGTGTGTGTGTGTGTGTGTGTGTGTGTGTGTGTGTGTGTGTGTGTCTCCTAGATTCACTTGCAGCAAATTCCCTCTCTTATCCAGGTAATACTATCCCTGGTTTCTTTTTTCCTGTCATGTGTTTTCTGAATCTTCTTCAATGTGAGGTCCAAGACGAGCAGTGCTATTGCTAGCTGGGGTGGGGGTTACAACAAGGATATCTGGGTTATTGCCTCTTGCTTTACTTTATTATGATTTCAGCAGTGCTGCATACGTGAAACAGGCAGTCAGTGAAAAGCATCACTGTCTAGATGTGAAAGGTTGCAACTGGCAGAGTACTGCAGTGTGAAGGAAGAGTACCAGCCAAGAGTCCTCTGGTGGTAATTGTTGAGACTGCAATGTATGAAGTCAATGGCTCAGTCTAACATCCTAGCTAAGGGAGGATTTTTCTTTAGCTGAGTGGTTACAGCTGCAGACTTCAGTACTCAGGGTCTCAGGTATGTTTACAAGCAAGTGCTGAAGGTGTATCCGCCCACATAGAGGGGACAGACGTAATAGACAGACTTTGTTCTGGTTCAGATATAGGGTCCTGAAAGACCTGCATTAACTAAGTAATGAGGCATGACAGGGTGTGCGTTATTGTGGGATAATGGCACGCCTTGGGAAGTGAGGCATAAAGCAGTGCCAAGTGCCTTACACACCCCAGAAGTGCCATTATCCTAAATTATGCACACCCTGGAGTGCCTTACTGTGATTATAAAATGGGTCCTCTGATCTGTATTTTAAAAACTGAGTAATGAGGTCCGGAAAGTTATGTATTTTTGACCTGTGCTGTGCTGGAATAATGCATGGTCATGATCAAATCTGACCAATCACAGGCCTTGGCTTCTGCTACCAGTTATATAATCAAAAAGCTGGGCATTGACACTATTATAGACATTTTGGAATGTGGGGTGGGTTAGGGGATGTCATTATTAAAAAAAAACACAGCTGAAGTTTTTTGATGGAAATCTAAGTGATTAGTAATCCTTTAGAGATGGTTTGATGAAGTAAAAGCAACATTTGGTATCTAATGCATAAAAGTATCAACCAGGTCCCAGTGATTTAATGTATAAACAAAACAAAGGCTCTCATACATGAGAATTTGCACTCTGCTACCCATCATTCTTTGCACTGGGTTTGGAGTGTCAGGTGTATGCAGTGGGGGGGAGGGGTGAGGAGGAGGGAGACACAGCAGACAAATTGGGCACCTTTTTTCCTCCCTGTATCCTTTTCACTGGTTCTGTGCATGCTCTTCTTGCAAACTGCCTCTCTCATATGCTAAGCAGAGTCACAAAAAGCAGTGCACAACAAAGAAGAGAAATGCTACTCGAAAAAAAATGAATTTATTCAACCAAAATTACAGGATCACACAGCTCCTGACACCTGTAAGTTTGGATTGAATAAATTATTATTTCAAGTGGCATTTGTCATACCTGTTGTACACTACGTTTTGTGAGTTGCATTTGGAATGTTTTGCCTATCAGCCACAACACTGGTTTGCTTTTTAGTGCGCCCCTCCTTTTGTCTGTTTTGCATTTCTCTCTTGTATGCTACTTTCACGTATACTGAAGGTGTGCAAACAAAATACGTGTTATCATTGTTGGAGCAGTTACTGCACATAAATTGCTGGAATTGTCCTTACTGCCTCCTGTGGGTCATTTGTAATATGCTTTGACTAACTAGTCTTCCAAGAAATGTGTAGCTCTGACTATTAAAATGCAAAATGGTCAGACTGCATAGCATGTATCTTTTTCTTAGTGAATAATAATAGAAATTAGTGGGTTTCCTATGAATGTAACTATAAAGTTAGTACGTTCAGAAATAACTCCGAACAGTCTGTGGAACGTCAGTAGATCTCTGAGGATCAAAGGTCAATTTACTGTAGGTATAAATGTGTAATGCTGTGCATAATGCAGAACCCTTGAGATATATGTCTCCTGGCATAGGAAGGAATTACCAGACATTTATATCACCATGTTTTAACAAAAAAATCTTGTTTTAGCTGCACTATGCAGCCTTAAAGAGGATCTTCCCCAGTCCTTTTGACTTTCATGCATAAATTACCCCTTCTTGCATTGATTCTGGAATTGTATTTCATTACTGTCCACTGCAGTTAGTTTTTGCATTCTGATCTGCTAAAAACTGTAGGGTGTACCAGAGCTTCTACAGCAAGCCTGGTGTTGCTGTGGGCCCAGGGTTGTACTGCTGACATCACTATAGGGCAGAGCCACTTTCACAAAAAAAAAACAAAAAACGAATGCATTCCTAATAGGGTGCTTTGGGGAAGGGGGAACACAGTATGTACACTGAGTACTGGTAGGTTTCCCTTGCAACATTGTTGCAATTGCATGGTACTGCACAGTGTGAGTCACTCCTCTACCCTATAGTGATGTCATCAGGAGCTAGCAGCCCAGCAGCTGAACAGCAAAGGCAAGTGAAGCAGGGCTTAAAAACAAATCCCTATTATGGAAGGCAGAGTAAACCTTGGCCAAAAATAACAAATTCACACACCTTTTCAGGTCTGGTACTGCATATAATGACTACAAGCTGTAACTTTTTGGACCATCATGAAAGGTCCTCTTTAAAAAGGGGGACAGTTGATGCCTATGTGATTCCTTTTAAACACTGACCTTTTTTTGACATGTTTTGGTCTGTGATGTCTAGGATCCAGGATGCTGTATATCAGCATCAGTGGCTCAGTAAGTAGCACACTCACCTCTGGGGCCGGAAGATTGTTAGGTTGGGGGTTCCAGCCCAACACCAGCTTCTTGGAGTAACACCCATAACTGACACCGTAGTGTAGTCCTTCAGATGAAACATTAAACTGTGGTCCCTTCTGCCCATCTCAGGTCACTGGCCAGGTGGAAGTGGAAGTAAGATACCGTGGCATTTATTGATGAAGAGCAGGAGAGTTTCCTTGGTGTCATGAGCAACATGTCCCCCATCAGTAAAACTGGTCCATGCAACCCATCCTGCAGGACACACCTGGAAACAAGCTATAATAACTTAGTGTGCCTTATCTGGTCACAAATTACAAATTAAATATATACATATATATATATACACACACATAGTGAATACATTTGATAATTAAATCAAGTTATTTTGAGATAAACGTTTCCATAGATAACATGTTATTGCACTACAACCCATTATGGATTCCAAATATACAGTATATCTGTATATAAATGCCTCAGGTGCACAGAAAGTATTTAATAAAAATAGACAACAAACATTACAGGGCTTCATCCCCTAAATGCCTCCAACCCCATCTTATTTCTGCTGCTGCCTCATCTCTCATAGGCATTAGAATTGACCAAGAGACACACAGACCCAGAAAGTTTTGTTTAGAGAGAATACACAGCTCAGCAGGGGTAGTTAGAAATGTGAGTGTGGATTCCAGTGGCGAGACAGCAGAAGGTTTGATTGAGGCATAGCTTTGTGACAAGAAGCTGGGGGGAGTGGGGTGTTATATTCAGTCATATGTCTCACTGGAGAGAAAGAGAGTGACTCCCTTTCCAATGCTACATACTCTGGTTGCACTGCTCCTGCATTTGGGTAATCACCTTCCCATTTGAGTGTTCAGGGGTCTGATTCACACCTCTGACATTTTAAGCATATTGACACCCTCAGTGTGCTCCTGCCCTTGCTAACTGCCCATGTGCTTTCTCTCCACTCTTTTCCTATCTGCAGCAGGGTGCTCTGTCACGGTACCCACATCCCACTTCTCAGGGCTTGCTTGCTTCTCCACTGCACCTATATCCTTTTCCTGGAAATCAGTCTTCTTTTATCACCTCACCTGTATCTTTTTCATCTGTACCTTTATGCTAGATTAGTACACTCACACTGTTCCCTGTAGTGCCTATGTGCTTGTCACTTCAGCTGTCTCCATCCCTTTTGTGCCTTTGTGCCTTATCAGTGTACCCATTTCCTTCCCCTTAGTGTCTGCATGTTTTATCACCACACCGGTCTCCTTCCTTTCTGCACCTTTCTGCTTTATCAGTGGTCTTGCTCCTTTCCACTTACTACCTGTACAATTTATTTCAGCAACTGTCTCCTTCTTCTCACTGCTGAATCTGATATGATTTTTTTTTCCCTCACCGGCTGCTCACATGCTGGTGAGGGTCTGGCAGTTACAGCTGGTGTATCCCTGCTCTAATGGTCATGCAAGCAAATTTTTACGCTAATGAAAAGAAAAAAAAAAGGGCGATGTGATCCAAGCCCCAAGCTGTTGACAATTTTTGGGGAGACATGTTGTGCCACCCTAGTTTAAAAAAGACCTTGCCCCCCACCCCCACTCTGTTTCAGACCAACTGTTAGCTGACGCATTTATGAGCCAAGAGGAGGCTGTGGAATCCCAGCAGATACCCCAGAACAAGCGCAGACTGTCTCTTGTCTCCAACAGCAAGTTTGAGAGGAGTTTTTCAGAGGAGCGGACCGAGAAGATACCGGGAGACGAAGGACAAAAGCCCAGGGTGTACACCATCTCAGGAGAGAGACAGATGCTGTCCAATCGAGAGAACCAGAGCATGGAACTGGCAGTGATGAAGGGTGAGCGAGAGCTGCGGCCCCACGCTCACCCCCTGCAGAGTGCGAGCAGCTCGCACAACATCGGCCGGCACTGCAAGTGGGGGGCCAGCAGGCAGGGGTCCAGAGAGTGCCCCAACTGTGCCCGACTTGCTGCTGCCCCTTCCCATCACTCCTTTGACCTAGACCACCTCCATTCCAGTGAGGCAAGATGGCGCCGGAAAAAACTGGAGCGGATGTACAGTGTGGATCGGGTCTCTGGTAAGTCATATGTGTATGTATGTGTATGTGTATGTGTATGTGTATGTGTGTGTGTATTCATAAAAATGTATATATTGTTTGCTTGTTTACTCATGAGACTGAGAAATTAATGCACATGTCTTTCACCTCTGGATACCTGGGCCAGATTGTAAGTCATGTCACCAATTCAGTGTGTTCCCCTGACTCAGTTTTTCAGAAACTGGGGCCCACATTACCAATCTACTCCACTCTTTAAACCCAGTCGGACATATTTTTTTGCATGAGGCTCAGCATGGGCATTAAGTGACTACCTTTCCCCAAGGAAGAGCTGAGCCTCTACCCACCCCATAAATTCAAGTTGAGATTCATTAACTGAACAGCAGAGAGAAATCCTTGAGCTGTGCAGCTAGCATCCCACTTGGGTTTCGGTTTCCAGTGCACCTTTAATCTCTCATATTTCATGAGTAATGAAATGTTTCAGCATACGGTTTGCATTTTAAGATGGTGACCAGTTCAAGAGAGGAAGCTGACACAGACAGCTTGTGGCAGTTCATGGCAGTACCTGCTCACAAGGAAGCGTGATCATGGTGAAGCATGGTCATCGTGCGGCATCACCATGGGGAAGCATAGCCATGGTGTAAGGTGGGCGTAGTGCAGCATTGCCAGGCTAAAATGTGCCCATGGTGAACCATCACCATACTGAGGCATGGTCATGGTGAAGCAAGGTCATCATGAAATGCGGCCATAGTAAAACGTGGTCATGGCAACCTGTACTGTGGCACTTTGCTCTCTTTCATTGGTCTCTACTACACTCTGTGTGTATATGTGTTGATTTTGGTTTTGTATGTACATTTCACCCTCATTACATGGTTCTGTCTCAGCTATCTAGCTGCTACCTCCCCCCTAACTCCTATCTACCTAAAAAAAAAAAACAGTTTAAATCATTTTACTATAAGTGTGCAACTCACAGTAGCACACACGACAAAGAGTGTGGCTGCCTAGACAGCCGGGTAACTGGGCTGGAGTCATGACAAGCAGAAGGACTGATATTGCTCACAGAGATCCAGTATAGAACAGAGACTACTGTATATAGAGTTCTAGGATACTGCTTTATGGCCCGATGATGGTTTATAGGTTTGGGGATAAAATTATGGTACAAAAAGGCAAGATCCTATAGAAGGAACTCCAGGATCAGCTCTGTCTGCCTTCCCGTATTACAACAAAGTCCAGCTGCTACAAATGATTCCTGATGCCCTTTCACTTTTCAAATCTTTTATCTAAAAGCTGAAGCATATCCCAGTTAGGGATGGACACACAGTCAGGCCAGGCTGGTCTCTTTAAAAATGGTCTCCTTTCAACTAGTCAACTAGATGCTCTTCCAGGAAGGTAGAACAGCACAAAAGGTTAACTGCGGCTTCACTTGTGCAAATCAACAGGAAGCTGCGGGGTGATGGGGCTCCACGCACTTAAGCCTTGGTGAACAATAGTCCTGGGTGTGGTGGGTGAAGTGGGCATGTTCTGTATTTGTTCAGGCTCTGGAGTTTAATAATAGATACCTGGAACCTAACTCTCCTTCTCTGACAACTCAGGTTGTGAGGACCAGGCAAAGGGAGAGTCTTTTCCGTTGCCAATGGGAACCTCAAAAGGGTTCTAGCAGGTTCTTGTTTGCAGATGTACTCATTTGTATATACGTGCATAATGATTATATGCTGATTAGTGGTTTGCTTTTCAAACTGCTCAGACTATTTTGTAAGTGCAGATTTGTTTCCATTCTAAATTTTAGAACTTGGTTAGTTCTGAAAGTTTTTTTCCCCCAGAACTAGTTCAGTGCATCCCTATCAGAGGTAGTGAATGGGGGTAACCCCGTGTGCATTTTGGGTGGGGCCACAGTTAAATTCTGAGGCTTGCTATGGATAAACAGCAGCCAATAGTGACAAATTAAAACAAAAAACATTTTTTAGTCAAATTACTAACAAAAAAAACCCAAACAAACAGATAGCTTTGTGGCTAATACATCGAGTCAACACTGGTTCAGGTTGCTCACTGCCCTTCCTGGGTAACTAGAAAACCATACCGTACAGAGGAGCATTCTTCATGATGTAACCCATTGCCCTGAAAAAAATTACAAAAATGAAGGCTCCAGTCCTGGTTGGGTTTACAAATTACTAGTTGTAATTTTCCATCCATGCGAAGACTGACATTTCATGGCCTTATGCCACATTCTTGGGGTGATGGTGGTAAAACTGTAAAGCTACTGTCTGAGGCACTACAAGAAAGTATTTATTATCCTGGAAGAACTATATTTTGTTGCATAATTTGCACTGCCCTTCCCCTTTCCTTAAAACTTCTGTTTGGCGCTGTAATTCCAACTACCTGTGCTTGTTTATTGCGAAGCATTCTCTTGAGGGAGCAGCTGACTCGTGAGCCACACTCCTTCAAAGAAAAACGGGAGGACAGAGCAAGCTGTGCAACAAAATATGGTTAAACCAGGATAATAACACTTCTTACCAGAGTTTCAGAGATGATAGTGTAACCCCCCTGCAAATGGGGGTTCCCAAAAGACTTCCAGGAGCTTGCTTGAATGCTCCAAGCCTGAATGGTGTTTGGCGTTTAAGCCATTTATCAGTGAGTGTTTTTAGAACCTCTGGTACTGTCTCTTTAAGAGCTGTCTGCTTGCAGACATAATTAGTTTGTATGGGGGACTGTGTGTTTCTTTGATTGAGTACCACTCAAGCTGCTGCCAATTCACCCCATTTTGCAGTCACTAGAGTGCAAAGGAACCTGTCTGAAAGATGTAACTGATTGCCAGAAATCATTTACAGTAATAATAAAATTACAGTTTGTCTAACCTGCTTTCTTTGCAGTCAGAACTGTCTGCCTAGTTCCCATTCTGGTTTTGAACTGCTGAACTGGACCAATCAGTGTGGGGTAAACTAGCTCTAAAATGATGCCTTGGACGAATCAGAACTTGGGACTCATAATCTGAGCCAGCCACAAGAGGATTGTATGGGCAGTGACTCTGGGAGATGTAGTTTAGACTGGTGCCTTTTTGGACCAACAGCAGCAGTCTATTGTGAGTGACAGCCAATCCAGTCAAGAACTGGGAGGAACTCAAAGGAAGTGCCCGTTTTTGTCTGTTGGGAGTTTCAGTTTGAGATCTGAAAGTGAAGGGAAAGAAACCCTGTGCTCCTTCAGTGCACAGTTTCAGTCAAAAACGTGTGCAAGGCCCAGAGTTCAGGTCTACAACTTGTGTAACTGCTTGTTAGGACTGAATCCGTCCTGTGAAAAGAATCAAAGGATCTCTGAAGAGTAGAAACCAGGCTCACCCTGTAGAAGACTGAAGAAATTGTTGAATTACACTCGGTCTGTCAGGAACTGAATCTGCTGTGTTCTCCCGGGTATTGTGCAGTAATGCGATCGGGATACAGATGCAGCCTGCCTGGTATAGTACTTTCTTTATATGGATGTGTGAAGAGGTTTGTGTACCTCAAGTGAGCCCTGCTGACATTGAAGGACCCTATCTTATTTGGAGGTCGTGAGTACTAATTCAGGGTTGCTCCTGTTGAATTGCCACATTAAATCCAAATGGAATTACTGTACTGCTGACTGTTTAATTCTCCTTTTTCTCTGTGTGAAAGGGCCCTACCAGCTGCCACGGTTTGGACTAGCCACTAGGGCTTGGGTACCCAGGGACAGTAACTGATAGGGATAGGCCTGTGCACAGAGCCATAGGTAGATTATTAGAGTGATAAGCTAATTAACCTGATTTCCCCTGTCCTTGTTATATCCCCTAAATAAATCAGAGCTGCTTGTTTCAGCAAAGTTATACTGCCTGAGGTATTTGTCTATGTTAAAGTACTGTACTGTGATTGTTGCACTGTATCTCATTTCACAGGAGGTCCCAGTGCGGAACCAGACCTGGGGTAAGTGTATACTGTGAAGGTAATTCTGATATATTGTGGGCCACTAGTGGGAAGAAAGGGGTTGCAGTGTCCCAGAGGGCTGTGACCAAGTTAGTTTAACTATTGCAAACCCTGACCTCTGGGTGGAGGCACCCGCCATTGGATCCAGGCCCTCAACCTGTTAGTGGCAAATCAGGCAGGGTAGTAGCCCCTGGGATAGCGCCATCTAGGGTTACATCTTGGAGGCTCACCGCTGGGATTGTGTGTCCTCTAGTGGCCATATTCACGAACCACTGTTAAGAAAAATGGGTACCCGACAGAAGTGGCTGTGCACCGGCTGGTGGAGTGGTGTACTGGGAGGAGATCGACCCCAAATGCTATGTTATCCTGGACATCCCCTGGTATCAACACGACACTGTGCAGGAGTACTTTCCAAGGTGGAAGGTTTACAAAACCCTGTGGTGGTGGGTCGGCATGCTAATCTGCTCACCCACACTTTCCTGGCCCTAGTAGAGTTTAAGGATCCCATAGATAGCTCCAAAGTGCCACAGACCATTACCCCAGAGGAGCCCTCACTGCTTGGAGAGTGATAACTAAGGACAGTAAAGACCCGGGGAATCAGCCCCACCACTATCTGAAACTTTTGAGGAGAAATTTGCTGAATGGTTGCTGGGAGGGAAAACTGTGGAGGACTTGAAGAAACTATTCTTTCCACCTGGGGTGTTCCTCCCCAACACCCTCTCCTGCTCCAGTGCCCGTAATGGTGGCTGAACCAATGCAGACTCCTATTTCTGCACCTGCCATTAGTCACGACTCTTGCAGAAGTTGAGGATCTTCTCTGGCACCTCCCCACCCCAAGGGAGGATGACTGGGAGACCTGGATAGACTATGTTGCCCCCCAAGTGCTAGAATGGCAATGCTCGGAAGGTGAAGCGAAAGAGGGTTAGTGAGAGCCTTGAGGTCCTGCCCTGGCTACCATCCGTGCTAAGCGGGCCAGTAACCCTGAAGCGACTGCACAGGCCTATCTTGAGGCCTTGGAGAAGTGTGTATGGGAGCCCAGATTCTGATGAGGACCTATGGTGGAGAGTAAGAGATGCACAACAGTACCAAGGGAGTTGTTGTCTGTGTATGTATCTCGGCTGGAAAAATTGTTGCAAGAATGCCTCAGAAAAGGTAGTTTGCCAGCGATTGAACTGGACCGAACCAGGCTGGACAGGATCCTTAAGTCTGCCCCTTCTCAGAACTGCTGTTGCTTCAGTTACACCTGGCAGATCGACTGGAATCCCCACCCTCCTATGATGAGTTAATGAGAGAAATTGAGGAGCTGAGAAAAGACGACTCGGGAGGGACCTGCACCAATAGCTGCGGCTACGACCCGAAAGTGGACTGAGGGTGACCCATCAAGTGAAGTTCAGGGGCAGAGGTTGGCAGTCAATGAGTGCTCTGACAAGAAAAAGATATGTCACAATGGGGCGAACTGTTAGAGAGATCCGAATTCAAAAACAGTCCCTTTATGAGGCCACGCCTGCAAGTCAAAGGCCCTGACCTATATCCGACTGCATCTGCTATGGGGTGGGGTACCCACCCATGTATCTCCTGCTGATAACAGCTCGAACTCGATTCCTTGACCATGGAAGTGGAGAAACTGACGAGATGTCTCCAAATGCTTATCCACGCAGACAGAGATGGCACCAAGGTTTCCAGTTAGTAATACCCCGCCTGGCTCCCAGTGGTGGCGCCTCGGCCAGCTCAAACTCCAGAAAGTATGTTTTACTATAATTGTGGGAAAGATGGGCACATGAAAGGGAATGCCAGTCCCCAAAAGACACTGACAAAGTTGCATATAGGCTACAAGGAGAGCTTGGAGAAGAAATCAGTGGTTAAGAGGTGCACGACATGATCCCAGTGAGGGCACCAAAATGCTAATTCACGTCCTTTGTGGCAAGGTCAGTTGCTCAGGCCCCACCTACCGCCTCTCCAGACTGGTCCAGAATAGTGGGTCCCTCCATGGAGACCACTGTAAAGGTGAACGGAGTGTCTACAAGAGCTATATTAGACAGTGGCTCCCAAGTGACAATTATGTTCCAAGATTGGTATCAGAAGCATTTGTCAGACATACCCTTACAACCATTAGAAGGACTGCATGTATGGGGGTTAAGTGAGAAGGCCTACCCTATTCGGGTATATCCGAATTTGGCTGTCTTTCCCCACCTCCGTGGCTGGAGTGGCGAACAAGTAGAGACCCTAGCCTTAGTGTGTCCCCCACTGGACTGTAGTGGTGTCCCTTTGTTGATTGGAACAAATGCTCATATGTTCGGAAGGCTGGCACAGTTGTGTTATGAAAAACAGGGTCAAAGACTAGTAGAGCTTTAAGAGTTCGCTTTAATTAAGAAGGCCTATGAGGCACAGAGAGATGCTGAAAAACAGAACCAGAGGAACCGGTCGGAATTGTATGGAAGAAGGATCCTGAGTCTCTGATCCTGGCGCCAAATGCCAGTGTACCTTACAGGGAGAGGTCCGTATCAGAAAGGATGTTAAGAATAAAATATTAATGTTGGATGCACCAGGCGATGGAAAATTGCCAGAGGGACTGCTGGTCAAGCCTAGTATTTTGCCTGCTAGAGCCCATGCTTATGCCAGAAGGGTAATGGTCCAAGTTCATAATGTGTCTGAAAGAGACATTCGAGTAAACAGAGGTTGCATCCTGGCTAATGTGCATTGTGCAGACACTGCAGTGCTACCCAGCAGCAAGAGTTCAAGGAAGAATGACAGAGTAACGCCTGACTTGTTTGATTTCGGCAACTCCCCGCTGCCAGCTGAATGGAAAGTGAGGATCAGTGAGAAGCTTGCCCAGAGAGACCAGGTGTTTTCTTTAAAGGAATGGGACGTAGGATGCGTGCAAGGAGCTGAGCACAATATCCGCTGCATGACGTAAAGACCATTTCGTGAGAGGCCTCGACGCCTGGCACCTGCTGATATAGATGATGTGAGACGGCATCTGCAAGAGATGTTAGCGGCTGGTGTAATACAAGAATCCAGAACACTTATGCTTCCCCATTGTGGTAGTGAGGAAAAGAATGGGACAGTAAGGATGCGCGGATTATCGCACCTTAAACCGGCGGACTATCCTGATCAGTACACAATGCCCCGCATTCAGGATGCTTTGGACTGCCTAAACGGGAGCAAGTGGTTCTCTGTGCTGGATCTCCGCAGTGGTACTACCCAGATCCCGATGGCCCCAGAGGACCGTGAGAAGACAGCCTTTATCTGTCCGCTTGGCTTTATGAATTCATGAGGGGATGCCTCAAGGGATTTCAGGTGCCCCAGCCACTTTCAACGATTGATGGAGCGTGCAGTGGGACATGAACTTACTAGAGTGCCTGGTATACCTAGATGATGTTATTGTGTTTGGCAGCTCACTGGAGGAACATGAGAGCAGATTATTTAAGGTATTGGATCGACTGGAGGACTTTGGCCTTAAACTGTCCATTGATAAGTGTCAATTCTTTCAAACATCAGTAAAGTATGTGGGACACATAGTATCCACCGAGGAATAGAGACCGACCCAAGTAAAGTTGAGGCCTTGACCACCTGGCCACAGCCCAAAATCTAAAAGAACTGCAAAGATTCCTGGATTCTGTGGTTATTATCGGCTTCATCAAGGACTATTCAAGAGTGATCCGCCTTTACTTAACCTTACTCAAGGGTATCCCCAACCCACAAAAATACCAAAAGTCAGCGTCCCTCAAGACTGAAAGAGTGTATTTTCATCCAGTGAAGTATTTGGGGCCCGCTGGACTCTGATTGTGAGACTGCTTTTCATGAGATCATATATCAACATCCCATGCTCCAGTGCTGGCCTATGCCGATCCAAGAAAACCTTACGTCCTGCACACTGATGCTAGCTTGCAAGGGTTGGGGGCTGTGTTGTACCAAGAGCACGAGAATGGCCTGAGACCAGTGGCCTTTGCCAGTAGAAGCCTGACCCCATCCGAAAAGAACTATCCTGTACATAAGTTAGAGTTCCTAGCTTTGAAGTGGCCATTGTTGACCAATTCCATGAGTACTTGTATGGGGCTAAAATACTAGTAAAACTGACAATAATCCTTTGACCTATGTGCAGACCTCAGCTAAGTTGGATGCCACTGGCCACAGGTGGCTTTCTGCATTATCTACATATGACTATGCTCTCGAATACGAGGCAGGTCTGAACCACATAGATGCTGATGCTCTCTCCGGAGGCCTGTTCCCCAGAATGATTGGGTCCGATTGGCAGAACCTGACATTCGGGCACTCTGCCGGAAGTTTGACAGGGAGAACAAATGTCCACGGACGCAGTGGACTGCATGGTGGATTGTCAGACCTCTGAGAATTGCATACCTGCTGCTTATTGCCACTTTTCTGCAATAGACATTGGTGCACTGCCTCAGCTGGACAATGACAGTATTGGCAGGGCTCAATCCCACGATCCTATGATCAAATCAGCTTTAGAAGCCCTCTATGCAGGAAAAGATGTGTCCAAATTACGCTCCACTGATTTGAGAACTGCACTGTTATACAAAGAAGGTCCTAAGTTGAAACTGATCAATAAACTGTTATATAGAGAAACAGTAGACAGAGGGGACAAGTAGACAAACAACAACTGGTGCTGCCCACTGCCTTCGAGACTCAGTATTGAGGTCCTTGCACAACCACATGGGGCACCTTGGTATAGACAGAACACTTGACTTGGTGAGATCCAGATTCTATTGGCCTAAGATGGGGGCTGATGTGGAGCAACACATACAAACTTGTAGTCGCTACATAGAGGAAAGCTTTGCCCCAGAGGGCTGCCCCCTTGTTAACATAACCACCAGTGCACCCATGGAGCTGGTCTGTATTGATTTTCTGAGTTTGGAGTCAGATCAAAGAAATATCAGTAATGTGCTGGTGGTCACTGACCATTTCACGAGATATGCCCAAGCTTTCCCACCAAAGACCAGAAAGCATCCACTGTAGCCAAGTACTCGTAGAAAACTTTTTGTTCACTATGGGCTCCACAAAGAATCCATTCTGATCAAGGGAGAGACTTTGAGAGTCGTCTGATCAAAGAGATGCTTTCTCTGTGGGGAGTGAGAAAGTCCAGAACCACTCCTTACCACCCCCAAGGGGACCCACAGCCTGAACGTTTCAACCGCACTTTGCTAGATATGCTAGGCACCCTGCACCCAAAGGACAAGCCTAGATGGAGCCAACAAATTAGCACCCTGGTACAATAGTTTTAAGTTTTACCACTATCACCTTTATGAAGTGGTGCAAGACCACGGAAATTTCCATCGTCACAAAGGTGGATGATTAAAATTGATGATTTTTTTGAACCCAGTCAGGAGTGGGACCTTTATGTCTGCAGTTTAACGAAAAAGAAAAAGCATAAATTCTCTAGAATCATCCTAACGTTTGAATCAAAGTAAATCTCGTCTTGAAACCGACATGTGAGTGGTTTGAAATGTAATGCACTAATCTGCATGAACTCATCATATAACTGGTCTTTAAACTGCTGGAATCCAGAGGAGGTTCTAAAATAAGAATGTTTAGAACCCTTTGAGGTTCTAAAATGAGCCAATTCTGTGAAGCTGCATATGATGTCATTTTAGTCATGGCACAGTTTTCCTCCTGCTGAATAGAAGCAAATCAGACCCCTTGGAGTAATAATTCTGAATTTTGTCACTACTTCTGGTCACATGTTTGAGAGAATAACTTTTGAGAAGGGCAGAGGTAGAACAAGTGTACTCAGATAGTAATGACTGAAATTACATCACCACAATGGCTTGGGTCTAGGAGATCAGGAAAAGGGTAAAGTATGTTTGTCCAGTGAAGCCTATGGTAAGTCTAATCAACATTTACATGATTAGAAGTACCTTTATTTTTGTATCTAAGTTGAATGGACCTATAGAGAGAGAGGTCCTCTCTGAACTGCTGAACTAGCTGACAAGTTGAGACCTTTATTGTATATGTTAATACCATCACGGAGACCACTCTTAAGGTTGTAAGAGTGATCTCACATGCATTCCTAGGGTATGAGAACTGCGAACTGAAGGTGAGCGCTTCTGGTGCCCTAAGAATGTAAGTGAGACCACTCTTACAATTGTAAGAGTGGTCTCCATGGCAGTATTAATACATTATTGATCAAGCTCAGTCAATAATATGTTACGTTTTGTAAAAGCTGTCAAGGAATGTGCTTGTTTCCAGGGCATCTGCGCATGAGACACTCTTCACAGAATAAGAGTGTCACACGTGCAGAGGAAAGCAGTGCTCCCAATTGGTCGGGAGCACTCTCTCGATCTATAACTAAAATACCAATGACAAAGTGGCAACACTGGAAATCAAACCTGCAGCCCTTGGATGGAAAGTGTGGGCTGGAGCAGCCATGCAGTGTACTGTGCCTTTCCTGCCAATAACGACACATTGTTAACATGCCACTGGGGGTCACTTACAGCCCTGAAAGTCCACGCAAACCATCAAGCCTAAGGATTGCTCACAAACACGTGGGAAGGAAATAACCAATAGCAAAGTTATGAGGGCAGCCCAGTGGGGCAGCAGTACACTTGAGAGATCAGGGCTTGAGTGGGAGCTTCAAAATCCCACACTAAAGTAGGGCTACTCAGAATCTGCTAATTCCAATCCAGGTTTAGGATTTAGGAATTGTGGAACTTCTGAGTCCTAGTCTGATTCTGTTTCATGTCCTATAAAGACCTACTTATCAGAATTGGAGTTGGATTTGTAATTCTAACCCCTTAATCCCTAAGTAAAAATAGGTTTTAGGATTCCGTTTAAGCTTTAAGATTTTTGGACTGCAAACCTGGAGGTGGAGAGCATGGACTGGTTGCCATTTACACTCCCCCTGTGGGCTGGCCAACCAAGGAGTAGCACTGGTGTCAAGGTAGGCACTCTCCTGCTCTCCTGGTGAGAGAAAGGGTGCAGTCACAATGAACTGATCATCATGACAGGGGATGGAAAAGCCAAGGAGAAACATTGGGGGTGAGGGTGGAGGATGAAAGAACAATGGTCAAGTATGCAATGCAGAGCAACAAAACATGCAGTTAGTGAGAGTGAGAGAGAAAGAGAGAAAGCAAGAGAGTGGGAGAGAGGGAGGGGTAGAAAAGGAGAGGGAGGGAGGGAGGCAGAAGGAGAGAGGGGTGTGAGAGGAGAGAGGGAGGAGGAGAGAGAGAGGAAGAGAGTGAGAGAGAGAGGGAGGAGAGAGAGAGAGTAGATGGAGTGAGAGGGATGGAGAGAGAAGGGAGGGACTGGAGTAACTGGGAGAGAGAGAGGACAGAGAGGAGGGAGAGAGGGAAGGAGAGAAAGAAGGAGGTGTGGGAGAGGTGCAGAGAGAGAGAGGAGAGAGCGTGAGAGAGGTGGAAAGAGAGGGTAGATGGAGTGAGAGGGATGGAGAGAGAGAGGAGGAGGGAGTAACTAGGAGAGAAAGAAGGAGAGGTGGATGGAGAAAGAGGGAGGAGGGGAGAGAGTGGGGAGAAGTGCAGAGGGGATGGAGAAAGAGGGAGGGAGATAGAGTGGAGAGAGAGGGTGTGGAAGAGAGGAAGGAGGGAGAGAAAGAAAGAAACAGAGGGAGGGCAGGGCAGAAAGAAATGGAAAGGGAGTGGGGAGAGAGAGAGAGAGACAGAGACAGAGGGGAGAGAGAGAGAGTGTGTGAGAGAAGGAAAGAGGGGGGAAGGGAGAAAAAATAAAACCCACAATGTCTGATTTCAGCATTGCACATATGCTCCCATTCCCTTCCCCCATGCACCATGAGAACTGATTATTTTTTCTTTTGAGCCTGCCTATCATTTGGACTAATTAAAAAGCAGCCCTGTCATGCTGTGCAATTTGTAAATGGCCCAAAGCAGCAGGGAGCCACCAGAGAGAGACAGTTGCGTAATGCCTGGTCAGAGCAGCCATCAGTTTAATTAACATTACAAAAAATAAAATTAAAAACCACAGCCCACTCTCATTTTCTACCTAATTAACTTTTTGTTTTGGCTTCTGCTAGAATAGGCATGGCTCTGTCCCAAGAAGCACAATGCTGCCTCTGACGGAGGTGTACCGTACAGCAGGCACCACATTGCCCTCTCTCAAAGACCTATGGCAGCTGTGAGCATTCCAGCCCAGTTATCTGGATGCCAGCAGAAGGAAATGACAGTTGTTGGAAATGTTTTTGTCTTTTAGGTTCTTTGTCTCACCCCAACTTCTGTCTGCAGCTGTTAAGCATAGCGGTCCCCTCACTGCACCTACAGTATAAGCAGCTGAGAGATGAGGAAGAGGATGGCTGCACCTCCATCCTCGGGTCTCACTTTTTACAATGCTTATTAGCAGGCTGAAAGATTCAGTAGTGAGTGCATGATTGTCCCCTGTGACTTTTCTACGAGGGCTACAGAGGAGCGGGGGTGAACATCAAGACAGAGAGTGGGAGCATTGATTATCTGCTGCAGTGTAGAAGTTACAGTATATGGATGGAAAGCACTCAGATGCTATTACAGTTCACAGTAAAATATGCTTTTGCTGGCAGCAATCTGCCCTGTTCGACTACCAGCTTATCTTTTTACAAATCCGGCTCTTTGGCACTGTGCCCCAGTTGGTACTGTGCCAGGCATGTTGAGTGTAGTTCCAGGGATGCAGTTCCATTCTACGGTGCTCTGCAAAAATGATCTCACTGTTATGGGTGTGAACAACCCATGGTCAAATATGGCTAAATTATGGTCAATCATGGCTAAGCTATGATCAAACCATGGTGAAGTGAGCAATTAGACAAAACAAGGTCTGTAATTGCAGACCAATATTTGCATGCCTTGGGTGTGTGCCTCAAGTGGCATTAAATACACCCAAGAAGTGTGGATATCGGCCATAATTACACATTTCTGGAGTGTCTTAGTGCGCTTGTAAAATAGCTTTTAAAAAGTATAGAAATACATTATGAATACGAGCAGCATTTTTTTTTGTTTAAAATAATCCTTACCAATATACCAGGAATTAAGTAAAATGCCTTGCATAAGGAGGGTCAGCAGCATCCCCCCTCCCCTCCCCCCACACACACGTTTGGTCTTTGCTCATAAAGCAGCAGAAACTGAAAGTGACTGTAACTGGTGAGCTTTGTCATGTCTGCTTGAGTTTCTCCTGGAATAGTCTCAGGATGCCCCTGGTAGGCTAGTCTGATGGTACTCTAAACTCCTCTAACAGCATAACCAAACCATGATACAATTCCCTGCCTTTCCCTGCACAGCTCTAGCATGTCCGAACTGAAACTTCTAGAGCTGAGGTGTTTGAGGTTCCTGGATAGCCAGTCAAGTGTTTCCATGCTGCTGTAGTCTATTGGACATCCCCTTTTCCACCTCATCATGTCCCTTCCCCTCACAAAATTATGCTTAGGAAGAGCTCCCAAATGTTGCAATAGACTGAGTGGAATCCAGTGTGTGTGTGTTTTAATATGTTTGATTAAACCAAAAGAAGAGAGACAATGTGCTAAGAGAGACTGCATCTGTGTGTTTACGGCACTGCATGGCAGGAAGACAGTGATCAAGGCTATCTCTGGATAGCCAGATGGCCTTAAGGAGCCAAAAGCTTAGCAAGAATCCCCCCCCCCCACTTCTGCCTAGCACCGTCCGCACACACTGACAGGGCTAAGCATACAGCTGGCCTTGCACTGTCTAGTCCTTACACTTCAGCAACAGTGGCAGGCTAATAAGGTTGTGATGAGTGTGCATTTACAAGGGGGCAGGCGGCACGATAGTCCTTCTTGTCACTTTGCCATTGGCCCTGACAGCAGAGCACATGGACAGATTTCAGAGGACCAGGGCTTGAACTTGTCAGCACCAGTGGGAATCACTTCATTTTTACATTCCGTCCACCTCTAATGGAAGTGGCAAGTCCCACCTCTGGGTTGAAGTCACACTCTAGGCTCCTAACCGGCTCTGACTTTCTTCTAGATGATGTGCCCATACGGACCTGGTTCCCCAAAGAAAACCTCTTCAGTTTTCACACTGCCACCACCACTATGCAAGCGTAAGTAGAATCCATAAGCTGGTGTGTGTTGGTGTGTGTCAAGTGTGTTAGCATGAAACAGATCTCATGGCAGCGGCAGAGCTGTGTTAGTTAAGGCTTGAGAGTCAGCCATACCTTAGTATCCTGAAGGGTTAAAACAATTTCAACTAAAGGACACTTGCATCCATGATTATTTCATATGTGTACTCTGTAAACCATTTTTGAGTCACAGAAAATCAATGCAATTGTGGATAAAGGGAGCATAACAGCAGCCTTGAAGGTGAAGGTGAAGGAAGGCCAGGGAGGGACATTTTGAATTGTGGGCTTGTTGGAATTGGTGAATCCTGGTGCAGTGGTGCATTTAACATTTTCATGCTTTCAGCTGTATTTTTTCTCATATGGGGTTTGTCGATGTAAATGTATTTTTTTTCCAGCATGGTTCCACCAAGTCTCATTGACAACAAAGTTGTTGATGGACTTTACATTGATTTGCAGACGATGATCACATCGCCTGGCAAAGTATTGACTGACCCCGACGACAGGGCTCAATTACTGTTTGTGGGGGGTTTCATCCCTTCCCCCCTGAACTTATGGATTTCCAACCCATGGGGGTGGACTATGGGGGATAGTGGCCAACACCGGGAGTTGCTGTGTCTGCACAGTGCTACGACAACCTGTTTGACCCTGTAGACATCAAATGAGTTGTGTCACTATGTTGGTTTCACTCTGCTGGTGGCATTGTGACAACAGCACATGTTCCAGCATAAGGAGGTATGATATTTAAGTAACATGAACAAGGAAAGGAGCATTTGAAAGTGCAGACAAGAATGGGTAACACTTCAGCTTGTAAGTTCTATCAGCATGGGTGGAGATAGTGTAATCTTCTCCGATTTCCCACCCAGTCCTGCTTGTAATGTGGCCATGGAGGGTGCTGGGGTGTGACATGGTTATGGAGAGTGCTGGGGAGTAACACACCCATGGAGGAAAATGGGGAGTGACACAGAAATGGAGGGTGCTGGGGAGGGATGTAGCCATGGAGGGTACTGGAGAGTGAAAGACCATGAAGGGTGCTGGGAAGTGAAATGATCATGGAGGGTTCTGTGAAAGGACCTGGCCATGCAAGGAACTTGGGAATGACATCGTCATGGGGGGTGCTGGGTTATGACATGACAATGGAAGATACTGGGGCTTGACATTGCCATGGAGGGAGGGGGGAGCGATGTGGACATGGAAGGTGCTTGAGAGTCATGGGCCATGGAAGGTGCATAAATCATGTGGCCATGGAGGGAGCTTGGGAGTGATGTGGCCATGGGAGGTGCTTGGGAGTCATGTAGCCATGGAGTGTGCTGGGGGGGGGGTCATGTGGCCATGGAAGGTGTTTGACAGCCATGTGGGCATGAAGTGTGCTGGGGAGTTGTGTGGCCATTGAGGGTGCTTGAGAATGATGTGACCATGGAAGGTGCTTGGGAGTGGTGAGGTCATGAAGGGTGCTGCATAGAGATGTGGTAATGGATGATGCTGGGGAACAGTGTGACCATGGAAGGTGCTTGGGATCGTCATAGCCACTTTGCTGCCTAGCCAGCTTTTTGTGAACTCCGTGAGTGACACATAAAGTCAGCCAGTCTGTCGTGAGTGCTGTGAGTGGCACAATTAACCAGCCTGCTGCCAGCTCTGTAATTAACTCATGAAGTCATCTAGACTGCCGCTAGCTCTGTGAGTGGCAAATAAAGTCATCTAGCCTGCTGCTCTACAGTGCATTTCTGCTTACACTGACAAAAAAGCCCTGGCTGAAACTTGGGAGTGGTGCTGTCAGCACCTGCTGCAGATCTGTTTATCCCAGTAGTATTAAACAAGTGACAACCCTTCAGAAAAGTAATAAGGACAAAATAAATAATTGCAATAAATTTTGCTGCTCTCTACAGTTTTGGGGAATGAAGTATTGCATATTTTCCTGCAGTGCAGAGGCCCTAAAACAGGCCACCAAGTGCTGTTCTGTATGGGATCAGTCCAGCCATTTACTAGTCAGAGGTAGACTGAATATAAAATTCAAATTACTATTAAAAACAAATTTATTTTGTGTCTAATACAAAAGGAAAAAACATATTCATACTAAAGGAAATGAAATGGCACATCAAGCAGAATGTATCCCTGGTGCAACCACTGGCCCCCCGGGTGGAAGAACCAGTTTGATTAGAAGTGCTTGGGATGTTTGTATGTCCTTTTTTTGGCTCCAGTAAACTAGCATCATGCAGGTATCACAGCAGCACAGTGTTTTTCTCTTTTTCTTGTGCACACTACAGTTTATTAGTTTATATCTCATTATAGACATTAGAGGGGAGGAAGTGTAGCTTAGTGGTTAAGGGCACTGAGCTGAAAACCTGGAGACTTGGGTTTGAATCCCATCAGCATCCACTTACATACTGTGTGACCCTGAGCAAATCATTTAACTTCCTTGTACTCCCAGGTCATACCTGTAAACAAGCTATGGCTTAGTGTGCCTTTCCTGGTCAAACAATTTACTCTTCTGTATCCCTGGGGTGATGGCAGGGGGAGAAAACAAAACAAATTATGAGAAATAATTACGGGAGACTGGCAGCTCACTTTAGGTATACAATCAGTTTAACCTCCCACTGCAGCATGGAGACATTTTAAGTTGTCTGATTAGCTGATCATCCTCTGTAGCATTTGTGTGTGTGTGTTTTTATAAGGGGGGGGGTCACAGTGTATGCTTTGGTGTAACAGCTGGATATGAACCCAGATCTCAAAGGTGAACAGCTCATATGTAATGATACCATGTTCTGTTGCCATGCCGAAAAGACAATGAGGTCTAATTGTTAGGGTGCAGATACCAAGGTCAAATCCCACCACAGCCTCACCATCTGATCTCCAGCATATCACCTGATGGTTCCATGCAAAACAGCGATCGCTATTATGGCGAGTGTATATCGCCGAAAAGCAAATCGACGATATACACATGCCAGCGACAGCACATCTGGCAAATAAAGTATTTATGTGGGGGGAGCTGCGCCCCCGCACCCCACCTTGCGGGATGCCTAGCCCCTCACACCCCCTGATTTTTGGATTACCAACTCCAGTGGGGTGCATGTCAGGGAGGGGGCAACACTCAAAAATGCAGAAAAAAAAAAACAGCTGCAAGCAGTGGCAAAAATGTCTCCCTGAACCTTCTGTACTAGAGCCAGCCACCCTCACCACCACACCACATGGCCAGCTGAACTGCAGTAGGCACACTCCCCTGTCAAATCCCTCTTCCCTATCCCTCCTCGCCTCCTTCCTATCCCTCCCCTTCCAGTCACCATCCCTCGCTGTTCTGTTGCTACCCTTGCAGGGTAGCCCAACGTGGTAGTGCTGAAAATGAGTCGCTGTTTTTTCAGTCGATCATTTTCAGTTGCTATCATCACTGGATACCTCACTGGACCCACCCACTTACATCAATACCTCCCAAATGTGAAACTGGTTAACAGTGGGACCTTAGAACAAAGTAGATTATTGCATCTTAGTGAGCGTTCCTGGGTAAGCAAATTGTAACGCTCAGTTAAATGCAATTGAAACAAGAGGTCCTGCACAGATATTGCCTAAGCTTCCATTTCTTCCTCCCCAGCATGACCACAGCTTGGAGAGAGAGGTTATGGATAGCAAACTAAGAGAATAAGGATGGCAGATTAAGTGGGTACAGATGGTGAACTGAGAGGGTATACATGGTGGATTGACGGGTATGGATGGTGGACTGAGAGGTTATGGATGGCAGACTGAGTGGGAACAGCTGGTGAACTGAAAGGGTATAAATGGTGAACTGAGGGGTATAGATGGCAGACTGAGTGGGTACAGATGGTGAACTGAGAGAGTATAAATGGTAAATTGAGGGGTAAGGATGGTGGACTGAGAGGGTACAGATCGTGGACTGAGGAGAGATGGTGGGCTGGGCTTGAACTTGGTGACCCTTTGGTGACCCAGCATCAGACAGCGCCCACCTCCATCTAGTTAAAGTGTTCTGGTGAAATGTGCATGGAAAAACACTTCTGCCACATAGCTGCAAGCATAATACATTTTGACTGGTCTGATTCGAAGAGGGTGCAGTGGGGTTAGCAGACATTTTTGTTTGCTCATTTTAGTGGAATATCCAAGTGGAGGATTACAGAAAAATCACTAGACAAGGATGTTTCTTATAGATGTGGGGGCTCAGGTTTCAGGGAATACAAGTAGGGACCATGGTTCCATAAAAAAAAAACATGACACTTTCTAAAGAGCAGGCATTCTTTCTCAGTGTCCTGGCCAAGTTACATTATCATTTCCAAGAACACCAGTTCAGGCAAATTTCTATGGCTGTGTGTGGATGTTGATGAGCGGAATAACTGCCACTACGTAGTTATAGTCACTTCACAATCATCCTCTCTCATTGCTTGTAAAGCACTTTGAGATACACTGTGTATGAAAAGCACTATAAATATAAATTTTGTTTAATTGGAAATGACCAAACTTGATTGATGTGTGTTCTGAGCTGCAAGCTGGTGCGATGTAGGTATATGATGGGTTCCTGCCACACAGTGATTGACCATGAAGTGGCCTAGCACTCTCTGAAATGTCACAGGCTAAACCCACATTGCCCACTTCTTTTTCTATAAAGGTTTTAGTCCCCATCTGGTGTCAGCTACACTTCTCAGGGCTTGTTCGACTACCCAACGTCATCAACCACTACCCAGCCACTTGGCAGTTTTATGGGCAGTGGAGTCCATGGTGAGGGACCTAGATGGCAACAGGGGATTTTCTTCCATTTTTTTGTAGTTCCCTTCCGTCATCCCCCCACCCCAATGAGGGCACAATGAACATTCTTAGTTGACACTGGACATCATACCTAACCCTAAGGGTGGGGTGCAAACTCCATGGTCCCCCGCTGAAGTCCCTGTGGTGCTGGTTAACACACTATCCCCTACCTGGGCTGGGCAGCACCACCAGTGACAGTACTATTACCCAGCCTGGTGCCCTGCCCAATGCACCCGGGGACATCTCCCTAAAATGGGTGACTGGCAGGGAAGTGCAACATGCTTCCGCTGGGCTGATGGGTGGCCCTTTGACCCTCCTTTTGTCTCTTTTATTCCTCTAAACACCATGAAGGCCACTCTCACTGTCCGTATATAATTTAGTGATGCATTGCAAGTGGGCGGGCTAGTCCCGTGCCATTCACAGTTTGGAATCTGATACAAGCCCGGTTCCACATCTTTAGAAGTAATAAGTTCTGAAAGCTATCTTGCTGGCCTGGCATTACAGTAAATGGTGGCAAACTAAATATTTTCATAGCCATAACTGATATTTTATAAATAGTTCCTGTTTAATAATATTTCATGTTCTCTTTTCCTCCCTTGGAACTCTCTATCATGAAAAATGCAGGATCTCGGAAGTATACCTCACTTATTCATTTTTTGGTTTTCTATTAAAGAACCCCCATAAACAGCTGTATTAAGTTAACATTTAAATCTGTTACGCTGAAGAAATTTTACTCAAGCACTTGGCTCTCAGTTAAAGATATTGTGCTAAAACATAAGAATGCAAAATCACACATGCCCACACAATGCAAAGCATCATGGGCTGCATATGCAAATCACCACAGAATGTTATGCTGGTTCAACTTTAAGCAGAATTGCATGGTGCCGAAAGGCCTCTCACACAATTTGCAAAGGGTGCTAACAGATGGGCCTGCCTCAGGCCAGTGTGGATACTGCACTGTAGGTCATGGGTTTGAGTTTCACACTAGGGGACTTGGGCTCATACCAAATGCTGATGCTGCCACGCAGTACTGGGAGGGGGATGGGTGCTGTTGCCCTGCTTGGGTTTCATTGTTCAGATGAGATTTTAAACCAAGGCCCATCTGCCTCGCTGTGGTGGTTGTGCAGGAAGAGTTTAAGTATCCAGTGGTGTCCTGGTCAACATGCCC
Source organism: Neoceratodus forsteri (assembly GCA_016271365.2). Classification (NCBI taxonomy): domain Eukaryota; kingdom Metazoa; phylum Chordata; order Ceratodontiformes; family Ceratodontidae; genus Neoceratodus; species Neoceratodus forsteri. The sequence goes on from JADMNL010000022.1 coordinate 450,787,187, forward strand.
TCCATTCCCTCACAGTATGCCAGGTTGTAATGCTGTTGTCCATAACAGCATGTGGGATGCTGCTGAGAATTGGAAAGGCTTTGCCTGGAGTTCAATGGCCAAGCAGCCAGCCACTCCCACTTCCTGAGCTATATAAGCAGCTCCTCTCAGCCTCATTGTGAAGCACTTTTTCTCTGCAGCCAAAGGCTCTGTTGGTTTGTCCTCTGAGCTGGTTGGGGCTGACCCCCTTCCCCCAATGCTGGTCCTGCTTGTCTGCTGGATTTCTGTGTTTATTTCCTGCTTCTGGTTTGTATTTTGCCTTTGGCTGTGTGTGCTTCTTTCTGTCTTGTTTCCTGTTTTCTTTGTTTGTGTGTCTTTGGTTTGTCTCTTTTTGGGGGGCTTTTGCTTCTAATCCCCTAGCGTATCACTCCAGAAGGTCCTGATATTTACTCTGTTAACCACAACTCTCAAACTACTGCAATGCAACTGCAATCATTATCTTTGTGTTTCAGCTCAATCATAGCTTCTCCATGTTGCATACTCAATTATTTTCACCTGACTCAGGCTTACACTGAACCAGCTATGTAGCTCAATCATGCTATCTCATTCTACTTACCTCATTTCAGCAGCTTCATTGCACTGCCTGGCAATGCCTGCTTTCAGAGCATTGTGTCTCCTTATTTATGTTATTGCAGTTACAACTCAGTGAACTCCATACAGTTGTTGCTTTTATGTTTATTCACACTGTTCTACTCTGAGGTCAGCTAAAAGCTCCTGCTGAGGCTGTTAAACTAGCTTTAATATCTGCATGTGGTTCTCTGCCTTTCCATCACTTTCTTATTTGTCCTATGGCGGGGACTGGGAAGTGTTTAGGGAGTTGTGGTCTCATGTGGCTAATTATTTCTGTCCTAAATCCTTCCTTAGCCACCAAAAATCCTCAAAGTATTTGTCACCTTGATTTGGCCTTTAAATGTCTCACTGGGTTGCCCCACTAGTCAGTGCTGTTTCATTGCTACTTCATTATGCAGACCTACATGCAGGTCCACTTATTACTACTCTGTTAACTGACCTATGTACAGGTCCACACTTGCTTACGCAATCAATTGCTCATGCCTACTGCATCATTTCAACTTCAGCCTCTGGGATGTGTGCTGCACTCAATCTGCTTTCAACCTTGCAAGGTCTCAGCACTCACTGCTCATTACGATCAGCACACCAGTGCTCCATCATCTCACCAGATTCTCAGCTCAGTCTAATTCTAGGGCATGCCAGCTATTCTATTCTATTCTTGGCACAGGGCTCCTGCTGCCGATGGTCTCACTCTGCATTTAGTCCACATCTTGAGCGTGTCCAACTTGGGGCGGGATCCTTCTCACCTGGCCCATAGCTGGGAATGTCCTTGCCCCAGGCTTGGCTTTAGCTGCCTGCTATGTGACAGCAGTTCCTGGTGTAGAATTTAAGACTAGCGGTGAAGGGTGGTTACATAGATCTCCTTTGGCTGTAGTGTTCCACTGTAATGGTTGTCCATTGGCTTTAGTGGTTTCTCTAGCAAGGCACCTTCACTACATTCTCTGTATGACTACCTATGGTTCACCTGGTTTGAGTTTAGGGTGGGTAGGCCAGGTGAGTGCCTCCACAGTTGTTGCTCTCCTCCTCCACCTTGGTTGCACGTATTGTTGCAGTGTTTTCTCGTAACTTTCCAAGACGTTCCCACTAGAGGGTTTGAGTGAGAGCCTTCCTCCAAATTGGAATATTTTCCACCTCCCTTTAATTGGGTTTTTCAATTGCAGCTGCAGTCATCACTAAATAAACTATCCCAAGCCTGGGGATAATCCCCTGAGATTTCCTCCTCATAGGGTTTTTTCTCTCCTCCGTTGCCTCAGGTCATAACTGTTAGTTAGCATAGTAGTGTCCACTAGTTTCTTTAGGTAGGTTCCATTGTTGGATGGAGGTGGAGGATGCCCTGCCATTCCCTCTCTCCTTAGAGGATCCCCTCATTCTCAATGCAATCCATCAGTACCATACTATGCAAACCTGGGCATTTTATTATGTTATCAAACTGAACATCTCATTATGTTATCAAACTGTCTATGCTTCTCTACTGCTACGTTACAGTTACTGCTCCTACATCACAGTTACTGCTTGCTCATATGTTTGTGTCACCTCATTCTTTGGGATATAATTGTACTACATTTCTTTTGGGGATTTCTAAGGTACCTTTAGCCATGGGAATCGCCCCATGGCACCTCTAGGGGTGGAACCCTCTCCAATGGTTCCTTGCCTTTCGTACCCCTACAGGGTGGTAATTCCTTTGGAATAGAGTGCGAATGACCAAAACCAAATTAACACAGTTGCACAAGCATAACACTATACTGGCTGTGCAGAACATTGAATTGGAAAGGCTTTGCCTAGAGTTCAATGGCCAAGCAGCCAGCCACTCCCACTTCCTGAGCTATATAAGCAGTTCCTCTCAGCCTCATTGTGAAGCATTTTTTCTTTGCCCCACCACCCTTCCCTCCTCCTCCAGTGGCAGCACTTCTGTCCTTAGGGGGATTCCTAAGGTACCTTTAGCCATGGGAATCATCCCATGGCACCTCTGGAGTGGAACCCTCTTCGAGGGTTCCTTGCCTTTCGTACCCCTACAGGTTGGTAATTCCTCTGGAATAGAGAGTGCGAATGGCCAAAACCAAACTAACGCAGTTGCACAAGCATAATACTATACTGGCTGCGCAGGACATTGAATATACAAATTACGCTGATTGTACACATACAGTCCCTACTGCACTGCGAGAGTCCAATCGTAATTTAACTTTGTAATTGCTTGCCCAAATAATTGCTTAAACTCAATGTGAAACAGCAGCACAGCTTTGTGGAGCTAGAAGAAATATAAGATGCGTTGCACTGGTATCTTGATCATAAGGCCTGGTTTATTATTTCTAATGGAAATTGTGCAGCCAGCTCCCCCCCCCCCCCACCAGTCCAGTCTGGTATGTCCCCCCTTTCCCCCAGATAAGCTGGAGCCACATGGCAGGTTTATTTTTATTTTTTTTAGGGAAGATTAGGTCCTAGATGTCTGCAACTTACAAGGTTCAAAGTTGCATATCACTGCACAAGTGTTCGTCTCCCTGGGCTATACCTAAGCTGACAGACAAACAATACCACACAGGTTGGAGATGTGGGGACATTGTATACTTTATTTTGTGCCCTGTGTGCAGATGAAGTCATGCTTTTGGGTTATTTGTTACTGTGCCGTGTTGTACCTGAAAAGTTGAATAAAGACCATTTTTACAAAAAAAGATGTGTTGCACTTGCAGGGTATGAGAACCAGTCCCAATTGTAAGACAACAGACTCTGTTATTTTGGGGAGGGGGGCTCAGACTGTGAATTAAACTCAAGATCAGTCAGTGTGGTTATAGACTAACAATTTTGAATGTTTTTTTGCAGGGCATTTAGGGGTTACGCAGACAGGAAGAGGAGGAAGCTGGAAAATGACTCTGCGGCTGTTATACAGAGGTATGACCAGTTTTGATGATAGTAAACAACCACACAAACTAGGCAGTGTGTTTACTGGCCAGTGTGGTTTTATGTCTGTTTTCTGTATAATTGTAACTTGTAAAATTGTAATCTGTACTCATTTGCTCTGTCCCTGTTGCTGCTTCCTCCTGCCTATAGGAATGTGTGCTGAAATGTGATGTAGTGTAGTCACAAATGTTTAGACCTCTGGATTCTCCATGATTGTACCCAAAACTTGCACCACTGAAATGTTCTGTACCCAATAGGATTCTATGGAACTAATTCTGGGTTGCCCCTGAAAAAGGGGACCTTTTGGGCCCAGTGGGCTTACCCGCTTAACAAAATGAAATAAATAAATAAAAATAATTATATCTGATTTGACCCAGGTGTTTGCCACTAGCTGGGAAGTTAGTCCCACATCCGTTGCTATATATGGCAAAAATGGATCTAACCCTCTGACTGGGGAGGTAGCCTACCACAGACATTAGATATTAGAGCATCCATCAAAGTTGTAGCTTACAGTTCATCTGCATCCTCTGCTAGCCAAGATTCCATTACTGGAGAATTTGTTTTTACCGGGGGTGGGGGGGGGGTTACTCCATTCTGGGCTCTGGCTGTCAAATTTAGTTGCTTCCACTAAACTGATCCCCACCCCTACTGCTGTTCTGATTGTTTTGCTGAGTTTGAATTAAGCATACTGTGATGCCTAATGCATAAATCTTAAGTACAGTTTGGTTCTGGTGTACACATTTTCTTTATTTTCCTTGCTGCGCCTCTCTATTCTCTACATAAATCTCCACTGACTGGGGTGGTAGTTTCTCTATTCACTCAGCACTGTTAATCTAACTTTCAATGTCATTTCCTGTAGTCTTCCCTTCTAGGGAGGGCACTGATAGCCTGAACCTTTTTACCTCTAAGCCCAATCCAGGAAGCCAAGCCACTACAGTTCTCCAGCTGCAATGTGCAGGCAGGGGGTACCAGTACCCACCCTCTCACTGCAGAGGAGCCTTACAAATGCTGCCAGCAACCACTGCTATTTATTTGTGGCAGGGATGGTCAGAATCTGTTCTGATAAAAAGAAGCCTCTAGAACCTAGCTGGTTTTATAATTTTACAGTAACATATAGGATAGTGTATGGGAGCCCATACACAACCACGTAATTCTCATACCAAGTGGTTTCCATGATAACAAGGACCTTGACAGTGAAGTGTGAGAGGTTCTGTTGATCATGGAAACCACGAGTTGTAGAGGATTATGTGGTTGTGAATGGGGCTCCATACACTATTCTTTATAGTGTATAGTGCCCAAAAGTGAAAAAAAGGCTTGCATTCAGTTATTTGCTGATGGGGTCCTGCACTTCAGTACTTCCACTAACCCGTGACGATGCCTACCAGGAGTCAACTGCCCTTGTCCTATCAATAGCACTGTTGGGGGCAGTTGCATGTAACGTGCCTACTAATGCATAATGAAAATCATTCTGCTTTAGTAGGCACGTCACTAGTGCAGCAGAACAACTTTCTTGTGTGTATGAATTTTCATACACAGCAAAGTTCTACTATAAACTATAAGAACCTCCCCTCAATAAATACAAGTCCTACTGGCACCATTGCAGGTAATTAACATAGCATCCGCATGCTAATGTGAGTAAATGATTGAGCTTGATAGGAGGTTTGAAAATCAAGGGCACCACACAAGGCACAGATGGTGGACACACACAATCCGAATGCAAAAGGCTCCCTGTTATACCACCACCAACTGCCATACTGAAAAGGATAACTTAGTCATTGTGGGAAGAGTCTCCATGGTGACTAGGCTGACATACAGAAATAGATGAGTTGCCGTACTGGTCCTTGTAAGAATGGATCCAGAAGCAAATGGTTTGATACCTTTTATTGGACCAACATAGATGTTACAAAAAGAAAACAATGTCTAATGGCGACTAGGTTGGAATGTAAATCACTGTCGCCAGATGTTTCTGACCAGAAACATGTATACTGCAACCACCACTATAGGGAACTGTGCGTGACGCAGCGTGAGAGCACAGGCTCAAACACCCAGACTGAGGTTTAAATCTCACCGCAATCTCTTAATCACTCTGTGACCCTAAGCTAATCATTTAACTTCTCAGTGGTCCAGTCCACCCAGCTGTAAAAATGGGCTGATGCAGGTTCTCACGGGAAACAGGATGCTGCGTATCAGCTGAGCTAGCCTGAGGAAATAAATACAGAAAATACATAGAAGGAGGACTCCACCAGAAAAACAAGATATTGCATGTCATTGGAGCTATCCTAGCTAAATAAGTTGTAAAAAATAAAACATTTGAGTCAAGTGTACCAGATCCCATGATCTTCAGGCTCCCCCCCCAACAGTAAGGTTGCACCTTGAGTTTGCTGCGTTTCATCTACATTTTTATTTACATGTATACATTTCTTTTTCCCCAGAAATTTCCGTAAACACCTGCGGATGGTTGGAAGCCGAAGGATGAAAGCACAGAGTAAGTTGGGATTAATAGAATATTAGTGTGAATTTAATGCTTAGGAATGGAAGGAGTTCCTGGGGAACAGCCCAGAATTTTGCAGGGAGGCTGAGCAAGATGGTAACATCTTTGGGTTATCTATTGTCCAATAAGGCACAAGGAATACCCTACAAAAGCTTTTTCCATTTGCTAAGTGGACTAACCAAAACAGATGTCACCTCTTTTTCAGTGTATGCAGAAAAAATGTCCTCTTCCTTTCCCAGTAACTTTCCTTTTCCCCGGCTCACTGTTTAGCTCTTCATGATGTCACTTCCTCCCTCAGTCCAGTGAGCGCAGTATTATGCATGACCCAACTCACTCATCAGGATTGTGTGTTTTTGAATGCAACACACACAGCAGGGGGTGAGAGTCAAACTGTGGGCCAGCAGTATGAAAGGCATCAACTCTAACCGGGCATTAACCTGAAGAAGGAATATCCCTTTAGACTTTCCCGTCACTTAATCCCTTTAACAGTGGATGACGCCTCCCTTCTCACCATTAGAGTGCCTCACTTGTAACATCTCACCACTACAGGGCACTTCTCGTGTAATGACTCACCACTAGAGGGTGCTTCCCTAGTAACGTCATCACAAGCAGGTGCTTTCTTCACTTAAACAAGCAGATCCTCTCTGCAGTTTTTGTTCATGCTCTGTGTGCTGACTGGCACCTGATCAAAATTTATCCCTAGTGTCTAGTGGCCCCCACCCATGATAGCAAGTCCAAGCCCCCTCCCCTGATGGCCCCCTCACATCCCCATCTGGAAGCCTCCTCCCTGTGACAGCAACCAACAAAGCCCCTCTGTTCACCACCTCAGCTAGCCACCTTCTGAGTGGTAGGGAGCAAGTGCACACCTACTATAGAAAAAGCTATCAGAAGATGGGCATGCTACCTGTGCATTTTATTGACTTTGGTACTATAAAAAGGAAACCTTTACAGTATTTAAAGAGAAAGGAAAGACAGTAAAACTTACTGCAACTCACCAGGGATGATGGAAACCCCATCAAGTTGTAAATGTCCTTGTTTGTTGGTACTAAACAGCCCCCAAAGACCCTTTGCAAACAAGTGTCTCCATTGAAAGGACACAGAGCACAAAATCATTTTACAGTTGTTCTTTCACTTTGGACGTCAGATGGAGTCTCCTAATTAAATCTCTTAGTGAAATATATTTGCATTAATGGAAGCTGGCAGTGATTCTGCCCCATAGCAGATCTGGTGTGCTGTCCTAGTTGTTGCAGACCTCAGCTCAATGGAAACACTTTTTTTTTTAATTTTTTATTTATTTTATTGAAATCTAGGATTACAAATACCTTTGAGTAGGAACTGCTTGTTTACAACGGTTCCACGTCGAAGGAATGGGGGGTATACACACATACAAAGGTCAACATAATAATACATAGTTACACAATAACAAGAAGTAAGAGACTGAGGCTTAGGAAATTCCAGTAATTCAAAATGTGCCAAATGTTAGGTAGTATGACATAACCAGCCAAGGGCAATCATGGAAATAAGCACTGCAGGTGAGAGGGAAGGGGGGTATGCAGGCAGGAAGGCCATTGTCGCAGGGTAGAGGGTGAGGGTAAGAGCTCTAAAGGGGAGGGAGAAGAGGGATAGAAGTCAGGAAATGTCCCAGGGGAGGAAACGGAGAGGGGGCAAGGGGGTAGGCAGGTAAAAGGGGGCAAGGCGAGGAGAGATAGGATGGATTCATGTCTGGACTCTGAGTCCCTGGGGGAGGATATCTGCATTAATCCTGTGGGTAAAGGTTTGATATGTACTCTTCAATGTTTAATTTTAGTCTTTGGTAACCTGGTAAGGCCCACTAGGAACATGTGCCTGTTTTCAAGGGCAACCTGGGAGCACTGGACGATTAAGTGGCTTGCTCAGAGTCACACAGTACGCAAGTGGAGGTTGTGAGAATCAAACCCAGATCTGGTCTGCTGGATATACCAAGCTCGTTACTCTAACCTCTAGGCTGTACTACCAGCTCCATGTTAGCAAGCAGCTTCTCCTATCCCAGGAACCCAATCACTGGTCTTTAGAGAATTTCAAAAGCTTGATAGAGACACCCTCTTTTCAGATGATATCAGTCCATGTATGGGGTGTAGGGAAAAGTTACTAGTTTTGTGTTTGTTTAATGATTGGGTTGTCTCCATTAGTAGGCTCCTCACCAATCATCTTCATATTGGTTGGTAAATTAAGCATTAAGCCACGATGAAAGAGGCTTCTACTGTGGAATTTATGGTGGGGGGGGGGGTTTTGGCACGAAGCTGAAGAGATTGCCATGTTCCAATGCACCTTAATTAAAGATAGCCAATTTAGACAGTTACATTTTAGAACTGGGACCCAGCCATTGCATTAATTCACATCAGTGTTCTGAAATGAACACCAAGAAATCCCTACTCCCCTTGGAGATAAATAAGTATTTGGCCAATTAAGGCAGAAAGAAAACTGTGATATTCAAAAGATTTTCCATGAGGGAGTGGGTGCACTGAATTCTCCCTTTTAACAGGGATTCTGGGATCACCTACGAACTTTGGCACTGTTATATGCCAGCAAGGAATCTTTGCCTGTTACATGCCAGCATGGAACATTTGGCCTCTGTTACATGCCAGCATGGAACATTTGGCTCTCTGTTACATGCCAGAATGGAACCTTTGACTGTTACATGCCAGCATGGAACATTTGGCTCTCTGTTACATGCCTGCATGGAACCTTTGGTTCTCTGTTACATGCCATCATGGAACCTTTGACTGTTGCATGCCAGCATGGAACATTTGGCTCTCTGTTACATGCCATCATGGAACCTTTGACTGTTGCATGCCAGCATGGAACATTTGGCTCTCTGTTACATCCCATCATGGAACCTTTCACTGTTGCACACCAGCATGGAACATTTGGCTCTCTGTTACATGCCTGTATGGAACCTTTGGCTCTCTGTTACATGCCAGCATGGAACCTTTGACTGTTGCATGCCAGCATGGAACATTTGGCTCTCTGTTACATGCCAGCATGGAACCTTTGACTGTTACATGCCAGCATGAAACATTTGGCTCTCTGTTACATGCCAGCATGGAAACTTTGGCTCTAGGTTACATGCCAGCATGGAACATTTGGCTCTCTGTCACATGCCAGCATGGAACATTTGGCTCTCTGTTATATGCCAGCATGGAACCTTTGACTGTTGCATGCCAGCATGGAACATTTGGCTCTCTGTTACATGCTGGCATGGAACATTTGGCTCTCTGTTACATGCCAGCATGGAACCTTTGACTGTTACATGCCAGCATGGAACCTTTGGCTCTCTGTTACATGCCAGTATGGAACCTTTGACTGTTGCATGCCAGCATGGAACATTTGGCTCTCTGTTACATGCCAACATGGAACATTTGTCTCTCTGTTACATGCCAGCATGAAACCTTTGACTGTTACATGCCAACATGGAACATTTGGCTCTCTGTTACATGTCGGCATGGAACATTTGTCTCTCTGTTACATGCCAGCATGGAACCTTTTACTGTAACATGCCAGCATGTAACATTTGGCTCTTTGTTACATAACTGTATAGAACCATGGCACTCTGTTACATCCCAGCATGACACCTTTGGCACTGTTACATGCCAGCATGGAACCATCTGAACTCTGTTACATACCAGCATGGAATCTTTGGTACTTTATTACATGCCAGCATGGAACCTTTGGCACTCTGTTACATGCCAGCATGGAACTTTTGGCACTCTGTTACATACCAGCATGGAACCTTTGGAACTGGGTTACGTGCCTGTATGGAACCTCTGGCTCTCTGTTACACACCAGTAAGAAAAGAGTCTTTGGCACTGTTACATGCCAACAAGGAAACTTTGGCACTGTAACATGCCAGCATGAAACCTTAGGCTTCTGTTACATGCCAGTATAGAACCTTGGCACTCAGTTACATGCCAGCATGGAACATTTGGCTCTCTGCCACATGCCAGCATGGAAACCTTTGCTCTGTTACAGGCCAGCATGGAAACCTTTCTCTCTGTCACATGCCAGTGTGGAATCCTTTGCTCTCTGTTACGCGCTAGCATGGAAACCTTTGCTGTCTGTTAGATGCCGGCGTGGAAACCTTTGCTCCCTGTTACAGGCCAGCATGGAAACCTTTGCTCTCTGTTACATGCCAGTGGGGAAACTTTGACACTCTGTTACATACCAGCATGGAACCTTTGCTCTCTGTTACATGCCAGCATGGAATCTTTGGCTTTCCATTACATGCCAGCAGGGAACCTTAGGCACTGTGTTACATGCCAGCAGGGAACCTTTGGCACTGTGCTACATGCCAGCATGGAACCTTTGGCACTGTGCTACATGCCAGCATGGAACCTTTGGTGCACTGTTACATACCAGCATGGAACCTTTGGCACTGTGCTACATGCCAGCATGGAATCTTTGGCACTGTGTTACATGCCAGCACTTAACCTTAGGTGCACTGCACATGACCACATGTTTCCCAGGGTAGTGTGTTCTCACGCAGTGGGGTCAGCATTCCCAGGGAGGCCACAACCTGTGCAATTACACTTAGAGCAGCTCAGAATGCACATGAGATGTACACATCCCTGGGCAGAAATTCAACGTCACAAATGGCTGCACAGCAGCAGCAGTCAGAACAATGGGTCAGCACCAATTTCCCTTTAATAACATTCTTTGAAAGTAGTCTTAAAGACAAACATCAGTCATAGCTTTTAGAAGTTCATTAAAAGCATACCACACCAGGTTCAGTCACCAACTTGCTGCATGCATAAAGTTCTGGATTGTCTTGCAGCTTGTAGCTTTTACCAGTTTGTACGTCCACACAAAGGCCATCACACATAGTAATCCATATCAAGTGTTCCAAAACATTAGACAAGCGGCTGGGCTGTGAATTCAAACTAGTATTTTCTGTAGCAAACAAAGCCGTCACTGTGTCTCTCGAATGCAGTGTTGCAAGGCCATGCCCTTCTGATGTTTCTACATCACAGCCGACATCTTCCTCAAAGTTCCAGGGGAAGCTCAAGCCAGCTGGACAATGAAGTGTAGCAGTTATTTGAATTTTGAGTTTTGATGTTTTGTTTGAAGAGGTGGGCAATCAATGTAATTAATGACATGCGAATAAACTCAACCATTCTTCCAAAGACATTTCATTTTCTTCTGGTGTACTGTGCAAAATTCTGCATGAATTTTCTATGGAGTGGACCACGATTGTTTTCATAACTTATGGGATGTTTGCTACGACAAAATGTGACAGCTAATGTACCAGGGGAACAGTCAGATCATTAACCAGCCTGGTCAGTAGCAGGCATGGTACAGTACCACATAGAGACACCATGCCACCAACCCAACACATTCAAGATTTTCTTGTGTTTGACAATGTGATCGCAGCAGGCTGCCTCGGTCTTAATTGTTAGCACACGGGTCAATATGTTGATGTCCTGATCTGCCTCTTATTTCAGGCTTTGCAGATCGCCGGGAGAAGAGTTTTAGTCGATCCTGGAGTGACCCTACTCCTATCAAGGCTGACTCCTTCCATGACTCACGGGAAAGTAAGTCTCTTAATGTTTTCTTTCTTTCTTTCTTTCTTTCTTTCTTTCTTTCTTTCTTTCTTTCTTTCTTTCTTTCTTTCTTTCTTTCTTTCTTTCTTTCTTTCTTTCTTTCTTTCTTTCTTTCTTCCTTCCTTCCTTCCATTCTTTCTTTCTTTCTCCACTGAGACTTACTCACACCAGGCTGGCACAAAGGGTACTAATGTAGTCAATATGAAACATAGAATAAGATAGCCTCAAATATTATACAAAATATGTAGTTACTATAAAATTTACAAAATATAGAATAATACATGGGGTGGTGTGTTTAACGTGATTTTACGCACACTGGAGGTGTTGGATGCCACATAAACCCCAAGAGCAAAGCTCAATGGGTTTATTTAACCATCCAACACTGATGGTGTGTGTAAAATCTTAAATTAAACATACCACCCCATGTTTCATTTTATATAATTGTTGGGGAGTATTTTTTTGTTGCCACAGCAATTATATAAAACGAAGCCACATCACCGTGTAGCTGCTGTCCCAGGGTTTCAGCGCAGTCTGCTGTTTGAGCTTTGCTGCTGAAACATTTTGTTTCCCCCTTTTTCTTTTATTTGTCTTTACAGCTTAGACATAATAGTAGACATTGGTCAGTAATTCACTTTTTTTTTAACTTGCCACCGAGTGCCAGTTGTGGTAAAGTGTACAGGAGTGCAGTGCTGCAGAAAGGCAGCGAGAGGGAGAAGAGCAGAGGCTGGCGCATGCGTTGACCAAGGGAAAGCCAGCGCATGTTTGCCATTGTAACTCACAGGTTATAACAGCGAATTATAACCCGGTTTCCCTTAGGAAAAAGCTAACCTGTTATTATTATATGTATGTGTGTATATATATATATTTATATATATACATATATATATATATATATATATATATATATATATATATATATAATGTGTGTCATAATAACTTTCTTAACTAATGTGAGAGCAGCTTTGAGAATGTTTGATGATATCACAAAGGTAGCACAAACCGCAGGGCTTGGGTTAATTTAAAAACTATACTTTTTAAAATGTCATTTTGTGAACATCATATGTAATGGACTGTCTGGGATAATCACATTTATGCCCTCTAGTAAGGTAAAAACTCATATAACAGACTTGTGGCTTAACCACTTGTGATGTACCAATACATACACATATGTATATATATATATATATGTGTGTGTGTGTATGTTATATATATATATATATATATATATATGTGTGTGTGTTGTGTGTGTGTATATATATATATATATATATATATATATATATACATGTATACGTACATTTCTTATTTATGCATTTGCCGTGTCTTGGCTAAGCCATCATTAAAATGTGTGTATCTATTATTGGCATCAAAAGACAAGCACAAGAGATATAGTTACCATTCTGGTATCCATAGCAACTCCATTCTTCAACAGAGACCTGTTCCTCCAAGAATGCACATAATGGCCAATTCACAGTTTTATAAAAAAGATCCTGTCTCTCAGCACGTGAGGAACATGCTATCGAGTTAGTGGGTCAGCTCAGGAGAGAGAGGCTCTTTGTTTGCTTTCATACTTGAGTGCTGAAGGTCCAGTTTCTACAATAACTATTCCCTGTCCTGTAGGCCATGATCTCCAGAATTCCTGCAGTGCTCTCGATGACGACTTTGATGATCTGAACTGGGAGGCAGAGAAGGAGTTGGAGGCCATGGCGTGCGAAGGTGATGATTTTGTGCCTCCCAAAATCATGGTAAGGATTTAAAATGTCACAGCAACAAGTGCTATTAAACAGATTATGGCTTTATATTGTACACTGTGTTTCATATACACTGCATCTCAAAGTGCTTTACAAAGCAGGGAGTTAGATACTGGCAATACTGGGACTGTAGAATAAAGTAGAATAGAATAGAACAATAGAATAGAATATGACGGAATAGAAAACAAAAGAATAGAACTTGGATTTATGCAGAACCTTTTATACACTCCATATCTCGAAGTGATTTAAAAAGAAAATAGTAAGATATAGTACTGGCCATCCAGGGCTTTAGAATAGAACACATTCGAGTTTGGATCTGTGTAGTGTCTTTCATATACTCCGTATCTCAAAGTGTTTTACAAAGAGAACTACAAAAAAAGTTTCTGAAATGCTCCATTCTGATAGGCTGTCAGCATTTCAGTAGCCATACATTAATCTCTGTTACACTGTCAGTGTGCAGCCTGCTATCACACCATGGTGCATGAATTCTTCCAGTCAGCATTCCATAGTCTAGCACTGCTGATTGACCGGAATTATACATTCTGATTCTGAAGTAGTTGGGGGATCAACTTTTTTATCTCTCTCTCAATGAGGACAACATTCAAAAGGTACACTTTTAGCACTTTTCTTTTGAAATCAGATTTTTATAATAGCAATAATGCACTCCAAGGAGTTAGATTAACTATCAGTTAATCACCCTCTAGAGCAATATCGCACTCAGCTGTGCCTTGTGCCAGATTATGAGGTGATTAACAGACTGCTAATCTAACCCCAGGTCATGCTTTATTGCTTAATAGTCAGATACTGGTAGTACAGGGACTGTAAAACAGAACAGAATAGGACAGAAGAACAGAACAGAGCAGAATCTTGATCTATATAGTACTCTGAGACCTAAACCTAAGATCAGCCTCACTCTCCTGAGTTCATTGGTGAGATTTAGAAACTAGTCAAGTTTACAAGATCAGGTCTGAAGCTGCAGCGTAGAGTTGAAAACTGAACTCGCATCCCTCAAATCAGCATTTGAGCACACATGACCAAGTGGCACAATGTACCCCTTCTTGTCCAGCATCTCTTTCTGAAATTGGCTGGCTCTGAAACCTAAGAACCATGGAAAGTTTTCTTCTTGTGCAGCTGCAAGCAAGAATGACAGTGTGTACACTTATTCATTTTAACAATGGAGCAGTCACTTGTCATGAAAAAATACTCAGACTAGATGGCATTGGCGTAGTGTTTCTGAGGGACACACAGCCCACAGCCATTCATTACCACTAGGATACTGGGGCTCTGTTGGTAGCACATCTGCCTCTGGACCAGAAGGTTATGGGTTCTAGTCCCACTTCGGGATTGGGTTCATTCCATAAATGCTGGCACCTGAGTGAACACTGGGGGTGCTGTACTGTCCCTCAGTTGGTGTGCAGCCTCTCCGATTAGATGTTAATATGAGGCACCTTCTACCCATCTCTGGTGCTGTGCTGGTTCTACACATCACTGGTGCTGTGCTGGTTCTGCCCATCTCTGCTGCTGTGCTGGTTCTGCCCATGGTTCCATGTGATAACTACGATTGTGGAAAGGTGATTGATGTTTGGGCGAGTGTACATCGCTGAAAATCAATTTTGGTGATATACATTCCCAGTGCACAACAAAGGGCACTGGAGACTTAGATTTTTTTAATGTGGGGGGGCTGTGCCCCCACCGCCCACCACTGTACAAAGGATTCTCAACTCCAGGGCGGTGCTTGTCGGGCGGGGTGGGGAGGTAAAGAAAACAAAAATTCTGGACCAGCACAAAAATGAGTGCCAAGAACCTAACCTGGCGCCTTCCCAACTCTAGCCTGCCATCAACCCACCACACCACATGGCCAGCTCAGCAGCCCACTGCCGCACTACAACCCACAAACCCTCCCTCCCTTCCCTTCTGCCCATTGCAAGGCCTGGTGCCCCCCCCACAAATGTGTATATATATATAGTGACACCCTGTCACTATATTCGCCAAACCACCTATCTGGTCACCCTCCCTGCCCGGTAGCCCTGTACACAGGTGCCATGATCGAATCTCCCTTTTTGGAAGTGCTCAATCGCAGTCACCATCATCACAGGCTACCCAGTCCATCATTGGTGCTGTGCTGGTTCTGCCCATCACTGCTGCTGTGCTGATTTTGCCCATCTCTGGTGCTGTGCTGATTTTACCAATCTCTGGTGCTGTGCTGATTCTGCCCGTCTCTGCAACTGTGCTGCTTCTGCCCATCTCTGGTGCTGTGCTGGTTCTGCCCATCTCTGCAACTGTGCTGATTCTGCCCATCTCCGGTGCTGTGCTGGTTCTGCCCATCTCCGGTGCTGTGCTGGTTCTGCCCATCTCCGGTGTTGTGCTGGTTCTGCCCATCTCTGCAACTGTGCTGCTTCTGCCCATCTCTGGTGCTGTGCTGGTTCTGCCCATCTCTGGTGTTGTGCTGGTTCTGCCCATCTCTGGTGCTGTGCTGGTTCTGCCCATCTCTGGTGCTGTATTGATTCTGCCCATCACTGGTGCTGTGCTGGTTCTGCTCATCTCTGCTGCTGTGCTGATTCTGCCCATCTCTGCTGCTGTGCTGATTCTGCCCATCACTGGTGTTGTGCTGGTTCTGCCCATCTCTGGTGTTGTGCTGGTTCTGTCCATCTCTGCTGCAGTGCCGGTTCTGCCCATCTGTGGTGCTGTGCTGATTCTGCCCATCACTGGTGCTGTGCTGGTTCTGCCCATCTCTGCTGCTGTGCTGATTCTGCCCATCTCTGCTGCTGTGCTGGTTCTGCCCATCTCTGCTGCTGTGCTGGTTCTGCCCATCTCTGGTGTTGTGCTGGTTTTGCCCATCTCTGGTGCTGTGCTGGTTCTGCCCATCTCTGGTGCTGTATTGATTCTGCCCATCACTGGTGCTGTGCTGGTTCTGCTCATCTCTGCTGCTGTGCTGATTCTGCCCATCTCTGGTGCTGTGCTGGTTCTGCCCATCTCTGCTGCTGTGCTGGTTCTGCTCATCTCTGCTGCTGTGTTGGTTCTGCCCATCTCTGGTGCTGTGCTGGTTCTGCCCATCACTGTTGCTGTGCTGGTTCTGTCTGTCACTGGTGCTGTGCTGGTGATTGTCCAGGTGGAAATAAAAGAACTGAAGAACTCAGGCACTTTTTGCAAGAGTAGGTTATTTTCCTTGGTGTTCTGGCCAGCATTCTCCTTCCCATAAAACTGGTTCATGCAATTGCCCAAGGCTGATGTGGGTGCTGATGTGTTAAATGGCTACCACTACACATTGACAGTCACTTCACTACCAATCTCTCATTGCTTGTAGAGCACTTTGGGGTACAGTGTGTATGAAATGCATAATATAATTGCTAATTCTTCTTCTTACTTATGTGTATTAATATCACAGCAGAAATAAAAAATACTAGCAACTGGTTTGCAGGGCTGTGTTGTGTTGTGAAGGGTAGGTAAGGTATGTAGCTCTGGGGTGGTGGTGGAGTGTGCTACTTCCTGCTGACTGACCACAGAGAGGTCTTGCTGTCGACTGTGAAGGCAGCTGCTCCATCACCCTTCTGGATGGCAGACAGCTACAGCTAATGTGACCCCATCGTCTGGATTGGGGAGAGAGGAAACCAGTGGGAATATAATAATTATAATAATAAGGGAAGTACCAGCCACAGGTCCCAACTTCTAACACCTGCAATAAGTTGATTATAGCATGGTTTCTCTCACCGAGACCAAAGGTTGAATGGTGTTATTTTGGTATCACTCATAGACGGTGTGTAAAAAAATTAAAAAAATTAGTTTGTCTGTTGCCCATATTTTATTTTATTTTATATCATTACTGGTTTTGTGTTTCCTTGAGCAGTGAAGCGCGGCCAGTTCACTGCGCACCCAAACAAAGCGGAGGTGGAACATCATGTAATCTCTGTAACACATGTACATGTGTAATGGCAGGGGTAACGTAAATTTACGTATGCTGGTTTTAGGGTGTAATCATGCCTAACCAGTAGTCATTGTACAGTTCATCTCATTATTATATACCTCACCCTCTCCCTCTCTCTCTCTCTCTCTCTCTCTCTCTGCAAGGTTCACCTAGAGAGCTGCCTTTTCTGCATTGCATGTGCTCCACTGCTATCTAATTTATTTTCTTGTTTGCTGTTTTTGCCTCTCTCCGACTGGCCATATCTGCACTCGTTGCTACCCAGGCCTACCAAAAGCCTGATAATGCATCTCCAGTGAGGAGAGACTGCATAGCCTCGATATGTAATTTTTGGAAGACAGAAGTGATAGAGGATGGGGGGGAATGATACAAATGTACACATAAAAGTCTGGTCATAGGCACAGCAGTAGGGTTGCCATTTATGAGGCTGGCAACCCAGGTTTGGGAATGGTTTCATGTCATAATAGTGACTGTGGAATGGCGAACCATCACAATGGCACTGAACCCATAGCATGAAGACTTTTGTAAATGCCACACCCCCTTCATATATATTCCAACTCCATGTGGGGGGGGGCACACTCGGGGATGGAGGGAACCATCAGTCACACAAAAGTGTCACTGTTGTGACAGTTTGGCATTCCGCAGTCACTATCATCATGGGCTACCTTTAGGAACATGCCCAGAGTTGAGGAGGGTCAGCTGAGTGGACGACGACTGAGCATCCCAGAGGATGCTCTACTGCTCTGGAAAGGATTGGTACTGGGCTAGTGCTGTTACCTGGTTGACTATGGGAGAAATACCAGTGGGACAGAGAGGAAGTGGGGGGAAGGAGTGAATATTCACTGGCTCTGCGTGGAGCCATGCAATTCTGTGCATGCATGCACCAGAGCCCTTGCATGTGATTGTCCTTGGGGTGAGACAAGTGCAGGAAAAATTCCTGGTCTCCAGTCTGCCCCAACGTAAGATACAAAGGACTGCACAAGAACCCATCTCCCAGGTGGTGGTGGTGTACCATGTAATGTATACAGAATCAGCAACCAGATTCAGAATGCCTTCTAGTGGTGAAACTAAAAGTGTGGCATACAAGAACAAGAACCAACCTAATACCTTGTCTTATAGCTGAAGGGTTAGAGCTGCTGTCTCTGAGGCCAAGGATGCAAGGATCGATCCTCAAGTCTGGCATTGAAACATTCAAACCTATAATTCAGTTTACAGAGTATGTCCCCCCCTTCCCACAAAGCAGGGATAGACATTAGCCACCAGGGGTACCTTTTTGTCCATAATGGTTGAAATGTTCACTTTATTTTCTGTTTTCAGTGTACATTTCAGATAACTCTTTTTGTTGTCTGCATATGTCTCTGCTGTATCTATATCGTATATACATAACCATGCAAGATGGGGTAAAGTCAAAGCTTCCCGCTTGGGATATTGGGCTGTCAATATAGTCTAGAGGTTAGAGTAATGAGCAGTGAATAATATTGGTACATCCAAAAGACCTGGGTTTGATTTTCACAACCTTCACTTGTATACTGTGTGACTCAAAGCAAGTCACTTAACTCCCATGTGTTCCTGGGCCACCCCTGTAAATGGGCCATGTACCCAATACCTGTATAGCCTAGAGGTTAGAGCAACAAACTGTGAATGAGCTTGGTACAGCCAAAGACCATGGTTTGATTCCCACGACCTACATTTGCACACTATGTGACCCTAAGCAAGTCACTTAAGCCCCATGTGCTCCCAAATCATTCCTGTAAAAGGCCTTGTGCCCTGTGGCTCTTACCTAGTAACAAAATAATAAAATAAATATTTAGGAAATGTGAGCTGATTTGTTCAAAATGTTGCTGTGTTAAAAATGATATTCATACCTCTAAATGATCCATATTCAACTGTCCCACAAAGCAAGCAGTGGTTCAGGACTCAAAGGGATGGAGCCAAACAGGTACACTTACAAGAGGAACAAGAACACAGGGCTCAATGTCCAGAAAATGGCACACTCCAATGTTAGGAGACAATAAGAAATGCATTATTATTAAGATGCACAAACAGCACAGTTTACTCAGGTAACATAAAACAGGTAGCACCCTCCCAACAACAGCAATTGTGTATTGTCTCCTAACATCGGAGTGTGTCATTTCCTGGATGTCAAGCTATGTTTTCTTGTCCCTCTGTCCATATTCAACTGTGCCTGAATAAATGTTGTGAAAACCTGTGCTTTCTATTTGTATATTAATACTGTTATATAGCCCACTCTAGCAGTTGTAAGAGTGGTCTCACAAGCATTCTTAAAGTATGAGAATCACGAACCGAAGATGATGCTTCTGATACCCTAAAGATCTAAGTGAGACCTCTCTTACAACCATAAGAGTGGTCTCTGTACTGGTAATAATACTGCATAATACTGTATGATGTGGTCAATCTATAATATATTGAAAATGTAAAATACTCCCCTGAATTAGCCCATTTCTGGGCCACCTGGACGTGGGTCCCTTTTTCCAGAATAACATCTCATGCACAGGAGAAAGAGTGCTTTGATTAGTCAGAAATGCTCCCTCGATCTATAATTCTTTTAATGAACTGCATTCTATATAGCTCTCCTCATGGAGCCAAGGGAATTCAGTCTTTCCCGATGTCCTGACCAAATTTCCCCATTCACTAAAAATACCGCCACCAAGAGCTTAATTTGTTTCAGTTTCATTTGGTTTGCATCTGTACCCTCCTGGACAAAGAGGAAAATAAGCAATATTGTCTTGCCCACGTTTCCCAGCCACCAAATAATAATAATCGTGTGTTTTCTCATGCTATACACCTTCTGCGGGACTGCACCATTTGCAGCAAACAAGGGAAAAGGGCAGCAAACAGGGCTCTGTTTATGAGTAGGGGGGCAAAGATGGTGCTAATGTACAAATTAGCTCTGTGTTTCTCAGACAAGGCCACTGTAGCAGCATGCAGCCATCAATGCAATTCTGTGTAATCAAGGAGATCTTTTTATCCCCCACAAATTAAAAAACATCATGGAACAGCCAGGGATTTGCAGTGTACTGTCTCTTTAAAAAGTCATTTGTTACATTAGTGAGTTTGAAGTATAACAAAATAAAGAGTGAGGCCTCTAGCAAATTCTGAGGATTGTGTTTTGAGGCCATCAGGACATGAGACGTATAGAACACTGCTCTGGCTACTCCGTAGCAATGAAGTGAACGGCCTAAATATGCTCCTCTCTACTCTTCTTTCCCACAGCTGATTTCCTCAAAGGTGCCAAGGGCTGAATACATCCCAACCATTATCCGGCGGGATGATCCCTCCATCATTCCCATTCTCTATGTGAGTACAAGAGCTGATTTGGATTTTAATTAGCATGATGACATTTCGGGTCACGGTGTAGGCTTCAGTCCAATTACACAGGCGTGCACAGGGAATTGCTCGTTAGCGGTTTACAGCTGCTACAGGGCAGGGGGTAACTGCAGTGTGACTTTTTTTATTTAAAATGATGATCTGTCTTCATTAATGCCATGTGGCCAGCATCATTTAACTACAGGACTGGTCCACAGAGTGGGCCATATTAGCAAGCTCAGTAATAACCTGTTACACTATAAAGAAAACATGCCTGACCTTCTCACTGAAGCCACTGCTGAGTGCCAGCAGTATCCAATCACATTTCACAACTGGACCCATGGGATACCATATAGTAGGTACTGGAATGCTAGCACCTCATTGCCCTACCAATACATAAGGTAGGTGAGCTGGGAATGGTACTGACATTCAGGGTGCAGGATGTTTTGGATTTGAACCCCCCCCCAATTTGGAGTGGCAGCCTCAACACCTACTTTGGTAAGCGTGGCACAGGTTCACTCACATACACTTGCATAGTTGCTGGTATGCCATACATCAGACTGCCCCAGATCTTTACAATGGCCAGAACTCCTGAGCAGAACTGAAAAACCCACTACCCCCACCACCTAAGGGCAATGCACGTGCTATTTTAAAGTACTGTGCATAACCCTCAAAGCACATGCAGTTAATGTCGGCTGTAAAAAAATAAAATAAATAAATAAATGGATTCAGACACGCTGTCTAATTTTGTTAAATATCACATTTATTTCTAGGACCATGAACATGCCACCTTTGACGACATTTTAGGTAAGAGATTTTCTCTTCCTTACAAATTCGCATCTGAATTCTATAAAATAGCCACTTGTACCCAGCGGATTAAAAACAGTAGTTCTGTGTTAATATATATGTTTGTGGGCCACCCACTGGTGTACTGATAATCAGTGGGGAGTGATCCGTAACTCCAAAGGGCCCTTTGGTATTAACCTGCTTTGTTGTTGGATCCTTTTCTTTGTAGAGGAGATCGAGAAGAAGCTTAACAGTTACTGGAAGGGCTGCAAGATTTGGAAGATGCTGATCTTTTGTCAGGTATGATGGGCTCTGTGAAGCACACTACAGAGAAAGGAAAGATGTGCATATCAGTGAAAAATATCAGCTAGGGGTCTGAGCTAGGGACAGGCATAATTGATTCTAAAAAAAAACCTAGAGTCTGCTGGTTCTAAACTATCACAGATTAATGGGCTTTTCTTGGTCAAAAATGACAAAATCAGTCAACAAATAAATAAAACTTTACATCCAAATAGAACCTGCCCTTAAAAAGGGTTTGAGATGTCCAAAATGCAAATTAGTCATTACCAGGTACCATACTCAAAGCCATTAATTCACAGTTGACTTCAACAGACTTCAGTCAGTGTTCACCATATACCTGTAGTAAGAATTTCTGGGTCTTCTGCTTTATATTACAGAAGACATTTTCAATAAAGCAGTGTATTTTCCCCTTGCTCTTCATCTGTTCACATTTACTTATTCCTGACATGAAGTTATAGTCCTCTGTTTATGACATCACAGCCTGTTACCATGGAAATGATTTTGATGCCACAAGCAAGCAATTCTGACTTCTGGGCAGAAAAAGCAGCAGGAACAGATAACAGAGGCAAAGAGCTTGATTTCTTACAAATATCTTTAATAACAAAGAAGAGAATTCACTGAAATTCATAAATTTTTGAGATGAGATTTGAGTTCTGCAGATGCCAATTAGTAGTATGGGCTGGGGCAGGGGGATTGGGGTATGCTTGCCCCACCATGGGCACCTGCCACCTGCAGGAGAGGGCATGTAGCAGCCAAAGCAGGGTCCCTGCATATGTAGCCTGTGTCCCCTCCATTGACATTGTGCACCACAGGGTTGGGGTAGTGTACGGCATGTAGCCATGCCCCACCCCCAAGTCAATCCGCATCATTATCCCCAAGCACAGTGCTGCATGTAGCCAGGGGGACCAAGTGTGGAAGGGGCAGATGACTCTTTTGTGCCTGCTATTGGGGTCTGACAGGGCACTTGATGTAGTTTTCCAACTTAGGGCTTCCTACATGCCACATATCAACAGCACCTAGGAATGATGCACAGGATGCACTGTGTCTGATATTTTCCACTGATTCATGACCCCATGACACCACAAATGGGAAACTCATGAGTGCCCCCCTCACAGTCATGCACGGTTTGGAATGAAACTTGCAGGCAGGAGGAAGAACCTGTGCTAGCACCAAGCACTTTAACATAATGATTTATTTGCTGAGCAGACGTAACAAAAAAGAAAAACTTACAAGGTGTAGCACCTTAGAAACAGGAACTAGAACGTGCTCTCTTAGCTCCCACCAGTTTCACATGGGTGTGTTTCCTCCAATAGAAGTGTGATTTTGAAAGATAAATAAACAGTCTGTATGCACAGCTGTGTAATCTGAAATGAGAATAAATGATGGTTTGTATTTTAAGTGTTAGTTTCAGTGTAACTGTGGGGTACGTAATCATTAATTACGTGCAACGGAGTAATTACACAGTAGTTACATGTTTGTTGCATGATTTATCTTTCACTTCCAATTTATTGTCTACTAACCAGCCTCCAAAATTTGAACCTGCAATTATGACTGGTTTATTTTGATTTATTTTGACTCACTGAGTTTGTGCTCTGTTTTGCTCCTCTACTCAGGAGGTCCTAGAGGACAAGCACAACTCATCAAGATAGAGCAGTTATGTAAATCAGCCCCATTGCATGTTTCCATATTTGTGATAGTTTATTTACACTGCCATTGCATCAACCCTAATTCTGCACAACTCTACCTATAGGTGTTTGAACTTCTGGTTTAGATACCATTGCCTGCTTTTAGATTCGAATGATAAGCAGATTTTGTTGGGGTATGGGGTCAGGGAATGTGATGGGCACCCTTACCAAAAGACAGCTAGCACAACAGTTATGCACATACTGACAACACAGTTACTTATGCCATGTTTTTATCAACCACACATACCTCTCAACCTCTCAGCATTAAAAATCATAGCAGTGGCCTTCAAAAATCATAGCAAAGGGCCAGAATGTGTAGCACTTTTTTATTTTAAACAATAATTTGCATACAGATAATGGGACCCATATAGCTAGTGATAAGGAATGTTTCTATCAACTTAGTTCAATGATTTAACAGTTTGTGTGTCCAGAAATAGTTGTAACCTTGTGAGGAACATCAGTAAACCTATGCAGAGTAAGGGTAAATTTGAGATTGAAAATCATAGTGCTATGTGAAATTCATAGCAGTTGAGATGTATGTAACCACTCTTTTCTCTTGTTCCTCCTCCCAGGGGGGTCCTAGCCATCTCTACCTGTTAAAGAACAAGGTCGCCACATTTGCCAAAGTGGAGAAGGAGGAAGACATGATCATGTGAGTCCCTGGATGTTCTGTCCGAATTGTAGTGTATCTTTGTATATAATAACAATGCAGCCTGTGAAATGTAGCGCCATTTACATGTGGGAAACTGCTAATGACGAAATCCTGCAGTGTAGAGGAAATAGTATCAGCATAGACACCTCTGGTGGTGGTGGTGGTTGAGATTGCAATGTATGACATTTTAAATACTGCACTTTTACCAGTTAAACAGAGCCCAGGAAGCTCATTTCCAGTTGCAACTGGGGAGGAGGGGCACAGAGGAGAATTATCAGCAATCTCAGACAGTATTTTCTGGTATGTTTCCAATCCCTTTCCACTCATTTGAATCATTTTTCCAGTATCCTGAAGATATAATAACTGGCCATGGTAATGGGCAGTTATTATTTGCCATAATAACCACCTGGTTTTATAGCAAACATGAGAATGCAGAAAGCAGCTGCACTTGAGACTCTCTCTCTCTGTCTGTCTCTCTCTCTCTCTCTCTCTCACTCGCTCGCTCTCTAGCACAGCGTAGTGTCACATAGCCGTTTCTTTCTTCATTCTTGACTGTCACCATAGACACCACATTAAACAAGCTTCAGAGGCTAAAATAATGTAAAGAAACTGACCTCATTCATTGTTTATGAAGTCCTTTTGTTAATCTGACTGGGTTACAAGTGTGACCAGTGGCATAAATGTCTTTTATAGTCAGAACAAATGATCTCTCAGTGACAATGTCTTACAGAGTCATGTAAAAGAGAAAGTGATGGAAGCACACTTTGCTATGGGGGGAGGGGGTTAGATGGATATGGAGGTTCAAATAGTTAGTGAAATAAATACATCTGACAGAATGTAAAAGTGGTGTTTAACTTTTTCCAGACTTGCTTTAAAAAAGACGGGTGGTAGGATAAAAAAAACTGATGGCCAGTGATTATATAAAATACAGCATGGGGTGTTGTGATTGCTGAGATTTAATAAACACCCTTGGTGTGCTTGATCTTGAATACCACCCCCCTGAGTTTGTAGCGTCACACACCTCAGATGTGTATTACATTCTCGTAACTCACACCACCCTGTCTATTATTCTCTACATAATATTCAAACACAGTTCAACTTATGTTTTATTAATTTTCTGTGTTTATGTTCCCTCGCTCTTTATTACTGAGGACATTAACTATATTTCATTAATTTTCTGTGTTTATGTTCCCTCATTCTTTATTACTGAAGATATTAACATAAAAGCGGTATCTTTGTGTCTCATATTTCATCTCCTCCTCCTCCTCCTCACCCTTCTTTTCTTTTTTTCTCCATTGAAGTCCTAATTCTCTTTTTGTGACATCCCAGTTTGTTGTTGAGAAACTGACTATGGTCTCATAAACAGAGGATCATGACTTCAGCAGGGGAGAAGCAAGACACTGAGATGAATTCTGTGGGTCAAAGATAAAGATTTCATGCAGGTTTCCTCAGTAATGAGAATGAGGGGACACAAATTCAGAACATGACTGAAATATAGAATTGGAAATGTTTCAGACAACTCTTTTTTATCAGTGGTGCTTGGATAGTGCCTTGCGTGATCTGGGTGCCCTCCAACAGATAGTCTTGCTGTTTGTGTTTAGGATCTGACCACCATCTGACCAAGCCAGAATTTTGGATCCCCAGTTGGATTTTGGGGATATGGGGTTAGATGGGTTGAACACAGTCTTGACCCAGAGGTCAGATTTCTGGATCCAGCCCTTGAAAAGTTGTAGTCTAATAGGATCCAACCCTCCAAGCTTTCAGATCTGATCTGATCATGTGGCTCTTATCAGATCCATGCATGGGACCTGAAGATATTGGATCCATGGTTGGATGCCATTAATACCTGATGGCATTTGAAATTGTGCTATCCATATCGCATCATATCCACCATACGAAGTGCACGCTACCAAATATTACTGTGTTTGACCTTCCAAGCCCTTGAGCAGGACACAGATATTTTCCTTGTATAATCGGTGGTGGCAACAAGAGATATAATTCAGACAAAGACTCCCTAGAAGGTGGTACAGCCCAAAGGAGTTTGTGACAAAAACTTTCTATGGAGTCTTTGCCTGAATTACTTCTCCCGCTGCCACCACCTGGTTATACCAGGAAAATATATAGTATACAGTGGTATCATGCCACTGTCCATCCTCCCTCTCCCCTCACATTGTCAGTTCCACTGTGATTCCCTAATCTCTAAATACTGGTTTGGGTCACTCCCCTCATACCTATCCCATTTCCTCCCCATCCCCCCCCCTCCTCCTCCTCCTATTTCCTGCACTCAAGAGACCCACTCATCATTCTTCCTTTACCACCCACACTCCTCAGCTGGGAAATCTGCTTTCTCCTACCACCTCCCCTCCCTCTGGTACCTGCTGCCCTCCTCCATCCATTTCTCTCCCTTCCTTCTCTCCCCTCCATTAGATACCAGCTAAAACTCTTACCCCCCCGCTCCTGCCAACCCTCTTCCTGAACCCTTCCTTGCCCCAGCCTGACATTTGACCACCCCTTACTTCTCCATCCCCCTTAACCTCATAGTTATGGCAACATCATTGAAGTGTATCAGCCTGTTTTGACTCCTACGTGTAGCACCGGCTCAGCCTTCCTTCACTCTGGCACTATGCACTTTGAGTTTTCCCAGTTTGCACAGATGATTTTTGTGCTAATTCATGTTGTCCTCTATATGCAATGTTTTGCCATTTTGTCTGTGCTGCACTCAACTTATGCTCTTTATGTCATCCTCACTGTAACCACATCACCTGACTGGCTGTATTTTATTTGTATTTGTATTTCTCCCCTTCCCCTTCCCCCGGGTCACACCTGGAAAGGAGTCTCAGCTCAGTGTGCCTCTCCTGGTTGCCAATGTTAAATCAATCAATCAATCCAGCAACAGAGGTGGCAACCACAATATCCAACTTTGGTGGATACTATTTGAGTACCACTAAGTTCTAAAGTTATTCTAAATATTGGAAAAATGCTTTCCGCAACAGAAGTGATGTAGCAATACTAGGTGACATAAATGTCCTTCCCTGTCGTTATGAAACCAGGTTAGCCTCAGGCTTTGCTGGCTGGTGACTCCAGCAGATCATGTTGCCTGTCTGCCATCTTGCCTGTGGCAGTAATGCCATAGGTTTCGTGTCACAGCTTTTTTGTTTTTCACTATTTGTTTACCCAAGACAGCTGAGCTGAGCTGCACAACCTTATTTCCAGTGAGGTCCTGCTTCTACCCATTTCTGCATCTAGGGGAACAGGCACACTAAAATGTTAATTGACTTGGCAATGGTTGTATGAGTATATGGCTATAAATGGGGTTGAAGCTGCTATCGTCCAGTTACCAAGGTCTAACCACCAGACCAAAATGACTCCACGAAAAGCTGACAGCTTTATCTATAGGAAAAACCTTAAAAATAATAAACAATATTTTTTGTTTATTTGATACATATTTCACCAAGTAAACACATAGAGACCAACAGAGGACTTGTTTACAGTTGTGATCTATAGTTACTGCATCACGTAAGGGAGTAACACGTGACAAGGTGTGCGGTCTTTGAGAAATATATGCACACCTCAGGTGGTTGTAAGTCACCAAGTGTCTTTAACCATCTGTGTATAATTCTACAACCACACACCATGAAGTGTGTTATCCTGCACATGGGTACTTACATAATTTTAAAATGATTAAAACTTGCAGTTCGATTAGGTGTGTGTTTGCAAGAAAATAACGTATGGTCATGTGATGTCTCTTTATCAATGAGGTTATAGGATTTTTAAGCCCATTTTATTAAATAAAAATCTAACAAATGCTGGGGGCAGAGTTCATTATGTAGGTATGGTGCTCATTTTCCGAGGAGGAAGGGTACAGGCCTCCCAACATTCACACACCCTCTGCTGGCTGACTAAGGTTTGTCTTGGGGACAGTGCTGTGAAAAAAAAAACAGCAAATAAAATGGAAAAGAAAGAATGAAAAACTGATAGATATCATGGTCACAGTCTATTATTTATGCTGTCTAAAAGAAAGCTGTCACATAGAAGATGGTGGATGGCCAGACCAAGGCTGCAACAACATACCCCTATGCTGTCCAATCCAGCCTCTGATATTTAGGAGTCTAAAATTCTTGTAACACCCCACAAAATGGCAACTTTGCTCAGTCCCTTTGTTCTTTATTTTCAATTCTGTAGCAAATTTAGTGTGGTCATGGAAGCTGCCCAATTGAAAGTACAGGAGGCCAGGGTCCCCTTACTCATCAACATGGTAGTGTGTGGACCGATCCCCATTGCCCAAGAGTCTGGGGCACCACAGGTGGAGCAGGTTCGAGGGGTTAGCAGTGTCAGGGAGAAACATTTGGTTTGGTGCCATGAACATCCATTGTGTGCATGAATGGCTGAGCTAATGCAGAGTCTCTGGAGATGGATGGAAATTCAAGGAAAATATCCCCCTCCCACCATGTTCGGGCAGGATCATACTCGACCATACTGTCATGCACTGGGTTATTGGCTCACTCAGCATGAAGGCTCATGGCTGCCAATCATGGACAGTGGAGGGGGGATCCCACCCTCAAAGATTTACCGTGGGGACGGTATAGCCTTGGGGGACTTGGGTAGGAGCCTTGGGGGAGGAAGGTGGATTACGGGGTTGGAAGGTTGCCCAGGAAAGGGGCAAATTGCGGCCAAATGGGGTAGGGGAGGAAAAATAATATTAAAAAAATGAATGTAATGGTGAAGGGTGGGCAAGCAGCAGCCTTCATAGCTGATGCCAGTGCTGCTCCTTGGTCAACCAGCAGCAGGTGAGCAGCCTGTGCCTTCCTTTCTTGAAATCAGTAAAGACAGTGGGGCCCTTTAAGGGGGCCTGGGACAAACACATAAGGAACCCATGGGACAGAGGAGGGGAAGAAGGGAGGGAGAGCAGGACAAGGAGGGGGCAGGGTCATTGGCATAAGCCTAGAACCCTGCATCAGTTACCGAGCAGACATGATAGACCAATAGGCCTTCTTTTGCTGGCTTTTCCTATGTTCATATGTCCCTTCCCAAGAGCTGAGTGGTTTACCTCCATGCTGTGCTCGGCCACAGTTAATCTCAGTGTGAAATTCCACCACCACCATGTTACGGGGATAGCTTTAATACAGCAAAAGTTGCCTATAAAGGAAACTGTATATTAAGGACATTGTGGTATTAATGCTATTTCTTGCAGCCGCCCCACCACCACCACAGTTCGGTGTTGGAATCCTAAACTGAGGTTGGCTAATGGCAGAGTGTAGCATGGCAGTGAAGCACTTGGCTCACTGTATATATTTTTCATATGTATTTTTTTTTCTATATACCTTTTTCACACCCCAGCACTGGCAGGTGCTTTGGTTCCTCATCCGAGGAACTCTGTCTCGGGTCCCGCCATGCCGCACTAGCCATCCCCCAGTACTGCCCCTAATGGGATTTCCGTGGTGGGCCAGGAAGGTGGGCACCCCTCCCCAGAGACCCAATCCAGAATCCCTGGGGTTGACCCGTGGCACATTGGACTGTCATGGAGCCCTGCCAGGCTCTTTTCCTCCTTGTTTTCTCCCTGCCCCCTCCCCACCGATGTAGACACGTTGGAGCATGCCTCCTGACCCGTATTGCCCTCTGGTCACCACCAGAGGGCAATCAGTGAGTGGGACAATGTGTGGCCCCCCAAGAGAGGAGAGCAGTCCTCTGGATGCTCGATCCTCTCTCCCCCCCTGCCGTCCCCCGAACCCGGGTTGCCGGGATGGTGCTAGATGTAGCGACCACACCTCAACCTCCAGCACCACTGGGCCGGGCTTTCATATGCATTTTTGAGTAGGGGTGATCAGATTACTCAAAATCTAATCTGTCATTCCGCTTTCAGATTTTCAGAATACCTTAATCCGAAATCTGATTCTAATCTGAGGACTTCAAAATTCTTATTTCAATTGTAAATTTTGGAATTTGATTCTAGCTCGAGGACTTCAAATCTCTATTTCAATTTGCACATTTTGGAATTTGGAATTGGATTTTGGAATCCGAATCCTATTAGAACCCTGTTGATTGAGATTTTGGATTTTCAGGAACTAAATCCAAAAATCCTATAGCCTAACTTTTGGATCAGAATCTGATGTATCCAAATCTAAAAACTGGAATCTGATCACCCCTATTCTAAAGTACTTAGTGGAGCACTACACCCCCTTATCTTGTAAATGTTATTTGTTTCCTTGTCAGCAGACAACTCTTTTCGTGTAGCTGTTGGGGATATGTGTGTGTTTTTTTTTATTTGCTCATATCTGTCTCTGTAACTATCCTGGGGGTCTCCATTTTCTGGTTATTGAAATTTCATTGAGCCTGTGAGCTGCATTAGCGTATGAGAATATGATGTGTCAACATCCTTTAGATTTCACAGTATGCTTGTCTCCTTACTTAGAATTCAACAAAACAAGTTGCAGCAAGGTGTGAAATATCACATTTACTTTTAATTATCTTTGCAAACTGTCTTAGCTGTAATGCAGTTTTTTTCCTTTAAATTGCATTCAGTCTGTATGTTTCCAGAGAGCTTTTTCAGGTTATGTGTACTCTCAGCATAGAGATACATGGTGTAAATGGGTGCTGTGGCATCATGTTCTTGTATGCTAATGCAGCTCTCAGGCACAATGAGATTTCAACTAGTGTTACTCAGATAGTGCTTTTGTGGATCATATCACTATCTGTCAGATAGTGCTGGCATTCTATCTTGGATCCTACTAGAAATCCTACCAAAGACAGATGTAGGATCCAGGGTCAGATAGTGATGGATCCTAGTTAGGATCCAGGGATTCTAGGTCAGAGCCAGGGATCCTCGATCAGATAGTTAGGATCTGGGGTCAGATAGCAATGGATCCTAGATCAGATCCAGTGAGATCCACAAGATCCACAATATTTGTAGGATCCATGCACTGGATCCTAGAGGGTAGGATCCATGGTCAGACAGCACAGCTATCCCACCCCAGCAACTATTTGGTCAAATGGGAGGGATCTGTTTTGCCTTTCTTTTCTGGGATATAATAAATTCTTGAAATCTGTGACTGTTTATTTATTTATTTATTTTTTATGAGATACCATTCCTATATGACAGGGGTTTGCTGACCGAGTGTAAAACTTTCCCCTCTAGATTTTGGCGAAAGCTGAGCCGCCTGATGAGCAACATCAATCCTGAGCCAAATGTTATTCACATCATGGGCTGCTACATTCTGGGAAACCCCAATGGGGAGAAGGTAAGCACTCCATCAGACAGTCTGGGTCGAGAGGCAGCCAAACCCATTGGGAAAATATTCCTCCCCAACCCACCACTGTGGAACTGGTTGAACCAAGATTTCTGAACTGACTCAAACCTTTTGACAGTTTATTATTTCCTTTCCCTTATATTTATGCCTCTCACTCACACCAGGGGAGCATCTCCCCTTCAGCCATCTGCGTACCCGTGGCCATGAGGACCCTGTTACCACTCTAATGCTTGTCTCTGATAGCTTGTATCCCTGGAGTTTACCCCCCCCCCATTGGGGCCTTCACACTTCAACATCACGAAGAGCTGCCCCTAACATTCTAGTATAATCTGGAAGGGGGAGAAGGAGCAGCTGGTGGCAGGCCCAAAGGCTCTGCACTGCCCAGCTGAGGAAGAAGGATACGCACAAATGTCGTCCACTGGTCACCCAATCTCATTTTCCTATGTTCACTCTTAATCTGCCCACTTGGATGCAGTGGCTTGATCATGAGTAAGAGAACCTGACACACAACTCATGCAGACCTGCCATTCCTCAAATCCTCCTGGCGACCTATAGCTCCTCAGGTGGAAGTATTGCAGCAGGAGTCATTTCTCCCCCTTACCAGCCATTAGGCCCGCCCCCTTGTTTATGGAGTTTGATACTAAAGGGGTGAGGAAGGGGATCTAATGTTGAGAAGCCAGGGACTGACAAAAAGGTACTCCATGGCTTAGCCCAGCAGCAGCAAACACTGACAAATGGTTCTTTAACATGATACATAAGTGCTAAAGGCCTGTTGTTTCTTACTTTTTTGTTTTATTTCAGCTCTTTCAGAACCTGAAAGCCTTGATGAGTCCATATAGGATTTCGTTTGAGTCCCCTCTAGAGCTCTCCGCCCAAGGTAATTATATTACTGCAAATGTGAGCCATTTCTAACAAGACTGCAGAAGCCAGTGCAGCCTAGTGGTTGTTTCCAACCACCACCAGTTACTCAAGGTCTGAAACTGAGCAAGCCATTTAAAGAGGAAAATATACGTTGCAGTGTCCCTCGATGTCTGAGAGACCATGAAAAGTACTTTCAGATGAGATACAGTGCTTACCTGTACGTATAAGCAGTCCAGTGATATTGTTGTCTAAATCTGTCAGCAGCCATGGCATGGAACATTGAGACAGAAAGTCGTTGGGTAAGCTGTGTGTTGTTTGGAGGAGATTTTCATTTGCAAAGTGCTCATCCATCAGAATGTTTTTCCTTACTTCCAGAGTCCCCCAAAAAAATGCTACCTTCATAATGCAAAATGTTCCACAAAATTTCTGCAAAGTGTGGAAAATTTGAAACATTTTGTGAAGCCTAAGCAGGCACTTCTACCTCTGTTGGGGAGCACAAATGCTGGGTGGCCGCTGCACTGTCTGCCTCCCTGGAAGCTGAGCATATCACCTCTGCAATGCTCCCATCCCCAACTAGCCTCAGCACAAGGATTCTGGAGTTTGCAAGCAAACCTCAGCCTCACAGGTGACAGCAGTACCTCTGTGCCACTGGGTTGGTCAGTGATAGTGACCTCATTGTAAGGGAAACAGGAGGGTAATGGTCGTCTTGTGGTAGAGAAAAAGCAGAACATCGCCACAGCTAAGCAACATATATGCATCATATATGATGGAGGGAGGTTGGGTAAAGACGATTATCTTTGGTAAGCTATGGAAAAAATTAATGAGATTTTTTTTTTCTGTGCTGTAATCCTCTTCTAATCAATGACTGGGTGTAATCCTTTGAGCTGGATGTGCAGCTCTTGGGTCTGCAGATGTTCATTCCCCCAACATCTGTTCAAGTTCAAAATAGGAGTTCTGAGAAGTCATTCTCATTCCGTCAAAAAAGAACATAGAGGAAAAAAGCTAAGGGACCATCATCATGTTCCTCTCCTGCCATCCAAGCAGCGACAGCATTCATTTATGCAACAAGGCAGGATAGGGGGTGCATTATGGTTGGATAATGGCCCACCTTGAGTGGGTTGAAGCACAAGGCAAAGCCAAATGCTTCCATCACCTGAGAAGGGCCATTAGCCCACCATAATGCACTCCCTGGAGTGCCTTATTGTGATTATGAAATGGGTCCTTTTCAGTAAATTGGATATATTTTTTAAACATTTTGTTTTTGAGCTATTTATAACTGGGGTAATGGCCCAGGTGAAATACCTCTTGGTCAATCAGGAACCAGTATTCTTTCTACTCATTTCATAATATCATCTGAAATACCTCTAGCTAGTGTTTAATTGGAATTATTAGTCATCTAATTAAATATTAATGAGCCTAGTGAGGTTCCTGATTGGCTAGTGGATTGGTTTAGTTATGTCTTAGAAATAGTCACTAATGTCTCTTTTCTGATGTAATGTAAGGAATGTCTAGCAGGCATAAACCTTGTCTAGAAGAGACAGGATGGCAGCCAGAATCTCTGAGTTAAAACCTGCAAAATATCCCTAATTATACACTAGGGGAGATATATCTCTGAATATAAGAGCATTCCCCCCCGATGAAGTCCTATTTGGGTAAACTTTTTCTGCTTACAAGGGAATACTTATTTCATCACTTATAAAAAATAGATTTGGACTTCAAGAATAGATTGCAGTTAGTGGTTTATTTTCCCAATATTCCTGCTAACAACCTGCTTGATACCCAGTGCATCAGTGGTCTGGGGAGCTTGTTTAGAAAATGATCTGTGGGGTCGACAACCCTCTCATTGAAATTATGCAGCACTAAAGGTCTGGGGTATTTCAATGCCAGGACCAACTACCGCTGCAGAAACTCTGACTCTTAACCAGGAGGACAGTAGAGAAAAAGGATTCTGCAGCTCAAACTATAGAAGGAACAACCACCCTTTCAAAGGTCCATTGTTATTCCATGAGTGACACTATGAGATTCCTTGCAGATTTAAAGAGTAGGCCACCAAGCTACCTCTGCATTCTAATCTTGGATGGTGTAGCATGAGAAAGCTGGTGGGACCAATGCAGGCTCCAGAGTCAAAGATAATATCCCTGATGATGGTGGTCTTATTAATGACTGACCTGGTATTGCACAGCAATCCCTGAGTTGGTGGGACCTGCCTGAATTCTCCTAACATCTCACTGTAAAAATAGGATCATGGGAGGAGTTTAAGGGGAGGGTTTTGAGTTAGAAAAGGTTTCTGCAGTGACTCTTTCTCTCCAGCAAATGTCTCTTGGCTCTTTCACTCTTTATCCCCAGGCAGCTACATTTCAAATTCCACTTCAAACTTCCTAAAGTCTACAACATACCCACACCCGACCTTCGAGGTCCAGCACATAACCCTGAAAGAAGCAGAACTGTCAAAGCAGGGGTGGGGGCTAGCTACAAAAACACACCCTGGCACATAATGATCTCCTGTAACTTGAGTTTTAAAGATTTAAACCTCCCCACTTGCAGTGCTTCATATGGGAGCTTCCTCCTTTACCCATCCCACTCAGGCAGTGTTATGCAATACAAGGTGAATAAAAAAACAAGACAGCTATTACTGCTGGTCTTGTTGGCACAGCTGACCTTGCTTGCATCACCGAGACCTGGCTGGATGAGAATGCTGGCCCAGTATTGGAAATAGCAGTTCCGTCCAGGTACTCGGTGATACACCACCTGAGGGAAAATCGTAGGGGCGAGGGAGTAGCCATCTGTTTCAAGTCAGAACTGGGCCTTGTAGATACCCAAGTGGGAATGACTAGATCCTTTGAGTGTATCGTGGGAGCAGGTGTAGGTTGCAGGATACTTCTCATCTTCCATCCACCCGGGGGTGAGAAAGAATTCCTGCAGGAAGTGAAGGACTTCATCGTCAACATGGTGTTGGAAACCCCAGATGGTTAATTCTGGGGGATTTCAATGCCTGGGTCAACGATGAACTCTCACAATGTGGTCAGGACTTCCTCCAACTTATGAATTCATTGGGCCTTACACAGTAACTTCTGCTACCCATAGTCATGGTCATGTTTTGGACCTGGTCTTCCTACTGGGGATGGAGATCTCCAATTTGGTGGTGGAACCAGTCAGATGATCAGATCATCATATCATAAGGTTCAGTTTCGAGGCTCCCCCCATAGACCTGCCCCTATGGAGATGGTCCTGTACCGCCCTTTAAGGGGTTTGACTCTAGCTGGTCTTATGGTGGTGCTGGACCTATCGGGTGTGTCAAGTGTATGCAGGGAGCCAGGAGATCTGTTACTAGCCTATAATAAGGCAGTGACAGTGGCCCTGGACTCCCTAGGTCCTGTCTGTGTTCACCCCCTCACTCTTTACCCCAAGTCCCCTTGGTTTTATGAGACTTTGAAGGAGTTGAGGTGAGGGGGTTGAAGGCTGGAGCGGCGCTGGCGGAAATCTGGCATGGCTGATGCAAATTTAGATTGTTAGTCTTTATAATGGACCAATCCATCAGTAGTCTCCCATAAGAAGGCACAGTTCCTGTCTAGGGAGATTGCTGTAGCACAGAATCGACCAGCTCAGCTCTTCAGGACTGTCGACAGATTGTGCAAGCCAATCTGCCTTCAGCCTTGGGGAGCATTTTCACAGCTTAAGTGTGATGAGTTTGCTCTGTTCTTCACTGATAAGGTTGCCATCATCAGGTCAGAGATCCGTTCATTGCCCTCTAGTGGATATTGCGGAGGTCGGCAGGAGGTTGCAAGCACCTGGCCTGTCTGGCTTGACTTTGGCCAGCTAGTGATCATAGACATTATACAGACCGTCCATGGTATGCACCCAACCTTCTGTAGTTTGGACCCGGGCTCAACACACCTCCTAGTGGGATGTGTTGAGGTTATTGGCCTGGTCCTTGCTGAGATAGTCCGGTTATCATTGGAGAGAGGGATGTTTCCTGACCCACTGAAGGAGGTGATAGTGGTCCTTCTCTTAGAGAAATCCTCTATTGACCCTGACTGCTTAGCAAATTACAGACCTGTCTCTAACCTGCCCTTTGTGGGCAAGGTTATTAAGAAAGTGGTTGCGGTGCAGCTGGATGATCATTTAACTACTCAGGAAGTCTATGATCCTCTCCAGTCTGGATTTAGGAAGAGGCATAGTGCCAAGACTGTGCTTGTTTGGGTACTTAATGATCTCCTGATAGCGAGGGATCGATGGAGCCATTCCATCTTCGTTCTCCTTGATCTTTCTGCAGCATTTGACTCTGTGGACCATGGTGTGCTGTTGGAGCACCTGCAGATGCTCTGTGGATTGTCTGGAACAGTCCTCAGATGTTTTCAATCTTTCTCATGGGCAGGACTCAGAGAGTGGTGTCAGGGATTTATTCCTTGGCCCCGCTTCCCCTGTCCTGTGAGGTCCCGCAGGGCTCCGTACTGTCTCCCATGTTGTTTACAGTGTATATGCTGCCATTAGGAGACCTTATAAGGTGGTATGGGCTGAATTTTCACTGCTATTTAGATGACATTCTGTTCTACATGTTCTTTGTGCCTGAGCAAGGTGGAGCGGTCTTAGTTTTTAATAGCTGCCTCTCTGAGATCCAGGGCTAGATGTGTGCAAGCTGGCTGAGACTGAACCTGTACAAAACCGAGGTGTTAGTGGTGGACCCAGGTCACCAGGGTATGGGGCTGTTGACTGACTGGTCAACCATCTGGGCTTTGGCTCAGGGAAGACCAGCTGATTACCTCAGACCGGGTACAATATATGGGCATTGTGTTCGATAGTGGCCTAACTTTAGAATCTCAGGTGTCAGCTGTCGTAAAGACCTCTTTTTACCATTTGAGGAACATCGCTCAGATCAAGCTCTTGGTCCCACCTGGTGACCTTCCAACCTTGGTCAATGCTTTGTGACCTTGCGCCTTGACTACTGCAATGCCCTTTACCTAGGGTTATCAGGGGTTGATATCCACCGACTGCAGCTTTTGCAGAATGTGGTGGCCAGACTGCTGACTGGCTCACCAAGATCTTGCCATGCCACCCCTGTGCTCTGCAGCCTGCACTGGCTGCCTGTTCATTGGTGGATCACCTTCAAGGTCAAGTTACTGACCTATAATGCCCTACATGGACAGGAACCATGTTATTTACAAGATCTTCTGTGCCCCAATACCCCTTCCACTCACTCTGTTCCTCCAACAAGGGATTGCTAGAGATTCCCAGGGTGCGACAAGACCTCTGGGGCCCACTCTTTTGCTTTTGTGACCCCTACCCTGTGGAATTCTCTACCTCGTCAGATTAGAGAGTGCCTGACCATCGAGGGTTTTAAATCTGCTCTTAAAACACATCTTTTTGGTATGGCATTCCCTGATTCTGATGCATGTTAGCCTGCTGTTTTTATTTTGGAGGATTTATTTTTAACTGTTGATTATCTTGCTCTTATTTATCTGTTTTTATGGATTCTTATTATGTACAGTGCTTTGATCTTTAATGGAATTGCGCCTTTACAAATAAAGTATGATTGATTGATATTACTCCTAACATAGCTGCAGTAATTGACACCTATGGTCAGGCCACTCATGGCAAGGAGTTGCCTGACTTGAGGATCTATTCTTAACCACTCCTATTGTGATTTTTTTTTACTCAGACATTAGCAAGATATTTAATTCACTTTACCTGCAATCTCGCTTCTGTATTTCTCAATGCTGTTCAGGGCTGCCATAGCCCCAACCATAAAAACAGCATTTTGAGTATGCTAAGTGGGGATGAGCTGCAGGGCTACTAATGTCTATAGATAGCAGTCTGTGGGGGGAGAGAGCAGTGCACTGTAAATACATATAGTTTACTTTGTAGGAACTTGCATATGTTTAGGGAGGTAGTATTACATTTTTATATAAATATATGTATGTTTTCTTTTTACTTTTTTACAATATAACTATTTATGCTTCTCGCCTGGCCTGCCCCCTTTAAGCCCAGCCCCCTGCCCCACAAATCCAACACTTGCCATCTCCCGGACTTACCCCATTTCTTAGAGGTAGTGGCCACCCCAACAAGGGTTCTTATCTTCCTTCACCTCCAGGGTCCTGATCACTGAGTGAGATGGGGACTATGGTTGATGGTGTGGGGTCTGCGGAGGGCCAGGCGATCATTCTATTGTGGTCAGCATTTTTCCTGCTGCTGCTTGCTCTCCTCCTCTCCTTCTCTCCTCCAGCAGCATGCACAGTGTAAGAGGGAGACTGCCTTGGACACAGGCAGTGTGCCCCTGCTGGGAGAGCAAGCTTTCTAGACCACAAGCAGGAGACACTGCAGCTCTGGAACATGTCACCTTCTTTCCCCTAGCCGGGTTGCTCAAGTGCTGGCTTCCCAAGCTCACTTCTGGAACCCAGAGAGCTGACATGGACAAGTGACTTGCTTCCAACTTTGATATTAGGTGTTCCTCTTCTTTTTTACTTTTAAAACCATTTTATAAGCACATTATAGATCCTGGGAGTTTGCTTGACCAATCAGAGTACTCTGTTTCCCCTGCATGTGAGACACTCATTTTTCAAAGAGTGTCTCACAAAAATGTGCCACGGAAACAGGCACATTCAGGAGAGCTTTTTTAAATATTTTATTACATTATCAATAGACCTTACTCAACAATATATTAATACGGGCCAGGGCCATTCTTAAAGTTGAAGAGGGGTCTCACTTATATTCTTTGGGTACCAGAACCACCCCCATTCAGTTCAAGGTTCTAGTACCCTAAGAACGCATATGATACCACTCTTAAAATCATTAAGAGTTGTCTCTGCATCTGTTTTAATGTACAATAACATGCTCAGGGGTGAGTGGCAGTGCTGTAAATTACCATACTTCCCAGATGGCTAAAGGCACTCAGCTGCACCTTGTGCCTTACAACCCATCTGGAGTATGTGACAATTTAGCATTACTATGATGCGTTATGTCTTACATAGTCATTGGTGTTCAGCAGGAGGGGTGGACAAAATAGACCCTAGATCCCTTCTCTCACTGTAATACTACAGTATGTTAATATTATTGTTGCTGAGATGTTTTGCATTTACATTGCAGGGAAGCAAATGATTGAGACCTACTTTGACTTCCGGCTCTACCGCCTGTGGAAGGCCCGCCAGCACTCCAAACTGTTGGACTATGATGACATCTTATGATCTGGAGGTGGGGCAGTTAAATGGAGTAAATTCTGCAAAAGTCTTTGGAGCCACTGAAGCCCAGACTTTTAATTTGCCTGCAATTGCCTGCCAGAACCCTGGAGGCTGCGAAAGACAGGACGCCCTGAGAAAGAGCCATTTGGACTGGGATGACGGCTAATGTTTTCACAATGCCTGTTGAGATAATCAGGGAATGGTGGGAAGCTGGTTTGGTGTCCACAGAGAGCCTTAGACTGTGGCCCATGTCTCCTTGAGGAGTGAGAGAGGGGAAACCAGGTGACAGAGCTCCCTGGCAGGTCTGGGCTACTTCAGGCCATGCCAAGCAGATTTCCTAGTCCTTTTTAAAAGACTTGTTCAAGCTCAGGTTGTTTTGATGAAACAGATCCTTGCATGACTGGATAGGAGCAACAGCGGACTGCACTGCACAGAGTAAGACTGTTTTTCTTTTAATGAAAGAATAGAGGGCTTAATTGTGCAAAGGATCAACTGGGACATTTCCTGCCATACTGAATCCTACTAAGTTTGTTCTACTCAATTAATGTGAAACTGATTTGCATAAGATTATCTAGGATTTAGCATTTCTTCTTATATAGCAAATAAATGCAATTTTATACATAGATGTAGATATATATATATATAGATATATATATGTAATTTGTTATAAAAAATATGAATAGAGAATAGCTGAGCTAATTGGTCTGCTGGAAAATATAATGAGTTTGCAATATATATTCCATAGACGTGTGAATCACCAGCAGCTTTGAACTTTTAGTAGCTGGCAACTCTGAACCGGACTTGAGGAGCTCTGGATGTCTTTCTGTTTGCAGACTTCCAGAATCCACGTGTTGCACTAAATGTCCCATATACTTGGGAATGTACAGTCCTCTTTGGGTTTGTTCTGTTTCATGACTTTGAGCATCAGTGATTATGATGCTGAAAGCTATAATGTTTAGGTGAATTATGTAGCTTGTGCACTGCAGCAGTGCTGAGAGGTGCCGGTGCTTCACATTAGTTCATTTGTCCATCTTTTCTTTATTCAGGGGTATAACTCAATGAAGAAGCCCTGCCAATTAGCTGTTTTTTTTAAGCTGTAGTTAAGGATATTTCATCAAGACAAATACTCACATTTCTTAGCATTGATTGTGAATTGGGGAAGGGTTGTCTTAAGAGCAAAATATCCTCCAGTGAGGACATGTTCATAATGCTGTGAAAGCCATCAAAACTAGACTGTTTTAGATATTTTTTTAAACAAAAATGATGTCAAATAATGTCTTTCCTTCATGTGAAAGTTACCTGTAGATTGATACATTATAGAAAGATTTAGTAGAGAATTGGGATGTAATATTTAAATTTAATTTTTTTTAACAAAATGTCTAGGCTTGCAAGAGGTCAAAGCTGTCAGAATTTTAAGTGAGATGGAAAGAGGCACTCCACAGAGTTTTTGGTTACAGAACCCGAATCAAGATCTCAGATAAGACATTTGAAAAGGTAGCCTAGCTGAAGTTTAAAGTCAACTCCTTTTTGTTGAGACATGTCAGTTACATGTAGTAATCAAGGAGGTAGGGAACACAGTGCACACCTCTGCAAACATAAGGTGCAGACAGCTGAACATTAACAAATAAAATAGAAAAGAATGGCTGTGCACACCAGGCTCAGTAGATGCTCAAAATACTTTATTAGGCCACAAGCAGCAAGACAGATGCCGGTCTAAAACCCATACATATCACCTTGGTAAGAGGCTTCTACAGTGATCAATTTCCTGTCAGTAACATACAAAAATCAGTATATACAATAATCAGTTTCTTGTCATTTACATACAGAACTTGGTTAAATACAGTAATTGGTTCCCCCAGCTGCAAAAATCACCCATCAGTTACAATTATCGTTTTCCTATCAGTTACATATAATAATCAGTTTCCTGTCAGTTACATAAATAATCAGTTGCATGCAATAATCAGTTTTGTATTAGTAACATATATTGATGTTTCTGCTCTGTTACATGCAATAATTGGGTTTCTCAGCTGCAAAATCAGCTGTCAGTTACATAAGTTATCTGTTTCCTGTCAGTTACATAAAATAATGTTTCCCCCAGTTTCGTGTCAGTTACAGTATATACAATATTCAGCTTCCCCAGCTGCAAAAGGACTTATCAGTTACATACAATAATCAGGTTTTTATCAGTTGCATATAATAATTGGTCTCAGCTGCAAAAGGACCTACGTATCAGTTACATGCTGTGAAATAATGTTTCTTGTCATTTACTGTACATGCAGTAATCTGTTACATAAATAACTGGCTTCCTGTCAGTTGCTTAAAGAAGTCAGTGTCCTGTCAGTTACATATAATAATCTGATTCCTTACACACAATAATATGTTCCCCAACTGCACAAGCACCTGTCAGTTACATATAATAATCAGTTTCCTGTCAGTTTACATTCAGTAATAAGTTTCCTGTCAATTGCACACAAAAAATCAGTTACATATAACTGGTTTCTTGTCAGTTGCATAACATAATCACTAGCACACTGTACAATAATTGGGTCTCCCAACTGCAAAAGCAGCTGTCTGTTACATGCAATTATCAGTGTCCTATCAGTTACATACAATAATCAATTTCCTGTCAATTACATGCAGTAGTCACTTACATACAATAATCCATTTCCCTCGGCAGCAAAAGCACTTGTAAGTTATATACAGTTATACTATGGGTACTAGCCATCCTGCAGCCTGACCCATGAATAAATCTTACAACAACCCATGGGTAAAGTGCCAGTTGGCCTCTTTACATGAGAAACAGTTTTAAGATCCGTACACTGCTTTGAACTTTGAAAAAAATTCAGCTGCAGCCGGCCCAGTGGCGCTGAGGGTTGAGGCGCTGGATGCCACACCTCGCTCCACGCCGGTGACCCGGGTTCAGGGCGGACTCGGGTCACTGGTGGGCTGGCGGGAGGATGGAAGCAGGCGTCCCACGACAGCTCGCCTATTCGAGAGGGTCAGGCTATGGCCTGAACACTTGTCTGACTCCGAGCAGAGGCTCGGAGTATTGCAAGCCCCCAATGGTAAGGGGAAGGGCTGCCAACATACAGCGTGACGTCGGCGCTCCATGCCTTGACATCAGGGAGTCCTACGCTGTAGGGGGTGGGAGAAAATGGAAAAACGCTTGCCATCGCCAGGAAGATGGAGCCTCCAGAGACGTGCCCTCGATGTGCCTCCGCCTACCCGATGGCCCCTGGACCGACGAAATCTGATTGTTGGGGTAAGGGGGCTCTGCCCCATCCCCACTCGGGGTAAACCGAAGCTCTACGGGGTTCCTGTGGGGTCATACGGGCAGGGTGGAAGGCAGAGGGATGTCTACCTTGAAGCTCCTGAAGGGTCGGGGATGGCAGGCAGGAAGGAGGAAAAATAGTAATTTCAAAAAAAAAAAAATTCAGCTGCCATCTCACTTTTCACAACATTCATTTTATGATTTAATTTACAGCTTATGTTAACATACATTTCTTCAAACTATAACTGTGCAAGAAAACTTTCCAAAAAAACCATAAACTCACTTTGCCTATCACGTTACCTAAATGAGTAATTCACCTGAACATCCTCCAGAGAATAGTTGCTATGGACAGCAGATTCAACTGAGAACTGTGCAATTGCTTCTACATTCACCGACAACCAAATGATCACCAGGGGTCCAAACTGTCACATGATACACATACAAATAATTGGTCTCCCCAGCTGCAAAAACACTAGTTAGTTACATACAGTAATCTGTTTCATACAATAATTGTTTCCTTTTAGTTATTTACAATAGTCGGTTTCCTATCAGTTACACTTCATAATCTGTTACACACAGTAACTGGTTTCGTTTCAGTTACAATAATCAGTTTCCTGTCAGATACATGCAATATATTTCTACATACAATGAATCAGTTTTCTCTCAGAATCAGTTTCTTGCCAGTTATTTAAAATAATCTGTTCCTCCAGCTGTGAAAACACTTGTCAACTGCATACAGTAATCAGCTTCCTGTGTGCTACATCCTGTGCAGTGTTTTCCACAGCTGTGAAAGATCCAAATTCCTCATTTTAGACTCTACACATGCCATACTTCTGTAGCGAGGTTGAGCTGAGTTTTGAAAACCAGGGACCATACCCTGTGACCAAGGATACAAATTAAAGTAAATATAATTCTGAGGCAGGTTTTCTTTTCACACTACCCTCTTGTTTTAGTTTTCTGTAGTGGAAACAAATACTGAAATCTTATCTTTGTCACTCTGTCCCTTTCAAAGTCAACATCTCCGGTCCGCCCTCATTTCCTCAAAGGTGAAAAGTGCTGTACTTGGCCTCTCAACTGGGTGTGTGCTGAACTACCATTCTAACAAAAGAACCCAATGAACCAAACAACTCTCTCCCCTTAAATAACAGTTAAAATGGTTCTAAATGCAAATGAGTTGCATATAGTTAGGGCTGCACCTTTGTCACAGAAGTCATAGAAGTCATGAATTCCATGATTTTTGCCATTTTCCATGACAGCTCCTTGATTTGGGCTATGTCACAATTCATCCAGGTCATTTTCCTCTGTGGCAACTCAC
Organism: Neoceratodus forsteri; assembly: GCA_016271365.2. Taxonomy (NCBI): domain Eukaryota; kingdom Metazoa; phylum Chordata; order Ceratodontiformes; family Ceratodontidae; genus Neoceratodus; species Neoceratodus forsteri. The sequence goes on from JADMNL010000022.1 coordinate 450,831,038, forward strand.
CCTGGACTATTAGCTCTGGCATGAACTGGCTCCCATGTCAATTCATCCCTGGGCAATTTGCCCCTAGAGTAAATATTATAAAATAAATTCCAGGTGGGTGCAATTCGCCTACCAGATGAGGCAGTATGCTCGAGGGTTGGAGAAGTGGATATTGTACTGTAATTGTTGTTGGAGTACAGTACAATATGTAGTGAGAACAAATTGTCTGGGGATGAATTATCGTGGGGGACGATTGCCACTGGAGATAATAGTTCAGGGCGAGTTGTCATAGAGCAAAATGACTGGGGAGAATTGATGTGACCCCCTTGATTTATGGCATTTTCCATTACAACCCCATGATCTATGGTATTGGCCATGACATCATCATGACTTTTTAGTATTTGTCATGAAAACATCACCATAGGTTTTGGTGTTTGCAAATGACAGATCCATAGTGTTGCGCCTTACCACCACAATGTGCTGGGTCTCTGGAGATTGCAGTCACACCCTGATCTACCAGGTAGCAGTACGGTGTGCTGCCTCCAGCCACTGGACCAGCCTAACAATGCATCTTTTGAACATTTAAATCTTTGTTGATATGCTTGTTTACAAAAATGTCAAAATGTAAGTAAATTGCTCAACATACCATGGGTTAATTACTTTTTTTAAATTTTTACTTTGATTTGCATGATTTCTGCCATTTTGGCAATGACAATACTATGATTTTCTCCAAAATGTACCATGACAAAAGTACAGCCCTACTTAGTATTAGTATACAAATGTATGCAAATTGCCATATTTCACAAGAGGTTCCAAAATATGAATCAGCTGTTTTTTATTCTTATTCCTCACCCCCCCTTATATTTTTCCCCTGATGTTCCCCACCTCCTACCCTGATAACTGGGCCTGCCACTGCAGCACCAATCCTCTGATAGGGAGGCTGGATGAAAATTTCCTTGCAGTGTCCCACACAGAGAGGATGCTTGGTCACCGCCAACACTATGATTTTAACGTGAAAGAAATCAGTACTACATAATGAACAGCAAACGTTATGGACATGAAAGAACAAATGCCCACAGTGTTCTGAGCATCTATTTCCTCCACATATTGAGGTGAGGTGTGCCCCACATTTGTGTTTTTTAAGGCTGAGAGGTGTGCTCTCAGGTTTTTTTAATACGAATTGTTTTTGTGGCTAGTGCTGCTTACTTGACCGTAGCCAAAGATGGAAGCTTTGTGTCACTGTCAGGTCTACTGGGAAATCCCTTCTGAGGCCTGACCCAAGTACTGTTAAGACAAAGTGGAGATAATGGACAGAAACTTTATGGAGTCCTGGTTTCCAATGCCGTCGGCCATTTTGGGCCCTCCAGTCTCAGTTAAACTATAGTTCTGCATTACATGGACCCATGGTCTCTTGCTTGACTGGATGGTAGTATTCCTTGAATTGCTGCTAGGTACAGTAGGGAATATTAGTGTTTTCCTGCTAAGCTTTGTAGGGTAGGAATTAGGAAATGTTGATATCAGACATGTGCATGTATGTTAATATCTGTTATAGACAAGGCAGAACATTCTCAGAAAGGGATTAATTTTGTCTTGAAATGATTTGTTGGCTCAGAGTTCAGCATGGCTCCTCCTCCCTGTGGTACAGGCGAGAATTATGAAAACAATTTAGAGTTGCAGGCAGGGACAGAGAAACTCAGTTTTTTTTTTTTCATTTGTTGCCAGCCTGGCTATTGGAGTGAGAACAAAATCCAAAGGTCACTGTAAAAGAAAGATAATCATAACAAAAAGTTGGGATTTGTATCAGTTTGCCGATTCAGAAAGTACAGCTCAGCTGTGTCTCCACTGGAGCTCAATCAATCCCACCGAATCATTTGAGCCTGAACCCCTGCCTTTACAGTTCAAATATTCTGCTCCCAGAGAGTGGCTCTGCCACTGACCCCCATGTGGATTAACATTGGCTTCATCTTTAGATCTGCAGACCTGATATCTCTTGCCATCCACCAGCATTTATTTTTCCCTCTCAGCAACTAGGGTTCGGCAAAACTGCAGGATTTTGCTGTCACACGTTTCTGTGGCAGAATGCATGATTTCCATGGAAATATTATAAATTACTTATAAATGACCTGTGAAAATTTGTGGGATTTCTTTTTTAAAATATTTGTGAGAACTTTAATATTGCAATTTATGCACATTCATAAACTATTAATAGAATATTAACAGAAGTGCAGACATAAATTGTACACCTTTAGTAAATGGATGGTGGAAAATTGTTAACATTTAAATATCACTAGGGGAAACGGAATTCCACAGGGTGGTATTTGCAGAATTTATTTTAGGTGGAACTGACATAATTTCTGTAGTACACCAAGTTATCAGAATTTCAAACTCCACCCAGTTTTGCAGGTGGAAAAAAAAATTTTGCATAGCTCTATTAGCAACTCTCTCAGTTTGGAGAGTCCAGGGATTTGCATCTCTGGGATGGGTTATCTTTCTTTTCATCAGAAGGGTTGAGCACAAACATTTTTAAGTTGGTAGTAGATGACCCAAAAGAGCCTGAATTCCTTTTCAGCCTGATGATCTATTAAAAAATAGAAATCATAAAGTCAATAAAAGTCGCTGTCATGGGATGACAATGATAGCTAAGTCAGAGCCTCATCAGACGGCAGATGACAATGTAGCAGCTTTTTTTCCTTCATGAGGATGTAGTGTCAAAGTTCACATCTCCAGTGGCTCATGGCTCATCCCCACGGAAAACTGCGGACAGTAATAAGGACCACGTTGGGGAGGCAAGGATATTAATTATTATTTCCCAAAACAGTGAGATATTTAATGTGAAGAAGGGGTAGTAGCAGAATCTCTGCCACCTCTATATGAGTTTTAAAATAAAAAAAAGACTAAACAAATGCTTAGACCAAGAAATGAGCACCATTACAGCATTCATTTTCCCTTGACTTCTACCACAGAAACTGTAACCGCAGTAAAACTGTGTTGTTTCTGACAGCACTGCAAGACTGAAAATTCTGTCAGAAGTACAGGGGCCTGATTCACAAAATGTTTGAAGCGGCGCAAGCCCCAGGTGTGTCTGAGGCAGCTGCCGGGATGGTCCAGTCCATGTCTGGCCACAGGGTGCATGGGGCTTGCAGTAGTCCCTAGCCGAAAGTTGGGATTCACAGCTGGTGTGCCCCGGCCTGATGTTAGACCAACTTTTCACTGGGGTACCGCTGTGGCTTTTATTACAGGGTTTGTGCCACATGTCAGGCACAAGCCGCTGTAAATGGGGTGCAGTGTCACAAAAGCACTTGACCTTCGTGAATCGGGTGCATGGTGCACCAAAGTGGTAGGCGCAGCACCATGGAGGATGCAGGCTTGATGCAAGCTGTGCATCCACGTTTGTGAATTGGGCCCCACAAGTTTCCAAAACTGTGCAAAGAAATGTCCACAGACCCTATAAAACTCTGAATCCCCATGACAGCTGTGGAATCTGCAGATTATTCACAAAATTCAGCAATCATTGTACAAAGCACAATAACCCTGTACCATACAGAAGGTGGGATAAAAACACTGTCCAGTTCCCTCTACTTATGCCATACCCTGACAGGTCTTATTTGTTGGTTTTGGGAGATGGAGTCTGGAGATGACAGTTGCATACTGAGCATTCTTGAAACCATCATGGCCCCAATTGTTGAGGGGGGGACATAGTGAGAACCATGGGGGGACAATTGAGGGGGGGTGGAATAACAAGTTTAAACTTCAAGCACCCTGCTAGAACATAGCTGAGCTGTCAACTGAGCCATTTATTGCTAGCTTGATTACTATTTTTTGCAGCTCTGGGATGCTAATGGTTAACTGTGTTTCTCTGACCCTTGCACCAAATTCTGTGATGGGGATTTTGTTCCCATATATTACGTCTCTCATTGGACTTCCTCCTCTGTTGGGGGGAGACTGTTTTCTCACACATGCTGACTGATAGAGGGTAGTGCATGTTTCTTTATGGAGTTCAGGTCTAGAAAGTGGAATTGCAGCTTTCAAAACTATGTTATTGAACTCCTTGTGAATATTGTAATGAGAACAGCAGCTCGTTAATTTGCCCACTTGCTGGAAGTGCAGGGGGGTGGGGTGGGGGGGAGCTTCTGGAACTTTTTTGACTTGCTTGATTATAGTTCACACTAGTCAATGACTGAAACTCTCCGTGTATATTTGTCTTATGTGGGTAGCTGTGGGTTTTCTGACAAGACGGCGCACAGGTAGGGTCTTTTAGAGCCCAAACTGCATATGGATGGGGATAGGAGGATCTACAATCCCCTCGCCCACATTACAGCACCTGATATTAGAACTTCAGACGCATAGATATTTGACCCTATATCTGCCTAATATTAGAAATCAGTTAAGCTAGAAAGTAGTTTTTTGCATTTGAATGTAGACTCTGGCTTGCTCCTAAATATAGATATAGATATTATTAACTACAGAATCTTTCATTGTTGGACTGAGTTTGGTTTCTATTCTGTCCTAAACCAAACTTAAGAAGATGGAGAAACATCATAGCAAATCTTTTTTCTAAGAGGGTGGATGGTGTAGGCACACGCCTGTATATTGTATGAGAATTATCTCTAGTTACATTAAATCGGTTGTTGGTCAGAGCGATCTGTGGAACATTATAACCTGCGCCCTTCAACTTGTCCCTCAAAATGTCTCAACTTCTTTAAACAGAGAAGTAGAAAACTATGGTAGTCATATCATTCTTAATTTAATTTGGTATCACTGTTACTTTAGGCAAGTTTCCTTTAGAACTAGTGATCCAGGGATCTGGCTTGGCTTAGCATTAAAGGGTTTATAAAACAGCAGTCTGTGTTGTCCGATGCAAACTATTTGAACTTTCAATTTTTATGTATATGAATCTGAGACCCCCTCCCCACACACACACATATTCTTCTAATCTGTGGCTCATTGTACTTTTTTAAATCTTTCTTTCCTTTCCTGAATTAAAATAAATTGGTGGATATGCTGTTTATTACATGAACTCCCTTGATCCTGAACCATCCTGTTGCTGATAGGCTGATTACTTGACAGCTATGTCTACATTGCAAGGGCAATTGGTATAGTTAGGAGTGTGGATGATTGTGTGGAAGAGTAGTGCTGGAGTCTAGTGGTCCTAGCACTGAGCTGTAAAGTAGATGGTCAAAGATTCAAATCCAGCCACAGGCACACTGTAGTATAATCTTGAGCAACTGGCTTGACCTCCCTGCCCATCCATACTTCACAACTGTAAAACTGGGTAGAAGCAGGACTCCCCAACTGAAAACATGATGTTGATCTCAGCTAGGCTGTCTAGGGGTGGAGGTATTTTTAACGGTTAAGAAAATGAAACAAAATGAAAAACAAAAGATAAAAACAAGCTCAGGCTCAAGACAAGATGGACCCTAAGTCCTTTCTACAACTTTACTGTACTGTATTACAATAAGGTGGGCCTGTGTTTGACTTGAAGCTGTGCATTTAGGATATGAAAGTTCTCCATGGCTTTTGGTTTTCTGCTGTTTTGATAACTGCTTTTTCAGCTTCCTTGTGGGTGGGGAAGGAAACAAATTTCTGCAGAATCCAAACTCACCAGGTTTCTCAGAGAGTGACATGGAATTCACTTGGACCTTTGATTTCAGTGAATGACAGTTATTCCTCTCTGTTGAAATAAGATTTTCTCATATCGGAGCTGGCACCAACTAATCCTGAGTCACGTGAGTGTTGTTACTGGGTGTTATACCTCTCCCTGTCAGTAAAGATAGCATTACCCACCTCTTCCTAGAGTACATACACGTAGTATCATTTCTATTACCTCTTTTACACTTCAGTGGTCAGACTGGGTTCTTGTATTTCAGTTTCCATATAAACATGGACCAACCCCAGGCTACAAAGCAGTGACTGAGCTGTAGTTTAAATGTTTTTTTTTTTACGTAATTTTTAAAGGTTATTCAATAACTGAAAGAAAAAGTTCATATCATGATTTTAAAAAGCAAAACAATCACCATTACTGTTGCTTCACACTACTGTGCATTACAGGTCTGTCAGGGTCCAAGTCCACATTCAGTGAAAAAAGTGTCCGATACTGCTGCAGTGACATTACGTCTGTCTCAGCGTACTACTGAAACAGGTCCAGAGCAGTGTAAACTGGAACCAGTATTGGAATACATAGGGACCCTATTCGTACCAGACCAAGTGGAAAACAGGAATGCACAACATGACTCCCTGGTGGAAATTAAGAGCAATAATAGCTTGGCTTTACTACTGTGTACTTCCTCACATAGCAAATGTCTTTTAATGTTTCTCAGTATTTAGTGTGGGCCATAGCAAGTAGCATGTTTTCCAACTGGGGAGGGCCAACTTTTACGTTAATATGGCTCCTGCCCCAACCCGGCCCCAATGGGGCACATGTTATTTTGCAACAAAGTATTATTATATTGCCTTTACTTTGTAATTCATGGGATTTGTTAGGAAATGTGTCAGCTGCTGTTATGCTACATACCATGTTACCATGTCAGAACACAGATTTTTTTATAATTGGTGGTGCCATTGGTACCAGAATGAAAGACGCTTTAGGTTCTGGTTAAAAAATGTAGTTGAAGGAGCTAGTAAATGTTTTAGCTTTACTGTGGACTGGGTCTCACTCATCCACTTCCCAGGTGAGTACCTCATCAGCAGAAACACAGATCATTATCCTTATTCAACAGAACCTGGGCACTGTGTCCTGCCAAAGTCAATGGATTGTTTAGTACCTGGGTCCAGCAACCCAGAGCATTCACAGTCAACTCCAAAGGGTTAAATCATGGTTGCCACCACTGTCATCAGTGTTCCACAAGGGGGTGGGGTGGGCGATGCTTTCCTTCTCTCCCTCTCTGCTATGGCCCTACATTTGCACAGTGTGTTCTGTATGTAACATTAGGTTTGACTGACTTGCCTACAGTTGTGTGATATGTCATAATGCCAGCCACTTTGTGCACTATTATGGTTTCCTTCAATATATTACCATTTGTAGGTTTCGAAATGGGATTTATTAAAATAAAGCCTTTTGAAAAAACTGAGCAGTTTTGCATTATTTCCACAACTCCTACTTAAGGGAGCACAACAATACTGTACATACATACATGTGTGCATTGGTGCACAACTGCAGGTATCAAATTAGAACATATAATAAACTCTGGCATGATATAAGTAGAATATCTGATGAACAGTGATGAACAACATGGCTATCTATATTCCCATTGCAGGGATCTCTGTGATATTATAAATCCTAAAATCGAAGGTTGGGTGGTCTATGATGTCCCAAGAAGCCTCTCAAAGGGAAAGCAGCCTTGTTGTATGCTATTTGTCAATTTGTTATTTTTCAGAGTGTTGGCTGGTGACTTTAAGAGAAAAACATGGTATTTTAGCTAAATGTATCCAAATGCATTTGAAGCAATAAGGAAAAAGGTCAAAATTCAGTGTTTTGCTATCTGTGGCTTTCTGGTTTGTTTCTGTCAGTTTGGTTTAAGTGCCTGAATGACCACACCTGATGTCAGGATGCAGCTGTACCATTGATCTGATGTTAGAACAATGGTGCAACAGCATTCTGATGTCAGAATGAAGGCACAACCAGTCTGTGATGACACTGTTTGTGGGAAAAGTGTCCGGCCCTACTCTATAACACCTTTTATACATAAAATATATCCAAGTACCTTCCAAAAGCATGAGGTCAATGCTAGTAGTAAAGAGGCTTGTGCTGGCACAAACCACAGCCATTGCACACTTTGCAACATCCCACAACCAGCCATGGACAACAGCATCAGAAGCTACTTTATTAGGAGAGAGAATGTTTAGGTTTTCCCTACTCTGTACAAAGAATAGCATGCTTCAACACCCACCTGGTCACTCACCAGAGATAAACCAAAGAGACCTCAGTTTAACATCCTGTCTGAAGGAAGATGCCAGCAGTACAGTAAGCATCCTCTCATGAATCCAAAGCACTGTGAAGGACTTGAACCCATAACCTCCTGACCCAGAAGTGAGTGTGCTACTACCACTGAGCCCCGTGGAAGAATGCCTTATTGTGTGGATGTGTATGCTGTAAGCATTCAGCCAGTGTGCGCATGCTTATAGAAATACAAGAATGCCTTCTCACTTACATACATGAACATGAAACCAGCACACTCTACTGCTAGAGGATGACCTTTGGTCACGTTTTTTCATAGCCATGTAGCATACATTGCCCAAGGAACATCATCATGCTCTGAAACCTTAGGTCAATCCACTGCTGGTACACTGCTTCACCTAAATATGAGGCATACATCATAAGAAAACCATTGCTATGAAGAGTCATGGAAGTTCAGAAAGCAGGCAAAGTAGGCGACTTGTTTATTTGATGTGTCTTTGACACCATGGGGAGCAACTTTCAGACAACATAAGAACACAGTTTAATGTCTGTTTCATACATGTGCCACCCTTCCTCTTATGCTTAAGAATTCTGTCACTTGGACTTCCTCTGTTCTTGCCACTTGTCTACAAGTGACATCATAATCATCTAACTGTAACACAAGAACTGATGTTGTAGCAACGACTGCTATGTGGCCAGCAGAGGATTATGAACAAATGAAAATTGCCACCAGAAATGCACTTTAGTGGTCTATGAAGTCTGCTCGAGTGTGCAGTTCAGTTTATTTTACTGGAGCTGCCCCCCTTCCCTTGCCCCCCCGAGTGACCCTCCCCCCTTCTTCCCCATCCTCTTTCTCCTTCCCATTGCCACTCTCCTTTTACCTTGTTCCATCCCTCCCTTTAACACTTTACTGTTTTCAATGATATCACCTCCTCAGGCAGTTCATTCCCTTTGACACCACACTTTCTGTGAAAAAGTGCTTCCTCATTTTTAAATGTAACCCCCCACTAGTTTCAGATTCAGGACCTCTTGGGTCCCCTCCCTTTTAAACTGAAAATACCCTCCACTCCAACTTTGTTTATACTCTTTAGGTCCTTGAAGGTTTCTATCATACCCCCCTCTTTCCCTTCTGTTTTCCAAGGAATACATATTGAGCTCCCTTAACCTCTCATCATATGGTTTGTCCCCGTGTTCTGTATCATCCTGATCGCCTTTCGCTGGAACCCTCCAATAGTTTGATGTCCATTATGATGTCACTTGTAGGCATGCATCCTGATCAGATGAATACTAAAGCTGGGCAGAATTTTCAATTTTCCTTTCCCACCAAACTTCCATGGGATTTCAGAAATTCCTCAGAATTCCATCGAATGTGGAATTGCAAAATTCCAAAAGTGGATTTTTTTTAAAACTGCATATTAGTAATCAGCAGTTTACATAACCCATGAATAATATTCAGTGGTTTACACGAACAGCCGATTCCTTTTCCGCAAACCACAGAATAATATTTTGTGGTTTACATAATCCACAGAATATTATTCTGTGGTTTAAATAGAAATTTGCTCTTTGGAATTCTGCAGGATTTAAAAAAAAAAGAAATTCTGAAAAGCATCTCGGAAGCATAACTGCCATTCTGCCTGAATTCTACAGTAGAATTTCATATTCCACACAACCCTAATGAAGACCAAATGACAAGGACCCTGTCTTCAGGCACATGTCTTTAACAGTAAAAAATAAGGGGAAGGTAAAATATAAGAAATATATGAGTTATTATGTGATTGGTGTTTAAAGTGTTCCCAGTGGCATCAGGGACATTATTTTTACAATTGTTTAACCAGGAGTAGCACACTAAGCTGAAAGCTTGTTTACAGGTGCGACCTGGGAGCACAGGGAAGTTAAGCAACTTGCTCAGGGTCACGCAGTATGCAAGTGGGGGCTGTGGGATTCAAACCCAGGTCTCCAGATTTGCAGCTCAGAGCCTTAATCCACTGTGCTATACTGCCTTTCTTACATTAAGGTAAGGTTACTTTACCAGTACCTGGATATGAGCACCCTGTACTCAAGTACACTGGTTTATATTGGCCACGATAGATGGTCTCCCTGGCATCCACTGCAGCTACTAAAGAGCAGCTCTCTACTGTAATAAAAAGTGTAAAAACATAATATTTACACCAATTATATTTTAATTTTTGTGGTATCTAGTGTTTTTTTACACTTTCCTGTTGATGCCTACTAAATAGTGCAGGTAATTTTGTACTTATGCCACTGAATCTTTCAGAGAGTATCTGACTCTCCCCTGCTGACCTCACAATTGATGTTTGAGGCATTAATGTCTGTTGTCATGGTGAGCACTATGATGTCATAGACAAAGGTATTGTGTGGTTAACTGGGAATGGGCAAAGCCTTTTTTAGTAGAGAGAGATGGAATGATTATGACTTAAGATTCCCTTAAGGCCTTAAGAAAACTAATAGGACAGGTACTGGAAGCATCCATGAACCAGGAAGAAAGTGCAGGAGGGTGGACAGCAGCAAGGAGGGACTAGATAATGGAGTTAGGCTCAAGGCAGTGACAGTAACAGATGTTTACAAAGCTTTGAGAAGGTTAAAAGTTGGGAAGGAGAATAGATGGCCTGCAGAGCTATGTTCCTAAAGTGGTGCCTGGGAGACAGTCCACTTTTGATCACATACATCGTCAAATGGAGCTATTGCCGGGGGTCTTCCTTCAGCTGGAAAATTAGTAAAGTTATAGCCATACCAAAGGAGAAAACAGTAAACTCAATCTAACTATTGCCTTATGTAGCTGCTCTCCACTCTTTGAAAGTCTTGGAAAGACTGATTCATGGACAATGCCTAGAAGCAAAAGTTTCATCACACATATCAGCATGGCTTCAGGTCATGTTACTCCATGGATACTGCATTACTGGAAATGTATTTAAAGTTTGATAAATTGGAGAGGCACACTGAGCCAAGGCTCGTTTCCAAGTGCAATTGGGGGAGCAAAAATACATAAGTACATAGTGTCAGGCAGGTTACTATAATTGCCTGGGTAAGGAGGCTATTACATGGATACAGAGTGTCATAACAGTGAACAGGCAATGTAGAAAGAAAGGTACAGCAATTTGTACGAGGGCACAAACAAAGTACAGGAATCAGATGATATATTAAGATTTAACCCAGATATAATTTTTCTTTTTGGCACAGCTGATGAGGATAATAACACCAAGGAAACTTGGAGCTTTGGTGTCAGTGGCCTCCAGTAGGGGATTAGTCAGGTTGGTGGCATGAGCAGGGTGGAGGCAGAGAGTGGTAGAGGGTACGTTTAAAGAGATTTAGTGATAGCAGCATTCAGAGTGAGGAGGGGAGGTAGTTCCACAAATGGGGGAAGTGGAAGGAGAAAGCAGCCCTTCCAGAGTTAAAGTGAGGGCAGGGAAGGGCAGAGGGATGAGGGTCACGTGTGCGGAGACAGTAGGAAGTGTGGGGGGGAGGGGGATAGGAGGGAGGCAAGGTAGGGGGTGAGCGAGCTGAACCAATATTTGACTGTGATGATGAAGGTGTGGTGGTTGCAGCACGAAGTCAGGGAGGGGAGTGATAGAGATAAGTGGAGGGTGCAATGATGAGTCCTGGGAGTGGCGTTTAAGGTGAACTGACAAATGGCGTTGAAAAGGCTGTCCAGCCTGGAGAAGGTGGATATGGAGGCGGACCTGTACATGAGGTCAGCGTAATCAGAGTGGTAGGATTTATTTTAGTGAGGAGAATCCGGCGAACAGGGAAGGAAAGGACACCGTTACTTCTGTAGAGGACACCAAATCTGGGGTGGAGCTTGGAATGAATGTAGTTGACTTGTGTTGTGAAGTCCAGGTGGCTGTCTAGCCAGACTCTTAGATACTTGTAGGCTGGGACTATGTCCAAGGTAGTGCCACCGAGGGTGGAGAAAGAGGGAGGTGAGGGGAGTCTGGCTAGTTTTTTGGAGGTGCCAAAATTCATGGAGACTGTTTTTGAAGTATTTACTTTTAGTTGGTTGACCTGGAACCAGTTTAGGACATGAGTGGAATCAGATTGCTGAGAGGACACCTCAGAGGCTGAGGGGGTGAAAGTATAGAGGATGGTGTCATCAGCATATAGGTGTAAGTGGGAGGAAGAGCACATGAGAGGGAGATCATTAAGAAGATGGAGAAGAGGATGGGACCAAGGATAGAGCCTTGCAGTACAGCTGCTGGGATTGGGGATGGGGGAGAAGTACATCACCAGCCTGGACTCATTGGGTGTGACCAGAGACGCAGGATCTGAACCTTTTCACTGAGAGGGGTGAGAGGCCAGCAGGTTCTAGTCCGGTGAGTAGGAGAGGGTGGGATATGGAGTCAAAGGTCTTGACTAGGTCTATGAACATAGCTGAGGTAATGTGGCCTAGGTCCATGCCAGTAAGAAAGGGATCTGTCACCCATAGTAGTGAAGAGACAGTTGAGTGATTTTTTTCTAAAGCCCAATTGATATGGGGACAAGAAATTGGAGGAGGTGAGGAAGTCGGTGAGTCTGGTTAGGACAACGATTCTTGCCGCTTGGCTAAAACAGGAAAGAGGGAGAAGGGGCGGTAGTTCCCTGGTGAGGAATGGTCTCTGCCTTTATGAAGGGGGATCACTTTTGCAGATTTTCAGGCCTGTGGTACTGTGCCAAAGATGAAAGAGAGATTGATCAGATGGGACAGGGGATGGGCCATGGCTGGGGGCGAGATCTGAAGTAGGAGAGGGTTGAGTCCATCAGGACTGGATTTGAGTGGTTTCAGGGACTCAGTAGTAACACATTTGGATCACATAAATCTTACTGGGGCAGTATTTATGGACTCTACAAAAGCTTTGACCTGGTGGACCACTTTATTTTACTAGATTTGCTGGAAGACATTTGCATACATCCTGACACCATGGGTTGGTTCAAACCCTGTTTAAGGGGAAGGAAGCAGATGGTCCAGGTCCAGGGCCTTTTATCAGGTCACAGGAGTTTATTTAGGAGGGTTCATCAAGGCTCCATCCTGAGCCCTCTGCTGTTCTTGATATATATCAATGACCTCTCCAAGGTCCTGTCCAGCTCATGGGTCAGGATGTATACCAATGACACAGTCTTGGGGGCATCTGGAGGAACTAGAGGACAGTTGTAGTTATAGTTGGAACCTGTTTTTTATGTAGTCCAGGAGTGGTACACCACGGTAAAGTTGGTATGAGCATAAAAAAACCCACATCATGGATTTTGGGGCACTGAAAAAGGAGTCAGGTGAACTAAAGATAAAGGATCTTGAGGGTAACCAATTGACTCAGGTTCCTCACTATAAATTTTTTGGAGTGACCTTTGGTGGTGGCATGACCTTTTCCAGTCACATACAGAACGTAAGATCAATGGTAAACAAAAGATTTGGGGCTAAGCGGCACTCATCAAGGTTGCTAACAAGGGAAGCAAAACTAAGAATTGCAAGTGTACTAATACTACCGACCTTGGAATATGGCAGTAATGCATATACACACACACTAGTAAAAAAGATTTGAGAAGTCTTGACAAGGTATTCAGTAAATTGGCTCATGTAACCTTGAATGCACAGGACACACCCTTGTGACCTATTTAGCCATTTAAATTGGAACCGACTGGAAGTTAGACATTATTGAAAATTGATAAATATTGATTTTCAAAGTAATACAAGCCAATGGTACCCATCCATTATCCCAATATATGGTCCTTGAACAAAATGACACAGTGAGATGTGCTATGAGAAATTCAAAAATCCAAAAGTCGGGCGTTCCAAAAGAGTCTTCTAGATTTGGGGAAATGGGAATTAGTTTTCATGTGGTGTCAATGTGTAATAAATTGAATGGTACAACAAGAAGCATAACATTCAGAGAGCAGTCCTAAAAAAGGGTAAGAAATGAATTGCAACATGTATGTAACTATTTTTAAAGTGAGCCGTATTAAATATGTTGAATTTAATGTATGATGGTTAATGAGTACAGTATATTTATGGGGCGATGAGGGAACTTTAGTACATATGTATGTATTCACCTTTTTAACTTACATAAGTATGTTAAGTATTGTGTATATAGAGCTGGCACACTAGCACAGAAGTAGAGCTACCACTTGCGGTACTGACTACCTGAGTTTGGGAGCAAACTTGGAGCATCGGAGGGTCAGCCGGGGGAGAAGGACGAGAGTCTGAGAGACGGCTTTTCTCCGGGGAGGAAGTTGTCTGGAGTCCAGCAACACTCTGACTCCTGGAGATGGCTAGAGATTGGCATGCCTGGAACCAGTGCTGATGCTGGGATTGGTGGATTGGTGGGCGTCAGTGCACGTCTGATTCATTAGTGCTCTGCAGCAACAAGGACAATAACCTTTGTGAGCGAGCAGCAGGATGCCCGGGGGGGATCTTTGAATGCTGCCCGAATGATACCTGCTGGAGCTCATCGGGGGAATATAGGTGGATCTCAGTCTCTCCCCCCTTGCCCCCGGGGAGTAGCCCCACCATATGGGGAAGCCACAGGCCTCCCCATGCAGGCTGAGCAGGGGGATGTTGGGTGAGTGGAAAGTGGGTCCTCCAATGGGTAGATATAGGGGTAAATCCCCACTGACTGCAAAGTGATAATTCTTTTATATATGTAATTTATATTTTTTATTAATTTTCAAATGTTCTGCTCCATACAGTAAGTCAGTCCTGCCACAGTGGAAATCCCCTGCTTGGGGATACAACTCTACAGCATATAGGTTCATCTTGACAATAGCAGTTATAGTCAGGTCTACTACAAGACTAGCATTTTAATGTATACTAACATACTAACATACTAAAATGCCAGCAGAATAGGCCTAACGGTCTTTCGTATCTGCTCGTTTGGTCAGTCCCCAACCTGGGTGCTGACCTTGCTGTCCCCCTCGCCTTCTCTGGCTTCTCCCTTCCCAGTTCCGGATATTCTTGCTGCATTGGATTTTGCTTCCAGAACCCTTCCCCTGTACCTGTCCCACCCCCTCTTGAACCCCTCCACTGTCTCTGCTTCCACCAGCCCCCTAGGCAGTGCATTCCATGGCTCCACCACCCTCTCAGTGAAGTAGCACCTCCTCCTTTCTCCCCTGAATCTTCCCCCCTCCAGCTTCCAGCCATGCCCTCTAGTGGCCCCTTCCTCCTTCCTTCAAGCACCCCGACTGTTCCTCCCTATTTACCCTCTTCATGTACCTAAAGACCTCTATCATGTCCCCTCGGTCCTTCTCTCTTCCAATGTGTACATATTTAGCTCTTCGAGCCTCTCCTCATAGGTCCTGTCCCCCAAGCCCCAAATCATTTTGGTTGCCCTCCTCTGGACCCTCTCCAGGAGGTTAATGTCCCTCTTTAAGTGTGGCCTCCAAAACTGCATGCAGTACTCAAGGTGCAGCCTCACCAAGCAGTTATACAGAGGGAGTATCACATCCCTCCTTCTGGAGGTGATCCCCCTAGCGATGCATCCCAGCATCCTGTTGGCCTTGGCTGCTGCCCTCCTACAAGTCTCAGAGTTGTTCATCTTGACATCCACCACCACCCCCAGGTCCATCTCAGCCATCGAGACTTGTAGCATCTCCAGGGTGTACACTTGACCTGGGTTTCTGGCCCCAGGTGGAGTACCTTGCATTTCCCTGCATTGAACCTCAGCTCCACTTTCTAGACCATCTTCCAGAGCTTCCAGGTCCCCTGTAGGGCCACCTCCCTCCTCCCCATCCACCACCACCCCAGTTTCGAGTCATCTGCAAAGAGACTCACCTCACTCCTGATTCCTGTCCTTATGTCCGATATGTAGGCTGGAACAGAAGGGGCCCAAGGACTGATCCCTGTGGGACCCCACTAATGACCCTCCTTGGGGATGAGACTATCCCCCCAACTACAACCCTCTGGGTCCGGTCCTGGAGCCAATTGCCTATCCATCTGATCATCTGGTTCCCCACCCCCATTTCTCCCAGCTTATCCAACAGGCCCACGTGAGGAACAGAGTCAAATGCCTTGCTGAAGTCTAGAAAGAGGACATCCACTGGTCTACCCAGGTATAGTGAAATCTAACTCTGGAGTTTTCATCCAGTATAAAATTAGTAACTCTGCCTTTTGTATTATAGTATTATTCAAATCAACTATTTGTTTTTTTGACCATTTTCTATAATAGGGAACAACTAAGGGGGTAAATAGGCAGGGGGTGGGAAACTTGGAGTAAGGGAAAAATGAATCTATTGGGTAGCGCCAAGCAAGGTGGTGACAATATGACTATTAACAGTCCTGAAAAAAATATTTAGTTTTCTCAACACCTTATTATTCTTATTTTCCTAAGGAGTCCGTGATGGGGAGCTATCACACAGGCCCATCACCCAGTTCACAGAATACCTGAATTATCTAGTCCCACTGTGTATTAACTCCATGGAGTGCTTTTTCTTAAAAGTAAAGTCTATTTATTTATGGTATAAATGTATTGTCTACTTCCGTAATGTAACGGAGCCACTGAGTCCATTGTCAGGAATAAAGTTTGTTTGTCATTAAGACTATGTGTGATTTTCTTCCATAGTATATACCTGATTTAGCAAAGTGCGCCATGAGCCTATGCTGGAAGGGAAGGATTGAAGTCAGGTTTTTGTGATGGCTTTACAAGTCATCGTTGTTAGGATTCGAAGGAGATATTGTAGGTTGGTATTTTTAAGGGTTGGGGGAAAATAATAAAAGAAATGTCTGACCCACCTATGGGAGGGGTATAGAAACTATCAGTGATTATCCTATGGACGTCAGTCCAGAAGGCTGCAGTTTGGGGCAGGACCATTAAGATAGGAGCATGATGTGCTGTTTGCTCTCCACATTCTCTCCAGCATATTGGCATAATGCTTGCCTGATAGTTCTCCTGTATATCACGGGTTTTAAAATATCTCACTTGTAATTTCCAAGAGAATTCTCTCAGTACTGGAGCAGAGGTGGCTTTACTGTATTCTTGCAGTGCTTTGGTCCATTGTATTTCTGAGCGGTGCATATTGAGTTCTTGGGACCATTTGGCCTGCCTAGGTGGCAGGAGTGTGGGTAGCTGGCCAAGCAAAGCTTGGTATAATATGCAAATTGTATGTGGTGGTGGTGGGTTCGCCCTCCCTGAATTGCTGAATGTTTTGTAATAGTTGGGGAGGTGGGGTAGCATTATTTTGCCATTTAGGTTTTAAGGCTTTTACATAGTGTTTGACCTATGTATATCTATATAGGTCAGTAGGCCATAGATGATATCTGGTTTTAAGTGTATCGAAGGGCAATATTTGTCCCGCCTCCATAAACTGAGAGAAATGCATTAATCTTAGTCTTTCCCAGATGTGATAGCCTAAGTATACTTTAGGTGTCAAAAATGCAGTGTTACGCACAATGGCAGTACATAGAGCCAGAATGGGGGTATTATGATATGGGGACAGCACTTTATCTCAACTGTCTAGGGTAGAGAAAATGTATGGATGTTCGAGTTGTGGGGGTAGGGGTGGTAGAGGCCCTGCAAAGAGTCTCTGGTTGAGAGATTGTAAATAGTCCTGTGAGAGCTCTGTCTGTTTCCAGTGAGTTTCAAAATTAGGTGAAAGCCAATATAGAGCTGTGCGGACTTGCACAACCAGATATTATATTTGGAGGTTGGAGAGAGCTAAGCCACCCATTTTTCCGGGAAGTTGTAAAATGTTATATTTTCTAGTTTTTTTTTAACCTGCCAGACAAATCTGGAGATCATCTGGTTCCAGATCTGAAAATCATTTAGAGGCACTGGGATGGGAAGAGTCTGAAAAAGATACAGCAGTTTTGGAAGTATGTTCATCCGTATTATCTCTATTCTTTGAGTGAGCTCAAAAGGGAAGGGGTCCCAAGATTACAGGTATGTAGTTAGGGGGGTATAGCTGGTGAGGATCTCCTGAGATCTTAACTCCTAGACATTTAAAAGAAGTAAGCTCCCATTGAAAAGGGTAATGCTTACTAATAGTTTCGGAGGGTATGTAATGGACTGCTGGAGTTTCTGTTTTATTTCAGCTGAGTCTAAATCCCATCCAACTACTATACCAAAATGTTCAAGGATCTGCCAAAGAGGGTCTAATGAAGAGTGCAAATTGATACAGAGTTTACAAAAAAACAAAACAAATGTGTGTATAGGAACGTGTGAATGCTATAGGAGTGCATTTGAAAATAGGTGTCGGCCCAAATATGTACTGTTCTTGTTTAAAAATAAATGTTATACCTACCTATTACCTTTTATACAGACTTTTTGAATAACTTCCAAAATGTGCTGCAAACCTTGGAAAGGAGCATTGAAAATGAAAAAAAATGCATTATCTTGTGAATAATAAAAGATGAAACATCATATTTATGAAAGAACATGCTGAAGTACAGAGTTGCCCTTTAAAGCATAAGTCAGCAATGGCTGCTTCTCTGTCAGTTACAGATCTTAGCACAGAACTTTATAAACTAGGTCCTGCAGTGGAGAGAAGAAGCATCACTGGTCCCCTGGATCTCTCTTCAGTGTTTCTCCCTTCCTGCACACATCTGCCAGATAATAGCTACGGTGGAATATTCATTTCATGCTGTCAAAAGCCTGAGCCATGTCCTATCCCCCCTCCCCCCAAGGCATGAAAGAAATGTGAAGGAAAAAAATTTCTTAATGAAGACGAGCTGTGTTTGTCTTTTGGGGGTGCAAAGAGACAGGGAGAGAATGTCAGTACAATGTCACACTAACCCTGTAGTCAAATACAATATTTATGAACTCACATGGCAGGTGAAAGAAATGGTCATTGTGCTCTGGAAGATAATGAACCCCATTGTAGGTGGGTTTTTTAATCATCTGACAGGTGCGTGACATGACACCTTTCTCTGAAGGACAAATAATAGGAACAGAAGGCACACTTTAACCCTTCACTGCTCAGAGATTTCAGGGAGTTCTGTTGTTTTGTTCCTATAGGAATGCTGTTTTCTTACTGGAGAGGATGCAGCCAGAACAGGCTTTAGGATTTTTTTGGGGAGGGGGGCTCCCAGCGAGGTTGGTCATGTGCCCCCGCAACCCATCTCAGCCATGTGTCATTTCCCATATGGATATTTATCCTCCTTGCTGGACTGCCCCCATCTGATCCTAACTGGCCCCATTCCAGCTCCCACACCACTGATCTCTAATCCTGCTTCACCCACAAACTGCCATTGTGGTGGGGCCTTAAGGGGCATTCTACCCTCCAGAGCAGGGGCCAGTAAAGGTCATGGAACAGTGAAGGTCAGGTAAGTGAAGGTTAGAGAACAGCACAGAGTTTGCTATTTGGGTCCTACGGTCATTTGCTGTGGTTTACTCTGTTATTTTAACACCCCCCCAAAAGAAATACTGACAGCAAACCCGGACAACAAAGCTCCAAATGTGCTCATGACCGGGCATGTGGACATGGAGAGAGTCACCATACCCTTCTCCCTTCAGCATGGCATCACTCTTTGTACTGCTAGGTAACAGGGAAAAGCAGGATAGTGGGCAAACCTTACTGCCGCCCTGGAAACAGAGGACTGGATTTCCAAAGAAATGCACTATGATTTTGCTGCAGTTTGCGCTACCAGCAACATGATTGTTAGATCGCACAAAACGTGGTTTAAGATCATGTCACAAGCATCACATGTTGCACATTAAAAATGTTGGATGCATCAGTTTTCTGCCATAAAGTGAGTAGAATGTTGCAAATGCATCAAAGTGTTTGGGAATGGCACACATTTGCAGTGATGCAGCTGCAGCCTGTAGCAGAACAGTTGCCACAAGTCTTGCATCCAACACTTGGAAAATCCAGGCTGGAATGCCCAAGACTGAACATGCCTCCCTCCCTGTCCTTCTGACCGCCCTCAGCAGTGACCTGGGCTTGACCTGAGAACCAGAGTCACCGCATGGCAAGCAGCTTCCCTAGCTGCTGCACTAATTTATTTATTTATTTATTTGAGAAATCGGTTTACAACCTTTGAGCCAGAGGCTCATTTCCAAAGGTACTTCGTCACAGTGAGGACAAATACATAACAGACATACATATGATGCAGACAAACAACTGAATTTTGGTTACAGCATTTGAATTATTGGTAGCAAGCACAGTTGACTACATCCAGTCAGCAGATAAGCAAGTTTGTAAGATGCAGCTAGGTAAAAGCAGTATAAACAGCAGAGGATGAGGATTAGTGCAATGTGGTGTACTGCACATGTGTTTTGCTCCACCCCATGTGCACACCATTCTGTTTTGTATAGAGGGAGGCAATAATGTTATCTAAAGGAGTCCCTCTACCTACCCCATCCATCTGCCTCTGATTGGCAGGGCCATAGTTGGGTGAGCAATTTCATGGCATTATAGTGCTAGAGCAGCAGGACCTGCACTCCATGTATATGCTTTTTTAACAAAGTGACAGTGGAAAAATTAAAAATATATATCATTTTTATAAACTAAATACATACACTCACTCTGGTGTCTTGGGCAGTAGTGTAGCAAATTCCCAGAGGGCCTGGGTGCAAGGCGATGTTACAGGGCCCCTCCCCAGTTTTGAATAAAGATCAAAATTATGATTTGGGCCCCTCAAACCTCATGGGCCTGGGTGCCACTGCACCCCCTGCACCCTTGTAGCTATGCCCCTGGTCTTGGGCCCCCACCCCATGAGCAGGGATGACCCCAGTGACCATTGAGATTGCTGGTCCCTAAACACGGTACACAGCAATGAGCAGAAGTACTCATCAGCAGCAACTAAGAAGACACGGATGTTACAAAAAGCAGATGCATCAAAAGGTAATCTTAAGAAGAAGAAGGAGGCTATGGAGGAGAAGTGGGATAGCGGAGAACTGCACACCAGGTCCTGGGAAATTGCATACCAGTTCTTTGTTTATTTATTTAGTTATTTGTTTATTTATTTACATGTAAAAAATATTTTGACAGGTAACTCCCTGGACAAAAGTCTATGTCTAAATTAAATGTCAGGAAGTTTCAGACTAATGAGACCATCAGCTCTGTCAGGGGAATTTCTGAGTTAGTGATGGCTTTTGAAGTAAATACAGTAGTTTTGTCTTTAATTTGGCTGACGAAGGACTTTTCAGTTCAATGCCCTGATAGTAAACCTATTTGCATACTTAAAAGGGGCGATAAAAATCCTGTAACTTCATCTGGTTAAGAAACATCCCATGGCTGTGTATAATTTTTTGACGACTCTGTACCTAGCTCGAACGACATAACTTTTATTCATTTTTAAATTAAGCTAGTGCCATTTTATAAGTGGGCTAACCAAAATTCAGGCTGTGCTGCTGTAGGGAATAGATACACTTCTCAGGCTTCTCAGCTGGTTTAAAGGCACTTGGATGCTGGGTGCCATGATGGTCCAGCAACACTGTGTTGCACTGCCCTGCAGGTGATCTGAGTTTGGAAGTGAGCGCAGGACACCTCGCTGAGAGGCAGGCCAGACTGCAGCAGCTGCCAATTAGCAGCATACTGCCATTGAGAGTGATGGCATCAGGCATCCATTGCTGCAGCAACCACTGCGGTTAGCCAAGAGAGCTTGCTGCCTCCACAGGATGTCACTACATGCTACCAGAGGCTCTGGCCATGTCAAGGGATGAGAGAGGATGGGAGAAAACTTGGGAGAAGATACAATGTACCATGAACTGCTGGGGGGGGGCAGCCCTCCCCAGAGCTCCTGCCATGGAGGGGAGGCCATGGGGGATCTCAGGTGACTGAAAACCCTTGGTGAGGGGTTGGAATCAACATGGCCTTAACAGGGAATATGAAAACAACACCAGCCAAAGTGCATTGCAGGTGTGCAAAATGTTATATGCACTAGCTGAGGGGGCTCTGCTCATTTTTTTACACTGCACATGTAACCTTTGTTGAATAAAGTAATTTGTCATACATGAACCAGACAATGGTTAGTTAATTAAATGGTGATCTGCTTGTGCCTCGTTTTTGTTTTTCCTATGATAGCATTGCTACTGTTAGTACCATTACCTTTGAGCAGCCCTTTAAGTTTTGAACTGAACAGGATATATCCTGATGACTGTCATGGCAAGGGGAGAAAAAGCACTACGGGGATAAAAGGCACTTAGATGCGTCTCGTGCCTAACAACCATGTGAGGTATGCATATATTCCCTTACAGTTACAACCGTATACGCTGTCATGTGTCACCCGCGTACCCCAAAGTCTTTCCAGGTAAATGCTTCAGCTGGGTGCTTGGATCCCAAGCTGCACAACTGATTGGTGTGCTCTGGCAGAAGACAGCCCTTCATTGGACACTAAAACCTTGTATCTGCTGACTGTTTGGACTGACTTCTCTCCTTCTATCTAGCTCTGCTTTCAACTGTAACTACTGCCTCTGTTTTTTGTGTTGGTTTGCCACGCTTGCACGGCAGTCAACATAGTGGGAGAGTGGAGATTTGGAGGCGCGGCTGCTGCTGGGCGAATGCAGGGCACGCATCAGTAGGTGCGTCCCTCATTCCCCAATAAGCTAGCATGCTAGCGCTGACAGCAACAGAATGCAAAGTGGACAAAACTTCTAAACAAAGTGCCGCTGCAGAGACAAGCTCGTCATGCAGCGGCACTTTGTTTACAAGTTACGTCCACTTTACACAATGTGTCGTCCCCCCCCCACCGTACAGAGTGCCACGCTGGGAGCCCACCCCAGCATGGCAACTGATGCCATTGCCAACGGGGGTGCCCAATCCCCCATCGGCTCCACTGTCCTCCCCAGAGTACAGGGTGCCACGCCAGAGTCCACCCCAGCGTGGCAACTGATGCCATTGCCGACAGGTGCCCAATCCCCATTGGCTCACGCCCCACCAGCCGTCTTCTGTCATGCTGGGAGCCCACCCCAGTGTGGCAAACATCCCACGTTGTCAATTTAAAAAAACCTGTAAATTAAAACGGTCCCACAGCGCTTCTCCCTGCCCCCCACAACCCGCACCCACCCACTGCGCACCCTGCCTCCCCACACCCCTCACCCCATACTTACCTCCGAGTCCGACGCGACGATCTGTGGACAGGGAACACGCCTGTACTCTTCAAAGCAACGCGAACTGAGGAAATGCCGTAAGCTGTATAATGGGCTAGATAGGGTTTTTCAACTTTGTTGCATATCTCAGGCATTTTGGAATTTTGCACCAAATTTTCAACATGGGTTTTTGGGACCCCTTCTCATGAATGTCACTGTCTGGCATTATTTGGCCCGAAGGGTGATTTCCAGTCACTGCGCAAAAATCACCTTTGGGACCGATTAATGAAATGACACTGCCAGTGTTCATAAGGTGGGCTCTCAAGAAGCCTATTTTGAAAATTTGGTGAAAATTCCAAAATGACTGTTTTACGAGCCATGGCTATGCAGTTCCTATGCATTCTCGTAAGTTCATGAATTTTCAATATTTTCACTCCAGATTTTCAACATTGCCATTTTACCACACCTTCTTATGAGTTGTACAGCTGTCATTTTTCACATCTCACCCAAAACATGTTTCCGCCCATGTAGCACACAACGGCACAGTCGGTGTTCGAAATCAATGTACAGGATAAATTAAGAAAATCACAGTGACACCATTCATGAGCAGAGGTCTTAAAATGGCTATGTTGAAAATTTGGAAAAAATTCCAAAAATGATTAGTTTTATGAACGTATGCTGTACAGTTCCTATGCACGCCGTAAGTTCTACGAATTTTCAATATTTTCACTCCAGATTTTCAACATTGCCATTTTACCACACCTCCTTATGAGCAGTACAGCTGTCATTTTTCACATCTTGCCCAAAATGTGTTTCCGCCCATGTAGCGCACAATGGCGCAGTCGATGTGCGAAATCAATGTATGGCACATATTAAGAAAATCACAGTGACACTGTTCATGAGCAGAGGTCTTAAAATGGCTACGTTGAAAATTTGGTGAAAAATTCCTAAAAATGACTGTTGTACGAGTGCGCATTGCGCAGTTCCTATGCATGCTCGCAAGTTTGTGAATTTAATATTTTCACTCCAGATTTTCAACATTGCCATTTTATTACACTTCGTTATGAACAGTACAGCTGCCATTTTTCATGTCACCCAAAATGTGTTTTCACACTTGTAGAACACAATGGTGCTGTTGGTGTGCAAAAGCAATGTTTGGGACAGATTACGAAAATCACAGTTATACTGTTCATGAGCAGAGGTCTTAAAATGGCTATGTTGAAAATTGGTGACAAAAGTCCATAAAATGACTGTGTTATGAGTGAGCATTGTGCAGTTTCCACGCACCCTCGTAAGTTCATGACTTTGTAATATTTTCAGTCCAGATTTTCACCAGTGGCATTTTTCCACACTTCCTATGAACAGTACAGCTGTCATTTTTCACAACATGGTCAAGTGTGTTTTCACACTTTCAGCGAGAGATGTGTGGTCGCCTGGGGAAATCATTGTTCGGGACAGATAAAGAAAATCACAGTGACACTGTTCATGATCGGAGGCACCAAAATGCCTGACTTGACAATCTGCTGTAAAAATCCCCAACCCTAATTATATTACGGGTGTCGTTGCACAGTTTCTATGTACGCCGTGATTCTGCCAGTTTTTAATATTTTTACTGCAGATTTGCATCATTGCCATTTTTACACCTCCCCATGAACAGTACAGCTGTCATTTTTACATCCTGTCTCGAATGTTTTTGCACCTGTGGTGCTAAATGCCGAGTCACTGTGCATGCGTCAGCCAACAAACCAATATTGCCACTGTTCATGAGGTGGGGTCACAAAAAAACATGTTGAAAATTTGGAGTGAAAATGCCAACGAATGCCTGAGGTATTAGGTTTCCAATCATAACGCCCAACCCTGTAGAGAATGAGAGGCATCAGGGTGTGACTTGATATTCTTGCCTGTAATGCTCATACCATTCCACACCCTGCAGCCAGTGAGAGGCATCGAGGTATGCCTTGGACTCTTCAGCCCCAAAGTTCACCCCATTCTCCTATATCGCACCCATCTCACCGTATTTCCTAATGGAATGGGATGCGCATAAGGGCCAAAGACCCCAAGGAACACTGTGACACTTGTCAGTGTCTGCAGGGTGGGGTGTGGTGAAATGGCATGGCTGTTATGCCTGATGACCCAAAGGCACACCCCAATGCCTGTCACTCTCTGCAGGGTGGTGGTGGGGTGGGCTTCAGTTCAATACTTCACTGCCATTCCTATTACGCTGCTCTGTAACTTCTACACTACCACTGCCAATGCCAGCAAGCCAACATTCGGCATTGACAAATGCTTGTTTTTAATTTGCATTCTCAGCACAGTAGTTCAGTTAGCAACTGTTGTAGTACGAAATATTTAATATCTTGAATTCTTAGCTCAATCAGTAATTTTAGCAAATGTTATAAACTGAATTTACAGTTTGTTTTAGAGTGATTGCAGCCCATTTAAAGCTATGATCTGGCAAGTAATGTAGAACTAAATTACTAATTATTGTTAGAGTGTTTACAGCCTGTTTATACTAAAATCTGCCAGGAAAATCTCAGTTCCTCCTGGCCTCACCTTATCTACCTACTTTGCTGCCATTTTCTGTCTCTGGCACCTCACACCATATCTAACTACCTAGCTGCTACTCCTGTGCTTGGCTCCTCTCCTTTTTATGTTTTCTTGTGCATGTGCAAGCAACATCTTGTGGTCATAGAAGAAATGCAGAGGTGTGTCAGTGTTGGTGAATAGAGGGTGCACTTTAGAAGGTGCGTTCCTCATTTCCCCAGTGAGCCAGCATACTAGCACTGACACAAGTTTATGCAAAGTGCCACTAACTTGAAAGAAATGTGCTGCTGCAATCCGAGACAAGCTTGTCATTTAGCGACACAAATGACATGCCTCTTCTACGTGCCTTGCCTGGTGAAACATTTCAAATAAACATGGCAGCGGTTCCTGACATCCGCCACACAATACCAAAAGAAAGCTGACTTCGGAGGTGCCCAATCTCCCTGTTGGCATGTCCGCCACCCCTTCCCCCACACACAGATTGTGTGGCACACTGGGAGCCCACCCCAGTGTGACTCTGTTTGGTGTGCTCCTGCCCCCACCCCACCCCCATTGTATGATGCACTGGGAGCCCACCCCAGTGTGGCCAACATCACCCCCCATAAGTTATGGGGCACACTGGGAGCCCACTCCAGTGTGCCTAGCATTTGTTTTATTTAACCTGTAAAGAAAGAAAACTGTCCCGTGGTGCAGTGTCCTTTTTATTTTTTTTTTGTACCTGAAAAAAAGAATATGGTCCATTGTCCACGGCACCCCTTCCCCAACCTGCACCCACCCTCTGTGCACCCCACCTCCCCACACCCCCTTACCCCATACTTACCTCAGGAGGGCCGGCACTGTGATCTTCGGTGGAGCAAGAACACGTCTGGACTCTTCAAAGCTGACTGTGAACTGAAGAAATGCCGGTAAGCTGTATAACAGCATAAATGGCGGGGTTTCAACTTAGGTACATATCTCAGCCGTTTTTTTGAATTTTGGCTCCAAATATTCAACATGGGGTTCTTGGGACCGTGAGGTGGGGTCCCAAAAAGCCTATGTTGCTAATGTTTTGAAAGAATACCAAAAAATGACCGAGTTATGAGTGTGCATTGTGCAGTTTCCACACACGCTTGTAACTTTGACAATTTTTATATTTTCACTCTGGATTTTCAACATTGCCGTTTTTTCACACCTTCTTATGAACAATACAGCTGTCATTTTTTACATCCTGCCCAAAATGTGTTTTTGCACATGTGGTGCACGATGGCGTGGTCACTGTGGGAAATCAATGTTTGGGACAGATTAAGAAAATCACAGTGACACTGTTTATGAGTGGAGGTCCCAAAATGCTTATGTTGAAAATTTGGCTAAAATGATCCCCCAAATAATTGTGTTACGAGTGTGCGTTGCGCAGTTTCTATGCAAGCTCGTGACCACCAATTTTTAATATTTTCACTCCAGATTTTCAGCATTGCCATTTTTTTACACCACCTCATGAAGAGTACAGCTGTCATTTTTCACATCCTGCCCGGAATGTTTTTTCACACATGTGGCACCAAATGGCACAGCCGCTGTGCAAAATCACCTTTCAGCTAATGAACTGATAGTGCCACTGTTCATGAGGTGGTGTCACAAAAAGACCATGTTGAAAATCTGGAGTGAAAATACCAACAAACACCAGGGGTGTTAGTGTTTCCAACCATAACGCCCCACCCTGTAGAGACTGACAGGGGTCAGGGGTGTGACTTGGGATTGTCGGCTGTAATGTTCACACCATTCCACCCCCACCCTGCAGCCAGTGATAGGCATTGAGGTGTGCCTTGGAGTCTTAGGCCGTAAAGCTCACCCCATTCTCCTATACTGCACCCATCTCTGAGTATTTCCTTTTGAAATAAGGTGAGCGTAAGATCCGAAGACCCCAAGGCACACCTCAACACTTGTCGGTATCTGCAGGGTAGGGTGAGGCGAAATGGCTTGAACGTTATGGCCGACGTCCCAGAGGCACACCCCAATGCCTGTCAGTCTCTGCAGGGTGGGGGTTGGGTTGGCGTCAGTTCACTACTTCCCTGCTATTCCTATTATGCATCTCTCTAACTCCTACCAATGCCAATGCCAGCAAGACAACATTCGGCATTGGCAAATGTTTGTTATTTTGATTTTACTTTTTTTTCCGATTAGCAAGTTATACTGTACTGCCACTAGAGGAACACAATCTTTATCTAAAGTGATCCCTGCCTGTTGTTTATATAGATACCTCTCCTTTGCTGTATTTAAACATCTGTTAAATAAAGATAATTAGACCTAGCACCCCTTGCTTTGCTCCTCCTATCTTCTTTTCTTTTTTTCTTTCCCTTACTTGCGGAATTACTGATTTTATATAGAGAGATCATGTTGTTACACATATCATGCTCTGCAACATGAACCCCCTTCTCTCCTCTCTCCCCCTTTCTCTACTCCTAGTTCTTTCCCTAACCCATCCGATTGATCTCTACTCGCAAATGCCGAATAACTCGCCTTCTACACTCTCCTATCTCCAATCCCCTACTTACATCCTCACTGTCACTCCTTCTGCACCCTTTGAGCTATGGCCATATTCTCCCTCTATCCCTCATGCTTCATTACTATCTGTCCCACCCTTCTTTGCTGCTCTTCATCTCCTGCTCCCCTACTGTCATGCGCACTACCCTGCCAGTTTCACTGGTTCCTTGACGTCTAACTCTAAATGCCCTGAGCTTCACTTCCTCATCTTAGTTCTACTCCTACTCTCCTGCGGAGATATCCGCCCCAACCCTGGTCCGTCTGCATCTCATGCCCTGAATGTTCCATTATCTACTGCGGCCCCTTCTATTGCTCCCGTTGTCCTCCTGAAGGGTTTCAAGATCCTTCATCTAAATATAAGTAGTTTGTTGCAAAAAAATCAGCCTTCTACAAACCATGGTGGCCACTCTAAAACCTGACATACTGATCATCATGGAAACTAAGCTAAAGAGCATGATCCCGGATCTCTCGGCCTCCATTCCTGGCCACTCCCTCCTGAGTCAAGACCAAGCAGGTAGACGTGGTGGCGTCGCCATGTACGTTCTTGCCTCCCTCCAATATTCTATTATTTATTCATCCACTAGCCCAGCGTCCCACGACGCACTGGCTATTCATTTAACTCTGCCCTTCACCCTCCCCATCTTTATAGCCGGCATTTACTGTCACCCAAATGTCCAGCCCTCTACTGCTCTCAACCTTATAACCTCCATCACAGCCCTTTCTCACTCTTGTGAACTATACATCTTAGGTGACCTTAACTTAAACTGGCTGTTTTCCAAGACATCCAAAATACGTAATGATCTTGGAGCCCTGAACCTCTCGCAATTGATCTCACAACCCACCTGCCCTAACCATAACATACAAAATCACTCCCTGATTGACTGGGCTCTTACCACCAACCCCCACAGAGTAATTAGCTCTGGCATCCTCCCAGATGCTCTCAGTGACCACAACTCAATATTTGTTGTCAGGAAAATCCATAGACCAAAATCTCTGCATAAAACCTTGCAACTTCACTTCTTCAAATCCCTAGACCTTGAACCTCTCCTGCACAACCTATCTCTCTCTGACTGGTCTGCCTTAGTCTCCTCCCTCTCAGTTGATAAGTCTGTAGCCTACTTCAAAGAAATATTCCTTGTAAATTGGAACACCTTTGCCCCTCTCAAACAAACCAGAGTTAGGGGTAACCACCTACCATGGATTACTCCAGAACTCTTAACCTGTTTTAGGACCAGAAATTGTGCCTGGAAGCACTACAAATCCTCCCAGCTTCCTAGTGACCTCACGGAACCCCTGTACCAGGGCAACAAGGCTAGCCAAGTCTGATTACTTCAAAAATGCTTTCCTCACTAACATAAATTCCCCTTCCAAGTTCTGGAAGGTGGTTCATGCCCTCTTTACCTCTCAGTCCCGCCCCCCCCTTCCCCAGTGGTAAAGGAAAATGGCAATCTTGTAGCCAACTCCAGTGCCATAGATACAGAATTTAACTTCTATCACACCTTCTGTGCAAGCTAACTGCTGAAGTCCCTCCCTAATTACCCTTCCCCCCTCAAATGTCACAGCTGCCCCTCTATCCTCCCCCAAAACACGCTCCACTTCCTATTTCCCCATACCCATCCTTCTCATTCTCTTCAGTCTCCCCCACCGATACTCTAAATGCCCTTCTTGCCATCAACCCCTCAAAAGGATCTTCCCCAGATGACCTTGACCCTAAACTCTTCTCTCTCTCAGTCCTGGCCATTGCCTATCCCCTCTCTTTAATCTTAAATCTCTCCTTCTCAACTTCCAATGTACCTAACACATGGAAGCATGCAGTGGTCCTCCCCTTACCTAAAGGTGGAGACACCTCATCCCCTGGTAACTATCGCCCCATCTCGCTACTCCCTACCCTAGCCAAACTACAAGAACATCTAGTCCTCTCTCAACTCACCTCCTTTCTATCTGATATCTCCTTCTTCACCCCGTTCCAATCTGGTTTCAGGAAAAACCACTATACCACCACCTCCCTACTTTGGCTCACTGACTCCATCTTCTACGGGATGGACAATGGCCAAATCACCTCAGCCATATCTGTCGACCTTTCCAAGGCTTTTGACACTGTTTCCCACTCCCTTCTCCTTGGTTCCCTCTCATCTGCTGGTCTAACCCCTTCTACCACTAACTGGTTTAAGGCCTACCTTACTGGTAGAACCCAATCAGTTAAGATCACAGATGCCATCTTTTCCTGGGCTCTGTGCTTGGTCCCCTTCTATTCTCCATCTTCCTTAACAACCTGCCATCTGTCTGCTCCTGCCCCCCGCCATACACATTTACGTGGATGCTACTGTCCTGTATGCATCTGGCTCATGCCCAGCTGAGGTTACATCCAGCTTGTGGCATGACTTCAACAAGGTCCAATTCTGGTTTGCAAACTATCAATTATTCCTCAATGTCAAAAAGACAGTCTCCATGACCTTTGGCACAAGGCAGAGACTCTTTAGACTTCCATCCCTGCCCACTTTCTACACTCTTGATGGGACTTTACTTGAGGACACCTTGTCCTTCAGATAACTTGGGGTTTGGTTAAACCAACACCTCAACTTCTCTGGACACATTGGCCCAATTCTATATCCATTGGATATTCAAACTGCGCCAGGCTGTGGCGCAAGCCTGGGCGCAGCGCAACTTGGCTGCACAGGGGCGTTGACCGGGCGATATTCAAGGGAGCTGCATCATGGCTCAGCATTGTTGAATATTACACCCTGGCCACCCGCAATACACATGGCGCAGTGGCACTGTGCCAGTGCCAGTGGTCAGAGTGGAGCATGGGGATGCGCTAGCACAAGTTCCATTGCGCAAGGTGCAGCAACCGCGATATTCAAAAGTTGACATGCAAATGGGGCCATGATGTATGTAAGGTGCACATGGGGCCATTTGTATGTCATTATGACTCCATTTGCATGCAGGTGCACCGATCCCTGTCGACTTGCGCCTGGCGCCCTGCCAGGCAGCAGCCGTCGGGGACCGACACCCCCTGCAGCGTGGCAATGTGCCCCACAGCCCGATCGTGGGCTGCAGTAAAGAAAGAATTATCAGCACTCCCTGGTGGTCCAGTGGACCGCTGCCCGCATGATCACGGGCTAAGTGAAAAAGGAACAATCCCAAATCCCTGGTGGTCCAGTGGACCGCTGCGCGCCCGATCGTGGGCTATGTGAAAAAAGAATAAGCCTAAATCCCTGGTGGTCCAGTGGACCTGTCTGCCCGATCGTAGGCTGAAGTAAAAATAGAATAATACTATTATCCCTGGTAGTCCAGTGGACCTGCCCCTCCCAATCGCGGGCTGAATTAGTAAAATAAGAACAATATTATCCTTGGTGGTCCAGTGGACCTGCCCCCCCCGATCGTGGGCTGCATTAGAAAAATAAGAACATTATTATCCCTAGTGGCTCAGTGGACCCCTCCCCACCCGCCCCACGATCCCCACCAATAATAATGTTCTTATTTTTCAATTCAGCCTGTGATTGGGGGCAGGTCCACTGACCACCAGGGACAATAAGTAGTATTCTATTTTACTTCAGCCCGCGATCGGGCAGACAGGTCCACTGGACCATCAGGGATTTAGGCTATTCTTTTTTCACGTATCCCACGATCGGGCGGGCAGCAGTCCACTGGACCACCAGGGATTGATGATTATTCTTTATTCACTTAGCCCACGGTCAGGCGGGCAGCGGTCCACTGGACTACCAGGGATTTTAAATGTATCTTTTTATACTGATGCCCGCAATTGGGCATGGGTGGGGAGCCACCACAGAGGTGTAGCCGGAGCTTGGTGGCCACCCATTGGTGGCAGCTGCTGTGTTGCGCCCTGCAATGCGGCAGCTCACCTGTGGGTGGCCATCCGTTGTTCCTTTTTTTTGGATCAACTTTGTGCTGGTACAGGTAGGGTTGTGCATGCATGGCTCCACACATCCCGGGCTGAATATCGGGCCGGCAGAGTATGCATGTACGCGCCACCTACCTGCGCCTGCACCATTACTGATGCTCGGAGCGCAGGGATTGAAAGGCGACTTTCCCATTTGAATATGCACTGGCGATCAGTGGATTGCGCGATGGCGAACACTGTTGCGCCATACACCCTTTTGAATATCTGGGCCAGGGATGCCATCCAGAAGAATTTGCGCCCCAAGCTCGGTGCCTTGTTCAGGAATTGCAGTTGCACCCCTCCTGCGGCTAGGCTTGAGCTTGTCCAGAAGATGATCCTCCCCATTTTTGACTGCTATGATGTAGTCTATGGTGCTGCTTCTAGGTCTTCCCTGACCAGATTGGACACTCTCTGTCACTCTTTCTGCCACTTTGCCCTTGATGCTCCCTCTCGCACCCACCACTGTGACCTCTGTCGAGTCCTTTCCTTCCCCTCCCTTACAAATAGACTTCTCTCACACTGTGCTAAATTCACCGTTAAACACTGGCTGGGTGAACTCCCTTCCTACCTCTCCCTCTCATTTATAACACCTCTTCTTCCCACTTCCCCAGATCTACCAACACTTGCACACTAACTGTCCCCCGCCGCTCCACCCTCTCCGACCAGTCGGGTACTCTCACCATTTCTCTAAAATATGGAAGTTTCTACCTCCCCAAATCTGACACTCCTCCTCCCTCTATTCCATCAGCACTTCCCTCTCCAACTATCGTGCACCTAACTGTTCCTGTTATGACCTGACTTAATTTCCTTTGTCTTGCTGCTTACAGTTTGTCTCCCTTCAGAATTTACCCAATGCCTCTATTGACTCTACTGCCTCTACTGACCCTAGCCCCTCCTAGGTGCTAGTTCTCATACCTTTCTCCCTTCCCCTACTCTCTTCCCCTTTTTCCCTAGCCTTCACACTCCCCACACAGGGTTCTCAGCATCTTGAAGGGGTCCTATAGTGCCTGAGCTTGCCACCTTTTCTTCACCCATCTACCTATCCTTGGCCTTCCAGATCCCCTTGCAGGGTCCCCAGCATCCTGGAGGGTTCCTTGGATCAGGCCTCATCCCCTCACAGGTGTTATTTCTCATTCCTTCCCTCTCACTCTCCCTGTATAATTACAACACCTAACCACAGGAGGGTTTACAATCGCCTGAACTTCCTTGCCCCCTTGCAGGGTTCACCGCATCCTGAAGGGTTCTCTTTTTGGGTCAGGCCTTATTTCTCTTCCTAGGTATTAATCACACTTACTCCCTCACTCTCTCCCTCTCTAATCCCTACTCCAGTCCCCCGACCCCTTGCAGGGTTCCCCGCATCCTGAAGGGGTCTCTCCGGGGTACGACTCTGCACTATATGTCATCTCATCCTCTCTTTCTCCTTCACCCCTTATTTCATGATAGCACTTGTTCACTTATTGCCATCGCATTTACTAATTGTTCTCACAAATTATGTATGTATGCAACACTGTTTGTAACAACTGCCTTAATTAATTGTATGCTGTGTTGATCTTTGTAACTTGAATGTAAAATGTCTCATCCCTATTGTACCCCTCCCCCCCAGATTGCACCGGGTGATGAGCAACCTGTTGCTCAGCCTTCCTGGTGAAACATTTCAATAAATAAATAAATAATTGCACATTGTTTAGATAGCTGAAAGTTTTATCTACTTTGTGTACAGCACTTTCAAACTGAAGGATTTTTATACACAACTCCTTGGGCGTGTAAGTACAGTAGTATGTTTTCAGAAAGATTATGGATATAGATGTTACCACATGAATATAACTGGCACTAGCTGTAAATGTACATATACTATGTATATAACCCAGCTTAAGCTGGAGTCCACCTGAAAGTGTGGGTTCTCAGCCTGCTATATAATCCTTAACAGGACGTCAAAGTTCAGAGTTCAGTTTAGTCTAAACCAAGAGCCAGAGATGGAGTGAGACTCACAGCCCTCCCACAAAGGGGTGACAGAACATCCTGGCTGTGAGTGAGTGAGTAGTTTTTGTTGACCAGGTAAGTGCACTAGACAAATTCTGCCTATTTTCAGGCACAACCCAGGGGAGGGGGATACAGATGAATGCCAACTGACCTTGAACCAGATTAAGCTGTTGGTGGTATTTTAGTGAATGGGGAGGAAATTTGGCCAGGATGAAATTCCCCTACTCTGACAGTAGGGGGACTCGCTGTCCGTATGCAGGATGGCCACTTTAGCTGGAGCACCAGAGGGTGCAGACATGTTGCAGAAGGGAGAGCTGGCCTCCTCTCCTGATCTGAGCTTGCCAGAGGCTGAAAAATGTAATTTAATTTCTATTTCTAAAACTTCCGATGAAGACATCGCTGATGTTTATGTGTCAACTGAAGATCTGAGTTTTGAGACAACTATTACCAAGGAGAACGAACTAGCCTGCAATTTGGATAAAAAGCAGCAGGAAATATTGGCATTGGTTCATTTTGAGGAGGAACATCATAAGCTGGAATGCAAACGCCTTGTGGCACGACTTGCTCTGCTACACCCTAAAATTGCTCCTGTCATCCCTGCATTTA
The DNA here is from genome assembly GCA_016271365.2 of Neoceratodus forsteri. Lineage (NCBI taxonomy): Eukaryota > Metazoa > Chordata > Ceratodontiformes > Ceratodontidae > Neoceratodus > Neoceratodus forsteri. The sequence goes on from JADMNL010000022.1 coordinate 450,865,404, forward strand.
GGCCTGTCAAATGGCCTGATGACGCAGTACCTCCTGACAACACCCCGGCGGGGCCGGGTGAGTCCGATACAGTTTCTCCAATTACTACATCTGAACAGACTGGCAGTTTCAACACCATTCCCGGTGTGTGCCGAGAGCCTGAGTATTCTGACTGTGTTTCCCCCACGAACATTAAAACTGGTTCTTCTGTTTTCAGCGAGCGGAGCTCGTGTCTGGACTTACCACAAACCGCAAACCCTGCGCTGCCTTCCCCGGCGGTAAACCTGTCAAAAACAGCTGGTTTTGTGTTTAAACACCCTCAGGTTGTGGGAACTGAATCAGAGGTTATTTACCAAACAGTGACCACTAATCAAGAAGGGCTCACTAATTTTACTTTTTCTGGAGCCAGATTAAAAAAGGGGAAATCACAGGAGGGGAAAGAGAAAAGGGCTGCTGAACTTCTAGCCCATAGAAATTTTCTAGCTCCCTCAGCTACAATTTTGGGTACAGCACCAACTAATAACCACTCAACTAATTCCTTGCCCAATGCTACATGGTCGCCTCAGAAGGCCCTTTCTGGTGCAGGATGGAAGCAATCTCCTGGGGGTATCTGGATTCCTGATCCCTCATGGGACTTTCCGATTTCTCAAACCTCTCCAGAGTGGAAACCAAAAGTGAATGTATATTCAGACCAAGGTGGTTCATTACCTCCTGATAATCTAGCTCCTATTATGCCTTCCCCTGTGGTTCCTACTTCAGGCCAATCACTGGACACTGACTCTATCGATTCTTTACACTCCTTCCCACCATTGGCGCCTACTTGGATTTCTGATAAAAAATCTCTTCAGCTACTGAACACTGATAAACCCCATGATTCAAAACCTTTATTATCTTAACTTTTTTCAAAAACCAAACAAGAAGCAGCACCACAGAGGAATGCAGTACACATTCATTATAAGGGGGGGATTGCAGGATAGGCCAGACAGATATCATGTAGGCCAGACAGATATCATGTGGGGAAAGTGCTCTTAAAAGATTCTTTACATTTTTCTCCGAAGGAGGTGTATGCCTTCATAAACATCTCCAGAGAGGACAATTATGATGTCAGCTTTCGTATCTCCTGTACTTTAGATTTGTTCTAAGAAAGGTATGGGCAGGTCAAGACGTCTCCAATATGGACCCCCTTCATTGTCATACCTCTGACTAGGCCTCTCGCAAAATATGTTACAGTCATGTTTGGCAATGAGGGAGTCCTTGTTGAAGATATCACTTATTGGATTTCACAAAAATGTGAAGTACTGAGTGATCCTGAGACTATTCTTGATAGTGAACTTTTCTGGACTGGGGGATGGAAGTATAAAGTCAGGCTTCATCAAAGTGATACTGGAATAGAGCACATCCCTAATTTCCTTTTGCTGGGTAGAGATCGGGGGGTATGTTTTTACGCAGGTCAGCCATGGGCCTGCTATAAATGTGGCTCTCGAATGCATCTCTCCAGCACATGTGATAAGCCTAGATGCAACAATTGTGGAGGGGCTGGTCACAGTACCATGCGATGTGCTAATCACACTCGATGCGATCTCTGTGAAGAATATGGGCACATTTTTGGGGACTATCCCTGGGCAGCACGGAACAAGGCATCTTGTATTAGCCCAGAACTGCTTATCCAGCAGGCACAAGATACTGCTAATACGGAACCTGTTGCTCCACAAACCCTTTCTCATGACCCCCTCCCTCAGGTTCCCCCCTGAACTCCTCCCCATCCAAAGAAGCTCATACTGATGAGTCCATTGTTGTCTCTGATGACACTTCAACACAGGCTAGCGTATCACATGATACTATATATCAGACTGCCACCCCTGACATTCTGACTCCTGTTTGTTATGATGACCCTCCAAGTACCCCATTGAAGGTCCTAGCTTACCTATGCAGGATCCTTTACTTCGTAGGAGATCCTCCAGGTTTGCAAAATCTATTCCCTCTGACCCTCCCACCCCGGTTGAAACCAAGAACTCCTAGTCTGCTTTGTTTACTTCTTGGGGGGACTCTGAAATGGAAGTGGGTAATTCAGATTCTCAAAAGTCAGTTACAGAACAGGGCTCACATGCTGTAGTTGAAGGGGATTATAAAGGAAAAAAAGAAGAAGAAAAGGAAAAAATAGTTGAAAGACAACTTCCTTTTTTTGAATGGCTCAAGGCACTGTTTGTTCTCTTACTGTACATAGTCTCTTAAATCCTGTTAAGGGATGTGCAGTGTTTCAGTATTTCCATGATATGTCTCTTGATGTTTGCTTACTCCAGGAAACCTGGATGTATACCGAAGACCATGTTTGAATGTTTAAACAGGAATGGGTTTGGGGCCCATCTTATTGGTCCTTCGGGTTAGACTCTGCCGATGGGGTGGGCATCCTCTTTCACTCCTATAATTTTGCATTACGTAAATTAATAGATTTGATCCCAGGGAGAGCTTTGATTTTGGATGGCCTCTGGAATAACATGGACTGTAAATTCATCTCAATCTATAATTCGCAAGTAAAGGCAGAAAAAGTGGGTCTAATGAAAGCTATCCAGCCTTTCTTGGTTTCTAATTATAAAGTGTTCTTATGTGGGATTTTAATTGTAGCCTTGTTACTGATAAAAAAACGGAAACGGGATGAGAGAAAGAAAATATATTGTGATTCAAATGCGCTGGCTCAGCTAATTAACACTGCTGACCTGACTGATTGTCATTTACTTCACTCAAAAGGTCCTAAATTCACTTACAGATGGAATACATATACCTCCACCATGGATTATATTTTTATTTCCTCAGATGTACCTCAAGGGTCTCTCTCTATCATCCCAGTAGAATTCTCAGACCACTTATTGTTGGTCCCGTCTCTAGATCATTTTGTGGGGAGATCCGCTTTACGTGGTAGATGGAAACTTAATACCTCAGTTTTAAAAGATTCTATGGTCCTTCGTGATATGAAGGCCTTACTTGTGGCCAGATTGTTGGTTGAAATTTTGTATCCAGACAAAAGTGAATGGTGGATGGACACCAAAGTGACATTCGGGCATGGTTTATGAAGCATGGCAGAACAATTGGAAATAATACATTTTTAAAGTACTTGTCTCTTAGACAGCAGTTACAAAGATTATTTTCCCTGACTAACCTTTCTAATTTTGATTATTCCTCTCAGATTACCACTCTTAAGGAGGCTATGAATGTGTTTCAATATGATAGAGCTCAAGCAATTCAGTCACTCTTACATAATAAAACTACCACCACTCCCATAGGCGACCCCTATGAGGCCTGTAAATCTATTAAAACCAAAATGTTTATGGAATCCTTACTCTCCCCAGAAGGCTGGAGGGTGAGCTCACCTGAGGATTTGGAAGCTGTAATTCAGCATCATTATGAGACACTAAGGCCACAGGCACCTATCCAGGAAAAGGATATGATGGATTTTTTTGCGGACTGTTGTTGTTCGGTATTACCCATCCAAACTCCTTAAATTACAATCCCCTACTACTAAACTGGAAATAATACAGGCCACTATGGCTTTAAAACATCATACTGCACCTGATTTGGATGGTATTCCACATGTGTTTTATAAAACCTTTTGTCAGCAAATTGCAGATGGATTGTTAACAACATATATGCATTGGTTTAGCAATGACATCATGCATCCCTCCTTTTCTGAAGGATTATTGATATACCTTTACAAAAAAGGGGATAGAATTCAGATTAGCAATTGGAGACCAATCATTCTTTTAAACACAGATTACAAAATTCTAGCGCACATCTTGAATACCCGATTAAGGACTTATGCTACATTGGTGATTTCCCCATATCAATATTGTGGGCTGCAAGACAGAAAAATTCAACAGACCTTAATGACTCTGAGAGATGTATTAGATCATTGTAATGATTCAGGTCTTTCAGGCTGTGTGGTGACAGCTGACCAGGAAAAAGCATTTGATCGGGTTTCCCATTAATACTTATTTCTAGCTTTAAAAGCCTACAAGATACCCTTGTCTTGTATTAAACAGTTGCAGTTATTGTACTCCTTTTTTACTGTCTGACCATTCTTAAAAGGCTTTGTTGGACATAGCTTTAGTGTACATTATGGGGTTCGACAGAGGTGCCTGTTGAGTCCCCTTCTGTATATTTTCTCACTAGATCCACTGCTTCGCTCTATTACTATGCCACCTAAATGGGAAGGGTTAGTGGGGCTTGAAATCCCACAAGCTATATGCGTCCAGGCCTATGCAGATGATATTTGTGCATTTTTTCACATCCAGAGCAGATTATATTGTTTCTACATGAGATTTTAAAGTATCAGTCCATTTCTAATGCTAAACTGAATACGGACAAAAGTAAAGGGCTATTCATTGGGCTGGGTATGGCTCCTGCCACCATCGTGTAGGGACTTAATGTTTCTCATTCCCCCTTGTAAATTTTAGGGATAATTTTTGGATCTCAGAATCTGCCTGATGATAATTGGGAACTGGCTTTATATAAAGCTGAATTAAAAGTTAACAGATGGAAGCAGTAAAGGTTCTTCAAACTTAAATGGGTTGCAATTTTGAAAACATTTATTATACCATTATTGCAGTACATGGCTCTCTTCTACCCCTTACCTGTCCGTCTGGAGACTAGTTTGAACAGTTTGTGCTTTCAAATGCTGTGGGGTAATAAATTAAATCCTATCAAAAGATGTTACACATATTTGGAGATCAAAAATGGAGGGTTAAGTATGATAGAACCCGTAGTTTTCCTACGTGTATTATTTTTTAAACATTCAGTTGGTAATGCACTTTATATCATTGAGACTGTACATAATGCTTGGATTCGGAAATCCCTTGCTACATACCTTAAAGCAAGGCTTCAGGTGGCACCTAAATTGCATCCCCATATCCATATTCCCCTTTATTTTAAACCGGCAGCTCAAAAACTGTAAAAATGGTGAATCACGAAAGATTGTATCAAATTGAACAACACGAAGACATTGTATCAGGCAATAATGTCCAGGATTTACCCTGTGGAACCCAGTTTTAAGAACTGTCCCTCAGCAGTTAACCACTTCATTCTCGAACAACTCACCCTTCATAGGATTCCTCAAAAAATGTGGGAAAATCTTTGGCTCTTGGTTTATGGTAGATTAAATCTAAGGGGGAATGCAAAGCGTAAGAGCATGGTAGAAAGAAACTGTCTCTACATGGAGTGTGTTGCATTGCTTGAGACTATGGAACATTTTTTGTTACACTTTTCTTATGTTACTGCCTTGAGGGATTTTCTAGCCAGTAAGTGGAAAATGGATTGGCTCCGATATTTATCTTATGATTCTCTGGTCTTAGGGAAATATGGGACTGGTTTGGTACGATATCATCCTGATACATTAATAGTGTTTTTTTGCTGTATCAGATATTATGTGTGGCAAGCCTAATGTCAATGGGTATTACAGCAAAAATGGATGTCCTATGACTGTCTCGGTATTTTAGTTTCAAATGAACTCAGGAATGTCTATAAATCAGATTGTTTATTGTGTTCATCACAGCAAGTGTCGAATTGGTGGAGGGGGTTCACTTATTTCATTAAATATAAATAAGGCTATTATAGGACTTTGTAGTATCATTTAGTATCCAAGGCTATTATAGGACTTTGTGGTATCATTTAGTATCTGTGTTTCATCAATTTTTCTGTTTTTTTTTTCTGTCATAACTGGATGTATTTACTTTGTTTTTTGATGTTATTGCTTTGCCTTTTTGATTTTCCTATTATGTGTTTCAGTAAAAAAATCTCCCCTACTTGACAGTAGGGGGAACCTATGGTCAATGCAATGGCCAGTCCTGACTTGCCAGCAGAGAGGATGGACGTGCAAGGAACAGGGGAGATCATTGTCTCTAACGCTGACACAATGATAGAATTAGATGCAATAGCTGAAACATTATTGCACTCTGAAGACGGGGGAGACACCCTAGTTAAATTCTTTCTACAGGAGACCTAACTACTGTGAGCGACACCGGAGAAACAGCAGCGGGTAAACTGAATGATTTTGATGATCCTGAACAAGCGTTGTGACTCCTATTGAACAAAGAAGAGATTCGGCATGCTCAGGAGAAAATCCGATTGCAAGCCCAGTTGGTGGACTTGCGATGTAACAACCTGGATAACAGTATGGCGGTGAAGCCTGACAGGACTACCGCTGACGTGAAAGGATCAAAGGCCCAGTCAGGGCCGGGTGAGTCATCAGTTAACTCCGTATGTAAAAATCTCAAGTATGCGGAAATAGGGGAAAGTAAGCTGGCTGGCAGTCTCAGCGCTGACAACAGCGTGTGCCTAAAGCCAAACCCTGTGAATTCAGCTTCTATAAATGAAAATGTAAATAAGGATCAGTGTTCCCCCATTATTTCAGCTGTACCTATTAGTGATGATTTAGGCCATGGTCACCCAGGCCCCTAAGCTACTTACCCAATTAAGACAGCAGTAAAACCCTTGTCAAAAATATCTGGGTTTGTGTCAGCTCCTGCTGCTCCTCATACTGACAACTCGAAGGATTCTGGATTAATTATCTTTCAGTCTAACAAACCTGAGTCTCAGGCTATGGCCACTCAGTTTTCCTTCCCTGTTGGGGGAAACAATAGTAAAATTGGGCTGAAGGATGATAAAAGGGAGAAATAGCTAGCAATGGCCTTTGCTAAATGCCATATAGACACTGGACTCCCAGGGACTGATGACACAAAGCAAGTAGTTGACAAAATGACTCCTGGGGAAAAAGTATCAACTGCATCAGCAATTCAGAAAGCATTTTCCTTACGTTCAGGCCCTGTTTCCTCTGAAGTGGTTTGGTCTCCTGTCAAGGCCCTCAGTGAATCAGGATGGAAGCAAACCCCTGGGTGGGTATGGCTTCCAAATCCAACATGGGATACGAAATTACCTTTTAGCCCTAATTCTACTACCTGGGCTCCAGGGCCTCCAAACACTAACTTTCCAAAGTCTACCAATACTAATGAGCAACAATACAAAGATACCATAATTGGCCGGGAGACAAGAACTGGGGGAGTGCCTAGGGCTGTACCATCCCATACGGTAGGGGTAGAGCCTGAGGACCCCACTTCCAATAAGAACAATGTGACAGAAGATCCTTTAAGTGAGAATGATATACCCCAGGACCAAACAAAGTCCCAAAAGCCGTTGTTGTCCGAATTATTTGCTAACATTAAAAAAGAGGCAGCCCCCAGATGGAATGCTGTTTGGATTCAGTACAAAGGGGGCATGGAAGAGAGACCTGACAGACATTTTGTGGGAAAGATCTTGCTGAAAGACTCATTGCAATTTCTACCTTGGAAGGTGTTTGCGTTTATAAACACCTCCGGGGAAGATAACTTTGATGTGAGCTTTCGTTCGGCTCATTTTTTGCATTTATTTTGGGAATGTTACACCCAAGTAAAGTATTCTCCTATTTGGACTCCATTTGTGGTTATTCCATTATCCAAACCTTTAGTTAAATTCATAACCGTTATGTTTAGAAACAAGGGAGTACATGTGGCTGACATCACTTATTGGTTGTCACAAAAATGTGATTTATTGGGGGATCATGAGGCCATCCTTGATACTGAGATGTTTTGGACTGGGGGGTTGAAATATAAGGTGAAATTATGGAGTACAGAGACTGGCATAACTCACATTCCAAATTCATTTATGTTGGGAAGGGACCGGGGTGTATGATTTGTGAGGGACAACCTCGGGCCTGTTATAAATGTGGATCCAGAACACATATTTCCAGTACTTGCGATAGACCCAGATGTGGTAATTGTGGAGTAATAATTGTGGTAATCATGTTTCCTTCCAGTGCATCTCACATACAAAATGTGACCTATGTGAGGATTTTGGGCATGCTTTTAAGGATTGTCCTTGGGCTGCCAAGAATGCCACCACATGCGTAAGTCCTGAGTTGCTTATACAACAAGCTCAGGACACAGCAGTGCAGCAGGAAATACCTATACCGAAGGCCCCTAATCAAGAGCCCCATCCTCCACAACTTAATGAAACAGAGGTTATAATAGGAAAGGAGGATAGGATGAAAAAGGAGGAAGTAGTCTCCTCTGCTCTACAGGACACTTTATCTGTTTCTGGACAGGAAACTTTAACTCCTGTCTGTTGTAATGACCCTGTACAGACTATCGAGCTCCCTCCATGCCTGATTCTCCCAAACAACGACGTAGATCTTCAAGGAATGTAAAGTCCATTTCTATTCCCCCCCATCCACCTCTGGAGAAAATGTAAATTCTCCTAATCGGTTTGCTATTTTGGCCCCTGAATTGGGGGATTCTGAAATGGAACCGGATAAAGGGGATACCCAACCTAGTAAGCTGGCAGTGGAGGTCCAGAACCCAGATTCCATGGGGTATAAGGGAAAGAAGAAAAAAAGAATTCATGAATATGTGTAACGTGCATAACTCCTGGCATCTTTTAAAATTGGTACATTAAATGTGCATAGTCTATTGAATACTGGGAAGCGTCAGGTAGTTTTTGACTTTATAAGATGCACTAAGTTGGACATCTATTTCCTTCAGGAGACTTGGGTTTTTTTCTGCTGATCATATAAGAAGTTTTCAGGGGGAATGGGCCTGGGGACCTTCATACTGGTGCTTTGGTCAAGCAAGTGCAGATGGTATAGGCATTTTATTTAACTAATTTTCATTCAGACTTCTGAAACTAATTGATCTAGTACCTGGAAGGGAATTGTTTTTAGATGGGGTATGGAATACAATGACTTGTCGCTTAATTAATGTATATGGACCTCAGTCTAAGGCAAATAGAGTAACATTGTTTAATGCAGTGAGACCGTACTTGGTAACTTCCTATCATATTTTTTATGTGGAGATTTTAATTGTGAGGTGACACCTCAAGTGATTAGGTCAAAACCAAAAGGGAAAGTTTACTGCGATTCTAATACTTTGTCTGAGATGGTGGTATTGGCAGACTTGTTAAACCGTGCAGATTTACAGGTTGAAGGTCCAAAATTTATGTTTAAGCGAGGTAAACATACAACCTCAATAGATCATGTTTTATTTCCAGAAATCTTCCTTCTGCTACACTGCAAACGTACCCTGTAGAATTTTCAGGCCATGTGGCTTTATTGGTTACCTTTACGGACACACCAAGCTTAAGGAAGCCATTATCCAGATGGAAATTAAATACTATGATTCTGGAGGAAACCTGGATTCAGTAAGGAATATGGGACATTATTAAGGCTAGATGTTCAGTGTGTTTTTTATATACAGATATAGGTCAGTGATGGCTTGATACTAAATTGGATTTCCAAAATTGGCTAAAACAACATTGAAAACGCAAAGAAAATGATAACTTTTTGAAATATTTTTCTTTGAAGCAGCAGCTATTTATATTGTTTTCATGGTCTAACACAACTAAATTTGATTATTCAGATCAAATTAAAATGATAAAAGGTCAAATGCTGATCTATCAATATGATCGGGCACGAACCATGAAAATGTTATTTCAAAATGGCATTAAAAAAACTCCTGTAGGCGATCCTTATCTGGCTTGTAAACACTTCTGGGATAATACAGAAATGGATTCTTTAGTGAATCCCCAAGGGGTATTACGTACTTCAGAACATGATTTGCATAGAGTAATAAAATATCATATTTTTACCTTGGAGCCTGAAGTAGCTCCTAATGCTCAGGATATTGCCACATTTTTGGGGCAAATAACACTTCCAAGGATCCCCCTGAACTCAGAAAATGGAAATTTTCAAATTAATAAACAAGATATTGCAATTGCTATTAAAGCCATTACATCAGATAAATCTCCCGGGTTAGATGGTTTACCTATAGAATTTTGTAAGCTTTTGTTAGTGAACTCCAGTGCCGTAGGAAGGCATTTTGGTGCCCTGGGCAAGTGACTAATTTTGCACCCCCTTCCCCGTAGAAAAGAGGCAGGAGTCTGCGGGCTGCAAGGCCCCCAGAAGCTCTGAGGGGTTTACATGCTCTGCGGTGCGTTTTGGGGCTTTTCTTGAAGAGAAAACATACTGTTGTTATGTGTTCCCTACCCCTGATTTCAGGAAATATTTTGCTCCACAATCACTGAAAACTAGCAACGAGGGAACTCATAATTATTGATGGGGGTGTGGGAGGGGTGGAGCCCCCCAATTATAAGAATTTTACATTTACAGTAACATTTACAGCTTGTTTAACCTCCCCATACAACACGATGCAATAATTACAACTGACTGACAATTTGCTGGAGGACATTCCAATCTGCCAGGCAGCCAAACAGGTAGAGGAGAATGAGGGTCCACAATAGTTTAACTGCCTAGTTAGTTGTGAGGTTGCTTTATGTTTTGTTATTCCTAATTCTGTGATATTATTTTTTCTGTGGGGGCGCTCCGTCCCCTCACCCCCGGTTGAAAAATACAACTTCATCAGTGCACACGGGGGATGTGGGGGCAGAGTGCCCCAACAGAAGAAATAATATCACGGAATATCACAAAACATAAGACCAGAAACCATAAAAAACTAAAAGCATTGCTGTGAATGTACAGTATTGAAACAGGGGCAACTGCAGCATTTGTGGAGGACGTTGGACCAGTTGTAATCGGGATGTACAGGAAAGTTAAACAAGCAGTCTCTTCTTATAAATGTAACTCTTGGAATTGGGGGGCTCTGCCTCTGCCCCTTACACCCCTGTCAATAATAATGAAATAAATTTAATTATTGACAGTGGTGTTTTGGGAGACAGAGCCCCACAATTACAAGAACATCTAATAACAAGCAGCATTATTCCCAACACAGGCATATAGTTGTATCTGACTGACATCTCTCTTCATGACAGGGGACGTTAAGCTTGCTGCATCTCAGCAGGTTACCATAAGTAACCAGCAGTCCAATGTCCTCCACCACAAAGAAATACCAAATTGCAGTACTCACTCACTCCCTGGTAAGGGGTACCATTAAACTAGCAAATGGGGAGAAGGGTGCAGCACCACATACGTTGAATGGGAAGAACACCCCTACCTCCTCAGCTAGTGGTCAAACAGGAGTTCACCATGTTGGTAGTTCATTTGCATCACCAGGTAAGGAGAAAGGTCCGGCTCCCCATACGACACACAGGGGAAATACCAGACCTCGCCCAACAACTAGCACACTGAAATCTGGCTAATGGAAAATCATGTACACGAATGCTCGCAGTCTGGGAAACAAGATCCCAGACCTGTAGGCAACAATGATAGAGGCTAAACTGGACATAGTAGCCATTAGCAAGACATAGTTCACCAGTAACCACACTTTAGAGACTTCAGTACATGGCTATGTACTGTTCAGAAGAGATTGAGGTACAAAAAGGGGGGCTGGAGTGGCCATTTATGTCAATGAAAATATAAAAGCTACAGAAATTCAGAATACTCATAAGAAGCCAGAAGAACTGTGGGTCACCCTGGAAACAGGAAATGGGACTGCCATTCGAACTGGGGTTGTCTACAGGCCTCCAGACCAGGGGGAGAACATAGAAACATTACTGTTAGAAGATATACAAACCATGACAGCTAAAGGGAAGGTTCTGCTAATGGGAGACTTCAACATGCCAGATACAGATTGGTCAATACCAGCAGGAACATCTGCCAGAACTAGACACATGGTGGATTCTCTGCAGGGGGAGGGCCTCAAACAACTGGTACAACAACCCACAGGAGACAGGGCTACCCTAGATCTAATACTGTCTAACTGGGAAAGGATCACAACTCTCCAGGTAGGTCACCTGGGGGCCAGTGACCATCACATGGTATGATTCAATTTGGCCACTAGAACTAAATCATCCCATTCCAAAGCAAAAATATGGGACTTCAGAAGAGCGGACTTTGATGAGATGGCCAAAAAAGTTAAGTTAGCCCTGGCAAAAAGAAATACAGGTGAGGGGGTGTAGGCAAAGTGGGCAAGCATGAAGGATGCAATACTTGAAGTAACATCCCACTGTGTTAGAGAGAAAAGGAAGTACAAAAGTAGAAGGAAACCACTTTGGTTCTTCAAAACAGTATCAGAAAAGGTCAGAGCCAAAAGGCTGGCCTTCAGGAAATATAAGGGAACGCAGCGGGATGAAGATAGGGAGGCATACCAAACTTCCCTAACGGAAGCTGGGAAGGCAATAAGGCAGGCAAAGGCTGAAGAAACACTAGCACAAACAGTAAAAGAAGGTGACAAGACTTTCTATAGATACGTTAGTGAACGAAGAAAGTCCAGAGGGGGTATTGCTAAGATCCAAGGGGATAAGGGGGTGTGTGAGGAGGAGGACCATGTAAAAGCATCTATCCTAAATAGATACTTCTGCTCAGTATTTACTGAAGAGAAGGTAGGGCAGGGCCCACAGCTCAGCACCATGGACACAGTGGGGATGGAGGTGTGCACTAGTCCCTTCACAAAAGAAAGGGTCCTACAAGAGCTCGATAAGCTCAGGGTGGACAAGGCAATGGGACCTGATGGCATACATCCCAGGTTACTAAAGGAGCTAAGGGTGGAACTAGCAGAGCCATTATCAGAGCTGTTTAGTCGGTTTCTGAGCACAGGAGAGGTCCCAGAAGACTGGAGAAGGGCTCATGTGATCCCACTCCACAAAAGTGGTAGCAGGGAGAAGGCAGGGAACTACAGACCAGTCAATCTTACCTCAGTAGTGGGCAAGATTATGGAGGCACTCTCTAAGGAAAGGATAGTGCAACACCTGGAATTCATATGAGCACAGGATCCAAGACAGCATGGGTTTACAAAACGAAGGTCCTGTCAAACTAATCTCATAGATTTCTTTGACTGGGTAACCAGAGTGGTGGACCAAGGGAAGCAGTTGATGTTGCCTACCTTGACTTCAACAAAGCTTTCGATACTGTTCCACATAGAAGATTGATTAATAAGCTGGGTAGGCTCAGGGTGGGTCAGAAGTTGGTCAACTGGGTGGCAAACTGGTTGACGGGCAGAAAACAGAGAGTGGTGGTAAATGGTATACAGTCAAAAGAGATGCAAGTCACAAGTGGGGTACCTCGGGGATCAGTACTGGGGCTCAGTCCTCTTCAATATCTTCATCAGTGACATTGCAGATGGACTGGAGGGTAAGGTTTGTCTGTTTGCAGATGACACCAAGATCTGCAACAGAGTAGATGTTCCAGATGTGGTGAGCAGAATGAAAAGAGATCTGGATAAACTGGCACAATGGTTGGAAGAGTGGCAACTGAGTTTAACCAAAAAGTGCAAGATCATGCACATAGGGAAGAGAAACCCCAGAGCCAACTATAGGCTGGGAGGGAGTTGCTGGCAGTCACAAGGGAAGAAAAAGACTTGGGCATCATCATCACCGATGACCTGAAATCATCCAAGCAGACCACTAAAGCAGTAGGTAAGGCTAGGGGGATTTTGGAGTGTATTAGTTGGGGTATCACATGTTGGAAGAGGGAGGTAATAATCCCTCTTTACAAGACACTGGTTAGGCCCCATCTGGAGTACTGCATGCAGTATTGGAGGCCACACCTTCACAAGGACATTAACCAAACTGAGGCAGTCCAGAGAAGGGCAACCAAAATGGTGCAGGGACTGCATCAGAAAACATATGAGGACACAGATTAACAGAGTTCAATATGTATACCCTAGAGCAAAGGAGGGAGGAAGGTGATATGATTGAAACATTCAAACACTTTAAGGGCATTAACAAGGTGAAAGAGTCTAACATGTTTCAATATAAGAAAAATAGCAGGACAAGAGGACACAGCATGAGATTAGAGGGAGGCCGATTAAGGGGTAGTGTGAGGAAGTTACTTTTCACAGAAAGGGTGGATGCATGGAACAGCCTACCTCAGGAAGTAGTGGATATGAATACAGTGCAGGGCTTCAAACAGGCATGGGATAGGCATAAGGGAGCAATACAGATGAGTATGAATAGATAGATCATTGACAGAGCAAAGGCCGATGGCACATTCATAAGGTAGAAAAAGAAATGGGCAGACTGGATGGGCCTTGTGGTCCTTATCTGCCATCAACGTCTATGTTTCTATGTTCCTATCAGCCACATATGGTATGCTTGGTATAGGGCGGGGATATGTAAACTCTGAATAATTTCCTTCCTTATGACAGGACTAGAAGGCTAAGTTGAACTTACTGACTTAGCCTTCTAGTCCTGTCATAAGGAAGTTATTTGCAGTTTACATATCCCCAAGTTGACCACTGTCTGTAATTAATTTGTTGTTGATGTAATAAAAATGCTGTTTTTTCCCTTTAATACATTTAAACAACTTAGACTCAAGTAGCTGAATTTGAAATCATGTAGACTCACTCTCAAAGGGAAAGAAGAGCATTTCTATTACATCAGCAACACCTGCACAGTGAGAGTCAGTTCTGTGCTTGTGCTTACACAGTGCTTCTGTCCTTTATTTTGTTATTTACTCATTCATTGCACTTTGCCATTGCTTCCCTAGCTAGCTAATAGCCCCCCCCCTTAAAATGAGGGGCTGCCACTGCTCAGCAGCTCATCCATCCTCTGTGGCCTGCCCTTGAGTCAAGACTGGGAGGTTATCAGCACAGCAGTCGGAGGAATAACAACTGAATGTGGGCACAGGTCGCTCACCCTCATGATCATCACACAGAGTGAGTGAGAGACGGGCTTACAGTCAGTCACTGCTGCCAGGTGTGTAGGGCTGCTGCTGGGATCGGATTGTGCAGCAGGGGACTCGGGGAAACCTGGTAGGCAACATCAACTGCTCCCCCTTGGTCCACCACTCTGGTTACCCAGTCAAAGAAATCTATGAGATTAGTTTGACAGGACCTTCCTTTTGTAAACCCATGCTGTCTTGGAGAAGTAGTAGTTGGAAGTGGGCGGCACGCCTGGCTGCCTGCCAGTGCAGTGCCTCAGTTGGACCAAATAAATTGTTTTCCCCAATCTTTGCCGTCGGACAGGACTTGGGATTGACGGTCCTGAACGAGGATGAGAGGAGTCTAGTCCAGTCAGAGACTCACTCAGCCAGCCCTGCCCCGCTCATATTCCAAAAACAGTGAGAGACGGATGGGCTCACAGTCAAGTCACTGCTGCCGGGTGTGTGGGGTTGGATTGTGCAGGGGAGGGATCAGTCAAGGACTAGGGGAAAATATGGTCTGAGGTGGGAGTGGGGACACAGGCCTGGCTAGCTGCCTGCTTGCAGTGCCTGGAGCTGGAGTCTCTCTGGACCAAATAATTTTGTTTCCAATCACCATCGGACTCGGGGGACTCGTTGGGACGAGGACAAGAGGGAGTACAGTAGTACTACTAATCGACTCGACAGTCACCATGCATCCATCTCCTCAGAGAACTAAGAGAACTAGGAAGGAGGGAGGGAGGAGTGTGGAGATTGGAGAAAAATAATTTAACAAGACTCGTCATTGGACTTGGAATTGATCATCATTCACAAAAATAAATTTAAAATAAAAAACATCCAGTACCAGTTGATCTGACTCTCACTCACACTCAGTCTCACTTCTACCCCCCCCCGAATAAGGACAGATTAAAAATAATTAAAACAAGAAGAGTGCATGGGAGCTTACACACAGAGGCCTCAATTCACTCTGTCTTATCTATCTCCTCGCTCCACGCTCTCTAGAAGTCTACTTGAAATTTCTATCGCTCACCTAGCTCCTTTGTTATTTTTTTCCTCTCTGCCTCTGCTACACTACTGTCTGCCACTACAACTGTGAGTCTCCCGTGCCTGTATCTTTTATACTGCCTGGACTGGACCCACCACATGATGTTTTCTTTGCGCGAGACAGCAGACCATGTGACCCCCCCAGACTTCTGGTCCTTCCGCTGGGATGCCCCCCACTGCTGGCAGGCATTCATTACTTATTACATTTAAAAAACAAAAGAAAAAAAATGTTTTTTTCTAAGTTACAGCACAGATTTGAAAACTGCGCCAATGTGCCCCTCAGAGGCATGCGCCCAGGGCAGGTGCACCACCCGCCCCACCCTTCCTACGGTACTGGTGAACTCTCAGACTGCTTAGCGCCAGTGTATGATTATTTTTTTTAGAATGAATGCAATATCATCCTCATTTCTGGAAGGTATTTTAATGTATATATATATATAAATCTGGAGATAGACAGTTAATTACTAACCGGAGACCAATAACTATTCTTAACACTGATTATAAAATGTTGGCTCATATTTTGAACAATAGGTTAAAAAATGTTGCTAGCTCGGTTATCTCTCCATTACAATTTTGTGGACTTCCTTTCTGGAAAACCCAGCATGCTCTAATGATCATTAGGGATGGGATTGATTTTTTATCCCTTTCTGGGAAGCATGGTACCATCATTTCTGTGGATCAAGAGAAAGCGTTTGATCGTGTGTCCCATTTGTATTTATTTTTGGTATTGAAATATAATGGTATTTCGGCGATACTGGTAAACGTTATTCAATTATTGTATTCTTCCACTATGGTATATCCAATTATACCAGTGGATTTCAAACAAGTGTAGGGGTACGGCAAGGCTGTCCACTCAGTCCCCTCCTTTATGTCTTTGCATTAGACCCCTTTTTATGCATTTTAACGGATTCACCTAGATGGCATGGGATTACAGGCACTGGAATTTCGAAGGCTCTGCATCTGCAGACTTATGCAGATGATGTGTGTCTTTTTTTTTCGGATTATACCCAGTTTCCTATTTTTTTTACAAATTATGTCTGATTTTGCACATACATCAAACGCTAGACTAAATATAAACAAAAGTAGAGGACTGTTTATTGGTGTAGGATATCCGGACTCCCTTCAGTTAGCAGGACTACAGACTTCAAAGGAACCCCTTAAAATCCTTAGGATTACTTTTAGACCTCAGAATTTGGCTACCTTAAATTGGGAAATATCTTTGTCCAAAATAGAACTGAAAATTAATAGATGGAGAAAATGGAATTTGTCAAAATTGAAAATAATCCAACTTATAAAAAAAATTCATATCCCTGGGTTGCTGTATATTGCTATGCCTTTTCCTCCACCACAGACACTTGAAACAAAACTAAATAGTCTCTTTTTTCAAATGTTGTGGGGAAGTAGGTTGAACCCTATAAGACGTTTTTTTACGTGTCTTCCTGTTCGTAAAGGAGGTCTGGGTATCATTGATCCAATGATATTCTTTTGCACATTGTTTTTATCACAAACAGTGAAATGTGGACTAGGGGTGGAAGATACCCCTCAAACTCTTTGGTGTCAGTTAAATTTAGCTCATTATTTTAAAGCATGGGGGGTGGTGCCTTCTAAATTGGGGAACCATTTACATGTTACGGAGTTTTTTAAATCTGCAGTCTCTAAATTATATAAGTGTAACTTAACAAAACAGCAAGTATTGTCCCTGTCATGTCGCCGTTTATATCAAACAGTGATGGCACAATGTTTCCCTACTGATCCTAGTTTTAAACACTGCTCACCAGATAAAATTAATTTGGTAACCACCCAGTTGAATAACCCTAGGATTCCCTCTTATATGTGGGAACATCTTTGGCTTTCAGTATATGGGAGAATACAGATAAGGGGAAATGCAAAGCATAAAACTTTGGATGAACTAAACTGTCCCTACCCTGACTGTATTAACTTAGAAGAGACGATGCAGCATTATTTATTTACTTGTTCTTACTCTAGTAAATTGTGGATTTTTTTGGCAGCAAAATGGAATATGACATGGCTCATTACTATGTCATATGAATTTTTTGTTTTGGGTCAGTATTCCCTGTTGGGGTCCAGGTTTCATCATAATACATTAATTATTTTACTTTGCTGCATGAAATTCTATTTATGGCAAGCTAGATGTAGGTGGGTGTTGAACCAGAGTATAATGTCATATAATACAGTACAGGTTTTGGTGTATCAAACCATGAGGCACGTGTATGAAAAAGATGTAAAGGTTTTAGCTCTGCAGAAGGTACAAGGGTGGTGGAAAGGGTTTTCATTTTTTATTAAATACAAATGATTCCTTTCTGAGTTGTAAGGGGTTACCACTATTATTAAACACATGATTATATAAAAGTAGAGAGTCAATGTGTAAAAGATATTAGTGGCTTATGAGAAGTAGAGATGAAGTGGTTATATTATTAAGACTTGGGAATCAGTTTAATTATGGGTAAGAACGGAGGAGGGGGAGTGAATGGAAAAAGGGTTTTGATTAAAATTTATGTATGAATAATAATTTTTCTTTTTTTTTGTTGTTTCATATGATATTTTGCTTTGTTTGTGTTTCAATTTTGTATACAATGTTATTTCAATAAAACTACCCCTACTAAATTGCTGTCAGTAGGGGGAGCTGCTGTCCGACTTTAGGATGGCCACTTGAGGTGAGGCTTCGAGGTGTGTGGATGCTGTCCAGGTGGGAGAGCAGGCCTCCTCTTCCATCTTAGTTCTACCAGAGGCTAAGACTGTTGTTAATATTATGGATCAAGAAAAGGAATTCCAAGAAGACATCGCTGATGTCTATGTTTCTGCTGAAGATCTCAGTGTACCTGCAACTCCTGCACAAGAAGTTATTGAATTGAATGAGACAGGCTCATAGGGCACCACGATAAAGTTGAATAATGATTCTCTACTTGAGAAAACCCGACAAGGGACTGAGCTTGATTACCAGGCGGCTCTGATATCCAAGCAGCATGATGATTTAATTCCTGTCAACAGCTCTGCTTTGCCTGTCAGTTCATCGCGTGACACAGCAGCATCAAAGGCCCCATTGAGGCCGGGTGAGTCACGCTTGCCAAAAGCTTCCTTTTCTACATCCAGTGTATTGACTCTGGTAATTTACGGGCTGGCAGTGCTAACATTTTGCAGTCAAACGTGTGCCAAAAGCCTACTGTTATTTTGGAGAAAGATTCTCTTCCTGATGTTACACTAGTCTCAGCGTCTCTGTCTGCACAGTCGGGGCAGGGACTTCAATCACTCAATACTAACAGGAGTTCCCAACCAATCATTCAGCTTATGAAAGTGGTTGTTTTTGTTTTCAAGCACCCTATAACAACTGAGACCATGACTAGGTCTAAGGGCCATATTAAGTATCAAACGAGCCATAATCTACAAGGTGCAGTTACCTCTTTTTCATTTAAGGACCAGCATGCTAAAAATAAGCCACCTGTATCGGATGATAATAAATTAAAACAGGAGGCTCTAACACTTGCCAACAGATGGGTTTCTTCTATCAAGCCTGCTTTACCTGTATCCCTTACTACTGCTGTGCAAATTAATGAAGTATCTGTCTCCCCTTGTGCTCCCTGGTCCCCACAAAAAGTGCTTCTTGAAACTGGGTGGAAACAAATGTCTGGAGGGACTTGGCTACCTGACCCTGCCTGGGATTCAACTTTTGATTTTTCACAGGCCTCCCCTGACTGGAAACCAAGGCCTAGTGCAGAGTCAGCGATTGAACTTTTAACGACTACTGGTTTGCTTGTTGCTGCATCTGAAATTCTGGTGACTGCTTTGGACTGTGTACATCCTCCACAGGCAGATCCTTTAATTGAATCAGGCACTGCCCCTATTCATCAGGACAAGGATTAAGGATGCTCTTCGTAGGGTCCTGAACAAACTTTAGCCCCCAAACAAAAATCTTTACCGTCTAACCTTTTTTCCAAAGTTAGAAAGGAAGCGGCCCCCAGGAGGAACACTGTCTGTATTAGATACAAAGGGGGGTTGGCAGATAGGCCAGATTGTTATTATGTGGGGAGACATTTGTTGAAGGACTCCTTACATTTCACTCCTAATGATGTTTTTGCTTTCATTAACATATCTGCGGAGGACAGCTTTGATGTTAGCTTTCATACAGCCCATGCTCTCGATTTGTTTTGGGAACGCTATGGACAAGTGAAGTTTTCTCCCACATGGACCCCTTTCTTGGTGATTCCACTTACCAAACCTTTGATTAAATATGTCACGGTGATGTTTCGTAATGAGGGGGTCCATGTGGATGATATTACATATTGTTTGAGCCAAAAATGTGATGTGTTTAGTGCTCCAGAATCAATTTTAGATACTGAAATGTTCTGGACAGGAGATTGGAAGTATCAGGTGAAACTTCGGCAGACTGACTCTGGGGTGGAACATATTCTGAATTCTTTCCTGTTGGGGAAGGATAGTTTGTTTTTATGGAGGGCAGCCTCAAGTCTGCTACAACTGTGGCTCTCATACTCATCTATCCAGTACTTGTGATAGTCCCCACTGTGACAATTGTGGGGAAATCAGTCACATCACCATGCAATGTGCCAACCTTACGAGATGTGATTTATGTGAGGAGTATGGACATACTTTTGGAGAATGCCCTTGGGCTGCAAGAAACAAGGCTTCTTGTGTTAGTCCTGAGCTGCTAATTCAACAGGTTCGGGATTCTGCTGTCCCCCCGACCCCCCTCCCTTCTACTCCAGAGGTGATTGTTGTTGAGCCTGACAACCATAGTATTTCTGCTTCCCTTCCACTTCCCTTACAGTAGATCTGGTTTCACCTCAGGTCAATCCTACAATAGTATGTGATCCTGTCCCTGCTCCTGACCCTAGGACTCTTCCTCCAGTGTGCCATATGGACCCTGTGAGTTCAGAAGGGTCTGTTCCAGCTCCTCCAGTGGAGTCTCCACCCTTTCACAGGAGGTCATCAAGATTTTTGAAATCCAAGCCCCTTCCCCCTCCTTCCCCTGCACCCCTTGATACTGGAAATTCCTATGCTGCACTTTTTTGGGGAGACTTTGAAATGGAACGGGGGATTCTGACTCGCAAACTTCTATTTTGGATCCTTCTTCTCAGAATATCGGAGATTATAAAGGGAAAAAGAAAAAAAAGAGAAAAAAATGGTCTGCACAAACTGTCACCTTGCTAAATGACTGCATGCACTTGAGGTTCATTTAACACTCACAGTATTCTTAATCATGTTAAACGCCAGGCTGTCTTCCAATACATTCATGATTCACATATTGATTATCTGTTTTTTACAAGAAACTTGGATGTTTACTGCTGAACAAGTGGTGTCATTCAAGAGAGATTGGCCTTGGGGTCCTTCATATTGTCCTTTGGACCGGATAAAGCAGATGGGGTTGGTATTCTTTTTAACTCATATAAATTCACTCTGCACAAATTAATAGATTTGACTGCAGTACGTTTATTAATCCTTGATGGTATCTGGGATAACGTGGGTTTTTGTTTAATCAATATCTATGATCCACAGACTAAGGCAGAGAGAGTGAATCTGATGAAAGTCATTCCGCCCTATTTAGTTATGTCCTATCCGATTCTTTTTGGAGGGGAATTTAATTGTAGTCTACCACAAGGGAGTAAAAATACTGCCTCGACTGATACCAATAAAGTATATTGCGATTCCAATGCTTTAGCGCACCTTCTTAAAACAGCAGCTCTTATTGACTGTAGTAAATATCAGATTAATGGACCAAGATTTACTTATACTCGTAACA
Source organism: Neoceratodus forsteri (assembly GCA_016271365.2). Lineage (NCBI taxonomy): Eukaryota > Metazoa > Chordata > Ceratodontiformes > Ceratodontidae > Neoceratodus > Neoceratodus forsteri. Next base: position 450,886,808 of record JADMNL010000022.1, read on the forward strand.
AATTTCATACCACGATAGACTATTTATTTACTTCTTCTAATGTACCCATAGGTATCTTTCAATCACATCCAGTAGAAATTTCAGAACACTTAATATTATCTACCCTACAACTTGGGTTTCAGACTAGGAAGGTGCCAAATAGATGGAAACTTAACACTTCTGTCTTATCAGCCCCATATATGCATCATAGTATTTTGGGTCTTCTTACAGCAAGATTGTCAGTTGCTTCTTTATACCCAAATTTAGGGGACTGGTGGGTGGACACTAAAGCAGACCTAAGGCAGTGGTTCATTAAATATGGAAAAAAGATAGAGAATGAAACATTTTTAAGATACTTATCACTTAGGAAACAATCACAAAAACTCTACACTTTTTCATATACATCACGGTTTGATTATATGGACCAAATAACACAGCTAAAGGCAACGATGAACTTATATCAATATGACAGGGCGCAGACATTTCAGGCAATGTTGTCTTGTGAAACCCAGAAAACCCCTGTAGGAGACCCCTTTGAAACTTGCAAAATGATAAAAGATTCAGCTTCTATAGAATATCTTATAGATCAAGATGGAAACAAAATTGATTCGGTGGAAGAGATTAATAAGTTGATGGAGCATCACTTCAGCTTCCGGCACCTCAAACACCCATATTACAGAATGATATAAAGGATTTTTTATGTCACATAACCATCCCGTTCCTACCAGATGAAATTTATGCTTTACAGGACCCAATCTCTGTGACAGAAATAGAATTGGCTATTCAATCTTTAAAAATGATTCATCACCAGATAGGGACGGGCTCCCAAATAAGTTTTACAAAACTTTTTCACAAGTACTGGCACTTTGTTTGAAGCTGGTTTTCAATTTTATTTTCCACGGATAGTATGTACCCTTCCTTTTCAGAAGGTTTAATGATTCACTTATTTAAAACTGGAAATAGACCTAACATCAAGAACTGGAGACCTATCACTCTTTTAAATTCTGACTATAACATTTTGGCCACCTTAATTAATACTTGTCTAAAGTGGTATGCTGCTCATGTCACTTCCCCACAGCAGCTTTGTGGTCTTCCTGATAGATGGCTGCAGACTGCCTTGATGACAATTAGGGATGTTATTGAACACGCCACACTTTCTGGCCTTACAAGATATATAGTGGCAGCTGATTTAGAAAAATCTTTTGATAGGGTTTACCATCCCTTTTTATTTCAAGTTCTAGCTGCTTATAAAGTCCCATTGGCAGTTACAAAGCAAATTAAACTTCTGTATCATTCATGTCAAATTTTCCCATTCATACAGGGTCAAATAGCTACAGGTTTTTTAGTGCACACGGGAGTAAGACAGGGCTGCTCCTTGAGCCCTTTATTATATGTCTTTTTGTCAGATCCCTTACTGAGATGGTTTAGGGATCATCCTAAATGGGCTGGGATTACAGGACTGGGACTACAGCAAGAACTAGTTATTCAAGCATATGTGGATGATGTGTGTGGTTTCTTTACTAATTATGAACATTTAGATAAATTTTTACTAGAATTTAAGAAATATGCCCTGATCTCAAATGCTAAGTTGAACCTTGCTGAGACCCATGGCTTGTTTTTTTTTTTTTTTAACTCTCTTTATCACCCCTGGTACCGGATCTCTCAGGCCTCACCACTGGTCAGTACCGCCCTACCACCCACCATGAGCCCCACCATCCTCAAGGATGTTACTGTTACTCACTGAGCCCCCTGGGGACATAGGACCTGAGGAGATAGAAGGGGTGGTGGAAGGGCTCCAGTATTGGGCGTGTGGTAGCATGGCTCAGAGAGGGCCGTCGCCTATCCGGACCAGAGGGATTTTTCTGTAGTGTTTACGTCTCTGACATGGGACATGCAATGCCATCCTAGCCTGAGACGTGGGTGCTCCTACCCATGTCTGGAAGACAGCCACCTGACGTCTACCTCTTCACGCAAGCCCTATGTGCGTACCAGTACCGCCAGTCTCCACCGGGGTCTGCTGCTGCACTGGGCTACCCCTTGATCCCTCCCTGAGAGAGGAGAGCAGTCCTATGGATGTTTATTCCTCTCTCTCCCCTGCCGACCCACAGCGGACTGGGCACATTCCCGAACCCGGGTCGCTGGCGTAGCATGAGGTGTGGTGTCCAGCATCTCAACCCTCAGTGCCACCGGGCTGGCTGACCCGTGGCTTGTTTATAGGTACAGAAAGCCAGTTGACTATAAGAAGTAATGGTATTGTTATTTCCACACAGCCTCTTCCCATTTTAGGTATTTTATTTGGCCTGCAAAATTTGCCAGTTGAGAACTGGAATAAGGCTCTCCAAAAGGTGGAAGCTAAAGTTATGAGATGGAAACAGTGAAAATGTTCAAAGCAGAAAAGAATTCATATTTTGAAACAATTTGTTTTGCCCTGTTTACAGCATGTAGCTATGATTTTCCCATTACCTGCAGTACTGGAAACTAGGCTTTATAGTCTGTTTTTCAGATGTTGTGGGGGAACAGACTAAATCCGATTAAATGGCATTTTACGTATTCAGACAAAAACAAAGGGGGCATAGGGATGATAGATCCAGTAGTGTTTTGTTTTGCTTTATTTCTTTCACAAACAGTTCAAAATGGATTACTGGTTGTTGAAAGGGGTAGTAACAGTTGGGTAAAGTTGATTTTAGGAAGATATTTTGATGCATGGCAGAGCGTGGCTCCAAAATTAAGTAAATATTTACATATCACGTTGTATTTTAAACCTGCAGTACAGAAATTTTATAAATGACATATTTCTAAGGAAGTGATACTGCACGGTACTGGGAAAACTATTTGTAAAGCAATTATGTGTCAGATATATTCTATAGTGCCAAGCTTTAAGAATTGCCCTGAAGTAGATAATCACTATATTGTATCCCAACAGTAGGAGAGTTTCCCCTCACAGGTGGGAAACCCTCTGGTTAATCATGTATGGCAGACTGAATTTAAGAGGGAACGCTAAATATAAGGCTACGGAAGAACAAAACTGTTCATATTTAGATTGTATGAACTTAGAGGAATCTATGTAACATTTTCTTTTGCATTACTCATATTCTAAACCTTTATGGGAATTCTTGGCTAAACAATGGAATTTGGGGTGGTTGGCATACATTACATATGATATTTTAGTGGTTGGAAAATACCCCAACAGTTTCTCACATTTGCATTCTGAAACTTTGTCCCTTTTTATGTTGGTTCACGCATGCGCAGGCAACATATTGCGGAAGTAGCAGATTTGGAGGTGCGGTCACTGTTGGGCGAATGCAGGGCACGCATCAGTAGGTGCGTCCCTCATTCCCCAATCAGCCTGCATGCTGGATCCACACCATGCATACTTAATGTGGTGATCACATCCAACAAAAGGTCCACTGCAATGCGAGCAAAGCTTGTCATATGCAGTGGACCTCCCGACGAGCTTTCCCTGGTGGTGAAAAAAGATTAACAAGGCGGCACACTGCCTGCCATAGTGCCGACTTCAAGGGTGCCCAATTTCCCTGTCGGCATGCCCTGTCTCATTGTATGTGACAAATGGGGAGCCCACTCCCCATCGGCATAATGCATCCCCCATTTATTATGTGCTGAGGGGGTGCCCAATCCCCCTCGGCTCTTGCCCCCTCCGCTTTTGTTGTTTGCTGATGGGGGTGCCCAATCCCCTGTCGGCTACAGCACCCCCTCAAAACACTTAGGTGGTACACTGGGAGCCCTTCCCAGCATGCCAAATCACCCTGAAGAATAAAAACCGTCCCGTGAGGTTTTTTCTTTTTAAACCCTGTGAAAAAAGAAAACGGTCCCTCGCCATTTCCCTGCCCCCTCCCACAACCCGCACCCACCCACTGTGCACCCTGCCTCCCCACACCCCTCTCACCCCATACTTACCTCCAGAGTCCAGTGCGATGATCTTCGGTGGACCGGGAACACATCTGCACTTTCAAAGCTGACCGCGAACTGAGGAAATGCTGGTAAGCTGTATAATGGAATAATAGGTTTTTCAACTTTGATGCATATTTTGGCATTTTATAGATTTTTGGCACAAATTTTTCAACATATGGGGTTTTGGGACCCTCCTCATGAATTCTGGCACTGTCATGGCGTTAATCAGCCCAGAAGGGTGATTTTGCAGTCACTAAGTGGAATCACCTTCGGGACTGATTAACTAACAGAGTGCCAGTGTTCATAAGGTGGCCCTCAAAGCCTATGTTGCAAATCTGGTAGAAAAAATCCCCAAAATGACTGTTTTATAAGCGTGCATTGCGCAGTTTCCACGCACGCTTGTAACTTCATGAATTTGTAATATTTTCACTCCAGATTTTCAAAATTGGCATTTTTCCACACCTCCTTATGAACAGTGCAGCTGTCATTTTACATATCCTGGCCAAAATGTGTTTTTGCATGTCTGGTGCAGAATACCACGGTCACTGAGTGAAATCAGTTTTCCGGACAGTTTCAGGAAATGACGGTGACACTGTTCATGAGCAGAAGTCCTAAAATGCTTATGTTGAAAATTTGGTGACAAAATTCCATAAAATGACTGTGTTACAAGTGTGCATTGTACAGTTTTCATGCACCCTTGTAACATCGCAAATATGCACTATTTTTATGCCACATTTTCAACGCTGGCATTTTTTTATACCTCCTTATGAACAGTACAGCTGTCACTTTTCACATCCTGCCCTAAATGTTGTTTTCACACCTGTTGCACACAATGGCATGGTCACTGTGCAAAATCAACATTTTGGGCACATTAACAGAATCACACTGCCAATATTTATGAGGAGAGGTCCCAAAATGCCTACATTAAAGATGTGGTTAAAAAATTCCCCAAAATAATTGGGTTACTGACATGTGTTGCACAGTTTCTATGCATACTCATACCTTCACCAATTTTTCATATTTTCACTCCAGATTTTCAACATTGCCATTTTTTTACATCTCCTCATGAACAATACAGTTGTCATTTTCCACATCCTGCCCAAAATGTGTTTTCGTCCCTGTGACGCCAAATGGCACAGCCACTGTGCAAAACCACCTTTCAACTAACAAACTGATAGTGCTGCTTTTCATGAGGTGGGCTCACAAAAAGCCCATGTTGAAAATCTGGAGTGAAAATACCAACACACGCCTACAGTGTTAGGGTTTCCAACTGTAGCACCCCACCCTGTAGAAACTGACAGGCATCAGGGGTGTGAGTTGGGATCATGAGCTGCAATGCTCATGCCATTCCACCCCCACCACCACCCTGTGGCCAGTAACAGGTATCGTGGTGTGCCTTGCACTGTTTGGCCACAAAATTCACCTCATTCTCCTATACTGAACCCACCTCAGTGTATTTCCTTATGGAATGGGGTAAGTATAATATCAAAAGACCCCAAAGCACACCACGACACTTGTCAGTGTCTACAAGGTAGGGTGAGGTACAATGCCATGAGCGTTATAGCTGATGACCCAAAGACACACGCCAATGCCTGTCGGTCTCTACAGGGTGGGGGTGGGGTTGACGTCACTTCAATACTTCACTGCCATTCCTATTATGCATCTCTAACTCTGGCACTACCTATGCCAATGCCAGCAAGACAACATTTGGCATTGACAAATGCTTGTTTTTTGTTGCCTTCGCTTTTATTTATGGCAAGCAAGGTGTCAGTGGGTCGTTTATCAAAGAAAGATGGATTACTGCTGTTTAAGTCACAAAAAACAATATACTGGATAGTGAGGCCCACTCACCCTATAAAGAACGAATCTGAAAATTCAACATTTTTCTATCAAATTTTTAATCAAGTGACTTCCAGTATTCACAGATCAACGTTTCGGGTAAACCCTTCTTCAGGAAACTGGTTCACTATTTTGAAATTGATTATGTTTTTTAACAATGACTGTTGTTTCAGGTTTGACTCCCGCTTATGGTCACTGTTTCAAATATCTCAAGCATTTCAGTGCGTTTCAGCGTACTTCAATAAAGGCAAAAGCAACAAGAAATCCCATCAGTTATCAGTGCTAACCTGTTTCAGATATCTCAGGCATTTCAGTGCATTTCAGCATACTTCAAATAAATGTATCTCAGCGTCTGACGTGTTATGTAGTGGGAGCAACTTGTATACAGTAGATGCTTGAGATATTTGAAACAGTGACCATAAGCGGGAGTCGAACCTGAAACAACAGTCATTGTAAGAAAAGATAATCAATTTCAAAATAGTAAACCAGTTTCCTGAAGAAGGGTTTACCCAAAACATTGATCTGTGAATACTGGAAGTCACTTGATTAAAAATTTGATAGAAAAATTTTGAATTTTCAGATTCATTCTTTATAGGGTGAGTGGGCCTCACTATCCAGTATATTGTTTTTGGTTGCTAAGCGTCAGCTACTATACTGGGATTCGCTTGGTCCCTCCCGATGATAGGTGTACTAATACTTTTCATATACATTTTTTCAAGGAATTTGGCTGTACTGGACAAATCTTTTTTCTGCTGTTTTAGTCAATTGATTATTCAAGAAATGGGGAAAATATATTTACGAGATTTTCGTTTTTTTCTCTCCCAAAAAATTGATAGGTGGTGGAAAGATCTTCATATTTTTATTAAATATAAATAATTAAAGATGACACCAATTGGGGGTATTGTTTATAATAGAATGTTGTAAATTTTGAATGTTTATTGCATTGTTTTGATTACGATTTTGTGATTTATATTTTGTGTTCTCTTTGGTTTTTCTTGACAATAAAAACTCCCCTACTCTTTTCGAGAAGTGCCATGGGATCTTTAACATCCACCTGAAATACCACCAGAACAGGCAGATGGGACCTCGGTTTTAATGTCTCATCCGAAAGACGGCACCTCAGGAGTGCAGCACCCCACCCTCATGCTGCACTACAGTGTCAGTATTGGGATATTAACCCAAGTGCCTGGTGTGGGGATAGAGTCCACAGCCTTCTGATCTCCCAGCCTCAGAGGCAGTGGCAGTGTAACCAGGAATCAGGGTGTTTAAAATGATTTAACCCAGACAGCCCAGCTGAAACTGAACATCTCATTTTCTAAGACAGAGAGGGAGGGAGAGAGAGAGAGGGGGTCTCTCATCGAACAATTGCAATTACCTGAAAGTGTGCTTGTGTGAAGCCTAGTTTTCACTACCAGGTGAGATGCTGGAGCTTAGGCCCCTGTCCAGGCATTTACTATCAACATCAATAAAGTACCTGAGCACTAAATGTCCGTGCTTTATGTGAACTATGACACAAAAGTGCAGTGCATCCAGGAAATGGAAGTTGGTGTTAATCTTCTAGGTGGCTAGCCCAATATTCATACAAAGAAGCAACAATCTGCATACAGGAACCAGAGAAACATACAATATAGGAAATGTAGAGGGTTTTTTTTGTGCAAAGCCATAACACAACTATGTGATGAACCCTCTGTGCTTTGACCACTGCTAGGTCTTCATAAGAGAGCATTTTAGTTGATTCCATGACATCCATAAATATACCCTTCCATTGTTAAAGTGACCACTGCCATTCCATTTAAAAAAAGTTATTTACACAGTTGATTTTGCAAGTATGAAATGATATACATCATTCTTAAATGCATGTCAAAGTCATTTTCGTAAATAATTCACAATGAGTATTCACACTAGCCTTGCAAAAGTGAATAAGTGGGGTGGTGGAGGAAAGGAAAGCACGAGATGGAGGGAGACTGAGAGAAATGAGATAAGGTGGAAATGAAGAAAGGGTAACAAAAACTGATGTACAGAAACCCCGTAGATAAGCTCAATGAGCTGATGCCCTCCCAAGAGAGTGCACTCTAGCTGCTGGACCAGGGCAAGCAGCAAAAGAGAAAAAAATGTTTTTTTTCCTCATCACTTACTGTCTAGAAATAGGACAAATCAGCTGGGGGGGGGGGACTTGAAAAACCCAAGAACTGCCATGATTTTCTCTGTAAAAAACAATTCTAGCAACTAAAAGGGCTACTAACATAAAAAGCATGTTAGTACACCCAGACCATGCAGTGCAAGAAGATAATACTGAGCAACTCCTATTGAGGCCACTCTGTCCAGGAATGGTAACCTGTGGAAGATGCTCGCTATATGGACATACTGTACCTCTTAAAAAAATAGAGTTTAGGCATCCACATATGTACAAAGTTTACCAAATCCATTCTCATTTCACATGTGACACTTAGGGAGTTGTATGCATCTGGCAGTGTCCATGTGATATGCCCTATGCAGGAAAGACACTCAAGTAACTTAAAAAACAGATTGCAGAACACAAGAGCACCACATGAAGACTGCATAAAAACTCCACATTGGCAAATCATTTTAAAAGTAGGGAACACTTAGGGGTTTCTTTGAGCTTTTGGGGGTTGCAAAGAATATAGCCTCTATGCAGATGGGGAGATCTCAATAAACAATATTGATAAGGTGGCAATGTGGTGGGTTCATGAGCTCAGGACATTTAGGAGTCCTTGGGGACTCAATGAGGAAATTAATTGGCCTGTATGTTGGTAGACAAGTAACTATAGGCAAACTCATAGCCATAGTCAGCTAATCCTTCACTTTGTGGCGTGAACAATATTTTGGCAGTATATTATACAAGCTTGCACAGACTTCCTAGGACCTTCTGAGTCCCATGACCTGACTCTATTTCTGTTGGGTATCCCTACTCAGTCCACTCCAAAGTACTCCCCTGGTCTCCAATGGCTGGTGGCAGTCAATGCTGCAGCCAAGCAGCTCCTGTCATGCAGATGGTGAACCAGCAAATCACCATCTGTGGCCGAATGGCTTATTACCATTGCACAACTAGCATCCTTTAAGAAATTGTCTCACACCAGAGCTGGGACTTTACATAAATATCAGCAAATTTGGGGTCCCTACTTGGAATCCAGTTATCACAGGGATCAGTCACACAAGCCACCATAAGAGTCTAGAACCTGTCAGGTGACTAAATATCCCTCCTGGGTCACTCCCTTTTTGTAATAAATCTCTCTTTCTCTTTTCAAGGCCTGCAGCACCATTCCCAGGTTCACTGAGTCTTTTCTAGGCATGGAAATCCATGGCAGACTGGACATGTACAGATGGTGGGTATGCTTAAGTATTTCTCAGCATAACTAAATGTACTTGCATTAAAAGAATTGTGTCATGGCCGGCCCCGTGGCATCGGGTAATGGGGGATCGCCTGGCATGCTGGCAACCCGGGTTCACACCCAAGCCTGGGATGACAGGAGCAGAGGCAAGCAGGAGGGCTTAAGAGCATCCTTTGGATGCTCTCCTCCCTGGGGTGGGGGTGAGGGCCAAGAATGCACCACCCTTTGGTGGCTCCTGGCAGCTGGTTTTTGCATCATGCTTTGTGGCGTGGGTGACCACATGCGATCATGCCAAGACACCACAGCATGCATTCCAGTGGGCGGGGGGAATGAAAAGAGTAAAGGACCTTCTTAGTCACCTGGATGATGGTGTCTCACCCTCCCATCACCAAGAAGCCCAGGATGCCTGTGTTGTGGCCTCGTCACCCCTCACGAGGGTTGAAGACAGTGCCTACTGGCACCAGACAGTCTCCTCTCCTGGTCCCTGCCACGGGAGGGGGGCCCCCTGGCGAAGGGATACATTGGGTTGGTTGGGAGTGGCATGTTGAGGGGTAACAGACGGCGATTGAGAGGAACAGTGTGGAGGGCTTGACAGCCCAAATGAGTGGGCGGCTAGGCTGGTGGGGGAATAAAGAGATAATACAAAAAAAAAAAAAAAGAATTATGTCTTTAAGCTTTACTTGTGCGACAATTTCTAAAGATGTCTATATCCAGTTTATTCTTGCACATGTCTTCTAATTTAGAAACATAGAAACATAGAAGTTGACGGCAGATAAGGACCGCAAGGCCCATCCAGTCTGCCCATTTCTTTTTCTACCTTATAAATGTGCCATCGGCCTTTGCTCTGTCAGTGACTTATCTATTCATAGTCATTTGTATTGCTCCCTTATGCCTATCCCATGCCTGTTTGAAGCCCTGCACTGTATTCTATAGCCACCACTTCTTGTGGTAAGCCATTCCATGCATCTACCACCCTTTCTGTGAAAAAGAATTTCCTCACATTCCCCTTAATCGGCCTCCTCTAATCTCATGCTGTGTCCTCTTGTCCTGCTATTTTCTTATATTTAAACATGTTAGACTCTTTCACCTTGTTTATGCCCTTAAGGTGTTTAAATGTCTCGATCATATCACCTCTCTCCCTCCTTTGCTCAAGGGTATACATATTGAGCTCCGTTAATCTGTCCTCATATGTCTTCTGATGCAGTCCCTGCACCATTTTGGTTGCCCTTCTCTGGACTGCCTCAATTTGGTTAATGTTCTTGTGAAGGTGTGGCCTCCAATACTGCACTGGTACTCCAGATGGGGCCTAACCAATGTCTTGTACAGAGGGATTATTACCTCCTCTTACGACTTCAGATACCCCTACTAATACATCCTAACACCCCTAGCCTTACCTACTGCTTTAGAGGTCTGTTTGGATGATTTTAGGTCATCAGTGATGATGATGCCCAAGTCTCTTTCTTCCTTTGTGACTGCTAGCAACTCCCCTCCCAGCCTATAAGTGGCTTCAGGGTTTCTCTTCCCTATGTGCATGATTTTGCACTTCTTTGCATTAAATCCCAGTTGCCACTCTTCTGACCATTCTGCTAGTTTATCCAGATCTCTTCTCATTCTGCCCACCCCATCTGGATCATCTACTCTGTTGCAGATCTGGTGTCATCTGCAAACAGACAAGCCTTACCCTCTAGTCCATCTCAGAGGTCACTAATGAAGATGTTGAATAGGACTGGCCCCAGGACTGATCCCTGAGGTACCCCACTTGTGACTTGCATCTCTTCTGACTGTATACCATTTACCACCACTCTCTGTTTTCTGCCAGTCAACCAGTTTGCCACCCAGTTGACCAACTTCTGACCCACCCGAGCCTACCTAGCTTATTTATCAATCTTCTATGTGGAACAGTGTCAAAAGCTTTGCTGAAGTCAAGGTAGGCGACATCAACTGCTCCCTTGGTCCACCACTCTGGTTACCCAGTCAAAGAAATCTATGAGATTAGTTTGACAGGACCTTCCTTTGTAAACCCATGCTGTCTTGGATCCTGTGCCCTATGGATTCCAGGTGTTGCACTATCCTTTCCTTAAGGAGTGCCTCCATAATCTTGCCCACTACTGAGGTAAGACTGACCGGTCTGTAGTTCCCCGCCTCCTCCTGCTACCACTCTTGTGGAGTGGGATCACATGAGCCCTTCTCCAGTCTTCTGGGACCTCTCCTGTGCTCAGAGACTCACTAAACAATTCTGCTAAAGGCTCTGCTAGTTCCTCCTTTGGCTCCTTAAGTACCCTGGGATGTATGCCATCAGGTCCCATTGCCTTATCCACCCTGAGCTTAGCAAGCTCTTGTAGGACCCTTTCTTTTGTGAGGGAGTAGTGCTCACCTCCCTCCCGCTGTGTCCATGATGCTGAGCTGTGGGCCCTGCCCTACCTTCTCTTCAGTAAATACTGAGCAAAGTATCTATTTAGGATAGATGCCTTTACAGGGTCCTCCTCCTCACATGCTCCCTTTTCTCCATTAAGCTTAGCATACCCCTCTGGACTTTCTCCTTTCACTAATGTATCTATAGAAAGTCTTGTCACCTTCTTTACTGTCCGTGCTAGTGTTTCCTCAGTTTGGGACTTTGCCTGCCTTACTGCCTTACCTGCTTCCCTTAGGGCAGTTTGGTATGCCTCCTATCTTCATCCCGCGTTCCCTTTATATTTTCTGAAGGCCAGCCTTTTGGCTCTGACCTTTTCTGCTACTGTATTTGAGAACCAAAGTGGTTTCCTTCTTCTTTACACTTCCTTTCTGTCTAACACAATGGGATGTTGCTTCAAGTATTGTATCCTTAATGCTTGCCCACTTTGCCTGTACCTCCTCACCTGTGTTTCTTTTTGCCAGGGCTAGCTTAACTCTGTTGGCCATCTTATCAAAGTCAGCTCCTCTGAAGTCCCATATTTTTGCCTTGGAATGGGATGATTTAGATGTAGTAGCCAAATTGAACCATACCATGTGATGGTCACTGGCCCCAGGTGACCTTCTACCTGGAGATCTGTGATCCCTTCTTTGTTAGTCAGTACTAGATCTAGGATAGCCCTGTCTCTTGTGGGTTGCTGTACCAGTTGTTTGAGGCCCTCCCTGCAGGAATCCACTATGTGTCTAGTTCTGGCCGATGTTCCTGCTGGTATTGACCAATCTGTATCTGGCATGTTGAAGTCTCCCATTATCAGAACCTCCCTTTAGCTGTCATGTTTTGTATATCTTCTAACAGTAATGTGTCTATGTCCTCCCTCTGGTCTGGGGCCTGTAGACAACCCCAGTTCTTATGGCTGTCCCATTTCCTGTTTCCAGGGTGACCCACAGTTCTTCTGGCTCATTATGTGTATTCTGAATTTCTGTAGCTTTGATATTTTCATTAACATACAGGGCCACTCCTCCCCTTGCACCTCGGTCTCTTCTGAACAATACATAGCCAGGTACTGAAGTCTCCCAAGTGTGGTTACTGGTAAACCACGTCTCACTAATTGCTACTATGTCAGTTTAGCCTCTGACATTATTGCCTGCAGGTCTGGGATCTTATTTCCAGGCTGTGAGCATTTGTGTACATGATTTTCCATTGGCCAGATTTTGGTGTGTTAGTTGTTGGGTGAAGTTTGGCATTACCCTGTGCATCGTATGGGAGACAAACCTTTTTCTTACCTGGTGATGCAAATGAGCGGCAAACACGCTGAATTCCTGTTTGACCACTAGCTGAGGGGAGGGGTGTTCTTTCCATTCGACGTATGGGTGCTGCACCCCTCTCCCATCTGCTAGTTTAAATATTCTGCAAAGACGCCAAACTTCTGCCCCAATGCACTGACTCCTCCTTAGTCAGATGCAGTCCATCAAATTTAAAGAACTTCGCTCCCAGAACTGTTGCCAGTTCCCTACAAATCTGTGTCCTTTTTCTGGCACCAGTCCTTGAGCCACGGTTTAGCTCCCCTATCTCCCTTCTCTGACCTTACGTCCATCTGCTCCCTTCTCCCAGACTGGCAGGATCTCAGAGAAGGAGATGCCGACGAAATAGATGATAGTTTGTCACCCAGCCTAGTCAGGTGTTCCTTGGTCTCCATAACTGACCGGGTTGGCGAGATCATTAGTCCCTATGTACTAGGACATCAATGTTTTCTCCTGCTTTGTGAACAATTTTAGCAATGCGGTCAGTGTCTCTCCATGCTGATGTACCTGGGAGACATCTGACCATCACCCCTGGCTGGAGATGCGTATCAACTCCCCGAATCATGGAGTCTCCTATGATCAGAAGTTTTTTGGATTTCCTTTGTGCTTGTTTAGTTTTGGTTCCTGATTTGGGTAGTATTGTTGTGCAGCTCCTGTGCATGAGTGTCCTGCTCTGCAGTGTCTTCTGCCTCTTTATTTGATTTCAGAGATAGAGGCAGATACCTGTTTGTAGTGTTTATATGGTTTTGGAGGTAATGTGTTGAGAGCAGAGAGTGATGGGGCACCTGATTTGTCCTCCTAACCACCTGCCAACCTCCTGACCAACTACCCTCATGGGTCGAGGTTTTTCTGTTGGATGCTGGGGAAATGGCGGTGGTTCTTATAATGTATTTCCTCTTCAATATGAAATTTGAGCGCGCAATCTCTGCCCATGCTGCCCGGAGCTGAGACCTAAGATCTCCAAAGGCCCAGCATGTAGGACAGTGTCCTAAATCCTGTAAGACTGTCCTTCTGAAAATTGTTCCACAGTACCTGCAGTTAATGAAATCCATTACAAATAAGTTGCTGGGTTTGTAACCTAGTCAGAGTAATTAGAAGGAAAAAAAAAAAAATGCAAGTAATGGTTTAATTGTGCTTTGTTTAGCTTGTTATAACAAGTTAAATTACTAGTGCCTTGTAAATGAGATCACCTTGTGGAGGCCCCACTGATCCGCCCCTTCCTGCTCTGTCACAGGAAATGTCACAACTGTGGTACCCTATAAAAGGAGTGTAGCGTGGGGTGGTTGGGGATGGGGGTGGGTGGCTGGGCCCTTTCCCTGCCTAAAAAGAAGAACCACGGACGAAAGAACAAGGAGGTAAGAGCAGAAACAATCAGTCAACAACAAATGCAGTAACCCTGAAAGCTTATCCTAATGTTAGATAAAACTGTAAAACTGTAAAGCACCACCTGTAATAATTTCAGAGAAGATATACCCTGTAAGAAACACTTTGCTCCAGAGAAAAATAAAGCAGTAACAGAAGATATACCTTGCAAAAGTCAATTTGAATCAGAAGATTACAGCAGTAATCTGTTAGCACACACCTGTAGGCACACCTTGTAATAATGCAGAAGAAGGTATACCAGCAACAATAATTTGAATCAGAGAAAAATAAAGCAATGAAATGTTAACAACAAACAGTAGCAATCCCTGTGAGTAAAAATAAAACACCACCACACAGTAAATCTGCTTAGCCAAACTAAGTCTTAATCCTTCTCCCTTGCTCTGGTAAGTTTCTCTACTCTGCCTTTCAAGCAGTCTTAGAAGGAAAGAGCTCAGGTGAAGCTAGGTGCCTTGGCCAGCAAACCAAGTCTTCTACCTCCAAGATATCAACTAACCTGACTTTTTAACCCTTCTTTCTGTTGGAATTACTGACAGTTTGCCAGCTCCACCCCCACATACACACCTAATCCTTTGGAAGAGCTGTGGGAGGAAAAGCAATTAGCTCCTTCAATGTGAGAAGGAGACTGAAACACCTCTGAGACAACAAACCTTTTCAACAAACAAGAAAAAAATAAAACACAGTGTCAAACAGTAATTTTGCTTAGCCCAATGATAAAAAGTCACAAAAATGTAAGCTCCACCTGTAATACAGTAATTTCAGAGAAGATATACCCTGTAAGAAACACTTTGCTCCAGAGAAAAATAAAGCAGTAACAGAAGATATACTTTGCAAAAGTCAATTTGAATCAGAAGATTACAGCAGTAATCTGTTAGCACACACCTGTAGGCACACCTTGTAATAATGCAGAAGAAGGTATACCAGCAACAACAATTTGAATCAGAGAAAAAATAAAGCAATGAAATGTTAACAACAAACAGTAGCAATCCCTGAGAGTAAAAAATAAAAACACCACCACACAGTAAATCTGCTTAGCCAAACTAAGTCTTAATCCTTCTCCCTTGCTCTGGTAAGTTTCTCTACTCTGCCTTTCAAGCAGTCTTAGAAGGAAAGAGCTCAGGTGAAGCTAGGTGCCTTGGCCAGCAAACCAAGTCTTCTACCTCCAAGATATCAACTAACCTGACTTTTTAACCCTTCTTTCTGTTGGAAATTACTGACAGTTTGCCAGCTCCACCCCCACATACACACCTAATTTGCTGTCCTGCTCTTACTCCATTTGCATGTATTCAAATGTGATGGTGTTCTGTTTCATTGTCCTGCTCCGAAAACTTTCAATAAAAAGATTAACTGAAAAAAGGAGTGTTTTCAATATTTATTTAGCAAGCATAAACTGACAATAGTGATAAAATAATTGGCTTTTCAATAGTCCGGTGGTTAAGAATTTTTACAAAATGCTTTTGAATGTAACTGTTCTTAAATTTTAGAAACCCCTTGGGCCGGATTTTCAAAGGCCCGACACAAGCTGCGACAATGGCATCTTGCACTGAGTGCAGTGCCCCCGGGACCCTGCGCCCGAAGTTCTACCTTACAGGGTCCCGGCGCCTAAGTCCAGCTGCTTGCAGCAAAGGGGGTGCTGTGCCTGATGTGTGGTGCACCCACCCAGAATGCCACAATGACTGTGGGGAGTCCGCAGCATCCATAGACAGGGGCTGGCAACTGGGCACTGCCCTCCAACACCACCGCGCCACCAGCGCTGGTGCCGCAACACTCTCCATTACCCTGGTGGGCTAGTGCCCCCCATGGTACCCATTGCAGCACTCCCACCCCCCTCCCATACCCCAATCCGGTGACTGGCACTGCTCTCTACACGCCAACCTGACCGGCGGCCAAATGGGCAGTCCATGTGCATACTGTATACTGTATACAGTAGATGCATTGACGGCTCATTTGGCGGCCGGCCGTGGTGGCGTGTGGAGGGCTGTGTCGGACGCTGGACCAGGGTACGGGAGGGGGATGAGAGTGCTGAGATGGGTACGTGGGGGGATTTGGCAGGACACATGGATGTGAGTGTCGAGGACTGTGACAGGGGTGGGGGGGATCACCGGACCACCAGAGATCATCCACTGGGGATGGATCGGGCAGACCTCGTGGTGACACATACAGGATGACCCCCCCAGAGCCCTCTAAGTCCCCTTAGACCAGCCCCTCGCTGGTCTATGGGTACTTGGCACTTGGTTCCTGGGGCGGTCTTTCAAATTCTGGATCCAAGGGCTGAGGCAGTCTAGGTCTGGTGCTAGCACACTTTGGCATTGGTAAACATATTTAAGCAATAATACATGACAGAGCGTGTGTTGTTGTGAGATTTACACACACCTAGGGTGTGGTGTGGCACAAAACTGTCAGCCAAGTGCTGTAAACCACCCGAGGCATGTATAAATCTCACAACAACACATCCCCTTAAGTGCATTATTGCAATTATTAAATTAATTAAGAAAGAAAATGTGTTTTCCATTGAGAACAAAGCAATATTTTTATTAGTTTCAAGAAATATAAGAGTTTTATTCTTCTGCCTATGATAAAATAGTTCCATGAATGGGTCAAAAATAGCAAACAAACCAATATATTTATTTAATTTAAGAAATAGCTAACATCAGCATGGAATAAATGTCATTGTACAACCAAGAACAAAACAAAACAGCTGAAAGAATGAATGTGCAATATGTGTGTGACAAGGTTGAAACTGCAAACGGTCAAACTAAGTCTAAATATAGTAAAATCTAACTATATCCTTTTGCGTTTTCTATTTGTCAGTCTTGGTTCAACAGCTTTTGGAAAAAGTGCGCCTATCATCCGAGCTATGCAGAGTAGAATCTAGTGTCACAGAAGTTTGCTGAGGAGCTGACTTAATTGCAGAAGGTGCCTGCATATTTATTGCAATGCCTGTCCCATTCAGACATTCCCTCCATTGAGTGTGCGACTGAGAGTAGAGTCGGCCTTACATCAGGTGGGGCCTGCATGTAAATTTGATGGAACACCTCATTCTCAGCACCTCCTACTGAGGCAGTGCATGAGGAGGGAGTCAGTTGCGCGTCATCACTGACGGCCAGTGACAGGCTCACTAATCGCTAGGTTGCTCTATTGCGAATGTTCATTCCAGCAGCATTTCAGTATTTCTATCTCTGACTGCTGTGCTGTACCATTGGCTGGTACCATTACTGCACTCCATTGAAGTTGCCAAGGTGACTTCGCATTTGAACATCTCATTGCACAGACTGTTAAAGAATGCTTCTACAGACCTGCTGAACAGCTCAAAGATGGTATTTTCCATTGCAAGATTGTTTTCTGGGTCACTAGTTCTCTATATGAGTGTAATTTTTTTTTATTCTGACAAACTGCTATGTGTGAACAATATCAGATGAGACAACAGAAATGGCTGTTTTTCAGATTGTTAAAGTTTAGTCAGTTGATCTATTTGTTCAACAGATATGATGAGGTCAGCAGTGATCAGCTGGGATGTTATCCGTGTGTTTGTTGTGAGATTTACACATGGCTAAAGCCCCAGTCTGACCAATCGTCTTGTAGCATTTTGACTGTCCATTTTATAATATCTCTCTGATGATGCCTTTGTGTTCAATTTCAACCTGAAAGAATAAATCAGTAAATCAAGTGCCTTGTGCTGTAGTGCTGTCAATCTGGTGTCTTGCATGACTGCTAACAAAAGTCACTACAACAGTTAAAACAGAAATTCATGCTAACAAAATGTCCTTATAAGTACTTCATTATGTGTTCCTTGCAACCTCAGTGTTGAGCCCTAATATTCATTTCTGCTTCCACATCTACTTATATGGTGCCACATGTCACTGTATATTCAGCATGCTAAAGATTACGTTTTGTGCCCTGGGGTTAGTCCTGATGTCCCCAGTGTCCCATAAGGTCAGGGAGCAGTGCCTGTTGCATATTAGTTTATCCATGCTAGTTCATCAGTCACAAGTGATCACAGAATCATAGAACCATAGAACGTTGTCAGCAGAAAAGGACCCTATTGGCCCATCTGGTCTGCCCTTGTTCCTTCCCTATAGGTAGCCCTGAGTATATTACCCTACACCCCACTACTGTGTCCTTCCCCCTTCACTGTAGATTCCCTGCCCCTTTTTCTCATCCAGGTGTCTATCCCTCCCTCTCTTGTTTAAACCCATGTAGTTATCCCATGCCCCCTTGAATCCCCCAACTGTTGATGTCTTAGCCATCCACCCTGGTCGCCCATTCCAGGGTCCCACCACCCTCTCAGTGAAATAGTGCCCTCTCTTATTACCTCTGAATTAACTGCCCTCGAGCTTCAAGCTGTGCCCCCTAGTTCTTGGATTGTCCTTCATCTTTTAGATACTCCCTTTCCTCACCTTGTTAATTCCCTTCAGGTATTTAAAAGTTTTGATCATATCCCCCCTCTCTCTCCTGATTTCCAGTGGATACAGGTCAAGCTACTCCATCCTCACCTCATATGTTCTCTGATGCATACCATGCATCATTTTGGTGGCCCTCCTCTGGATCCTCTCCACCCTATCAATATCCCTCTTCCCTTCAATACCAGTCCATGTCTCTCCCTTTCCACCATAAACACTGAGCAGAAATATCTGTTTAGCAAGTCTGCTTTTTCTGAGCCCTCTCTACGAGATCTCCCCCCCTTCCCTTTAATCCCCTTTAAGTCTCATTATACCCTGCTTGTTTTTCCTTCATTGGTCAACTATATGTGTATAAATACAACTGAAGATATTGATGAAAGCCTTGCTGCTGACAGCCGTATTTAAGGGTGCTCGCCATTTTTATGTTTGCTTGCACGCATGTGCAAGAAACATAGTGCCATCATCCGAGTTTTCAGAGGTGTGTCACCCATCTTCCAATTCAGTCAGTGTGTTTGCAGGCGCGGTCGCAGTTCTCCAATCAACACAGCAGCTGTCTATGACAGCAGTTGAAAATGCAGTGCCGTATAGTTGAAAGGGAGAGCTCTGCTTCAGTAAGCAGAGCTTCCCTTCCCCCACACACATGCATGCATAATGCGTGCTCATGCGCTTCCCCCACGCACACACTGTATGGCCCATCGGCTCCAGGCTCACCTCCAAAACAGCCTTCCAGCTGCCATACTGGGATACCACCCCAGCGTGGCAAAAATGGTTATGGCCGACGGGGGTGCCCAATCCTCCATCAGCTCCAGGCCCCCCCCAAACAGCCTTCCAGCTGCCACGCTGGGAGCCCTCCCCAGCATGGCAAACGTCCCATGTCGTCCAATAAAATAAAAACTGTAAAAAAAAAAATATTCCCTTGGCGGTTGCCCTGCCCACCTGTGCCCACCCTCTGCGTACTCTACCTCCTCACACCCCCACCTCACCCCACACTTACCTCCGGAGCTCAGCATGACGATCTTCAGTGGAACAGGAACACATCTGCACTCTTTTAAAGATAGAAGGAGGGCGGTTCAGGGGCAATGTGAGGAAGTATTATTTCACAGAGAGGGTAGTGGATGCATGGAACAGCCTTCCTGAGGAGGTTGTGGGGTCTAAAACTGTGGGAGAATTCAAGAATACATGGGACAGACATAAAGCAAGTCTTGTGGGGGGTAGGAAGAAATAGGCTGTTGGTTAACTAGGATCTGTGGCCTATCCTGTAGGTAGAGAAATGGGCAGACTAGATGGGCCAAGCGGTCCGTCTCTGCCGTCAAAGTCTATGTTTCTATGTTTCTATGTTTCAAAGCCGACCACGAACTGAGGAAGTGCCGGTAAGCTGTATAATGCAATAAATAGGGTTTTTCCAACTTTAATGCATATCTCGGGCATTTGCTGGAAGTTTTGCACCAAATTTTCAACATGGGGTTTTTGGGACCCCTCCTCATGAATTCTCTCACTGTCATGGCGTTAATCGGGCCCAAAGGGTGATTTTGCAGTCACTGCGTAAAATCACCTTTTGGGATTTATTAATGAAATAACAGTGCCAGTGTTCATAAGGTGGGCTCTCAAAAAGCCTATGTTGCAAATTTGGTGAAAAAATTCCTAAAAATGACTGTTTTATGAGCGTGCGTTGTGCAGTTCCTACACATGCTCGTAAGTTCACAAATTTTTAATATTTGCACTCTGAATTTTCAACATTGCCATTTTACCACACCTTCTTATGAGCAGTACAGCTGTAATTTTTCACATCTCTCCCAAAATGTGTTTCCGCGCATGTAAAGCACAATGGTGCAGTCGGTGTGCGAAATCAATGTATGGGACACATTAAGAAAATCACAATGACACTGTTCATGAGCAGAGGTCTTAAAATGGCTATGTTGAAAATTTGGTGACAAAATTCCCCAAAATGACTGTTTTAGGAGCGCACATTGCGCAGTTGCTACGCTCACAAGTTTGCAAATTTTTAATATTTACACGCCAGATTTTCAACATTGCCATTTTATTACACTTCCTTATGAGCGGTACAGATGCCATTTTTCACATGTTGCCCAAAATGTGTTTCCGCACATGTAGCACACAGTGGTGCAGTCGGTGTGCAAAAGCAATGTTTGGGACAGATTAAGAACATCAAAGTAACACTGTTCATGAGCAGAGGTCCTAAAATGGCTATGTTGAAAATTTGGTGATAAAAGTCCATAAAATGACTGTGTTACGAATGAGCATTGAGCAGTTTCCATGCACCATCGTAAGTTCATGAATTTGTGATATTTTCAGTCCAGATTTTAACCAGTGGCATTTTTCCACACTTCCTTATGAATAGACAGCTGTCATTCTTCACAATATGGCCGAAATGTGTTTTCACACTTTCAGTGCAGAAATGCGTGGTCACTGTGGGAAATCATTGTTTGGGACAGATAAAGATAATCACAGTGACACTGTTCATGATCGGAGGTCCCAAAATGCCTGTGTTGACAATCTGCTGTAAAAAATCCCCAGGCTAATTACATTATGGGTGTGCGTTGCACAATTTCTACGCACGCTCGTGACTTCACCATTTTTTTAAATATTTTCAATGCAGATTTTCAACATTGCCATTTTTTACACCTCCCTATGAACAGTACAGCTGTAATTTTTCACATCCTGTTCGGAATGTGTTTTTGCACCTGTGGTGCTAAATGCCATAGTCGCTGTGCAAAAGCAGCTTTCGGCTAACAAACTGATATTGCCACTGTTCATGAGGTGGGGGCCACAAAAAAAACATGTTGAAAATTTGGAGTGAAAATACCAACGAATGCCTGAGGCATTAGGGTTTCTAACTATAACACCCCACCCTGTAGAGAATGACAAGCATCAGGGGTGTGACTTGGGATTCTCGCCTGTAATGCTTGTACCATTCCACACCCTGCAGCCATTGAGAGGCATCAAGGTGTGCCTTGGACTCTTCAGCCCCAAAGTTCACCCCATTCTCCTATACCACACCCATCTCACCATATTTCCTGATGGAATGGGGTGTGCATAATGGCCAAAGACCCCATGGCACACCGTGACACTTGTCAGTGTCTGCAGGGTAGGGTGTGGTGAAATGGCATGGCCGTTATGCCTGATGACCCAAAGGCACACCCCAATGCATGTCAGTCTCTGCAGGGTGGTGGTGGGGTTGGCTTCAGTTCAATACTTCACTGCCATTCCTATTATGCAGCTCTCTAACTCCTACACTACCAATGCCAATGCCAGCAAGCAAACATTTGGCATTGACAAATGCTTGTTTTATGTAGCTGCTTGGCCCCTGAACCGCTTCCTTTTGTCTCTGGCCAGGAATTTCTCTGGCTTCAGTCCTGACTGCTACTCCCCACCCCCTGCCATCATGGCAGTGGGGATCCACATAGTGCAGAACCCGCAGCACCAGTGCCATCATGTAGGTGGATCAGTGCACATGATATTTACATTTTCTACACCCCTTGTACTCATAATTGCATCAGTCCTGTCTCTGGTGGCCTTGGCTGCCACACTGCATACTTGGCAATGCCACCCCTGGAGGGGAGAGTAAGCTGCTGCAGTGCCAGACGTCAGATGTCCCCCTTCCGGTGCTGTTCCCGCAGCACTCCCCAACCCTGGCAGCTCCGATTCCAACTCTCCTGGGACTGCTTTCTAAACTGGTGTCACTGCTGGCACAGTAATGCAATGCACTTTCCCTGGGCCATCAGGAGGCTGCCAGTGGCGCTCACCATTACTTATTTCAAATCTAAAAAAATGCTAGAGCAGTGCCAAAACAGAGAAAAGGGGCATTTGGCTAGATGGTGGAAAAAAGGCACGCCACAGAAAATTTAAATGCTATTGAAACATTTTCTCCATAACATGAACTGCTGCTTTAAAACTTTAAAAGAGAAACACAGTGAGGAAAAGGAGAAGAGAAGAGAAAAGAAAGACAAAAGGTTTGTGGGGGCAGTGCAGGAATTCACAGAGGCACTGCTGCCACTGTGATCCAGTTAGAAGAAAGGTTTATTGTGCATTGTGAGGATTTGTTCTCCATGGATTCCCATGCCAGCTGAAACCTTGTTGCACCACAGTTCAAAAGTCATGGAACATGGTTGTACACTTCTGTGCTACAACAGTGTTTTAGCTGATCGGAAATCCTTGAGGCAGCTGGTGTTTTTCACAGTGCTGCCATGCACACAGCAATCAGTTCAAGTTCTAAACTTGAAACCACCTGCATGATCACTGCTGCTGCAGAATGTTATGAAATCACTTTCATTTATAAAAAAAAATTGAATCTAAAACAAAAAGCTATACACTATAAAAATACTGGTTGGGGAACCACATGCCCAACCAGACAGTGCTGTCACCTCCAGCTTCTGTTTATACTTAACCTCTTGAGCTTTGCTCTCTAGGTCTGATGTAATCAGAACTCCTCTGTGGCAGCAAAGGCTGGTTGTGCACGGTTGCCCAGCCAATATTCTCTATGTAGTTAGCAGAACACGAAAATGCATTCTCCCAGCAGGGTAGGTCACACAGACTGTTAGAATGCTGGAACATCACAAGTCTTTAGCGATCAGAGGTTTAGTGCACTGTACTTTTCTGGAGTTATATAAAGATAACCATGGCAGGGGAGGCCAGAAGGGTCCCTGATGCCCCACAGACTCTCTCTCTCTCACCTTATGTCTGTCTACCATGTATTTATTGAGAGAGACATATTATTTTGCCAGTTTCTCCAGATTTCTTCTCATTCTGCCCACCCCATCTGGATCATCTACTCTGTTGCAAATCTTGGTGTCGTCTGCAGAGAGACAAACCATACCCTCCAGTCCATCTGCAATGTCACTGATAAAGATATTGAATAGGACTGGTCCCAGGACTGATCCCTGAGGTATGAAGAGGACTGGTCCCAGGGCTGATCCCTGTGGTATGAAGAGGACTTGTCCCAGGACTGATCCCTGAGGTATGAAGATGACTTTCCCCAGGACTGATCCCTGAGGTATAAAGAGGACTGGTCCCAGGACTGATCCCTGAGGTATGAAGAGGACTGGCCCCAGGACTAATCCCTGAGGTAGTAGGCGATTTTGGCCAACCAGGGTGGGCTGTTTCCTCCATCGGCATATCAGTCATGGGACACGAGGGATCCAGTTCTTGACCAGCTGCTGAGCAGTGGTGATAACGTGGTCAGAAAAGTATGGGCTGGGAAGCTGGAGGATAACAGCGACCATAACAGGCTTGGATTTGAGGTGATAGAGGTGGATAAGATCAGGATACTAAACATCAGGAGGGGGGAATTTGATAAGCTAATGGAGATGGTTATGGTTAAATTGGCATATACACCACTGAAAGGGAGTGCTGATGACAAGAGGGAGGCCATGATGCAGTATACAATGAAAGCAATAACTAGATTCATTTATTTATTTGAAGAAATCTTTTAAAGAACAGCCTATTAAACCTGGAGGCTAGATGCATCCACATGGGCAGAAAGGGCAAGAGAACTAGACAAAAGCCTCCATGATGTTCCAAGAAACTCCAGGGAAAGTTAAGGGAGACAGAGAGTGCATATGGTAAGTTTTAGGATTCTGGGGACACAGTCAGGGATGTAGAGTATAGAGCATTACAGACAGACTACAGTCTCATGATTGTTCAGGTTAAGATAAAGCTGGAAGATAGGATTGCACAAGGGTTTACAAGGAATAATAATTGCATTTTACAATATGTACTTCCCTCTTAAAGGGAAACTGTAATCAACAGGGTTTCTTAATGTCTGAAAGTCCATAAAAAGCTAATTTGAGTGAGCCATTGTATTTATTTGTGTGTCTTTGCAGTCCAGAGTTATTCATACAACTCATTCACCATGGCATACATTGTACAATGCCACATGTATTGGAACTTCTTTAGTTATACACTCTTGTTATGTCTTGTATAATTTCTTGTTTTGTTTGTTCTCCGTCTCATACTTTTCCAATATGTATTGTTTGTCTGATGTGGAACCTATGAAATGAGCTTGTTCACAAAGGTGTTATCCAAAATTTCAATAGATAAATAATAATAAAAAAAATATGTAAATCAGCCTGTAATTAAGGGCTGGGGGCAGCCATGTGTTTTAGGCTTCTGACAGGAAATGATGTTGCTGAGGAACCTGGCCCTCTATTTACTGTAGGGTAAATAGGAAATATTCTATTTTGAGTGTTTTAAGGTGTTTTTACAACACTTTCTATATTTATAATAATTGTTTTGTATGTGCATTGAAACTAGTGAGTTGTCACCTTTATACAATCCATCTTTAGGATTGCTTTAACCAGTAGGCTATACTGCCAGCTGATCATTAAAAACTACATATCTCAAGGCTGACTCTGTGGTGTCAACGGTATTGGGGCCCCATACTGTATCAGGATGTCTAAACCCTGACTGTGTTCATGTCAGTGTAGATTTCGGGGGCTGCCACAGCAGTGACTTCTGTCTTATTCCATTCTCTTTCTTACAATTTTGGATGTGAACTCAGATCTACAAGATGCAAATGTAGCTACGTACCTACTGGCCTGACATCATGGGGTCAGCCTTGAAATGTGTAGTTTTTGGTTAACAACTGGCAGCATAGCTTAGAGGTTAAAGCAAAGAGCTGTGAACAAGCTTTGTTCATCCAGTAGAATTGGGTTTGATTCCAACATGCTCTACTTGTATATTGTGTGACCAGGGCAAGTCACTTATCCACCCTGTTGTCCCAAAACACACCCAGAAACATGCTGTACTGTAGTTATGTGCCTTTCCTGGACAAAGACAGTGAAAACAGTCTGAGCATGTTTGACTTGAAAAGAAAAACATTAGGACACCATTAATTGTTTATTAATTACAAAAACACATAGATGGACAACATTGTTAAAACATGCATAACCTGAAATGCATTATTAAAAGAGTATTTTACTTTTTTTGATGAAGTTAAAAGTATAACGGTTTATTACTGAAATACTTTGGATGGAATGGGATTTTCTACTTTAAAGGAAACAAATGAATCTGGTTGATCCTGCCGCTCATACCCTTCAAGCGTGTCTTACATGCTGCAGCTCTGCCAATGGACCACAACTTTACAGAATACCGTTCCCATTGTAATGTAAAAAAAGAAAGAAAAAAGGGAGAGACAGGTTGTGTGTTCGCGCACGTGCGTACACACGTCTGTGTGTGCACGTGAGCTTGTGAAGTGTGTGCATGCATGTCTATCTCTGAGAGAAGTGCTGCACTAACTGAAGAAAGCTGAAAGGGAAAAACATTATTACAATTAATTAAATAAAATAATATATGGGTGGGTGGGTGTAAAAAACAGAATTTTGCACACACCCTTGGTGTGGGATCCCATTCACATATCTGGAATGTGTAGTACGGTATGGGCTGCACGCCCATTGGCTCACGCTGTGGACCAATGGGCATACAGCCCTCGACAATATGTCAGTCGGGTGGGCTGCGGGGCGGCAGGCGGTGGGGTGCCGCCCACCGCTGGACTGGTGGGGGAGTGGGGCAGT
Source organism: Neoceratodus forsteri (assembly GCA_016271365.2). Classification (NCBI taxonomy): domain Eukaryota; kingdom Metazoa; phylum Chordata; order Ceratodontiformes; family Ceratodontidae; genus Neoceratodus; species Neoceratodus forsteri. Next base: position 450,912,884 of record JADMNL010000022.1, read on the forward strand.
GGGATTCAGTGGGTGGGTAGGGTGGGGAGTCCACTGGACCACCAGGGATATTGGGGATGCAATTATTTTACTTAGCCCATGATCGGGCGGGCAGGTCCACTGGACCACCAGGGATATTGGGGATATACTTTTTACTTAGCCCACAATCAGGTAGGCAGGTCCCCTGGACCACCAGGGATATTGGGGATATACTTTTTTACTTAGCCTGCGACATGGCAGGTCCACTGGACCACCAGGGATATTGGGGATATACTTTTTTTTACCTAGCCCGTGATCGGGAGTGCAGGTCCACTGGACCACTAGGGTTATTGGGGATATACTGTATTTACTTAGCCCGCGATTGGGCGGGCAGGTCCACTGAACCATCAGGGATATTGGACGAATTACTTTCTTTTATTTTACAAATGCCCACGATCAGGCAGACAGTGGTCCACTGGATCACCAGGGATGATAGGGGTTATTTTATTTTACAAATGCCTGCGATCAGTCATGGGGGGGTGCCGCCAGGTGCAACCGGAGCTCGGGTGGCCACCCACAGGTGGCAGCTGCCGTGTTGCACCCTGCAATGTGGCAGCTCACCTGTGAGTGGCCATCAGTTGTTCCTTTTTTTGGATCAACTTTGTGCTGGCGCAGGTAGGGGTTGTGAATGCATGGCTCTGCACATCCCGGGCTGAATATCGGGCTGTGCAGGGTATGCATGGGCACGCCCCACCTGCACCTGTGTACATTACTGATGCACTCTGGCGCATCGGGATTTGTGCTTCGCACTTTTCCCTTTTGAGTATCATGCTATGGTGCATCAGTGGGTTGCGCATGCGCAACCCTTTTGAATATCTGGGCCAGTATAATTAATTACTGTTACTGCCCTTATACTTTGTCTGTCTAGAAACAGATCTTTAGGGTGGTGAGCCCATATTGTGAAATTCTTTGCCTCTGCACATTTGATCTGCCAGCAAGGTAGAGGCTTACAAAGGGGCCCTGGAATCCCATCTTTTTTTCAACTAGACTACTGCCTGATTTGACCTTATAAACCTTAATTGAACTGTGGCTAGCTGGAATGTATTTTGCTCCTTCTGAGCTACTTATTTTGTTATCTACACTGTTTATTTTTTATTTTAATTGTACTTTGTATTTTCCTTGTTTTTTGTTTGACTGTATGTCACCCTGAGCCCTAGGGAAAGGGCACCTTAGAAATAAAACTGCCTTTCCCTGAATAGGGGAAACAGATATCAGCTCCACCCCAGCTTGTCTGTGCTAGAGCCAGAACACAGTGTTAAACAAAACCAGAAAAAGGCAGCACCAGATGTTTGGAGTGTTTGCACAAAAACCTTTATTGTGCAAAGTTTGCAAATATCTGCAAAAAGACAAGAAGTGCCGAAAGGGAGTACGATAGGGCCACACCCCTAACCTTGACTGGTTTCACTTGACAAAGAGTCATCTCCTCTTGATGACGCATTGTTAAGCAAACCCGATCAAGATTAGGGGTATGGTCTTAGCATACTCTCTTAGGGTACTTTAGTATATTTGCACATATCTGCAAACCTTGTGCAATAAAGGTTTTTGTGCAAACACTCCAAGTGTCTGGTGCTGCTTTTTTTTAGTTTTGTTTTCTTGCCTTGACTAGGCCCTGTTCAAGCCTGGAAAAAGCCCCTTGGACCATTGTGGTTACCTGGTCAACAAATCAATCAATCAATCAATCACTCAATAAATAAGTAAATAAATTTCCCATGGGGCACCACCCTCACAGCAACCTTTCAAAAGGATCTCCAAGACAGTACGCAAGTACCCAAGGAGGGTCATTAGTGGGGTCCCACAGGGATCAGTCCTTGGGCCCCTTCTGTTCAACGCCTACGTATCTGACATAAGGACAGGAATCAGGAGTGAGATGAGTCACTTTGCAAATGACTCAAACTGGGGGTGGTGGATGGGGAGGAGGAGGAGGGGAGGAGGAGGGTGGCCCTACAGGGGACCTGGAGGCTCTGGAAAGATGGTCTAGAAAGTGGAAGCTGAGGTTCAATGCAGGGAAATGCAAGGTACTCCACCTGGGGGCCAGAAACCCAGGCCAAGTGTACACCCTGGGGAAATGCTACAAGTCTCGATGGCTGAGAGAGACCTGGGGGTGGTGGTGGATGTCAAGATGAACAACTCTGAGACTTGTAGGAGGGCAGTAGCCAAGGCCAACAGGATGCTGGGATGCATCGCTAGGGGGATCACCTCCAGAAGGAGGGAAGTGATACTCCCTCTGTATAACTGCTTGGTGAGGCCGCACCTTGAGTACTGCGTGCAGTTTTGGAGGCCACACTTAAAGAGGGACATTAACCTCCTGTAGAGGGTCCAGAGGAGGGCAACCAAAATGATTTGGGGCTTGGGGGACAGGACCTATGAGGAGAGGCTCGAAGAGCTAAATATGTACACATTGGAAGAGAGAAGGGACCGGGGGGACATGATAGAGGTCTTCAGGTACATGAAGAGGGTAAATAGGGGAGGAACAGTCAGGGTGCTTCGAAGGAAGGAGGAGGGGGCCACTAGAGGGCATGGGTGGAAGCTGGAGGGGGAAAGATTCAGGGGAGAAAGGAGGAGGTGCTACTTCACTGAGAGGGTGGTGGAGCCATGGAATACACTGCCTAGGAGGGCTGGTGGAGGCAGAGACAGTGGAGGGGTTCAAGAGGGGCTGGGACAGGTACAGGGGAAGGGTTCTGGAAGCAAAATTCAATGCAGCAAGAATATCCGGAACTGGGAAGGGAGAAGCCAGAGAAGGCGAGGGGGACAGCAAGGTCAGCACTCAGGGTGGGGGCTGACCAAACGAGCAGACACGAAAGACCGTTAGGCCTATTCTGCTGGCATTTTAGTATGTTAGTAAGTTCAAACTCGCATGGGACAGACACTGAGGACACATCAAGGTGCAGTCTAAATAGGGAGGGGGCAGAAGCGTGAGCAGAAATATGGGCAGACTAGATGGATCATGTGGTCCCCATCTACCGGCATGATTCGTATATTCCTATGTTCCATAGGCAGAGGCACCACGCCACTTAACATTTTGCATCAAACCAACTGAACCCAGGTGCCATTCATACAAAGGCCTTATAGACTTTGCCCAGGTTACATAGGACAGGCTTAGTCTTGCAGCTCACATGTGTTGATGGCTACACATATAGTGGGAATCAAAAGAGATTCTTGGATTAAGGAGAAGGCCCTTGATCGACAGGAAGAGGTGGACACCATTGACTAAGGCTGGGGAATAAGCAGGGGTACTGAATACCTACTTTATGTCAGCATTCTGACAGGAAATCCAAGAGCATGGCAAGCTGGGGTTGTTGTGATGGGAGAAGTGCAGGCTGAACAAGTGGCAATGTTGATCATGCCAGAATTACTAGGCAAGTACTGTATCTGGAGGGTGTAAATCAAGGAAGAATCCAGGATCCAGATGGTATCCCCTCAATGTTAATAATAGAGTTATGAGGGATTCTGGCTGGAGCCCTTACTGATATCTTTCAGGCTTCTTACAGATAGGGATAATGCCAGATTACTGTAAATCAGTGAATGTCATCCCTCAATTCAAGAAGAGGATGTTAGAATGGGGAAACATCAGACCTATGAGCCTTACTTTGGTGCTTGGCAAAGTATTTGTGTCAATCATAAAAGATATGGGGCTATATTCACAAAACTTTGCCCCGGCATAAACTCCATTTGCACAGTGCAAACTGTTTTTTGCACCAAAGTGATAGTCACAAAAGCCCAATTTGCACCCAGTTTATGCTGGGTAAAAGTTTTGAGGGGGCCGCAATGCAAATTAGGGGGAAGGGACGTGGGTAGTGGCACAGTCCCATTCACAAAGTATGTTCTCCTCGCAAGGGCCATTTGCGGGGTTCCCTTATGAGGAGAAAATACCACTGAGCCAGACCTGGTGGTAAGTCCTTGCAACTTTTGTTGTGGAGGAGGTACAGTGGGACATGCCCTCCCCTCAATGATCACCATCCCTATAATGAAAAAAAAGTACATAATTCCCTGGTGGTAGTGGTTCTTGATCCCACCCTGATCACCGATTGCTGTCTCTGTCATAAAAAAATGACAGCATCCCTAGTGGTCTAGAGGTTTCTCTCTGCCCCTGGTCACCAATCGCCATCCCTATAGTAAAAAAAAACCTGAAAGCAAGCCCTGGTGGTACTGTCCCAACATCTCACCAATTGCTGGATTGATATCCAATATGGATCTGTCCTGGTGGTCTAGTGGTTCCCCCTCACTGATCGCTGGCCCCATATACATTAAATAAATACCCTTGTGGTAGTGCTCCCCACCTCATGCTGTTCGCTGGCCCAAGAAGTAAATAAAGAAAACCAGACCCATATTCCCTGGTGGTAGTCACCCCCCCCACCGTATACACCAGTTGCAGGCCCATTACAAAGTAAATAGTTTCACTGGTGGCTAGCGGTTCTCTCCCCACCCTATCATCCACTCAATATGTGTAAAATATTTCACTGGTGTCCAGTGTCCCATCCCACATCCCGATCACTTGTAAATGACAATTTCCCATTTTCTTGGTGGTCAACTGAACCCCCCCCACCCAGACAGATAGTGAGCCACCACCCTGCTCCCCTCATCTGGACCACCAACTGGTGACCAGCACGGCCCTCCTCTCACCACCATGGCTGGCTGCTGACTGAGCTCTCAGTGATTGCATACTGTATACAGTACATGCTCATTGAATGGCAACTCACCCAGAGCTATCAATCACTGTCAATGAGTGTGCACTGTATACAGTAGACGAACACTGAGAGCTCAATCAGTGGCCAGCTGTGGTGGTGAGAGGAAGGCTGTGCAGGTTGTCAACTGGGGTTCAGGATCTGGGGGAGTGTTGTGGTGGGTCACTACCTGTCAGGGTGAGGGGGAGGTCCACTGGACCACCAAGGAAATGGGAGACTGTCATTTACAAGGTATCAGGATGTGGAGGGACACTGGACACCAGTACAATATTTTACACATATTGGGCAGGTGATCGGGTGTGGGGAAGGACAGCTAGCCACCAGGGAAACTATTTACTTTGTAACGGGCTGGCGAACGGCGAACATGGGGGTGACTACCACCAGGGAATATAGGTCTGTTTTTCTTTATTTACTTCTTGAGCTGGCGATCGGCGAGTGGGAGAACTTCTAGAACACCAGGAAAAAGCCATATTTGATATTGGTCTGGCAAGTGGCGATCAGAGGGTGGGGCTATACTACCAGGGAATACTTTCAGATTTGTTTTTTACTATAGGGATGGCAATCGGCGACTGGGGATGGGGAGGGACCACTAGATCACAAAGGACACAGTAATTTATTTCTGAGAGGGACAGCGACTGGGGCTGGTAAGGGATCACAAGGTCACCAGGGACATTTTTTTTATTTTACTAAAGGGACGGTGATCAGTGATTGGGGACAGGGAGGGACCACTAGACCACCAGGGATATCTTAATTATTATCAACGGGATGGCAATCAGCATCGGGGGGCACTAAACTCTGTCACAGCCTATGTAAATGGGCCCATAATGGGCATGCAAATGGCCAGCTTTGTGCCTTGTATGCCCAATGGGCTCATTTGCATGACTGCTTTTGTAAATATCAACTAGCGCACCAGCGTTATTCATTGTGGGGCCATTTACAGGGATACAGGTCGGGGCAGTGCTAGTGGGGTTAGTGGGGTCCCTCTAGCATACAGGATGCAGTGGTATAATTTGGGGGTTTGGGTGTGATGGGCATCAGGGTGTGAGGAGGACCACTAGACAACCAGGGACATTTAGTTCTGTGAAATGCAACATTGGATGGGCATTGTTGAGGAGGGGGGGCCACTAGATTCCAAGGGACAATTATATTAATGCATGATACACTCATACAGGCATTGGGAAGGGGTGAGTCCAGTAGACAACCATTTATTTATATTCAGTGCAACATCAGATGTCCATCAGGGTTTGAAGGGGTCAACTAGACAGCCAAGGACATTTATTTCTATTCAATGCAATGTCAGATGGGTAACAGGAAGGGGGATTGCCAGGCTGTCAGGGACAATTTTTTTTAAATACATTACACACTTGAATGGGCATCAGGGAGGGAGGGAGGGATGGAGGGAGGGAATGACATCCCATGCTGCCGCCACTTTATTGAGGGATTGGGTGGGGGATGGTCAAGGTTCTGTACTATGGCTCTGTGCATTCACATGCAGGGCTGCTAATAGCCACATAATGATATGCAAATGACCCCTTAGCACCTTACATGCCATTGGTGGCCATTATCATACCAGCCACTTAATGTGGCACCCAGGAGCAAAGGGTCTATCTTGTTTGGGACACACACTCTCCATTTACTCCTGGGAGTCAGTTTCCAACAGAGGGCTGTGTTACCAAAGCACATAGTCATTTTGCATGGTTGTAATACAGCACCATATTCATACAAGCAGCACCTGCCAGACAGAGTGCACTGTCTATTGGAATATAGCACCTGGCAAGCTGTGCATTGCCTCACACATGGCACTAAATGGATGTTTTAAAATACTGCAGCCCATAGGCCAGATTCACAAAAAGTCGCAAATGGCAAAGCAAATGTTTGTGTTGTGCTTTGTGATTGCCCAAGTGTTAAAAAATGCCATTCACAGATAGATAGTGGTGGTGCTATACAACTGTGAATAGGTAGAGGCAGTGGTAACACCATTACTGCTGCTCTAACCTCTCATATGGAGAGTGGCCCAGCAGACTCTCAATCCTTTCTCTCCCTGGCCAGCACCCAGCATCCCAGGCTCGTTCCTGAACAGGGTCACTGGCGTGGCAAGAGATATCCAGTGCCTCAGACCTGTTCACCACCCGGGCCAGCTACTAATGTCATTCTCTTGCAGAACTGTAATTTAATTACATCAACAATTATGAGCACATAAGCAATTGCAATGGACTAGATTGGTTGGGCAGTGAATATAATTAATCATGTTTTACTTTTTCTTTTTACATGTTCTGTCTGTTCCCTACCACCACAGTTTATAAAGCTGTGTGTTAATTTGAGCTGTATTATTCATAACCTTACAGTGGGAGGTCACGGACATCAGAGGGGACTGGTATGCTCATGTGTTTTAGAAAAAAATACTTCTCTCCTGATAGAATTATCATCCTGGAATTTAGGAAACCCCAGTTACACTTTACATAGAATTTGAATTTGAAGGCAGATAAGGACCACTTGGCCCATTTAGTCTGCCCATTTTCCTACCTAATGGATAAGCTGCAGATCCTAGTTAACCAACAGCCTACTTCCTCCTACCCCCTACTAGAATTGCTTTACGTCTATCCATTGCATTCTTGAATTCCCCCACTGTTTTTGACTCCACAACCTCCTCAGAAAGGCTGTTTCATGCATCTACAACCCTCTCCATGAAAAAAATACTTCTTCACGTTACCTCTGAGCCTGCCCCCCCCATCTTCAAATTGTGCCCTCTTGTTCTTGCACATCTCTTTTTCTGAAATATGCTACCCTCTTGGACTTTGTTGATTCCCTTGAGGTACTTGAAAGTTTCTATCATGTTTCCACTCTTGCTCCTTTCCTCGAGGCTATGCATATTAAGCTCTTTTAGTCTTTCTTCGTATGTCTTCTGGAGCAGACCCTGCACCATTTTGGTTGCCCTCCTCTGGAAAGCCTCCACTCTGTCTATGTCTTTGCGGAGATGAGGTCTCTAGAACTGCATGCAGTACTCCAGATGGGGTCTTACCAACTGTCTGTATAGAGGAATAACAACTTCCTGTTTTCTACTGGTGATGCCTCTCCCTATGCATCCCAGTATCCCTCCAATGCACCTTACTGCGTTCTCACAGTGCTTGCCCACCTTTAGGTCATCTGATATAACTTCCCCAGGTCCCTTTCCATTTTTGTTGTCAGTATCTCACCCCCCATTGTGTACTCTTCTACTGGGTTTTTGTTTCCCAGGTGCACTACTTTGTACTTCTTTGTGTTGAATCTAAGCTGCCATACATTTGACCATTCCTCCAAATGTATCGGTACAGTTATATCTGTACCGATACTAACCACCAAATGAGATATTTGCAGAAGCAGCACAAAAAACAACTACATCACACATTTTCATTCCATGCCATGCATGCACACTCACCCATGACAGAATTTCTATAATTCTTTAAAATATTTTCTAAATCCATTTCGGTGAACTTCATTAAGGGCCAAGGTCATTGTAGTAGCTATCATAAACTAATAAAAGTGCAAAAGTTCTCCTGCAAGAACTGCACTAACAGGGTCAATAGAACCCAATAAAAAAAGTTAGAGGTAATGTAACAGGGACATGGAGTCAAATTATTAATACATTATATTGGGTACTGCGGTTTTGTAAAAACAGATTAAAAAATAAGGTACTAACAAGTGGGAACAGTGACCCTACTAGTGCAGTTCTTAAAGGAAAACCTTTGCGCTCTGTATTCGTTAATGGTTGCCAGTGATGTCACCTTGCCTCTTAGTGTTCACTGAAATAGATTTAGAAAACAGTTGTTTAAACAATTATAGAACATTTTGTCATGGGAGTGTAAATGCATGGCATGGAATAGAAATGTGTGATATACTGTAGTTGTTTCTTGTGCTACTTTTGAAAATATCCCATTTTGTGATTAATACCAATATAGATATAAACTTTATTGTATAGTTGTGGTTGCTTAAATTGCAGAATAGTAATTCTATCAAGTGAGAATTTTTTTTTTCTAAAACACATGAGCGTATCAGTCCCCCTCTGACCTCCGTGACCTCCCAGTATGAGAAGACTGTGAGGCTGTGAATTAGGCAGCTGAAATTAACACTCATCACTACAAGCTGTAGTGGTAGAGATCTGAGAGAATGATTAATGGAAAAAGAAACAGTAAAACATGATTAGTTATATTCACTGCCCAACGTATCTAGTAAATTGCAGTTTCTTATGTGCTCTTAATTGTTGATGTAATTAAATTACAGTTCAATAAAGAAATAAGATTATTGACATGAGTAGGGAATCCAATCCCCTCAATAAATATATAGACTGAGGTTATGATGCAACATCAAAAAATACATACAGAAAAGGGAAAAAAAGGTTGGAATGTGTACATCTATCACATGACAACAATGTAATTTCTTTACAGTGCCGCTAGGAGAACAGGTAGACAGAATTGGAATGCAAAGGAATATGGACTATGTCAGTCCACGGTAGCAAGGCAAGGCTTAAACACAGTGGGGTGTGTGTTTGTGTGTGTGTGTGAAATGTATTTGTTTATTGAATTTTTGTTGACCCGGTAAGCCCATTGGGCCTAGAAGTCTCTTTTTCAGGGGTGACCGGGGGGAGGCGGGATACAGATGGTAAGCAACTGAAAATGAACCAGATTAAACTGTTGGTGGTATTTTTAGTGAATGGGAAGAATTTGGCCAGGACACCAGGGAAATTCTCCTACTCTGCTACTCTGCCTGCAGGGGTGCTGTCACTTCCTGCAGATGGGATGGAGGGACCCAGTTTGCTGCCGGACACAGGAGGTGGAGGATGTGATGATGTGACAGGAGGGATCTCCCTTCCTGTAGGTTTGGGGCAGGAGATGTCTACAGAAAGTAAATCAGGTGAAGGTGACAGTATGGCTGAGGTAAGTGGCAGCTCACGTAATGACAGTCGAACGGAATTGATTGCGGCTGGTTTTCAACACGAAGTAGAGTTTGTGCAAGCCCTCAGTATGGAACAACAAGTATGTCTATTAAAGGTACTATCTACCCCTGAGAGGGGACTAAGTGACCGTGATAATGTGCTACTTGATATAAATATTGGAAATGAAGAAATAGTCGTAGAAAGTTCTCCGATATCTGTTGTGACAGAGAACCGGCACTCTGGTGGAGACAGGCCAAAGCCTTCGTTAGAGTTTAACGATGCGGTCAAACATTTTGGCAGTCCTGTAGAAGATCAGGCTGTAAAGCAGCCTCCAGTACAAATATGCCCTGAGCCTGTGAGTATTGACATGACAACTCCTATGGGAGTCACTAACATACTAAAATGCCGGCAGAATAGGCCTAACGGGTTCGTGGTTCAAGCCTCGCTTGGTCAGCCCCCACCCTGGGTGCTGACCTTGTGCCCCTTGCCTCTCTGGCTTCTCCTTCCCAGTTCCAGATATTCTTGCTGCATTGGATTTTGCCTCCAGAACACTTCCTGTGACCTGTCCCACCCCTCTTAAACCCTCCACTGTCTCTGCCTCCACCAGCCCCTAGGCAGCGATTCCATGGCTCCACCACCCTCCTCAGTGAAGTAGCACCTCCTCCTTTCTCCCTGAATCTTCCCTCCAGCTTCCACCCATGCCCTCTAGTGGCCCCTCCTCCTTCCTTCAAGCACCTGACTGTTCCTCCCTTTATTTACCCTCTTCATGTACCTGAAGACCTCTATCATGTCCCCCAGTCCCTCTCTCTTCCAATGTGTACATATTTAGCTCTTCGAGCCTCTCCTCATCGGTCCTGTCCCCCAAGCCCCAAATCATTTTGGTTGCCCTCCTCTGGACCCTCTACAGGAGGTTAATGTCCTCTTTAGTGTGACCTCCAAAATGCACGCAGTACTCAAGGTGCGGCCTCACCAAGCAGTTATACAGAGGGAGTATCACTTCCCTCCTTCTGGAGGTGATCCCCCTAGCGATGCATCCCAGCATCCTGTTGGCCTTGGCTGCTGCCCTCCTACAAGTCTCAGAGTTGTTCATCTTGACATCCACCACCACCCCCAGGTCCCTCTCAGCCATCAAGACTTGCAGCATCCCCCCAGGGTGTGCACTTGGCCCGGGTTTCTGGCCCCCAGGTGGAGTACCTTGCATTTCCCTGCATTGAACCTCAGCTTCCACTTTCTAGACCATCTTTCCAGAGCCTCCAGGTCCCCCTGTAGGGCCACCCTCCCCACCTCCCCATCCACCACCGCCCCCAGTTTCGAAGGTCATCCGCAGGAGACTCATCATCTCACTCCTGATTCCTGTCCCATGTTAGAGACGAGGTGTTGAACAGAAGGGCCCAAGGACTGATCCCTGTGGGACCCCACTAATGACCCTCCTTGGGGATGAGACTATCTCGCCAACTAAGACCCTCTGGTCCTGTCCTGGAGCCAATTGCCTATCCATCTGATCATCTGGTTCCCCACCCCATTTCTCCCAGCTTATCCAACAGGCCCATGTGAGGAACAGAGTCAAATGCCTTGCTGAAGTCTAGAAAGAGGACGCCCACTGGTCTACCCAGGTCCAAGGCACTCGCACCCAGTCATAGAACTCCACCAGGTTTGTCTGACACAATTTCCCAGGATGAATCCATGCTGTCTATCGTCCAGGCACCCTGACTTATCCAGGTCCCTCTAGCCCTCCTTGACAATGCCTCCATCACCTTGCCCACCACCGATGTCAGGCTGACAGGCCTGTAGTTCCCTGCCACCTCCTTGATCTCCCTTGTGGATAGGCACTATATGCACCACCTTTCAGTCCTGGGGCACCCACCCTGTCCTCAGAGAGATGGTGAAAGTCCGCCAGGGGTTTTGCCAGGACATCCGCAAGTTCCTTCAGCACTCTGGGATGTAATTTATCCGGCCCCAGTGCTTTCTCTGTCTTAAGGGACCTGAGGGCTTCCCTCACTCTCTCTGCTGTGATTTCCACTTCTGGTACCTTTTCTCCCTGCTTAGCCCTTCCCCCTCCTGCCAGTGATGCCTCCCTCTCTCCCAGACCCGCCGATCGTGCGGGTCCCCCCCTCCTCAGTATCTCTTGTCTCCCTCCCATGTATGATGCAGTACCCATTTTCCTTGGTGAAAACTGAGGTGAAGTACTCATTTAGTACCTCAGCCTGCTCCCCGGGTCTTGTGCCCATCTCTCCTGATTTAATCTTGCTAATCTGCCCTTCACCCTTCGTTTTCCACAATGTATCTAAAGAACCCTTGTCTCTCTCCCACTTTCCCGGCAAGTTCTGATCCTTCCTTTCCTTAGCCGCCTCACCACCCTAGTGGCCCTTCTAGCCATCAGCTCATACTCCCTCAATCCTTTCACCCTTGAGCACTTTAATTGCTTATAGGCTGCCTCTTTCCCGCACCACCTCCTGGACCTCCTGGCCCACCAGCAGGTTTTGGGCCCTACCACATTTTCGCCTTACTTGCACAGGTGCTGGTAGCATCCTGCATCCCTCTCCTGATGATTTCCCACCTACTATGAGTCCATGTCTGACCCAATCCCATCCAAATGCTCCTTAAGGATCCTTCCCATTTCCTTAAAATCCACCGCCCGAAGTCTGTTACTTCCATCTTTGTGCAGCCTTCTACCCCTCCTAGGTCCAGGCAGAATCAGACCGTGGCATGGTCACTCCCCACCAATGGGTCCCTTACCTCCAGGCCCCCAATCTGGTCACTGTCTGACAGGACCACATCCAGTACCCGTGCCTCCCTGGTCAGTTCTCTCACCTGCTGAGTTAGGAACGTGTCTTGAAAGACATCCAACAACCTCTGTTCCCTGGTCACAGAGGATGTCATAGTCTCCCAGTCTGTTCCTGGCATGTTTAAGTCCTCCAACACCACCACCGTTCCTCTGCCCAGTCTGCAGTGCCTCCCAACATCTGCCACCAGACTGTCCTCCAGCTCCTCCGCCCAGGGCAGGGGTCTATACACCACCCTTATTTTTACTCTCTTGCCCCCTTGTTATCAGCAGACCCAACCGCCTCCACGGTTCCCTCCGCCTCCTCTACTCCCCCTATGCCAATGCAGTTTTTGACTATCATTGCTACCCTCCTCCCTTCCCTCCCCTGTCCTTCCTGAACATAGTGTAACCCTCCAGGTTCAGGTCCCAGTCGTGTCCTGCAGTGGCCCAAGTCTCAGTGACCACTGCCACATCCACCCTCCCTCAGTTAGATCACCTGGAGCTCAGGCATTTTATTGCCCAAGCTCTTGGCATTTAGCAGGACTACCTTCCACCCTTTCCCTATAGTTCCATTTCCCCTGCTCATGTTCCCATGGGGATTCTGTTTTCCCCTGGTTTTCACTTTGCCAGTCGGCCTTTTCCTGCAATCCTCCAGCTCCCCAGAGGGGTGGAGACAGAGTCCCTCCTTTATCGGCACCCCCTTGACAGCCTTTTCTCTCATCCCTCCCCCCTTCACAAGTTTAAACCCCACTTTTCACCAATGAACCCCTCTATTTTCAACTTAAGGATTCCCCTCCCCTCCAAATTGAGATGGAGTCTATCTCTAGCATACAGCTCCTTATCCTCCCAGGTCTCCCCCCAATCCGCCATCAACCCATACCCTCTGGCCTCACACCACTCCCTGAGCCACTGGTTTCTCTCCCTAATCTTCTTTTGTGTTCCCCACTAGCCCTTGTCACCGGCAGGATTTCTGAGAAGGAAACTGTGCATTCTATGTCATGACAGACCCTGGCAAGCTCCCTGAATCTTGCCTGTATCTCTAGCTCGCTATTTCCCTCAATGTCATTTGTACCCAGGTGGACCAGTATGTCCGGGGAACCCCCACAATCCTTTGCCAGCTGATATACCTCGTGCTTAGCCCTGTGCACTGTTAGTCCAGGGAAGCATCTTGTTCTAACTGGCCAGGCTTCTCCCTCCTTATCCCATTTGATACCCCTGATCATAGAATCCCCCAACAGGAGCACTCTGACTGCTCGCTCCTTTTCCTCCATTCCCCCCTTCCATGTCCCTCATCCTTTCTACCGGCCCCTCCATCCAGCTGCCTCCTTGTTCCTCCCCCTATCTGGGTGCCACATGCCACCCCCTCCTTATTTACCATGGCCACCCCCTCCCCTCCAATCCTATGCCCTCCTCCTCCTGAGTATCCTTCTGTACCTTGCTAATTCCCCCTCACTGCTCTCATGACTGGTCCTTCTCCATCTGCTAAACTAGCTTGGTTCATCCTCCTTCCTTCCTGTCTCCATTTAGTTCCTCCTGCTTGTCGTGCCCCCTGGCCTAAACCTCAGCTCCCTTTACTGAATCCTCCTTGTACTTCTGGTCCTTCTCCCTTACCTTTCTCCCAACTGGTCCTTCTCCTTGTGCTTTCCTCCTCTTCCCCTGCCCCTCCTGCTCTGATTCACTGCTCCCCCATTTCCCTGCATTCCAGGTCCCCCTGTTCTTCCTGCTATCTGGCCCTGCCTCCTGCCCCCACTCCCTTCCATCTCTAACCACCCTGTCGTGCTACATCACCCCCTCCTCGAGCAGAAGAGATTTGAAGCAGTTACTGAGTGTAAGGTCTGATCCACCTCCCGCCTTGCTTCCTTCTGTCCAGCCCTGGCCATCTGCCTACTTCCTGAGAATGTTGTCCTCTGTCCTCCTTTGTGAGGGTCCCCAGTTACCTGCCTGCTTCCTTGGTAGTGTCCTTGACCCTCTGCCAGGGTCCCTATGTGACCTCTGAGTATTCTCCTGCACTCCTTTCCCTATGCCCTGCCCCAGTGCTTGGTGCAACTCCGTGGGAGATCCCCAGCCCCTCCCCAACCATACCGCCTCTTCCCCCAGCTGTCTCCTAATCCCCGCAGACCTCCTCCCTGTTGTGCCAGCTGGTAGCACAATGGGCAACCACCGAACTTCCAAGCCCAGTCCAGTATCATGGCTGCTCCACACCCTGTGCACCCCACCACCCTCCCAAAGATGCCGGCCCTAATGATGTGTGGTTCCATCCCCTTCCAAATAGGTTTTCTTGGGTGAGCCACCAGGTTCCTCCCAGTCCAAGATACACCCTACTGCCTAATCAGGTCACCCACTAATCTTAGAGACAGTCCCTCTGTACACCAGTAACCCTGTTACTAGGTGCAGCACAACACATTAAACTTATAAGGGAAATTAACAACTCCCTAAGCTCCTCTCTCCCAGCCTTTAAATCCAACCCCAGTGGCTAGAACTACATGAGCTGCACCTGCAGCCTTTTCCTCCAATTGCAGGGCAGGTGTTCCCTATAAATTAGCAGAATTCTGGGAGGGAGGGTGGGAGGCGGGTCTTGGGCAGACACCTGACTCAGAGAGAGTGTATCAGCCCTGTGTCTCCTCCAAGCCCAGCAGCCAAACAACCAGGCCCAAGCAAATCCCACCAAATAGGTTTTAAATCAGAAGAAACAGGCTCCCACCAGCAGCCTGTTACACAGTGAAACATCCACAAAATGAGCCCACTTACAGCCACCAAACCAGTTTTCAAACTTCCAGTAGCCCCCAAAACAATACCCTGCTAGCCCCTTAGAAGTAAGAAAGAAAAGAACTAACCTTCTACCAAGTAAAATCCACAAGAACCCTGTGAAAACAACAAGCAGCAGCTACTGTTCTGGAGCCCAACTGATCCTGTCCCCTTCCAGTTCTTTCTGAGAAGACAAAGCAGCTAACACCTCAAACCTGATTCAGCTCTGCCTCCAGTCAATTGGCTGAGTGAGACCTGGCCAGACCATTAACACCCTTCCCCCACTATGCACTAACCTTTGCAGCTAGTGGAGTCAGCAAAAAGGAATCAAAATTCAACTCAAAGCCCCCAAAATATGTTTGCTGCCAAAGGAAACAGGTCTCCAATTTAATCAGCTTTGCTAACAACACATCAAAATAGGCTTGAAATTAACAGTTATAGGTCTCCAATTCAAATAACCATCTCCAAGCAAATCCCACCAAATAGGTTTTAAATCAGAAGAAATAGGCCTCCACCAGCGCAGCCTGTTACACAGTGAAACACCCACAAAATGAGCCCACTTACAGCCACCAAACCAGTTTTCAAACTTCCAGCAGACCCCAAAACAATACCCTGCTAGCCCCTTAGAAGTAAGAAAGAAAATAACTAACCTTCTACCAAGTAAAATCCACAAGAACCCTGTGAAAACAACAAGCAGCAGCTACTGTTCTGGAACACAACTGATCCTGTCCCCTTCCAGTTCTTTCAGAAAATGTTTCTGAACTAATTCTTAAATGTGACTCTAAAGTATGTATAGATAATACAGATGATATCTAGTTCAGGGATATCTGAACAATCAGATGGGACCTGTATAGCAACAAATATTGAAATTGAACACAATGAACAATGGTCAGTGAAAGGGACTGGATGGTGACCTAAAGAAGAGGGGGGGGTTGGATTCCTGAGGTAAAGGGAATTCCTGCCTCTTTTGGTTGGAACCGAGTCAAGGGCTGGGAATCTAGATGAACATTCAAAAGATGTAATTGCTTCTTCAGCATCTCCCGCTACTGTAGAAAACAACAATCCCAGGTCCCCTATACCTCACTCAGTAATCCAACTGGGCTCTGATTTACAAGGAAAAAAACTAATAAAGAGGTCCCAGAGAAATGGAGTGATTGTGTGGTTCCCCAAGATAATGAAAAATCAGAAAACACACATAGTATGGACTCCTCTACTATGTGGAAACATTTCTTAGAAATGAAGGAACCTTTTCGGGGGTCAACCTGGCCCAACGAAAAAATGCAGTTAGACTACTATATCAGAGAGGCCAGGAACACCCCCTGACAGAATATATCTGGGAAAAACCTTATTAAAAGACTCATTGAGATTTTTCTCAGACAAGATCTATGCATTAATACATGCATCTGGAGGCTCAAATTTCGACATATGTTTTAAATCTCCTGTAGGACTGGACCGTTTTTGGACAGCATATGAAAAAAAACAACATTCAGCCTTGTGGATTCCTTTTAGAACCATCTCTATTACAAAGCCTCAGATAAAGCAAATCACTATACTATTTCATAATGAAGGTGTTGCAAAGTCTGACATTAAATATTGATTACAAAATAAATGTGTTATTCTGGGTGACCCTTCCCCTAGTCTAGATGAAGAACATCTATGGACAGGAGGTTGGAAGTTTAAAGTACGCCTCCATGTGGGGGCTCATGGTACTCAACATCTACCAAGTGCCTTTTGTTAGGGGCTGAAAGGGGACATTGTTTTTATCAAGAACAACCGAAAACCTGATTTAGTTGTAGATCTCAAATACATTTGAATAATGCATGTGATAGAATAAAATACTCTTTATGCTGTGAATTAGGACATACTGCTACAAACTGTACAAATGATCCCCGATGTAATTTATGTGGTAAACAAGGACATGTATACAGAATGTGTGAGTGGGCAGCCCATAACAGGATAGATAAGCCCAAATCAAGAAATAATGATTGAAAAAGCTCAAAAAATAAGCATTGAGACTCAACAACAAATTAGAGCAAAAAATGCAACAAATATGATATTGGGTCCTTGTATTGCCCAGGATCATGTACTTCTGGAAGTATCTGAAACAGATATACAGGAAAAAATACCCCCCCCAGCTCCCCCACTTGTGATAATAACAGGCTTAAATACAGACGATTTGGATGAGGAGTTAAACCCACATAGGCTGACACAGGAAATGGATACCCAGAATGAGGTGAATTGTTCATTAGGGACTGGGGTGATAAAGAGGAACCCCATGTCCAAGTTATGCCACCACCGGAATCAACTGTTACTATATCAAAAAAAAAGGACAATGAAATCTGATAACTCCAAAGCAAAACTCCCAAAATGGGGGAAAGATGTGATTACAGTTCCGACAACAAATGCATTTGATGTCTTGCAAGAATCAGATCAAGAGATAGGAGATGATTCACAATCCTCTTCAACCAGGTCCTCTATAAGGGAAAGAGATCCTCAGATTCAGAGGACGAACATACAGCAGCTGCAGTGATGGCTGCAAAAACCAAAAAAAGGCTCAACATTCCGAAGCTATGCCAAGATGAAGTACATGTATTAGTAAACATTCTGACATTTAAAAAAAAAAAAATGTGTGTCAAGGCATGTATGACTTTAACTCTATAAAGTGACAGCACAACAACAACTTGTGATTGCTACTTTAAATGTGAATAGCAGTAGAAATGGGAAGTGCCGGCTTCTCACTTTTACTGGTTTGAGAGACAATAAGATTGACATTTCTTGTTTGCAAGATTGGAGGTTCCATACAATGACTGATATGGAGCAGGCCCGAAAATTGTGGTGTTGGGGCCCTGCTTATTTTTCTTCAACTTTAGAAAGATGTGGTGGGGTGGGCATCTTATTTTTGGGGTGGGATTATTGTATAACAAAAGTTTTAGATATCTGTCTATCTGGGCAGGTGACTTTAATTGTGTATTGGTAGCAAAGGATAAGACAAAAAAAACTCTAAAACTTATTGCAATTCAGGGTCCTTGGAGACGATGATAAATCAAGTAGGTCTAGTGGATGCTTACAGACATGTGCATGCAGTAGGAGGTTATACTTACTATAGAGCTAAATTAGCTACTCGAATAGATTATGTATTTATTTCACCTACTCTTAGAGTTCAACAAGCTTTCACTATCCCAATGGAAGTGTCAGATCACTTAATGATAACAATTAAATTGTCCATGGACCATGGTATAAGCCGAGGGACAGGATTATGGAAATTGAATAATATGATGCTTAGTGATCAACAATGTGTAGATAAAGTGGTGAACTTCTTGAAAGCTAGAAAATCTGTTTTATGTAAAGCAGACAATGTCAGTAGATGGTGGATCCAGTCCAAAGTGGAACTCAAGACGATGCTCCAGTCTTATTCATTTATAGAACAAACAGATAACTACATAAAATATTTGGATCTTAAGCATCAATATATGACAGTTGTTTCATGTTTAAATGAGGGACTCTGTGATTGTGCAGAAAGATTAAGTATCTAAAACAATAAATGATGACTACAATATAATAGGGCGTCTTCTTTATTATATGAACATAGAATCAGTACCCCAGGAAAAGTGTCAGTGTCAGTGACTCAGTAGGTAGCACACTCACCTCTGAGGCCGGAAGATCAGAGGGCTGTGGGTTCAGTTCCCACATCTGGCACTTGGGTTAATATCCCAGTACTGACACTGTAGTGCAGCATGAGAGGGGTGCTGCACTTCTGCAGTGCAGTCTTTCAGATGAGATGCTAAACTGAGGTCCCATCTGTCTGGATTGGTGGTAGTTCAGGTGGGTGTTAAAGATCCCATGGCACTTATTGAAAAGAGTTGGGGAATTTCCCCGGTGTCCTGGCCAAATTTCCCTCATTCACTAAAAATACCACCAACAGCTTAATCTGATTCAAGGTCAGTTGGCATTCATCTGTATCCCCCTCCTCCGGGTCGTGCCTGAAAATAGGCAGGATTTGTCTAGTGCACTTACCCGGTCAACAAAAACTAAATAAAAAATTAAAAAAGGAATGATGGGCGACATTTTTGCCAGTTGTCGTACAAGAATCCAACAGAGATCAATGGATTCCTTCAGTACAGATCAGGATCAAACTGTTTCATCTGTAACAGATATTTTGGAAGAAGTAGCAGAATATATGAACAAAATGTATTCTGCTTCCCTTGTTACAAATGATATGATTTCGGAGGTATTAAAACCCTACCAGATCCCTTGGATACTGAAAGAGAATCTGGATCAAATGATTGAACAGATTTTGACACAGGAAATTATAGAGGCAGTTTACTCTCTAAACTCCAACACGACCCCAGGTCCTGATGGACTGACTTCAGAATTTTATAAAAGTTTTTTGGATACATTAGTGGATATGATACAGTTACTATTTAACCATATATTGACTGATCAGGATATAGACCCACAGTTTGGGTTAACAATTCAATTGTTTATTTATAAGAAGGGAGTTAGGAAAATACTTCAAAATTGGAGACCATTGAGTCTGATGAACACAGATGCTAAAATACCGATGAAAGTCCTGGCAAAATGATTAGATATAATAGCTCCTCTAGTTATTGATACTAGTCAGGTAAGTACCATAAAATGGCAGAATATAACAGATAATTTTGTCTTTGCTTTGTGAGGTGGTGTCCCTTGGACATCAGGGTAAGGTACATGGTTTCCTGGTCAGTTTGGACCAGGAAAAAGCATATGACAAAATTTCTCATTTATATTTACGACTTGTATTGGATGCATATGGTATCCCTCAATTATTTATTGTGTGGATCCAGAAATGATATAGATTGCTTCTATGTTTCCCATAATTAATGGACATAGTGGACGGGTGATTAAAATTTCATGTGGAGTTAGACAGGGATGCCCAATGAATCCCTTATTATATGTGTTTTGCCTAGACCCATTATTAAAGCATATTCAACAAAATGCGGCAATTTCTGGGATAGATATCATGGGTGTGCCTCACTTAACTAAAACTCTGGCGTATGCAGATGACGTATGCCTCTTGGTGGGTAATATAAGTTCAGTGGAAGAAGCCTTAGATACAGTACAACATTATTCAAAATTTACTGGTTCCTCATTAAATACAAAGAAATGTGGGGGATACAAGCTAAGTGCATCAACAGACCATTGTGATGAAATATGGGGAATCACTATGAATAATAAGACGAGAAATATTTTGGGAATATCATTTGGAGAATTGGATATGGCAAAGGCAATCTGGAATGCTAGACTGGAACAATGTGATCAGAAGGTACAACTTTGGAAAAAATGGCAACAAAGTAAGAAAAAGAAGGTATCACAAGTGCTCACCTTTTTTGTACCACAATTGTCATATCTAAGAGCTGTTTTTCCTCCCCTGAGCTCTTGTGATGTCTCATTGTTAAGCATGATGTTTCAGTTAATCTGGGAAAGTAAATTAAATCCAATAAAAAGAGAAGTATTATACAGAGATATTCAATTTGGCAGTTTAAAATTAATAAATCCTATTAGTTACTGTCATAGCATTTTCCTTTTTAATACATTTTCTGCTTTTATAAAGCTTGGACAGGCGGATTGGAAGAGAGTGACAGGGTTATGGATCATCCTTTTATTGGAGAAATGGGGACAGGGATCCTTCATAGGTAAAATAATGAATGTTGGGCCTAATTTCCTGATGTCATCTTTAGAAAACATAAGAAAATGGGCACTAACTATAACACAAGTTCAGTTGTGGACAGGAAAATTCTGTATAGAACTATACAAATGACAAGTTTTCAGATTCCTATAGTGCATAAAGATATTAGTCCAGTTTCTTATATAGATATAGAGGCCTGTTTAGTGAATATTAGAACCCCTCCCAGGATGTGGAATGTGTTATTGTTGTTGTGCACTCCTGGCAGGTTGGAGGTGAAGGGTAATTCAAAACATAAAAGAATGGAAGAGAGAATGCGTCCCAGGGAAACGTGTCAGTTACAAGTAGAGACACAGGGGCATTTTCTTATTCAGTGTCCTTATGCGCAGGATGTATGGAAAATCATGGAAGCCAGAGGGCAAGACCCAAGCTGGCAGACAGTAACTTATGAAAATGTGATTGTTGGGAAAATGATTGTATCCAATAATATGGAGCCAAGTACATTACGTCTTATTTTTATATGTATAACGTTTTTTATGTGGCAGGTACGATGCAAGTTTGTCCTTCAACATAAGAGAATTTCTCCATATATACAGACTGAACTTATTGAAACTAAGATTAAATCACAAACTAATTTTGACAAAGGCTGAATGTCTTGGAAACAATGGAAGAAAAGATGGAAGAATAGCATATTACCATGTTTAGGGTGAAGGTCAGGCGTTTTAATTTTTTCCAATAGAATGTGTTTTTCACTAGGGTTTACTAGTATGTGTATCTCAGTCCTTTTGTTGTATAATCATGTCTTATAAAATTTTATTTTCTTATATGTTAAATTAAGTACAATGGATATAACAGTATGATAATTTCTTTTACAGTTTAAGGCAACAGCTCTAATGATTATTTTGCTGTGTGTATTGTACCGGTATTGTTTATTCTTTCTTGCAATAAAATTCCCTTTCTCTGCTGTAGGGAGAACCCTTGGCCATCCTCTTGGCAAGATGGCCACTGTCCAGGCTGGTTTAGGTGGAGGTGGAGATGACGTTGGTGCTGTACTTACTATTACTGACCCTGACTGTGCTTCTGTTCCTGTTATTCTACTGGGTGTTTTGGATTCTGCTATTTTACAACAGACTACTGATGGCTTGGAGCATTTAGTTTCTGAACAAACTTTGCCTGGGACTGCTCAAACGTGTCCCTCTACTACTGACCTTTCTGATGACCAGCTTAAGCAGGTATTCCTTCGGCATCATACTTTTTTGCTCAGTCTTGTTCAGGAGGATGTGGATATCTAGGCTTCTATCCTGACGACCAACTTTTCTGCAATGCAGTCCCCGGTTGCTGACTTTTCTTCTCCAACGCGACAGCCTTTGGACTCTGGTTCTAGACTGCTGATGGAACCCGACCGTTCGTGGTCTTCTGATGCTGCTTTGAAAGCAGCTTGTTGGCAGCCACTTCAAGAAGGCGTGGGATGGACATCTCTGGGACCTGTTGCTGTTTCGTAAATTATTTCTTCAGCCAAGAACCCTGCTCTTTTGGATTTTTCTCCTGAACCTTATTCTATTCCATCTCAGGACCCTTTGAGTTCCTCTTCTCAATGACCAGTCAGCGATTCTCTTACTGACCTGCATCATGGCGGTCAGGATCTTCACACGGGCCCCAACAAGTTCACCTCTACTACTGTTATGGACACAGTCATTCCTGAACCAGGTAGACACCCTGACAACTTCAAGACAAGCGATTTGTTTAAGGCGGTGCGGGAACGGGCTCAGAGACGCAATGCTATTCACCTCAAATATGTGGGTGATGTGGCTTTGGCTCCTTCCCACCAAACTGTTTTGCACAATATGCTTAAGGACTCTCTTGTGATTTGCCCTATTGAACTGTTTGCCTTTATTCATATTAAAGGGGAGCTGGTATGTGACATCAGCTTTAAGAATGTGTGTACTCTTGAATGTTTTTGGGTCCAGTGTGAAACTGAAAACTTCTCCTCTGTGGTCTCCCTTTTTATTGATACCTCTCACCAAACCTTTGGTTAAGGTTATTACCCTTCTTTTCCGTAGTGAGGGTGTTAATATTAATGATGTTCAATACTGGCTTAAACAACGGTGTGAGATCTTGGATGTTCCACGCCCTGTGCTTGATGAGGACTTGGTTTGGAAGGGGGGGGGGTTGGAGGGTTAAGGTTCAACTCAGATAAATTGATGATGGGGTTTCTCATGTCCCTGGCAGTTTTCATATTAGTAGGGACATGGGTTTATGCTTCTAACCTGGACAACCTAGAACTTGTCACAAGTGTGGCTCTCATATTCATTTAAGTTATTCCTGTGACCAGCCAAGATGCACTTTGTGCCTGGCTTATGGACATGTTAGTTTAGGCTGCCCCACTCCTCAGGTCTGTAACTTGTGTGACGAGCAAGGGCATAATTACCCCCAGTGTCCCTGGGCTGAGCATACTAGGCTGGATGAGTCCCTCAAGACAACACTGCTCTTGTTCTGGAAACTCAATCTCGAGCCCTTGCTAGTATTCAAGAACTCTCCCTCTCTCCACCTCCTCCTGTAATTGTGGATTTGCCTATTTCTTCTTTTTCAATTTAAACTTTATTAATACATTTCCCAATATAACGGGCAGTTACAGCGAGGCAAAATATGACACAAACCACTTGTGAAAATGAAACTGCCCAACCCACCCCACCCACCCATCCCCCTTACAGCAGCAACTCTCTGTATAACCCCTAAGTGCAATGCTCATTCCCAAAGGACCTGTGAGAAAATTTAAGATATGACGTAGTCACAAATGAGACAATGAAATTAGGGAGTGGAGGGGATCCCATATTTTGTTATAAACTGCAAGTCTGTTATAAAGACTTGCAATCGCCTTTTCTGTTCAAAGATTAGCCAGAATTTCGTGCAACCACTCTTGGAAAGATGGGGTGGATTTGTCTTTCCAATGACGTAAGATAAGTTTCTTAACAGATAGGGCAATCATGGAAATATGAAATTTCCTAACTTTGACCCTGATAGAGGACATATCCCCTAACAGACATATATCAGGAATGAAATACTCCTGAAGGCCCATTAGGGGATCCAGAGACATCTTGATTGAGTTCCATAAAAGGGAAACTTTGGGACAGGACCAGAACATATGAAGAAGTGTTCCTTCTTCCGCATACACTTAGTGCAAGTACTAGAATTCGAAAAACCCCATTTCTTTAATTTAACAGGAGTACAATACATATTATGTAATATATGATATTGCACGAGGCGCAGTCTGTCTTGAGAAACATATTTATGGCAAGATCTCCATAGAGATTGCCAATCCAACTGGTACTGAGGAAGAAGCGAGTTCCAGAATCTAGTAGGTCCAAAAGAGTCCCCATATCTTTTATGAAACAACACTCTGTATAATTTAGATACAGTACCTGGAGAACCAGTAAGTGAGGAGATCTCAGGTATCAGGGCTGAAACCATCTGGAAAGAAGAATTATTTCCCAAGGCTATTGTAAGCAGGTGTCTTAACTGCATAACTTTGAAGTGAGAGGAGACTGGGATGAGAAATTTTTTAGCAATATCACCCGGGGATAACCAGTGCCCCTAATCATCCACCAAAGAGTACAGTTTTCCATTTCCCAATTGGGGCAACCATTTACTGGAAATCTGCTTCTTGTTAATAGTGAAGGATGGGGAGTTCCAAATGGACTGAGCTAAGTCAGTCTGGGGGGAATAATGCAGAAATGAGCATAACTGTGCGTATACTCTTAATGAGGTACCTACTGTGGGACAATCAACTATACATACCTGTGATATTTTAAGGTAAAATAGAGTTAGGGGGTCCAGGTTCTTAGCTTTAATTGCGTCTAATTTGACCCTAAGCCATACCGGTTGTTCCTTTTCAGGGCCCGGGGATACCCATCTTAAACATTTTACTAAGTGACTGGCCCAATAATATATAGCCATGTGAGGAATCCGCAGCACCTCCTCAAATTTTGGAGCAGCTAGTTTGTAATAGGCCAAACGGGGATATTTATCAGCCCAGATAAATCTAGTGAATATACCATGTAATTTTTTAAACCAGCGATGAGGGATAAAAGTATTGAGAAGAGATAAGGGGTAAAAAAAATTCTAGGGAAAACATTCATCTTGATTATATTAATCCTGCCCCACAATGATATGGGAAGTTTAGACCATCTGTCAAGGTCATGAATAATAAGCTGTGAGAGGGAGTCGAGGTTATCCTTAAACCATTTTAAGGGGTTACTGGATAGCTTAATGCCCAAATACTTAAATGATCTGGGAGTCCAGCATAAACCTAAGGGACTGATATCATTCTTAAATGTGGTTTAATGGAAAAAATAAGGATTTACTGGCATTCAGCTTGTAATTAGATAGCTCACTAAATTGAGCTATTTCATTAAGTAGGGCTGGTACAGATGATACCGGGTGGGATAGATAGATGCATCAATAAGTCATCTGCATATGTGGTGACTTTAATTTCATGGCACCCAACCCAAATGCCTTGTATAGAGATACTTTTGCCTATTTCTTCCAGCATGATCCCTATAGTTCCTGCCCCCTTGCTGCAGAACCGCTTGTACCTTCTAGTTGTTTGGCTCCCTCTGGGACCCCTGGAGTTCCCCCCATTCTAGACCCTCCTACATGGCCCATGTCCCCCCCAGAGCAGATAACCCCTTTCTTCCTGGTCCAGCTCCTAAGAGAGGTAAAGGGAAACTGAAGGCTGATACCCGTATTCCTACTACACCGATTTTGACTAGAAATAGATTTCAGGCTTTAGCAAAGCGCAGACAGTGGGTTGATATGGAAGGCGAGGATGCAGATTTTGATTCCTCTGCTGCCTCCTCTTCTAGGATGGATTTTTCTTCTGAATCTAGTAAGGAGGACTCCTGTTTAGGGCCTTCTCAGGTTTCCCAGCTCTCTGATGGTTGAGTTTTTTTTTCTCCTTTTTGTTTTTTCTTTTACTTTTCCTTGCTCTGTTCCAGCTTTTACAGCTTCAATGCTGCACGTTAAATGTTTGCAGCATTAAGTCATTTAGGAAGCAATTGTCTACTTTTTGTTTCTTGTGACAATTGAGACAGAATTTTTATTTTCTCCAGGGCACTAGGGTTAAAACCACGCATGAGCTTGCTCAGGGTAAATCTAAATGGTTGATGGGTCCCCTCTGATTGGTCACATGTGAGGATACCTGTGATGATGTAGGGATTTTGTTTTCTGGTTTTTCTTTTAGAATCACTTGAGTCCTCGATATCTCTCCTGGTAGGGCTTTATTGATTGATTGTTCTTTTGGATTTTGTAAACTTCACTTGGTTAATGTCCATGCCCCACAGATCATAGCGGGTAGATAGTCCCTTTTTGCTCTGATTCAACCCTATCTCTTTACTTCACAGTATGTTTATTTTGGGGGTGATTTTAATTGTGGGCTTACTGCTTTTGATCAGGGGAGTGGTGCTCACAAAACATTTGGGGATCCTGTGGCTTTGCTTCGTCTTCTCCAGACTGAAAGTTTAATGGATAGATATTGTTCTGTACATCCCCGGGGTGCTAAAACCTGTTATCGGGGTATTTTTGCTGCTTGTATCGATTATGTTTTCGTGTCTCGTAATGTTTGTGTTTCTCATGCTATAGTCCTTCTCTGTGAGACTTCAAACCATTTTGCTGTCTCTTTGTTCTCCTACTGGTGGTCCATATCCTTCTCAGCCTGTACTGCGCTGGAAGTTTAATGGTTCCTTACTTGTGGATGCTATGTTCACTGACAAATGGCTGCAATTTTTAAGAGCTAAGGTTTCTATTGTTGGTGCCTACCAATCTTCCCTTTCTTGGTGGGAGGCTACTAAATCTGACTTTCGCTGTTTTTTGATGAAGCTTGCTCGAACTAGGTCGCTTTCTGCTTATCTTAAATACACCTCCTTACGACAGCAGCTTTTCCATTTTATTTAATTGGCTTTTGAATCTAAGACTGATTATAGTTGGCAGATTCGGGATTTGAAATCAGAAATGGCTACTTTTCAGTATAATAGAGCCCTTTCTCTGAAATGGGAGGCGCAGAGTGGGACACAGTTGATCAAGTCTCTGCTTCTTTTATTGATTCTCTACATGATCCCGTCTCTTCTGTCACATACTCTACCCTCCCTCAGATACAATGTATAGTGCAATCTCAGTTAGAAGGTTTTTTTTCCTTTGTAGACTCTAATTTGGATGCTACCCCTTACCTTATGGATTTGGAGATTCTGGTTGTCTCTGATGCTCTTCTATGGGCTTTGGTCTCCCCTATTACAGTGGATGAAACTTCTCAGGCGATCTGTAAACAAAAATGTAACACCTCTCTTGGTGCGGACGGGCTTTCCGCTAAACTTTATCAATGGTTTTTGTCTCTCTTTAGCCCAATTCTGGCTTTGGTTTTTAATTCTATTATTGATACGCTCTCTGTTCCTAGGCACTTTTCAGATGCTGTTATGATTTTGCTTTTTAAATGCGGTGACAGGGCTGACATCAAGAATTGGAGACCAATTAGTCTCCTTAATGTTGATTATAACATTTTGACTTCTATCCTTTTAGAGCGGCTTTTGCCTATTATGGCTCAAGTTATTAGCCCTGCACAGTCATGTGTTCTTCCTGTTAGTTCCTGCTCTCCAGATAACCCTGCGCTTTTCTCTCTTTGGATCATGAGAATGCGTTTGACAGGGTTTCGCATAGTTTTTTGTTTCAGGTTTTACGGGCTTATCGTATTCCTCGTATTTTTATTTCTTGGATAGAACTGTTGTATAATATGGCTTGGATTACTCCTCATGTTAATAATTCTCCTGGGATGTCACTTTTGGGTAGGAAAGGTGTTAGGCAAGGTTGTCACCTCAGTCCCTTGTTTTATTCTTTTCAAATTGACCCTGTTTTACGGAAAGTCACTGCTTTTTCGGATATCCCTAGGTTATGGTTAAATGTTTTTTTAGTACCTCCCATTTCTGCTTATGCAGACGATTTATGTATCATTTCTACTCCTGCTTTGGATTCTCATACTATCATTACTTCTCTTACGGACTTTGAGTTCTTTTCTGGGTCGAAATTGAACTAGTACAGCGAAGATGTTTCCTAGTTCCCCTGCTACTTCCATTTTGCAGTTTGTTGCTGATATTCCACTTTCTATGGATCCTATTAAGATTCTGGGTCTTTTTTTTGGTAGTTTGGATGGTTCTTTTTTAATTGGTCTCTTTCATTGGAAAGGGAGAAGAAAGTTGTGGCATCCTGGAAGGGGAAAACTATTGCAAAACGGAAGTGGATTTTATTGCTTAAAACTTTAGTGCTCCCTATTTTTTTATACACTGCCTCCATCTATCCATTACCCTCTAGTATGGAAGTTAGAGTGAATAATATTTTTTTTCAAGGTTTTGGGGGTTTTCGGTTGAACTCCATTAAACGTTTCTTTTTGTGTCCAGATTATTGTTTTGGGGGAGTTCGTATGGTTCAGCCTATTGTCTTTTTTTCTGTTTCTTTTGTAAGTGTGCAATTTCTTTTCTTCTTTGTGAATCCCTCCCCCCTTCCCTGGACTATCCTGCTGAAGGCTTTGATTCCTCCTTTGTGTTTTGAATGGTTGAGGGATCCGTCAACTATTTCTCAGAATTTTTGAAAATGTGTTGTCGCTAAGTTTCTTGTTCCTTTTATTTTCCATTTGAAGCAATGACAGATTGACTGTGCCATGATCATGTCTGTGCTGAGAAAACGTCTTTATTTTCATATTCTGGCTGCCCATTATTTTGAAACCCTGTCTTTACTGGATTCCCAGGATGTTGAAATCAATACTGATACCATGTTTTTGCAGCTCACAGATGCTAGACTCCTTAATAAACTTTGGGATGTTACTTGGCTTGCCTGCCATGGGAAGTTGGGTGTGCGGGATAATCATAAGCATAAATCCATAGAAGAAAGGATGTATTTTCGGGATACTTGTCCTGACAAGAGGGAAACCCTGCACCATTTTTATTAGACTGTCCCTATAGTGTTGATTTTTGGACCCTATTTCTTCATAATGGAAGGATAAATCCTTTCATCATGTCTCATATGACATTTTGGTCTATGGTATTTTTCCTCCATTTCTGGCACGTCATCATGCTAGTACTCTGCGACTTGTTCTTGGCCTTTGTAGGTTCTTTCTTTGGCAGGCTAGGTGCACCCAGTTGTTACAACAGAAATCTTTTACTGGAGTCCATATTCTGAACCAAATACTGTTAGATTTGTGGTCCATTTATTTCTCTGAGCAGAACACTATGTCCTGGACACAGCACAGTCAGTATTGGGCTCAGTTTGGTTGGATATTACTTGACTGAGGCCTTTGTCTTTGGGTATTTTTCCCCCTTGAGTTTGTGTGTTACCATCTGTTTGGTCTATTTCATTTTGTGGCCTCTTTTATTAATTTTTCACATAAAAAAAACAAACATTATTTTTTGGCATTTTTTTGTTAGATCCTGTACTTTTCCCCTGTTTTTCTAGTGGTGGGGTTGACATCTCCTATTTTTTGATTTTTGCCTTCACCATTACTTTTTTTTTTTTTGCTTGCATGATGTACTGCTTATCTGTTTTATTTTTTCATTGCTGTTTGGTACCTTACCGTGATATTTTGTATGAATTTTGTTTAATGTTCTAAGGGGGTGGGTTTTAATTTTTTCTTGAGTTTCCTATTTTTTTGCCATTGTGTTTTTGCCTTGTTTGTATGATGCAATACTTATTTCTGTTTGTTCTTTACTTTGTATTATGATTTTCTATGACATTTTGTTGCTTTGTTTCTGATTTGTTTTATGTTTTAATAAAAAAATTCCCCTACTCTTTTTTCGATGTGTCATGGGATCTTTAGCATCCACCTGAACTACCACCAATCCAGGCAGATGGGACCTCGGTTTAACATCTCATCCAAAAGACGGCACCTCAGAAGTGCAGCACCCCTCTGATGCTGCACTACAGTGTCAGTACTGGGATATTAACCCAAATGCCAGATGTGGGAACTGAACCCACAGCCCTCTGATCTCCCAGCCTGAGAGGTGAGTGTGCTACCTACTGAGCCACTGACATTTAAAACCTAGGAGGAAAGAACATGGTACTGATTGATTGAGCACAGCACTGTTAACCCTTACTGCATACAGACAGAACTGGAATATTATGTAAAGGAATTCTGGACTAATGATTGATATGTGAGTCTGTGGCAACGTGGCACTGGCTACCATAAACCAACAAGAGTGCACAGGTTCTCCTTTAAGAACTGCACTAAAAGGGTCCACAGAACCCAATAAAAAAGGGGGGGATAATGCAACAGGGATATGGAGTCAAATTATCAATATATTGGGTACTGCAGTTTTGTAGAAATAGTTTAAAAAAGAAGGAACTAACAAGTGTGGACAGTGACCCTGTTAATGCAGTTCTTAAAGGAAAACATTTGCACTTTTTATATGTTTATGGTTGCCAATGCTATCACCTTGCCCCTTAGTGTTCACCGAACTGGATTTAGAAAACAGTTTATAAACAATTGTAGAACATTTTGTCATGGGGCAAGTGTAAATGCATGGCACAAAAAGGAAATGTGCAATATAATGTAATTGTTTCTTCTGCTACTTTTGTAAATATCTCATTTTGTGGTTAATATCAATACAGATATATGTATTTTTTTCATTTACCATGCTTTTTGTCCACCCCCAACACCAGAACGTTCTGCCCTGGTCATGGTCCTCACCACCCTCCACTCCCATATGGCTGACTCCCCGGTTGCCCCCTTGACTTACCCCCAGGGCAGAGCTGCAGCACCAGCCAAGGCACCGTGGACATAGGTCCGGTCTGGGTAGCCAGCTGGGAGCTGATGAAGGTGCGGTGAGGTAGGCATCATGGAGACACTGGTGATGGTGTTTTTTCCCCCTGTAGGCTTGGGGGTGGGGATGTGCAATGATGACCTGCATCCTCCCCACCCCCAGACATCTAGTTGCTGGCTGCTTGTGGTGCCCCCAGCCTCCACCAGGGGTCCCTCTATGCACCAGACATTCTCCCCACCCTCCCCTCAGAGAAGGAGAGCAGTCCATGGAACGCTCCATCCTTCTCCCCCGGCTGACCCTCCAATGACCTGGGTCTGTTCCCAAACCTGGGTCGCTGGCATCACAAGCGGAAATACAACTGCTGTGCTGATGGGCGATCAATACAGATATTAACTATGGAGTATAATTGTGGTTGCTTAAACTGCAGGATGGTAATTCCATCGAGTAATTTATTTTTCCCAAAACACATGAGTATATCGGTCCCCCTGACCTCTGTGACCTCCCAGTGTGAGGAGACTGTGAGGTTGTCAGTTATGCAGCTCAAATTAACACATAGCACTACAAGCTGTAGTGGTAGACATCAGAAAGAGTGATGCACGTAAAAAGGAAAAGTAAAACATAATTAATTATATTCACAGCCCAACTTATCTAATCCATTGCAATTGCTTATGTGCTCTTGATTGTTGATGTAATTAAATTACAGTTCAGTAAAGAAATAAAATTAGTGACATGAGTGTGGAATCCAATCCCTGAATAAATATATAGACTGAGGTTATGATGCAAGGGCAAAAAATACATATAGAAAAGGTACAAAGAGACTGGAATGTCTACATCATTCACATGACAAAAATCTAATTTCTTTATAGTACCATTGGAGAACAAGCAGACAGAACTGGAATGTAAAGAAATACTGGACTATGTCAGTCCATGATAGCAAAGCAAGTCTAAAACACAGTGATGTGTGTGTCTGTGTGTGTGTGTGTGTGTGTGTGAATTTTAAAACCTAGGAGGAAACAACATGATACTGATTGATTGAGCACAGCACTGTTAACCCTTATTGCCTACAGATGGAACTGGATATTATGTCAAGGAATTCTGGACTAATAAGTGATATGTGACTCTGGAAAAGAAGGAGAGGTGTTGCAACTGTAAAGGAAACACAATTTGTTTTTTCTTGTTTTTTGGGAAGAGACTTTGTTATCTGGTATAGGAAACCATGCTGCAAGTCCAGCATGTTCTTCTGTGGAAAAGAATGCTTTGAAGTAATGGTGAGACCCTTTTTAAAGCAAGATGTCTGTAGGGCTACGCCCACTGCAGCCATAAAAAACTGTAATTTTGGTTGCAGTTTAAGGGTGGCATGAATGATTTAAAGCTGATCTTGCATTCCAGTAAAAATGTTTTGCCAGGCACAAAGTGAGAAAAAAGTAGTGGATATTTTAATGTTTTAACTTCACAGTGGGAGGTCACAGAGGTCAGAGGGGGACAGGTGTGCTCATGGGTTTTAGAAAATAATTCTCACTTGATAGAATTATCCTCCTAATTGATTTCATCATGTGATTGATTTGGAGATTCCAACCTGCTTTTCCCTTTTTTATATATGTATAGGAGAGAGGGTCCATCGCCCCACCCCAGTGCAATAATCCAGATTGGTTCAGGACTTGATGACACTTCAGGATGGAAGCATGGTAGGAGAATCATGGAACCTGCTTCTGGTTTTCCATATTGTTTTTATGTTGATTGCGCATAGCGCAAGAAACATATTGGCACAGCATGCTGAGAAGTTGGCTGTGGAGGCACGGCACTGTTGTGGCCAATGCCCCCTCAGCATGCAAAGACCTGTCCCGTTTCCCCCAATGCTGATACAGGCTGCTGGTGACACAAGTTTGGAACGTTTGCATCAACTTGTGACAAATCAGCCACTGCAATCAGGGGCTGCCTCATCATTGCATCATCAGCCATCCGCTGCAATGAGGGAGTGACCCGTCATTGCAGGGCAGATCTAGCAAGCCTGATATTGTTTGTGAACATGGCAGTGGGTTGCTGCTGTGTTCACAAACAATATAACCCCCCCACCATGTTTATGTACCAACGGGGGCCCCAATCCCCATCGGCTTCTGTGCCCCCCTGTTCATTTTGCTGATGGGGGGGCCCAGTCCCCATCAGCATTCTGTCACCCCCCCGCGCTTTCATTTACTGCTGACGGGTGCCCAATCCCTGTCGGCATAATGAAGACCCTCCTTTGTGTGGTGAGGGGATGCCCAATCCCCCATCGGCTATTGCTTCCCTTGCCAACAAAAAGCTGTTGGTGTCCCCCCACATGCTGTTATTCCTGCTGATGGGGTGCCTAATCCCCATTGGCATAATGACTCCCCCTCCTTGTGTGCCAACGGGGGTGACCAATCCCCCATTGGCTATTGCTGGCCCCCCAAAAGAAAGCCATTGGTACCACACTGGGAGCCCACCCCAGCATGCCACATGCCCCTGTAAAAGAAAAAACTGTCCCATAAAGTCTTTTGCTTTTTCCCCTGAAAAGCAGAAAACAGTCCCTCATAGTCTCCGTGCTGCCCACCCACCACCCGAACCCACCCACTGCGCACCCTGCCTCCCCACACTCCCCACCCCATACTTACCTCCTGAGTCTGACGTGACGATCTTCGGTAGACCAGGAACATGTCTGCACTCTTCAAAGCTGTCCGTGAACTGAGGAAATGCCGGTAAGCTGTATAATGTAATGAATAGGGTTTTTTCAACTTTAGTGCATACCTCAGGCATTTTTGGGAATTTTTTCACCAAATTTTCAACATGGGGTTTTGGGACCCCTCCTCATGAATGCTTGAACTGTCATGGCGTTAATCGACCCTGAAAGGTGATTTCGCAGTCACTGCGTGGAATAACCTTTGGGGGCTGATTAATGAAATGACAGTGCCAGTGTTCATGAGGTGGGCTCTCAAAAAGCATATTTTATAAATTTGGTGGAAAAAATCCCCAAAATGACTATTTTACTAGCGTGCACTGTGCAGTTGCTATGCATGCTCACAACTTCGTGAATTTGCAATATTTTGATGCCAGATTTTAAACACTGGCATTTTGTCACACCTCCTTGTGAACAGTCCAGCTGTCATTGTTTACGTCCTGGCAGAAATGTGTTTTCACACTTCGACGCAGAATAGCGAGGTCACTGTCAGAAATCAGTGTTCAGCACAGATTAAGAAAATGACAGTGACACTGTTCATGAGTAGAGGTCCTGAAATGGCTATGTTGAAAATTTGGTAACGATACTCCATAAAATGACTGTGTTACGAGCATGCATTGCGCAGTTTGCACGCACGCTCGTATCTTCGCGAATGTATAATATTTTCACTCCAGATTTTCAACATTGCCATTTTCCCACACCTACTTATGAACAGTGCAGCTGTCATTTTTCCCATCCTGGCCGAAATGTGTTTTTGCAGTTCCGGCACAGAATAGAGCGGTTGCTGTGGGAAATCACTGTCTGGGACAGAGAAATAAAATGACAATGATACTGTTCATGAGCAGAGGTCCTAAAATGCCTATGTTGAAAATTGGTGATGATAGCCCATCAAATGAGTTGCGTTACACACTTTCCATACACTCTTGTAATTTTGCAGATTCGTAATACTGTTATGCCACATTTTCAATAATGGCAATTTTTGACACCTCCTTATGAGCAGTACAGCTGTCATTTTTCACATCCTGAGTGAAATGTGGTTTCACAGTTGTGGCACAGAATAACGTGGTCACTGTGGGAAATCAGTGTTTGGGACAGATAAAGAAAATGACAGTGGCACTG
Organism: Neoceratodus forsteri; assembly: GCA_016271365.2. Lineage (NCBI taxonomy): Eukaryota > Metazoa > Chordata > Ceratodontiformes > Ceratodontidae > Neoceratodus > Neoceratodus forsteri. The sequence continues at coordinate 450,947,269 of JADMNL010000022.1, forward strand.
TTCATGAGCAGAGGTTGTAAAATCCCTATGTTGGAAATTTGGTGACAAAACTCCATAACATAGCTGTGTTACAAGCGTGCGTTCAACTGTTTCCATGCACCCTTGTAACTTCACAAATTTGTAACATTTTCATGCCACATTTTCAACAATGGCATTCTTTCACACCTCTTTATGAACAGTAAGCTGTCATTTTTCACATCCTGGCTAAAATATGATTTTACACTCCTGACGGAGAATAGCATAGTTGCTGTGGGACATCAGTGTTTGGGATAGATTAAGATGGAATGAGTGAGAAGAGGGAGTGACCGAGCTCAACTGAGCTCTGTCAGGACTGCTTCGGATTTGTTTGTGGGCAGAAAAAGGGTTCAGTGCAAGAGGCCAGTACAAAAGGGCAGCCTGCAGCAGTGGCAGAAATAGAACAAGAGAGTGAGTGAGAGAGGGGGAGTGAGCAAACTCACCGGAGCGCTGTCAGGACTGCTGTGGATTTCTTTGGGGCAGAAAAAGGCGTCAGTGCAGGTAGAGGCCCAGTAGAAAAGGCCAGCCTACAGTGGTGGGAGAAACAGTACGAGTGAGTAAGACAGGGGGACTGAGTGAGCTCAATGGAGCTCTATTGGGACTGCTGCAGATTTCTTTGTTGGCAGAAAAAGACGCCAATGCAGGCAGGAGCCCCATAGAAAAGGGCTGCTTGCAGCACCAGGACAAACAGAATGAGTGAGTGACAGAGGAGACTGAGTGACCTCAATGGAGCTTTTCGGTGCAACTGGTTGTTGGCCGAGACAGACAAGGTGCCATGGCCAGCAGCCCGTACACAAAGCGCAGCCTGCAGCGCCAAGAGAAACAGAATGAGTGAGTGACAAAGCGGTAGTGAGCAAGCTCAATGGAGCTCTATTGTGACTGCTGTGGATTTCTTTGTGGGCAGAAAATTTGGCAATGCAGGCAGGAGCCCAGTACAAAAGGCTGGTTTGCAGTCCGGGCAGAAACAGAATGAGTGAGTGAGAGAGGGGGAGTGAGCAAGCTCAATGGAGCTGTGTCAGGACTGCTTCAGATTTCTTTCTGGCCAGAACAAACCATCAATGCAGGCAGGAGCCCAGTACAAAAGGGCTGCCTGCAGCGGCAGGAGACACAGAATGAGCAAGTGAGGGAGGGGGGGGAGAGAGTGAGCTCAACGGAGCTCTGTTGGGACTGCTGCAGATTTGTTTGTGGGCAGAAAAAGGCAGCAATGAATGCAGGGGCTCAGTACAAAATGGCAGCCTGCAGTGGCAGGAAAACCAGAATGAGCGAGTGAGAGAGGGAGAGTGAGCGAGCTCAAGGGAGCTGTATTGTAACTGCTGCAAATGGCGGCAATGCAGGCAGGATCTCAATTGAAAAGGGCAGCCTGCAACACCACCGCAAATGGAATGAGCGCATCAGAGAAGGAGACTGAGCAAGCTCAAAGGAGCATTGTTGGTACTGCTGCAGATTTCTTTGTGGGCAGAAAAAGGCACCGACAGAGCCAGGAGCACAGTACAAAAGGGCAGGCTGCAGTACCAGGAGAAACAGAATGAGTGAGTGACACAGGGGAAGTGAGCACCCTCAACGGAACTCTGTCGGGACAGCTATGGATTTCTTTGTGGGCAGAAAAAGCCACCAACAGAGGCAGAAGCCCAGTACAAAACAGCAGCCTGCAGCACCGGGAGAAACAGACTGAGCGAGTGACAGAGGGGCAGTGAGCGAGCTCAACACACCAGCGCAATCAACATTCGGCATTGACAAATGCTTGTTTTATATCCTTTTTTTACTGATGGGGTTCTATCAGTTGAGCAGTGGTTTTGATTAATGTCAAACATTGCTTAAACATATAAAACTATGTCTTTAAAATTCCCCACCATAGACTACAATGGGGCATGTCTCCACACTCTCCTTGGTGAGACATCATAAAACTTCTGAGTGCAGGGGTGGGACGGGTGAACAGGGAAGTGGAAGGGAATTGTGCGGCAGTCTATTCAACATCAGGTACTACCTCTTCCCTTCCTTAAGCCAGTGAGAACAAATTTCTTTTTTTGGCATAGACTGACTATTGCAGCCATTATGTAATGGCCTATAAAGCCCATATGCTAATATTGGAAATTCACTTTAACTCATTACCAATTCACTGATCCATCCAGTTTCCTTATAACTGTGCTTGTGTTAACTTTGTTGTTGCTTTTGAAGGAAATAAATGAGGTAAATGGCAACTGAAATGCCGTCCTTCTTTAAAGGGATTTTATAGGCTTCTACAAAATATATATATATACATATATATATATATATATATATATATATATATATATATATAATACCTGCCCAGTAGGGCAGGTATAGTTAGGCTATGAGCCACTTCTATGTTAAACCGAACATTTGCACTTTAATAACTTTGCAACCGTTTGTCTGATTTGCCTGAAAGTTTGCAGGTGTGGTGTGGTACCATAGATCTCTGGATCTAGAATTTTTGTTGCAGTCAGATGTTCAGTTGCAGAGCTGTGGAGCATTAAAAAATGTGAAAAATCCTCACTTTTTTTGAATTCTTTGCTCACCTCTACAGACAAAATGGTTTATCTAACTGGTCTGAAATTTTCAGGGTATTTGGGGACTGGGTCAAGGAAGTGCCTTTTGAAGAGTTGGTGAAAAAAATATGAATCCATTCAAAAGTTGTGAAAGTTTAAAGTTTCCCACTATAGCCTATGGGGAAAAAATATATCTTCAGCTCGAAAGTTTTTAAAAGCTTTCACAAAAACAAATAAAGTTGTTGAGCTGTGCCAAAAAGCCTTTGAGCTACCACCATCTTGTTTGCAGTTAGCAACAGACAAAAATGGTTGTAGTTCAAATTTGGCTGGACCTAGGAAAACAATGACAGTTGTGTTTGCCTAGTCGGGCCCTGAACTACACAGTACAACCTTTATTTTGGGGCAGACTCCCCCAGAAATGTATTTTCTGAGATCGGCTCCCCGTAGTGTCGCAAAATTGTGACAGAACAAATGTGACACTTTCGTGAATCATGAAAGTGTCATGCCCATTCTTTCACATTTTTTGCGAAAGTATCACAATTTTGCAACACTATTATATCCAAAAACAGGGGAATTCTTTGTCACTCCATTGTACCAAAACAGTTGGGGTGTGTGCGTTGAAATGTGCAGGCTGGTAAGCCCTGGAGCCACTGATGTGCCTTTTGTTGGTTTGGTCCCAAACCATTCAACGCTTCCTTAGGTGCAGTGTTCCAAAGTTGAGAAATTTCCCAAAGGCTAACATGACAGCGTCCATGTCGCATTTCACCGCCCATATCTCAAAAACTATTCGAGATATGGATTTTTTGCTTCAGACAGCTTAGTTCATCTTTAGGTGAACTAAACACATGTGTAGGCTTCAAAGTGTTGATTACAACTGCAGTAACATTTTTTCATAGCTTCTACAGTTATTGAGATATTGCCAAATTAGTGTTCCATGGGTTCATTGTCATGTTTATAGGCTTGCGTTATGTCCCCATACATATGTGTAAGTGGGAGTGCAGGGCCCAGAGAACCTGCACTCTCACATTTGCATATCACTAGGTAAATATTTTAAGCGTTAGGTGAGTGTAGGGCCCAAAGGGCCTACGCTCCAACAACCACATACCAGTTACATTGTACTACTTTATAATAGTAGCATTGTGAATTTTTTCAGTAAATTTGCAAAAGGCAACTATGGAACACACTACTGACATATTGGTGTCTGCACAACCTTTTGGTATCTGTATTTGGAAAGTGAGTTAGGAAAGTGCTAGTGGTGTTGCAACAGTACCTTTACTTCACAGAAAGTACCAGTAGTGTTGCAACAGTACCACTATTGTCACGAAAGTAACAGTACTGTCACCACACTATCTCATGTTTCACTAAAGTACCATTAGTACTGCGACACTGCCTTTTATTTCGTGAAAGTGACATCACTGCTGTGACAGTACTCTTTAGTTTCATGAAAGTATTGTATGCTGACCTATGGAACTTTTGTGGAAGTGGTGGAATTTCACAAAATTAAAGTGCCAAATGAGGCAATTTCTTTTGCATTTCATGTCAAACAAATGGCTTGCACTTTTTTTTGCTGAAATGTGCAGTGTGGAAAGGCCTAAACCACAGATGTGACTGGAAGTGGGAGCACAGAGCCCAGAGAGCCTGCACTCCCACATATGCATATCATTAGGTAAAAAACGGCACTGTGAAGGGAGCGCAGGGCCCAGAGGGCCCGCGCTCCCACAAACACATACTAGTTACCACTTACATTACACTTCCTCAAAAAGAAGGGACATTTATTGCAAAAAACTTAATTAATGCATCAGTTAGGATTGATAGTACACCGACAAAAGTTTGCAAATTCAGTGTTAGGGTTACCCACCCCTACCACACCATCCTCACCACCCCACCATCCTCACACCAACAGGCGTCAGGGTGTGTGTGTTGGGGTTGTCGGCCTAACTCTCATCCCATTCCATGTGTAAACAAGCTGAGGTGCTGCAGTATAGGAGAATGGGGTAAGAGTTAGGCCAGACAACCCCTAACGCACACCCAGACTCTAGTTGGTGTGAGGAGGGTAGGGATGGGTGTGGTAGGGGTTGGTAACCCTAACACAGAATTTCCAAAGTTTTGTCAGTGTACTATCAACCTTAACTGATGCATTAATTAAGTTTTTTGCAATATATGTGTGTGTATATATATATATATATATATACATATACATACACACAGTGGCATCCCCAGGATGAAACCCACTTTTAAAGCACTCTGCAGTATGTTGCAGCATAGAGACATAGAAACATAGAGTTGAGAGCAGATAAGGACCGCAAGGCCCATCTAGTCTGACCATTTTTTCTACCTTATGAATGTGCCATGGGCCTTTACTCTGTCAATGACCTATTTATTCATACTCATCTGTATTGCTCCCTTATGCCTATCCCATGCCTGTTTGAAGCCATGCACTGTATTCATATCTACCACTTCCTGAGGTAGGCCATTTCATGCATCCACCACCCTTTCTGTGAAAAAGAACTTCCTCACATTACCCTTAATCGGACTCCCTCTAATTTCATGCTGTGTCCTCTTGTCCTTCTAATTTTCTTATATTGAAACATGTTAGACTCTTTCACCTTGTTAATGCCCTTAAGATGTTTGAATGTTTTGATCATATCACCTCTCTCTCCCTCCTTTGATCTAGGGTATACATATTGAGCTCCATTAATCTGTCCTCATATGTTTTCTGATGCAGTCCCTGCACCATTTTGGTTGCCCTTCTCTGGACTACCTCCATTTTATTAATGTCCTTGTGCAGATGCAGCCTCCAGTACTGCATGTAGTAGTCCAGATAGGGCCTAACCAGTGCCTTGTAAAGAGGAATTATTACCTCCCTCTTACGACTTGTGATACCCCTACTAATACACCCCAATATCCCTCTAGCCTTACCTACTGCTTTAATGGTCTGCTTGGATGACTTCAGATCATCTGTGATGACGATGCCCAAGTCTCTTTCTTCCCTTGTGATTGCCAGCAACTCCCCTCCCAGTTTATAGGTGGCTTCAGAGTTTCTCTTCCCAATGTGCATGATCTTGCACTTCTTTGCGTTAAACCCCAGTTGCCACTCTTCTGACCATTTTGCCAGTTTATCTAGCTCTCTTCTAATTCTGCCCACCCCATCTGGATCATCTACTCTGTTGCAGATCTTGGTGTCATCTGCAAACAGACAAACCTTACCCTCCAGTCCATTTGCAGTGTCACTGATGAAGATATTGAAGAGGACTTGCCCAGGACCGATTCCTGAGGTGTTACCAGACCTACTGAATAAAGCAATGTAATTTCAATGGCAATTAGTCCCCTTTGTCATGCAGGAAACTGTGGAATTCACTTCATCCTGGCAGTGTCACATTTTCCTCAATGACAATAGGGACTAATTGCCATTGAAATTACATTGCTTTATTCAGTAGGTCTGCTGCAGCATTCTGCAGAGTGCTGTAAAATGTTGCAGAATTGGGGTTCATCCTTGGGATGACACTATATCTATATCTATATATATATATATTTGTAATTAGCAGATCTCATATCTCATAAGATTTGAAAAAAATGGGAACAATCCATATTTATTATGAAATCTAGATGAAAATAGACATTGTGCCCATTAGACTTCATTATCTGTCCCTGGTGCTTTTCCTGCCTTGAAGTAATAATCATCTGATTGTGAAATCGAAATCATGTCCCTGGCAACCCGTTATGATGTCATAACCAGAGGGTTTTGACTTTACAGCAGGCAAAGGCAACAATAACTGATGACATGTGAATGAAAAAAAATATTGTTTTAATGGAAATGTCTTCAATAATAAAGAAGGGAAGGTCCTGAAATTCTAATGGGGGCATTCTGTGTAACTGAATTCTGCTGATGCAAGCTGTGATTTCTTTTACTGGAAAGTGGAAAATTAATTTTAATTTTCACAATTTCAGTGGAGTGAACTGTCCACAAAAAATAAAACACTTCAGAAAGTTGAAAAACAAAGTGATCCAGAGAAAACCTTACAGTAGACTTGTGTAGTTTTCTAAGTAGTGTGCAAGTTAAAGCAACTCTTTAAAAAACCTCTATAACAACTGAAACTATTGGGCTGGTTTCACAAAAGAGATGCGCTCAGTGCATCTCCGATGCACTAGAGCAAGTCAAAAATGAGCCATAGAATGATTCACAAACAGGGTGAATGCGCCAACACAACTGAGATGCCCTGCACCTAACGACAAGTGCCATAGGTGCAATGTAATGATATGCAGTGCATATACAGGGGGCGTACCCATGCATACACAGCGCAACACGATTCACAGTGCATATCCATGGCACATCTTTGGGGCATCTCCAGTGCAAAGGCAAGATGCACCATAGAAAGATAAGTACAAAAGAAGGAGACTTAAGTCTAGCCCACCTACAGATCATTGACTGATTTGCTGCAGCAGCACACTGCCTGAGCCAGAGGGAGAGAGGAAGACAGAGAGAGAGCAAGAAAGACAGAGACAGCCAGCCAGCAAGCCAGCCAGCACACCAAGCCAGAGGGACTGATCCAGAGAGCCATACAGAGAACCCTGCAGCAAAATGAACCCAGCAGGAGTTGTCATCACAGGTGCACTAATGAGGAGGAGGAGGCAAGGTGGTGGAAGGCACTGTAGATGGCCAGCCCCACATTGGTATTGTGCCAGGCTGTCCTTTGAGCAGCTCACTGAGGTGGAGACAGTAGGCTGATACCACCTGAACAGGGCCATGCTGAGGCAGCTCTGTGAGCTGTGCCATGATGTGATGCAGGCACCCACTGCACGAGGTCATGTCATCTCGGTGGAGACCAAGGTGACAATGGTCATGTACTTGCTCACCACAGGAACCTTCCAGAGGCCTACTGGGGATACCACTGGCATTTCACAGGCCTCTACATCCCGCCTCCTCACACAGTTCCTCACTGCACTGCTACTGTATGCTTTGGAATACATCCATTTCCCCAGCAGGGAGGCAGAGCGTACAGAAGCCATGCAGGGGTTCTACAGGGTGGCACGCATGCCAGGTGTCATAGGGGCCATTGACTGCACCCATGTGGCAATCCATGCACCACCTGGTGAGGATGCCATCGCATACATCAACTGGAAGGGTTACTACTCCATGAATTGTCAGGTGGTGTGCGATGCCACATGGTGCATCACCAATGTCTGCGCCACACACCCTGGGAGTGCACATGATTCATTCATATGGCACCTGTCCACACTGTGCATGAGGTTTGAGAATGGGGACATACCAAGTGGCCATCCATTAGGTGTGTGTGACAGGGCTCCAACAGCACAGGAGGGCACCAAGGCTGAAACACATGGGCTGGGCCGTGGGCAGCCCACACAGTGTGATGCAGGTGCATGGGCCCTGGGACAACAGGGCTGTGCAAGGGTACAGAGGCAGACACAGGGTGACATGCAAGCACTGTGCACCACACAACGGATGGGGGCATGCAGGTGCAGCTGGGGTAGGGATGCAGGACTGCCTGTAATGGGGATACATAGGCGGTAGAGCAGGACAGGTGCACACACCACTGAGGCCAGGGTTGAGGACAGGGTGTATGCCAAAGTGGTACCCAATGTACTAACGGACACACGTCTACCCCAAGGCCCCTAGAATTCTGCGGCCACAGAATTTTGCACAGAACTTGCAATCTACCGCAGAACTTCTGCAGTGCTGCAGAATTCACTCTTCTTGATTTTTTTTATTAATATTTCTGTTTTTCAATAGAATTTGGTTCCCTTCCCCTCTTTTTATATCCTAAACTCCCTATATGCTCAGAATGTGATGTTATCATTGCTATAACATCATACATTAGCTAATGAAATTGCTGCAATCTGCAACAGAAATGAACAGTCACTTATCTACCACAGCTCCCACTGCCAGAGACAGTAGCACAGCACATCATGCATGGTGATATTTGCTCAACCTGCACTATAGCCTAATACAATTTTCAGTCTTACATTATTGCACTAGAGCCAACTTAAACAAAACCTTGTCAATAGCACAGACCTGTTAAGTCCACTCACTTTGTACAAACCTATTTGTGCCTTTAAGTTATAGAGATGCCATCTGAAATGAATAACTGGTAAAATGAATTTAACTGTCATTATTAAGAAAAATAAAGTAATTATGCCCAGAAAAGTGGAATGTAATAATGTGTAGACCTGTTGAAAGAATAGACCTGTTAAATAAATAATTGCACTGTACACATTTTTGCTAGGGTTATTGATTACATATTGTCATTGGTTGATAGAATCACCTAAAAGTTATGAAGAAATGTTGTGTGCAGGGACTGCTGTTGGGCTAGAGGGTGGCATGCTGTGTTTCTGAGCCGGCAACTCGGGTTCAGAGATTAGCTCTGGGAGCTGGCTGGTCAGTACAAGGATTGGTGGAACACATCATTGCTCGGAGCCTGGGAAGGTATGGTGCAGTGTTCTGTCACATGGTGGACACATAATGCTGGTCTGGAGAGCTCTATCTCACAATTGGTTCACATGCATGTCATGGCCTGATGGTGTTACGCAGTGTGTCAGGGAAAGCAGGTTGACATCAAAAATGAATTTTGCAATAACTCCTCTATTCCATTTCTAATGGGACCTGTATGAATGAGGATGCAAGTTCATGGAAATTAAAAATATATATATATATATATATATATATATATATATATATATACACACACACACACATATACAGTATCTCTGTCTCTCTCACCACACACAGACATTTGTATGTATGTTACAGATTGCATATAAATATATAAGTTATACACAGTGGAAACCTTATTAGTAGGATAGATAGCATGCATATAGAAATACCTTATTTATCACATAAGATCCCCTCTGCATGTCATTTATGCAACAGGCTAGGACCTTAAGGAAGAGACATCTGTTTTGCTTTTTTAGGCATAAAATTATTTTTATGTCTGTTATTTTTTTAACTAATGTTACTGTGCTTTCCACCATCCTGATTGCTATAAAAACTGCCATGAAAGTGAAGTCAGGATGACAAGCTGTCACTGTGATGTGGTAGTTTGTTAGTGCCGCAGAGACTTCCATGAAATTACAAACCACACTGTCAAGAGAAGTTCTGGCGGCAAATGGTAGTCTTGCTGCAGAACTGGTCCTCTGTGAAGCAGAAAAGTAGGGGCCCTGGTCTACCCCCACAGGAGACGCCGCATATCCGCTGAGGCCCTGGCTCCTCACCCCCTTCCAACAACCCGGAACAGATGCAGAGGAGTGCTACAATAAGGCACACATCGTGACAAGCGCCATCATAGAGCATGTCTTCAGCATGCTGAAGTTGCGCTTCTGGTGCCTGTGTCGGTTATGTGGTGCCCTATAGTATAGCCCTGAGAAGGCCTGTGGTATATTTCTGTCCTGTTGTATGCTACACAACATGGCCCTAGACCATGGAATACTTGTCGAGGCCAGTGAGGGTGACAGTTTCAGGAAGGAGGAGGGGAAGGGGGGGCAGAATGCCCCCAGAGGGCCAGGGAGGCAAAGCCAGGCAGGGCCGGAGGACCCGAGGCTGGCGGCCAGAGCAAGGGACCACTGCAGGCATGTTGTGGAAGAACACTTTGGGCCATGCAGGTGAGTATGCAGGTATGTATGTGTGCAGGGTGTGCACCAAGGTGTGGAAGATGCTTGCCATGGGCACAGTGGACACTGGACAATACACAGTGGTGCACACAGGCACACACTCACACATGAGAGACACAGACACAGACACACACATACCATGCATGCAACAACCATGCACTACCTGGGCCATGTCGCAGATGTTATGGGTCAGTGTGTACTGTGGCCTGCATATGGGCACAGCAGATACTAGAATGCACTCATCATTCCTATGACACATGGCACAACAGTGGTGCACACAGATATGCAGGTGGTCCTGCACAGGTATCACAGAGTGGTGCCAGGGCTGCAGTCGGCGGGTGACCATCATACACACCGCCACTGGCACCACCTGCAGGGTGTCCGGTACACACAGGTGTGCCATCCTGCCATCACAGGCCCAAGGACATGGGCATCACAGGGCAGCTCCCCTGCTGCCACAGACATGGGGTGGCCTCTGCCATGGCTGGTGGTGGTGGGTGTACCACCACTGGCCACAGAGGGTGTCACCTGTGAACCTGCAGGGGTGCTGCACCGAGACCATGAATGGGTTCCCAGTGGAGTGGCCAACCCATAGCCATCACCTGAGCCATGGACAGTGGGCATGGAGGCCAGCGGTGACAGAGACAGTAGCAAAGGGTTCACCTGGCTCTGCTGCCAGGGTGTGTGGGATGTGATCCTGGGAATCCGACTGGATGCACGATGTCCACGGCGTGTTGCAGAGGCAGCCACCACCTCCGCAGCAGCTGAAATCTGCTCCAGGGCTGCGGTCATGCCCACCCTCATGATGTGTGCCTCTGCCAGCATCTGTGCATGCCAAACAGCTGGACTCATGCTCCTGGACATCACAGTCCTGCGGCTATGGAACTCCACACAGAGGGCCACCTGCCCCTCCACAGTCACCCGCAGGAGGGTGAGGAAGGCCCCCATGTCGTTGGTGGGTGATGCTTCATGGTGGCATTGCCGATGTTTCAGCTTGTCCTGGTGCATCCACGGGTGGTGGTTGCACCCTGGACAGGCTGTGACATGGGTGGGGCTTGGCTGGGCACCACCACTGACTGCCCATGGGTGGTGTCCTCCCGGGCCAATGGATTGGGTGCGTGCACCGTGGCACCCTGACTGGATGCCACTGACATCTCCGACACTGCATTTGGCAGTGGTGTAGGGGCCACAGCACCCACCACTGCGGGCTGCTGTGCCAAGTCTGCAGCCACACCTCGCACAGTGTGACCATCAGTGGCAACCAGGGCCATGTGCACAGATAACCCCATGTTGTGTGCACCACCATCTGCCATGACTGCACTGGTGGTGGCAGTAATGACTGGTGGTGCCAAGGCCCTTTCCCTGCATGCCACTGGCGAGCACAAGGAGGGCATCAGCAATGTCCACTGCGTCATCTGGGTCATCATCAGACAACCTGGGTAAGCTTCCCAGCCAAGAGATGTACCCACTGGCTGTCCTGCCAGTGCTGGTCAAGGGGCCCGCAGGGCCTGCCTGCACCGGGGCCATGGCCAGAGTTGCCCGGGATGTGGATGGTGCTGGTGCAGAGTCATCCATGGTGATGCCATCAGCCCCATGAGACAGACCTGCTTTATCACCATTGAGGGCATCATGCACCTGGGAGGCGTGATGGTGCTGTGGAGAGAAGAATGGGGTACATGGTTAATGCACAGTACACATACATCACATTGGTGATGCACAACAGTACATGGCTGTCCACATGACGCCAAGGCTGCAGGCCCTGACCACGGCAGGGCCATGGCGTGACAACACTATACAGGCCTTGGTACAGTTGTGCCCATCACTGTCCCAATATTTATTTATTTGTTTAGTTTTTGTTGACCAGGTAAGTGCACTAGACAAATCCTGCCTATTTTCAGGCACTACCCGGGAGAGGGGAATACAGATGAATGGCAACTGACCTTGAACCAGATTAAGCTGTTGGTGGTATTTTTAGTGAATGAGGGAAATTTGGCCAGGACACCAGGGAAATTCCCCTACTTCCTGCTTCCTGTGAGCAGGGGGGGGACCCATTTTCTGGTGGGACCAAGATGGCGGAGGAAGAGGACAGTGGAGGAGCTGCACATGGGGCTGCGATAGCCCAGAGTAATTCCTTACCTGCTGATTTCACCGAGTCTGGAAACACTGAAATGGTGGCTGGGATGCACCTGCGAGGTGGCCAGCAAAATGCCAACTCAAGTGGTCCTTCAGTTTCTGTTGCTACATTGGGGCTTAGTTTGTCAGAAAAACAACGCTGTTTGGAAGAGGAACTTCTTCATGTGAGTGCATTATTGGTACAGGAACACAGAAACCTTGCTGTGGAGGATGGCAGGAAGCGGAAGAGATCGGAGAGTTCCCCGAGCACTGCAGCAGCAGCGGGGCCCAGCAAGTTGCATCCGGCTACTGAAAGGCCGAAAGTCAGTGAAGTTTTGACTTCTAAAGATTGGGGAGATCTGGTAGATGAATCCTGGTCTCTGGAGCATGCGCTGCGTGGGGCTGGCTGGATTCCAGTTTCAGGTGATTCATGGAAACTGGCTGATGGATCTTCACCACTACCGGAGTCTGCAGAGATAAGTACTGTGGATTTAACTGTCCCTTCTCCTGTTGTTTTAGTCTCTGCACTTCCAGCCTCCCCTTTTCCTAAATCTACTACTGATTCTGGACTACCCTTGGACAGCCTGTCAGTGGAAATGGCTGCAGATGTGGCTACTGCCTCTGTCATACAGGGGCCAGCTTTGGAACCTGTGGAAAAACCTCCTATGCCAGTCATTTTAGGCAACCTCTAGAATTAGCCAAGCATGAAATGCCATTCGCTTATGATATGTTGGGCCCAGGGATAATCCCCTGATAGATTTTATGTTGGAAAACTTTATTGAAGAAAAGTATGGGTTTTTCCTTCTGAAGTCTCGCTTGATCCATGTTCCTGGAGAGTTCACATTTGATGTCAGTTTCGCACCCCAGCTCTTTGGAACTATTCTGGAGTCACTATTTAAATCTAAAACTAATCCCTGTGGTCGGATCTTTATTGTACTGCCTCTTTCAAAACAGGCCTTTAGGGTCATTACGATCATGTTCAGAAATGAAGGGGTTAATGTCGAGATATTGTTAACTGGTTATCTAAAAGATGTGAAATACAAGGGAATCCTGTTCCTATCCTGATGCAGAGGATTTTGGAATGGGGTTGGAAATTTAGATTAAACTCCACTCCACTCTACTGATTCTGATTTCTGCATCTCCCAACTGTTTTTTTGGGGGAGGGATAAGGGTCTTTTTATCCGGTCAGCCAATGGTTTGCTTCAAGTGTGGGTCTCGGATCACATAAGCACCTCTTGTGATGTGCTAAAATGTTCTTATTGTGGGAGTCTGGTCATCCTAGTGCTCACTGTTTCCAAACCTCTAAATGCAATCTTTGTGATGTGGTGGGTCACACATTTGAACTTTGCCCTTTGGCAGCTAAAACACACGGAAGCTGATTTTGGGGTACAGGACCATTATATTAGGGAGGCAGTTTGACTTGGCATTCCTACTGGAGGAAGGTTGGATCCCAGTACCTCTGGGGCTAGTCTCCCTTTGCCCGTGTCAGGTTTGATTGCTAACTCTACCTCAAGCACAGACTCTATAGATATACCTGAAGTGGTGACTCATGAGGTACCAGAGATAGGACAAGGAGGGATTATTTGCCAGGATTCAGTATTGTCTAGTTTGGACCCCTTGGTAGACGGTTTTACTATGGTTAGTGGCAAGAAAGGGAAATTTGTTAAAGGAAAGGGAAAGGTGGGTAGGAAAACAGCTTTACCTTCCATGCATGGTTCTATTGCTGACCCTAATACCTTTGCAGTATTGGTAGAGGCTCCAGAGGCGGTTTCCGACATGTCTCTGCCTTCTGCATCCCCCCTAAAGCCTGAGCCCTTGGAACCTGTTGAAGGACAGATTGGCCCTAAGCCATTAGATGGGAAAAGTGGAAGGGTAACAAGAGCATCTAGCAAAGTAAAGTGACTTTACCCTTTCATTAACTCATGGTTCCCTTTACTTTAGAGTGGCAACTTTAAATGCAAATAGCATTAAATCTCCTGTTAAACGTCAGAGCACTTATTCTCATTTTTTATATGAAAATCCGGACTGTGTTTTCCTGCAGGATGTTCGTTTGCATTCTCCTACGGAGATAGAGGCTGCCACTACTGGTTGGGTGTGGGGTGATTGTTTTTGGTCTTTGGGAAGTGATTCGTGTAGTGGGGTGGGGATTTGTTTTTTTCATTCACATATAAAAGTAATTCAACAGATAGAGATTTTAGCCAGTAGGGCCTTGGTTTTGGATGTTAAATGGGGTTCCTTACCCTTACGGTTACTTAATGTTTATGCACCTCAATCTAAATTTGATCGAGTAACCCTTTTTAATTCATTATATCCTTTTCTATGCACCTCTTATGTTACTATCCTTGTGGGGGACTTTAACTGCTCCTTGCCTTCCAGGGTTTCTTCTGGAATGAGGAAAAAAGTGTATAGTGATATGGCAAGCTTGTCAAAACTCTTGCAGATACTGGTTTGAATGATGCTTTTGGGCCTACCTCTAATGGGTTTGGAAATACTTATTTTTATTGAACTAGAGCTTCCAGAACTGACTATTTTTTCTTTCACCAGGGTTGTAGTGCAATCCAGTCCTTGCAGGAGGTGGCCACATCAGATCATAAAATGCTTAGATTAGTGTTATGTGACGTGCCTGAAGTTCTGGGGCCAGGTTTTTGGAAATTAAATGTTATCTTATTAGATATCCCTGGTGTGGCTGATGGTCTACATTCCCTTTTTAGCACGCAGTCTGTTTCTTTCTATATGAAGATTTAAATACTTGGTGGGAGGACACAAATGTGAAGTCAGACTCTATTTTCAAACCATAGGTCGTTTAAATGGGAGAATCCGGCATGATGGACTTCAATATCTTAGAGAACGACTATATTTTTTTTCAACTTTCAGCCAGTCTTTGGGATCTGCAGGTTTGGATCAAATTAAAAAGGTAAAGGAAGAGTTGACTAATTTACAATCTCAGGTTTTACAGGATGTGGAGAGAAAGCATAAATATGGGATTAGTGGTACAAAGAAGGATACTTACTTTTGAAAATCTGAAACTTCTTAAACACTCCCCGAGCTATGATGTATTTAAACACTCAACTGGGGGCGGTTACAACAAACACTGGTATTTTAGATATGATACATGACTCATGTTACTGCATCCTTTAAGAGTAGATTGCTCCCTGAGACCCCATTAATGATTGGTTTCTTAGAAGACCAGTCCCTGTTTTGTCTATAGATGAGCAGTCTACTTTGGTCCAACCCATTACGGTAGATGAACTAAAGACTGCAATTTGTCTCTGAAGTCTGGAATTACTCCAGGTGCTGATGGATTGTCCCATGAAATCTATAAAAGTTTGTGGGAAGTTTTGGGTACTGAACTATGTTGGATATTGAATGCTGGGTTACAGGCAGGGTCTCTACCTAAAAGCATGTTACAGGGTGTGTTGCTTTTACTGTATAAAAATAAAGGGAGCGGAGATTTAGATAATTGAGGCCTTTGTCTCTTTTGAACACTGACTATAAGATCTTGACGAAAATCTTTGTATTAGATTACGGGTGTATTGGGTTCCTTATTACATCCATCACAATTTAGTGGGTGCCACATCGAAGGGTTCAGGATGCACTGATCCTACTCAGGGAGCTTATAGCTAAAGCAGCATCTGGAGACATGTTTGGGCATCTGGTTTGTCTTGACCAGGCTAAAGCTTTTGATCAAGTAGAATATAGTTATCTGTGGGAGAGTTTGAAACGGTATGGGTTTCCCTCACAATTTATAAACTGATTACGTACCTGCTATACAGACATCACTCTGATACCTAGCATAAATGGATGGTTGGGAAGAGATATTGAGGTACATAGGGGAGTACGGCAGGGGTGTCCACTAAGTCCCCTACTCTATGTTTTATCCTTGGACCCCCTTTTGCATGCTCTAAATAATACACATGATATTGTTGGATTATCAGTTGGTTATATGGACCCACAGATGTGACAATAGCATATGCAGATGATTTGGTTTTAGTTCTGTCAGATAAAAATTCTGCTGTTGCTGCATGGACATTATTGCACACCTTTTCAGCTATGTCTGGTTCCTCTATTAATAGGTTTAAAAGTGGGATATTGCCTTTGGGGTATAGGGGCCACTGATGTGGCATTGATTTGGGACATGCCTATTAAAACTGGCTATAGGAAGATTCTTGGTGTTTATTTTGGAGGTGTGGATGATCATCGGTACAATTGGGAGAGCCAATTATTGGAGGCACCTAATAGGGTGTTACTCTGGAATAAGGGTCAATGTCTAAAGTGAAGCTTAATTTATTTGATTAAAACTTTTTTGTTGCCATATTTTTTGTTTATAGCTGCAGTTTTTCCCCCTCCCCCTTCTTTAGAAACCTCCCTTTATGATGTATTTTTTCTTTGTTTATAGGGTAATAGATTAAATCCAGTGAAGAGGGGTATCACTTATTTACCTATTGGTGAAGGAGGTTTGGGTATGGTGAATCCGGTTGTATTCTTGCATAGTATGTTTATCTTTTATAATTTAGTTCCTTTGCTCAAGGGGGTTGTTAAGATCTGGTCCCTGTGGGTGGCTGATAGTATAGATCCCCTTCTTAGGCATTGGGTTCAGGATTCCTTTTTGGCCTGGCAGGTACGGCTATGTGCATTGACTAGTCACTTTCATACGATGTTTCAAAGTTGAAATCCTGGCATGTTGTCAGAAAATCCTTTCTTCTTCAAACACGCCAGCAATTCTATAGTACTATATTGCAGGATTACTTTTTGTGGATCCTGGTTTCATGATTTACCAGTTTCTGAGCAACATTCCAAATTACAATTATTAGTAAGCAAGAGGGTACCCCGCTATATGTGGGATTTTTATGGCTATGTCTCCACAGGAGATTAGGGGTAAAAGGCAATATGAGGCATAAAGAACTCTTGGAGAGGTTTTGTCCCAGGGAGGAAACCTGCTTAGGGGTGGTTGAAACTATGGAACATATTTTTGTGGATTGTCCCTTTGTAGTTTCCTTTTGGTCTCAATTTCAGGATGTGTGGCCTTTAAATCCTTTTCGGGATCCTACATCACAGATCTGGGTGGAAGGGGTTTTGTCAGGCTCCTGGGTGACTTATGATGTAATCACTATGCGCCTGTTAATGGGTCATATAGACTTTCAGCTGTGGCAAGCACGGTGTAATTTGACACTTCGGCAGAAATTACTCTCTGCATCCCAGATTATTTATAACATTAAGAAGATAGTACTTAGCTGGAGACTTCAGGAAAGGGAAAAAAGTGCATCCTGAACTGTTTCGATTGTGGTGGAGGAAAATGAACTGGCTTGACACAGGGTAAAGGTTATGGTGCTATGTCCAGGCTTTCTTGAAAAGTGCTGGGTATCCCTGCTTGCAAGGCTAGAACCTCCTTTTGGGGTAATTTTGGTGGGGACTGCTATTTTTTTGCATATGTGTTAGTTTTGTTTTAGACCCAATTCCTCGCTCTAAGGTGGGGGGGGGGGGGTGCATTTGTATCTTCTGGTACTATTTGTTTTTTTTAGTTTTCCAATCATTTTATGATGCTGTTTTGTTGTGCATACTTGGTTTCTATGCTTCCTGTATATCTCATTTCTATGCTAGTATACTTGTTTTGTTTCCATGTGTTGTGCATTATGTTTTCTACTGTATATATTATTGTTTGATTGTTGCTTTTTAGTTGCAAATACTCCCCTAATCCTTTTTAGTGGGGGGGGGATGTTTTCATATTATTTCTTTTACATTGCTCTGACATGGTATGTTGACAATACTCATTTGTTTTGTTTTCCATATGATTTATTATTTTATGTGACATACCACAGTTTATATTTCACTTTTGGTCTACTGTTATGATAATAAACAAGTCCCTACTATTTTAGTTGGGGGGGGGGAGTTGGCACTGGTTAGTTTTTTGGGTCGCTAAACTGCTGCTGATTTTTGAATGTATGATGTAATACTTATTGCAGTTAATCCTTGTTTTATATTATGATTTTGTGTACTGTAAACACTATTTTGTATATGTTTTGCTTTCTGGTTGTAATAAAAAATTCCCCTACTTTTTTCTATAAGTGCCATGGGATCTTTAACATCCACCTGAACTACCACCAATCCAGGCAGATGGGACCTCAGTTTAACGTCTCATCCGAAAGACGGCACCTCAGAAGTGCAGCACCCCTCTCACACTGCACTACAGTGTCAGTACTGGGATATTAACCAACGTGCTAGATATGGGAACTGAACCCACAGCCCTCTGATCTCCCAGCCTCAGAGGTGAGTGTGCTACCTACTGAGCCACTGACACTGCACACTGCATGGCAGTGGTGGCACATGCCACATGGATGCACAGTGGCAAGTGCCCCCCAGTGCAGTGGCATGGCAGCTGCAGCACCACGGGGCATGTTGAATCTGGCCTGGGGTGACCGTTCCCAAGTTGCTGTGCCTGGGTATACAGGGACAGGCATGGCAGCCTTGGCACATGGGTGGTGGACATGCCTAGGACACACAGCTACTCACAATGCTGTGACGGACTGCCAGCAGTCTGGAACCCACCACCGGGGACACCCTGCATGGCTGTTCAGGACATACTGGCTTCCAGGAGGGCCTCATTAGGACTAAGCTGTTCCACCATGCTTGGGCTACCCCCTGTCCTCCGCAGGGAGGCCTGGAGGTTGGTCACCTTCTCCTTGGTCCACCTGCGCCCGTTGTTCCAGTGTTTTTGACACTCCAGAACCTTGCAGTTGTATGATGTCATGGCATTCACCTGCAGGGCCACCTCCTCCCAGCCTGCTGCCGGCGCAGTCTGGCTGCCTCCCCTGCCAATGAGGATATCCAGGTGTAGGTGACATGCTTCAATGAGTGCCTTCTCCTCATCTTTTGTGAAATTCAGTTGCTGCCTGGTGCCTTCCTCCAACATAGTGGCTATTGTGGGAGAAAGCACCCAGGTGTTAGGCATGCCTGTAGGTACACATGTTCCCACCCCACCTGTCTTTGACTGTCGACCCCACCTGGTTCTCTGCAGCAGCTGGTCTGAGTGGTGGTCTGTGAGTGGGTTTCCTGGTATGGTGAGTGGCGACCCAAGGTACAGGGCCCATTGGGGACAGTGCACCTGCCCATGCATGTCCACCGGTCCACAGCTGGGGTGCCAGTGCTGCTGCCCCAGGGGGACATGCAGTGCAGTCTGCCATGGACATGACCTAGTACCTCAGTGGCATGTGTGTGGACGCAGTAGTACCCCGCCCAAACCGGGTACTGCCCTTGCTACGCCAGGGGGCATAGACCAGTGGACTACATGCAAATGAGGCCTGGGCCTCTGGTAATGAGATGCTAATCAGCTGAGATGACCATGCATGTGGAATGAGGCGGTTTAAGGTGCATTGACTGTGAATTACTAAATTGCCCCCGACTCATCTCAGTTTACAAGGAGCATCTCAGAAACATGCCTATGACATTATGGTGCATCTCTCGCACATGGGCGATCACTGTGTGCAACAGCACATCTTCCAATATGCGCTGCTACACTGCTTACTCGATGTGCAGCTGCAGGGATGCTGGCCATTGTGCTGTGTCCTGTATCGTATCACGCATGTGCGGCCCGGCCGTGACCTTGCCATGCCTTAGTGGTTGGCATTGCGCATGCTGTGTTTCCTTTGACCTATCACACTTCACACACTGTGCGCATTGTACTGCATGTGCCTCAGTGTTTCACGTGGCGCATATCAGGTACTCGATCACACTTTACCGTGTTGCACTGGGAGATAGTAACTGTCAGTGGGGACATGCCTAGAGCTGGTAAACAGTCCCCTAGGGCCATGAACTGGTCCCAGGTGGAGCTGCTTCATCTGGTGGCTCTTGTTATGCTGGTGGAGGGGCAGCTCTTTGGACAGGAGGACCTCCATGTGCCCAGGGCTGAGGTGTGGGCCTCCATTGCCAGGAGGCTGGTACAGCGCACTGGGCTGCCACACACTGGGGAGCAGTGCAGGCATCATTTTGGCGACCTCCTGAGGTGGGACCCGGAGAGACTTAGGCTGCTGCATCGCCATGCACACCGGGGTGTACTGTCAAGGCCAGGTAGGTATTGCTTATCTGGCTCCTCTTGTGGCAAGTACTGGGTGTGTGTATGTTGATGCCCTCATGGGGCACCCACTTTGGTCACTGTCATCCTGCACGCATGGCAGTGGCTGCACTTGCCCAGTGCAGCCCTATCATGTGTGCCATGGGGGGGGCCTATGGGCAGGGCTGTGGTTGCGTGCAGGCCACTGAGGACTGCACAGCTGGTTACCACTGTGTGCTGCATGCACACATGCCTGAGGGGGTGGCACTGTGGCAGTGCATCCTGCACAGTGGTGATGTATCGTTGTCCCTCCACCACCTGTGCATGTCAATGTTGTTGTGTGTTTCTGGCACTGCTGTGTTGACTCATGGTGCTCTCTGTCTGTTGTGTTTTTCAGGCCCAGAGGCCAGGTGGAGGGCCATGGCCATCACTGAGGCATGGAGGAGGAGGAGGCTCCTGGGTGCCAGGCCTGGTGCCCATGCAGGGACAGGTAGGCAGTGCATTCTGCTGTTGCTGTGGTTCTGCTGCTGTGGGTTACTGCTGGGTGGGGGTGTTGTCTATGTTCAGGCCCTCAGCGTGTGTTCTCTCTATCATTACTGTAGGTCTCCAGGGATGACATGCCGTGGCTGGGGGTGGTGCCCAGCCTTATGTGAAGGGGCGGATCCATGTGTCCATCCAGGTGGCCCTGCGGCCTATATCTAGAATGGTTCAGTGCCTGTTAGCTGCCCTGCGGAGTGTTCTTCAGCACTTGCCCTTACGTGGCCATGCCAGGGTGTAGCATGGCGGGGCATGGTGGCGCTAGTGGCCCCCTGCCTCTTCTTGGGGCCTTGCTCTGTTTATAGTTAATGTATATAGCCCCTGTTTCTTTGTTGTTCTGGGTTTTGCGTTGTACAGTTGTTTATCTGGTTTTACTGTTTTGTAACATGTTGCTGTCAGCACCTGTGTCTGTGGGTTTCATTGTTCCAACGTCATGGTCGTTCCCTATTGCTCTGCTGGCTTCCTCCGCTTGCTCTGACTTGCTCCCCTGTGTGGCTCAGGGCATCCAGAGTGCCCTGGCGCATCTCCTGTTGTGCTGGCGCATCTTCAGTTGCTCTGTCCTGTGTCTGGGAGATTCACAGAGGGGATGCGCTTGGCGCATTCCATTGCACATGCCTCTGTGAATCGCTCTGTCTGTGCTCAGCACATCTGATTTGTGTCAGTGCATCTGGGATGTGCTTGGTGCATCTTCTTTGTGAATCCTGTCCATTGTATATAAACTGGTGATGTGGAGAGGGTTGTGACGAGACACGAATTTTGGTATCAAAATACAGTATGCTGCTGCAGCATGTGAATACATTTGTTCCTGTGTGGGAAATTATCAGTAAGCTGTCAGAATCCTACTTTATTATGGACTATGGTTTGGGGGAAAATGCCAGGGGCCAGAAATTAAAAACATTTGCATGTGCAGATTAGTTGCTCCCACAAATTTTGGCAGGATAAGTAGCATTTCTATACAGAAATCAGAAGACGAATCTGGCATACACATGGCATTTAGTGAAATTTTGTAAAAATAGCGCCCAGCATGGAAAATAGGGAGATTTTTAAATCTCCATACATATGGGCAAAATACTGGATGGGTCAAAGCTGCATCAGTATATAGCGGTTTTTGGCAGCGTAATCTGTGGGAGTCTGTACCTTGTTTTGCAAAATGCCAGCTGCACCAGGGAGACGATCCACGTTTATGAGCATTCAAGTATGTAAACTATGAACTATATAATGGGACTATGGGGGGATTTGAGGTTCTCAAGCCATGATATATGCTACAGTGGCTCTGTTAAATTTGCCAGTAATACTCCTCCTTTAACTGATGTAGTAAGTCTTGCAGACCAATCCATAAGCCTCCTATCAAAACGTTCTTGTATTATTAGATGGATTGGAAGGCTTCTGCATTTGTCTTCAAAATGTTCTTATTCTTATGACATGTGATAAGTAACGTATCCACCCCACCGTCCATTTCTG
Source organism: Neoceratodus forsteri (assembly GCA_016271365.2). Classification (NCBI taxonomy): domain Eukaryota; kingdom Metazoa; phylum Chordata; order Ceratodontiformes; family Ceratodontidae; genus Neoceratodus; species Neoceratodus forsteri. Next base: position 450,969,568 of record JADMNL010000022.1, read on the forward strand.
CAAATAAATCACTTCTGTTTTGTGATTTACACTCTGCCTTGTGAACCCATTTACCATTAATAAACTTATGTTAATTTTATTCAGTTTTACATAGCTTTGTGCCACATTGGCTAGTCAGCGGTAACTAAAATGTTGTACTGTATATGGGTAGTCACTTTTACTCATAGGTCAAGTGTGACACCTGAAACTCATAATACCACTGTCAGCAATATTTGTTTCATAATACTTACTAGAGGTCTGATGCACAGATTAATGATACTATAGTGAATGGTGAGGCTTTGTTAGGTATGGAATTCCATGCCTTGTAAAACGTTGTTCTACTGCAGTACAGATGTCATAAGACAATGGGCTGCTGAACAGCTGATTGGCAGAGGTGCTAATAGAGGTGGCAGTATAGCCTAGAGGTTAGAGTAATGAGTTGTGAATGAGCTTGGTGCATCCAGCAGACCAGACCTGGGTTTGATTTTCACAACCTCCACTTGCATACTGTGTGACTCTGAGCAAGTCACTTAACTGCCCAGTGCTCCCAGGTCATCCCTGAAAACAGGGACTTGTGCCTAGTAGGCCATATCTGGTTACCAAAGACTAAAATAAATACTACCATTACACTATAGTGAAGCATGCAGTGAGTAGCACTTCAAAAAAAATAAAAACAAAATGTAAAAATGGACTTGTAGCATGTTTTTTACACCATACACTTATCTAAAATAGTGTATGGGAGCCCAATACAAAACAAGGCTATTCTTTCACCTCGAGGTTACCAGGATGAGAGACTGACCTCTCAAGCTTTGCTCTCAAGGTCCTGTGACCACTCAGTGGAAGAACAGTTTTGTTGTGTATGGGTTCCTGTACACTATTCTGTATGTATTATGAAAAGGAAGCTATCTATCCATCAAACATGAGAGAGCTTTCACTCTAACTGCCAATTGCCCTTAAAGTCAAGGCAGAACAATCCACCTGCTCCATCCCTGACACATGGCCACATCACTCATGCAAAAGGTAAGAATAATCTTTCAAAGGTGGACAAAAGAATGCTGTGCATGACTACAAGAGGTGCTGCAACAAGCTATGCTTGTTGGCACCTCAAAAGATAAAGACAGGCAATTTAAATATATTCACAGGTCATTGACCTCTTCCAGCTCACAACGCTCACTGAAGTCAGCACCTCCAACACACCCAAAGAACTGGAAAAACAGCCAGACCAGGCTTTGTTTCCATCATGCTGTCAGCTGCTTCAGTTCTGCCACAGCCAGATCCAGTAAGGGACTCCCATGCTCTACCCATCAGCTCCACTTTGCTTCTGAGACACCCCCACAGCTCCAAGACCACCCTACAACTCTAGTGTATTCACAGGACCCCCCACCCCACTCACCCTATTCTCTGGCACACCCTTATAGCTCTAATATGTACTTGGGGCCCCCCTGAGGCTCCAGACAGTACACTCTAGATAGGGACCACCCATAGCTCCAGATGCTCTAGAGACCCCCAGAACATGCCTTCAGCTTGCTCTGTCAAGAGAGTCAGCAAGAGTTTGGAAATGAAGGGCCAGAATGATTTGTTTGGTGAAGATGGGGTAGGGTTCATAACTAACTGAGTTAAGGCAGAGTAGTCAAATGTATAGATAAAAGATGTATAACAGATGTATAGCCTCGAGGAAAGGAGGGAGAGGGGGGATATGATTGAAACATTCAAATACCTCAAGGGAATCAACAAAGTCCAAGAGGGTAGCATATTTCAGAAAAAGAGATGTGCAAGAACAAGGGGGCACAATTTGAAGATAGAGGGGGGATGGCTCAGAGGTAATGTGAGGGAGTATTTCTTCACAGAGAGGGTTGTAGATGCATGGAACAGCCTTCCTGAGGAGGTCGTAGAGTCAAAAACAATGGGGGAATTCAAAAATGCATGGGACAGACAAAGGCAGTTCTAGTTGGGGATAGGAGGAAGTAGGCTGTTGGTTAACTAGGATCTGCAGCTTAACCAGCATGCCTTGACCAGGCCACGGACCCCTCAATTTCTGGAACCGAAACAGTTTTTCAGAAATCCTCTGTACTGCAAGGGATCCAGCGTGCCTTGACCAGGCCACGGACCCCTCAATTTCTGGAACCTAAACAGTTTTTCAGAAATCCTCTGTACTGCAAGGGATCCAGTGTGCCTTGACCAGGCCATGGACCCCTCAATTTCTGGAATCTAAACAGTTTTTCAGAAATCCTCTGTACTACAAGGTACTAGCCCTGACTTTTGGATTTGGTACCAGTGGAAGCTGATTTCCAAGTGGCCCATGCTATCTCCTGCTGAACACATCTCTAACTACTGTATTTCCCTCTGTGTCTCTAGTTGAATTTATGTGCCAGGATTTAATAATTTGTTTAATCCTTACAGTCATTTTAAGTTCTGAGTTGATATTAGAAGTGAATTTTGAGCTTTTCCATTATCAGATTATATCCTCTCAACACTAGAGGGCTATATCTCTATCTCTATCTCTATCTCTATCTCTATCTCTATCTCTATCTCTATCTCTATCACTATCTCTACCTCTATCTAGTACGTAAGCCATGTGGGTTCTCTTTGCCTTTCTCTTGCCTCCTCCTCCTCCTCCTCCTTGCCATGCCCCCTCTTCTCTCTCCTGGTCCTAGCCACCCCACCCCACCCCACCCCACCACCCTCTACTCTGGTTTCCACTGCTACTCCAAGGAACTCTCCACTTCCACTCGAGACTTGTGCTTGGTGCACTGTTTGGATATTCCTGGTTACTTAACCCGACAACTACTCTCAATGAGTGTGGCCACCTCTACACTATACCACCTTGCAGTCCATATGGGATACCACCTGGAACCTTGCAACCTCTACCCCTGGAAACAACAATCAAAACTATCTCTCAAAGAGCTGCGACTCTGCTCCTTAAAACTCCTCCTCTTCCTCTTTCTCATCTCAGGCAGCATCCATCCCAATCCTGGCCCTCGAAGCTCAGGCCACACACAAACTCCAGGTGCTCTTATCCTTGCAACCATTAAAATCTGCTGCCTACTACCAAAGCTGGATGCACTCCAAGCCTTCATATGCCAACACAACCCTGACATTCTTGCAGTGGTGGAAACTTGGCTGACACCTAAAGTTCCTGACTCAGCAGTAACAATACAGGGCTACAATGTCCATAGGCTGGACTGGATATCCAAAAAAGACAGTGGTTGTGCAATCTATATCAAAGACTCCCTGTCTTGGCACCCTGTAGCAACTCCATCACTTTCTGCCTTGGCCCAGATTCTGCCAATAAAAATCGTCCTAGGTCCCAACCATAAAGCCCTGACTATTGTCTCCGTATACATCCCACCCAGGGACCCTAAACATGGATTCAACAATGTCCTAAACTTTATCAACACTCATCCTCCCGAAGCTGAATTTATTCTACTAGGGGATTTCAACATAAATTGGTTAGCATCGAGCACCAGTGCCTATAAAGACTCCATCTCAGCTGCTAACCTCACACAAATGGTAAACTCCCCTACTAGGATTAACTACAAGACTGGCACCAGTACTCTCTTGGATTGGGTCCTCAGCATTCACCCCACAAAAATTTCTCGTATGACCATTCTCCCAGACTCTCTCAGTGACCACTCCCCAGTCATGTGTGCATGGTCTAACAAATTCCTTAAGCCCCCTCCCAAAATTATCACTAGCAGAGTCCTTCCTCGTGGAAAACTTCCACATCTCAAACAACACCTGCTTCTACAAGACTGGCTACTCATCTATGAAGCAACAGATGTTAACTTGGCTCTTGATCACTTCATCTCAATTTTCAACATAGCCCTGCTAAAAGGCGCAAACCAAAATCTCTCTCTAACCCATGGGTCACCGTGGCTCTTTTCTCACAGCTGAAACTAAGGGATCACCTCTGAGCAGTTGCCAGGGCCACTGACAAACAACTGGACATCAATATTACAAACAAGCACAAAATGCCTGCACAAAAGCCATACAGCTAATGAAATCCACCTATTACGAAGATGCTCTCACCAATACATGGGGAAATGGTCGTGCTTTCTGGGACAATATCAAGGATGTCACAGGGAAGCAGCCAAAAACCTCTCTGGCCATGTTAATGGTTGATGGATCCTCAACCCTTGACCCCAAGGTGATTGCAAACATCTTTAACACGACTTTTTCAGACCTTGGTGCTGTTCTACCCCATGACTTTGTCAAAAACAGGGCCTACTCCCCAAATACCTCAGCCCCTCAGTCTAACCATCCCCTCTTCTACTTCAGGGAGATAAAGCTGAATGAAGCTTGCCGCTATATTACTGCAGCTATCTCTAAATCTAGATCTAGTAGCGACACCCTGGACCTTAAGCTTCTGTTGCTCATCCTCGATGAGGTAATTCATCCATTAACAAAAATCCTAAACCTCTCTCTCAGCTGTGGAAAATTCCTGGACCTATGGAAAACAGCCATCGTGACACCCGTCCATAAAAGTGGGGATAAGACAAATCACTCAAATTGTCGCCCTATCTCCATACTGCCCCCACTCTCTAAGGCACTCGAGTGCATCGTGGCTGATCAACTTACCGACCACTTGGATAAATACAATATACTTTGTCCACAACAACACAGCTTCTGGAAAGGTCACAGCACCACCACAGCCCTTCTTGAGTTCACTGGAGCTTTGCACAAATCCCTTGACAACGGCCTTCTCACAGGGGCCATTTTCGTCGACCTCTCCAAGGCCTTCAATACAGTACACCATGGACTACTAATACACCAACTACTGAATGCATGGCTATCACCTGACTCTTCTCTCTGATTTAAAAGCTGCTTAGAAAACCGGTCACAGAGAGTAAAAATTGTGGACGCTCTTTCTGACACCCTGCCTGTTCGCTCGGGTGTCCCACAGGGATCCATACTGGGCCCCCTCCTTTTTAGCCTTTTCTTAAACTCTCTTCCTTACCACTGCTCTGAGCAGATCATACTATATGCCGATGATGCTGTTGTATTCTCCACTCACAAAGGTCCTGCAACTTTTCAACACAACCTTCAACTTGGTTTCAGTTCTGTAGAGACATGGAACTGGTCCTCAATGACAAGAAAACCAAATCTATGCTCTTCAGCAGCTCTCATAACCCACACAAGCTACACCACTTGGCTATCTCCACCACCCAGGGGAACATTCTAGATCAGGTGGGGTCCTTCAAATACTTAGGGATACAGCTTGACCCTAATCTCTCCTATGGACTTCATGTAGATAATGTAGCTAGAGCTGCTAATACACAGCTTGGTCTCCTCTACAAACACAGACCACCTAATGCCAGAAGCTTTGAAGGTTGCAGTCCTGAGCTCTGTGATCTCTGTAATAGACTATGATCTCATCATTTGTGACAGCCACAACCACAACCCTTAGACACCTCTCAACTGCCTTAATAAGGCAATATGCCGACTCATCACTGGTGCTGTCTCACCCACACATGTGACCTGTACACTCAGACCGGCTGGCTCCAACTATCAAACCGCATAAAGTTTCTCACCTGCTCCATGGTGAAAAAAATCTACCTTGGCCTTGCGCCTTCTGGGGTCTCAACTCTGTTACAACACCGAATTAACAAATGGTGCCTTAGGAGATCCATGCTACAGCTACTGAAAGTCCCCCACTGTCACACTTCACAGGGACAATGCTCTTTTGCTTATCGAGTACCACTCTGGTTCAGTGGCCTCAGCCCAACCATCTCCTCTTCCCAAACAATTGGTATGTTTAAAACTAGGCTCCGGGACTATCTCACTACCAACAGCTCCTGTGACTGCCCAACTTAACCTTGTTTCTCCACTTCCCTTCCTGCTCTAGTGGTCCCCCTCCTCATTGGATTCTACCTCACATCTTGGTATACCCAGAGCTGCACTTTTCACCTCTCCCCACCCTTCCTACATTCCTTCTCCCCACCTCTTCCCTCTCCTTATGACTCTGGCACTTCTTATCTGTTGTCTATTTTCTCTGACAAATGCCACTGGCTGCCTTGTTACAATGCTACCCTTGAATTGTATTAATCTGTACTTTGTTTGCAATGTCCACATTGTTGTGATGTCTGTCTTGATGGTCCCCATAATTTGCATTTCTCTGACGTGGAACCTTTGTAAAAGAGCCAAGGCTCAAAGGTATTTGTAATTCTAGACTTGACTTGATAAATAAATCCCTTAAGTAGAGAAATGGGCAGACTAGGTGGGCCAAGTGGTCATAGAAACATAGAAACATAGAAGTTGATGGCAAATAAGGACCGCAAGGCCCATCCAGTCTGCCCATTTCTTTTTCTACCTTATAAATGTGCCATCGGCCTTTGCTCTGTCAGTGACCTATCTATTCATAGTCATTTGTATTGCTCCCTTATGCCTATCCCATGCCGGTTTGAAGCCCTGCACTGTATTCATAGCCACCACTTCTTGTGGTAAGCCATTCCATCGCATCTACCACCCTTTCTGTGAAAAAGATTTCTCACATTCCCCTTAATGGCCTCCCTCTAATCTCATGCTGTGTCCTCTTGTCCTGCTATTTTTCTTATATTTAAACATGTTAGACTCTTTCACCTTGTTTATGCCCTAAGGTGTTTAAATGTCTCGATCATATCACCTCTCTCCCTCCTTTGCTCAAGGGTATACATATTGAGCTCCGTTAATCTGTCCTCATATGTCTTCTGATGCAGTCCCTGTACCATTTGGTTTCCCTTCTCTGGACTGCCTCAATTGAGTTAATGTCCTTGTGAAGGTGTGGCCTCCAATACTGCATGCAGTACTCCAGATGGAGGCCTAACCAATGTCTTGTACAGAGGATTATTACCTCCCTCTTACGACTTGTGATACCCCTACTAATACACCTAACACCCCCTAGCCTTACCTACTGCTTTAGAGGTCTGCTTGGATGATTTTAGGTCATCAGTGATGATGATGCCCAAGTCTCTTTCTTCCTTTGTGACTGCTAGCAACTCCCTCCCAGCCTATAAGTGGCTTAGGGTTTCTCTTCCCTATGTGCATGATTTTGCACTTCTTTGCATTAAATTCAGTTGCCACTCTTCTGACCATTCTGCTAGTTTATCCAGATCTCTTCTCATTCTGCCCACCCCATCTGGATCATCTACTCTGTTGCAGATCTTGGTGTCATCTGCAAACAGACAAGCCTACCCTCTAGTCCATCTCGAGGTCACTAATGAAGATGTTGAATAGGACTGGCCCCAGGACTGATCCCTGAGGTACCCGCTTGTGACTTGCATCTCTTCTGACTGTATACCATTTACCACCACTCTCTGTTTTCTGCCAGTCAACCAGTTTGCCACCCAGTTGACCAACTTCTGACCCACCAGAGCCTACCTAGCTTATTTATCAATCTTCTATGTGGAACAGTGTCAAAGCTTTGCTGAAGTCAAGGTAGCGACATCAACTGCTCCCCTTGGTCCACCACTCTGGTTACTCAGTCAAAGAAATCTATGAGATTAGTTTGACAGGACCTTCCTTTGTAAACCCATGCTGTCTTGGATCCTGTGCCCCTATGGATTCCAGGTGTTGCACTATCCTTTCCTTAAGGAGTGCCTCCATAATCTTGCCCACTACTGAGGTAAGACTGACCGGTCTGTGGTTCCCGCCTCCTCCCTGCTACCACTCTTGTGGAGTGGGATCACATGAACCCTTCTCCAGTCTTCTGGGACCTCTCCTGCTCAGAGACTCACTAAACAATTATGCTAATGGCTCTGCTAGTTCCTCCTTTAGCTCCTTAAGTACCCTGGGATGTATGCCATCAGGTCCCATTGCCTTATCCACCCTGAGCTTAGCAAGCTCTTGTAGGACCCTTTCTTTTGTGAAGGAGTAGTGCTCCTCCCTCCCCTGTGTCCATGATGCTGAGCTGTGGCCCTGCCCTACCTTCTCTTCAGTAAATACTGAGCAAAAGTATCTATTTAGGATAGATGCCTTTACAGGGTCCTCCTCCTCACATGCTCCCTTTTCTCCATTAGCTTAGCAATACCCCCTCTGGACTTTCTCCTTTCACTAATGTATCTATAGAAAGTCTTGTCACCTTCTTTACTGTTAGTGCTAGTGTTTCCTCAGTTTGGGACTTTGCCTGCCTTACTGCCTTACCTGCTTCCCTTAGGGCAGTTTGGTATGCCTCCCTATCTTCATCCCATGTGTTCCTTATATTTTCTGAAGCCAGCCTTTTGGCTCTGACCTTTTCTGCTACTGTATTTGAGAACCAAAGTGGTTTCCTTCTTCTTTGCACTTCCTTTTCTGTCTAACACAATGGGATGTTGCTTCAAGTATTGTATCCTTAATGCTTGCCCACTTGCCTGTACCTCCTCACCTGTGTTTCTTTTTGCCAGGGCTAGCTTAACTCTGTTGGCCATCTTATCAAAGTCAGCTCCTCTGAAGTCCCATATTTTTGCCTTGGAATGGGATGATTTAGATGTAGTAGCCAAATTGAACCATACCATGTGATGGTCACTGGCCTCCAGGTGACCTTCTACCTGGAGATCTGTGATCCCTTCTTTGTTAGTCAGTACTGGTCCTTATCTGCCATCAAAATCAAATTCTATATTTCTATGTGTACTGTCTAGCAACTTGAGAACCCCCTCCCTAACCCCCCATCCAAACTCCAGTATGCTCTCATGACAGCCCTCCCCCTGTGAATTCAGTATGCTGTTAAGACACGAACGCACACACACACACACACAAACACACCTCCAGTTCCCTGCATTAAGAGAGTCTGCAGGAGTGTAGAAACTATGTCCTAGCATAGTTTGTTGGAGTTGAGGCACAGTTGTTATACTTTTACTGTCTGCTTGGTGACTGACTCCAGTGTCTGTTCTGAGAGAGACCCCCCACCCTGTAGTTCCTTTATTATGTGCTTGAGACTGTCACTGTAACCCCCCATACTCAGAGTACTCTGAGAATGGGCCAGGGTTCATGACCCAGTAAGTTAAGGCAGAGCGCAGTATATTAAGATATTTACTTTTACTGCCTGTTGAGGTCACTATTGATTCCTCTGAGAGAGAGATCCGCTGTTGCTCCCTAGTATCCCTCCTCCGGTAACTGCAGCTTCTCAGTATGCTTTTGAGGTCCCCCTTCAGTATGCTCTCAGTCACACTTACTGATGCTCCCCATGACTCCTCTTTTATTTCAACCCTGTAGTCCACTAATGATGACTCTCCCAAGCCCCCCCATTTGCTATCCATTTGGTCTGTTGCTTGTTCACCTGCAGCCATGCCTGCCACAGTTCTTGTTCATCAGTGATCATGGCCAAAAGTGAAACAGAAAGCAAGACAGAAGTTGGAACAAGCTGGTGCAATGGTAGAATTGTTGTATGGGAACAGCGGCAGGTGGGAGATATCCTGATGGAACTGCATTATGTGTGGCACTTCCCTTTCTTTAAATAAATAGCCAGCACTACTGGGCTGAACCCTCTGACTGCCATCAGGGAAAGCCAGTCCAAGGGTGTGGTGCATACAGAAGGTGAATCTGTAGGTCATTGCACAGTATTGCATGCCGCAGTATCAGTCACTCAGTTTTATTCAGACTAACACAGACTGGCAGTTGCACAGCAGAGCAGGCTGTCTAACATCTTGTAGCTCCACCTCAAATTGTTGTCAGGCTAGCTTGGCACTGTGGGACGTCTCAAGCAGGAGGAAAAAAGGAAGCATCAGTGGGAGGTCAGTTGGCATACAGTGAGCTCAGCAGCTCAGTGGAATGTCAAGTTCGATGTTCTCCTCATAGCTGGGTCAGCCTTTTCTTGGAGATTCAGCATGGGTCAGGGTCCTACATGGGGAGAGTGGTTCAGACATCTCATTGTTTTGTGGTTGGCTGACAGGAGCATCTACTGCTTGGGCAGTTTTATTAACCTTCCCCTGTTGATCTTCAATGCCTACATCAATGATGTGCAGGAGGGGTGGAGGAGATAGCACAGGGCTGCTAACATGTCTTAGTGTTCATGAAGTCAGACAGCATTTGTCTTCCAGTAATTTCTTCCCTAGGGATTTAGGAAAATGTGTGTGGAGGGTGTGACACTCAAACAGCTGGTTCTGATTAATCTATGATTTTTTGTAATATAAAAATGTGTTGTTGACTGTCTCTCATGTGACTTGCTGAAACAGCCTGTGGAATGACACCCCCCCCCCCAGGTTTTAGATACAAGGTGTTACCTGGAAAGCGAAGAGATAATTACAGGCTAGAAGAGGCCTAAATTAAGGATCTCCTGTTTATCTAGCTTAATTGTGGCTTGCCAGCTGACAGGATAGAAAATATCCATTTTATGATGTTTAGAGGAGAAAACCAGGTTATGTCACACTGGTGTGAAGTCATAAATGTTTCTCTGATGTCTGTAAAAGCAGGATGTTGCTCATGAATGAATAAAGGGCTTAGAAATTAGCCTTATTTAATTTACCTTCTGAGTGATGACATTCTGATTGTATAATTTTTTAGTAAACAGAGGAGGAGCTGGGTGACATCATGGAGAAGGCAGCATCAAGACAGTGTTTTAATTATGCTGAGAGTGACCTGTAAACACACACATGTTTGGACTCTCTTGACAACAACATCTGTCTAGCAGCGCTATTAGAAGAGATACATTAGATATAGAAGTCTAATTGTCTGGTGGTAGGAATTTTGCACTTTTTTTAACCCTTGTTCTTTTAAATGATTGTATGTTTTTGTGATATCTGGTTCTGTATTTACATTTTATTTATTTATTTATTTTGCTTTTGTTAACTGGGTAAGTGCACTAGCTATAAAATGACTATTTTCAGGTACGACCCGGGAGAGTACAGACATGCAGAAACTTAAATTTAAAGCAGTGTCAGTGGCTCAGTAGGTAGCACACTCGCCTCTGAGGCCGGGAGATTAGAGGGCTGTGGGTTCAGTTCCCACATCTGGCACTTGGGTTAATATCCCAGTACTGACACTGTAATGCAGCATGAGAGGGTGCTGCATTTCTGAGGTGCCATCTTTCGGATGGGAGCGTTAAACCGAGGTCCCATCTGCCTGGATTGGTGGTAGTTCAGGTGGATGTTAAAGATCCATGGCACTAGCCGAAAAAGAGTGAGAATTTCCCGGTGTCTAGCCAAATTTCCCTCATTCACTAAAAATACCACCAACAGCTTAATCTGGTTCAAGGTCAGTTGGCATTCATCTGTATCCCCCTCCCCCGGGTCGTGCCTGAAAATAGGCAGGATTTGTCTAGTGCACTTACCCGGTCAACAAAAGCTAAATAAATAAATAAAAACAGGATAACAAATTATAAGTGCTTTACATACAATGGGTTAGAGAGGATACAATATATCTGAACATACAAAGTAAAGCACTTTACATACAATGAGTTAAAGTGGATATAATATATCAGAGACATACAGAGTAGACCATTCATAAGTTCATAGGTGCCTATCTATGCAATGAATAGAGAGGACCTTGGACAATACATTTTCAGGTGGCACACCATATGAACAGAAACAAGGTACACAAAAACAAAAACAGGTAATACAAAAGGAAGAAATAACCATTGACAGCAGGGGGTGTCATTAAGGAAAAGGAAGGTAGGTGAGGAAGAGGGGAGCAAGCCATGAAATTTTACATTTTTGTATCTATTTTTAAGTAAACCTCTACTTTACAGATTACTTGGTGTGCCTTTGAAATTCTTTTTCTTGACAAGTGAAGCATACATGGATAAAGGTGAAACTGTACAAAGCTTACTGGTTTTACCAAACTGGGAAAAGGTAAGAGTTTATTCTGAGGTCTTTCATAGAGTTTTTAAGGGTTCATTTTGTATACCTGGTTAGGTGCCCATAGGCGAAAGATATCTGGCCCCCCAAAGAGCAGAATTATCTGAGCCTGTACATTGAGTACGCTAGCAAGAGGTTCACAGTTTGAATCCCTCCAGAACTTGAGACCAAAGTTTGATTCGAACCCACAAAACAGACACGAGGGTTACTCTGTTCTGTTAACTGTTCACAATACTATGCTCAGAGGTTGGCACTGTGGGAGCAGAAGGTCTGACCTGCTGAGTGGGTTTGTGACAGATTGGTTGACAGCGGTGCAATAACTTTTGGTACTAAAAGCTTTTATTGTTCAGTATGTCAGCTTGAGACCATCAGCTCACTTGCAAAGAAAGAAAAAGGCAGTGATTTATTTTTTAAAAAGGAGACAGAACTGTATCACTTGGCGTACAGTCAAGTTCCTACCTTTTTTTTTCAAAAGTGTAAGTCAGAGTAGCCATAGTTAAGGATGAAGATGGCTTCCAACTACCACAGGCACACTGTAGACTACTTAAAGCAGTTGCGTGGGGACAGAGGAGTCCCATTCAAGGTGAAAGCCACCAAACAGAACCTTGTGGATGCCCTGATGGTAACAGATACCCAGAGCATCGAATGACAGACAGTGACTGAAAAGGACCGAACCTTGAGTGTGGCAGGGCTAGTGGCCAGTGAAGTGTCCAGATCTGATGAGGAGGGCAACAGGGCCACTGTCAGTGAATGGCCACAGCAGAAGGGGAAGGCCATCAGTTTCCTGGATCCAGAAGTACTCAGGCTATAAACTGAGTTGCGCAGAATGGAGCTGGAGTTCCAGAGGGAGAGGGACCATGAACAGCGGGAGGTGGACCGTGAGGCAGAGTGAGAATGCCATGAGGCAGAGTGAGAATGCCGAGAGGCAGAGCGAGAATGCTGAGACGCTGACCGTGAGGAGCATGAGCGCCAGAGACAACATGAACTGGAGAAGCTACGACTCCAACCAGTGGCACCAGAGCAGGTAAGTGGCTTGGGTTTAACTGGGACTACAGGACTGGGTTACAAATTGAATTCTAAATTTATAGCTGAATTTAAAGAGGGGGAGGATATGGATGCCTTTTTAAATTCTTTTGAAAAAGTTTGTATTCAGGCTAAAATTCCTAGAGAGTCCTGGAGCTTCCAGCTATCCCTGCTACTTACCGGAAAAGCTTGGGATGCATTTGGTCAAATGGACAATGAGGACAGTGATGATTACAGCAAACTTAAAGCTGCACTGTTAAAGAAATTTTAATTAACTGCTGAATCATACAGAGCTAAATTCCGTAAGCTCAGGAGAAGCCCTGACATGAACTATGAAGAGCTAGCCATGAAACAACATCAGTTTTTAAAACATTGGTGGGAAGGTATAGAAGCAAACTCTGTTGATAAAACTGAAAATGTGATTTTGTTAAAACAGTTTTTCTGGGCATGCTCAGCAGAGCTGAAAACCTGGCTGGAGGAATGAGATCCCAAAACAGTACAAGAGGCTGATGAACTCTCGAACCGCTATGCCAAGAGCAGGCCTGCTCTGAGAGTGAATGGGGTGGGCGTGGCAGTGCAGAAAGGGAAAAGTGCACCTTCAGGGCAGCTAAAACCCTCACTGGCTCCACCAAAACCAGTTAGCCCCAGGTTTCAGAGAAAAGATTTCTCTGAGAAAAGAAATGAATGTTGGTTGTGTAAAAAAACTGGGCAATTGCCAGACAGTGTCCCAAAAAGGCGAGAAATACACAACAGGGGGCTAGGAAGGAAGTGGATTGTTTGTGTGTCCCTGAAAACATGCCTGTGAACATGAGGGAACACATGCACCCAGTCATGGTGAATGGTGTACAGACGCAGGGGTTAAGGGACACAGGGGCATCCCTGACATTGGTGAAAGGGGATCTAGTAGAGCCGGATCAGCTTATAACCAATAAATACATCACTGTACAGGACTTTACTGGTGAAAAGAAAACATTGCCCCTCACTAGTGTTCTCCTAGACTGGGGTGAAACAGGGGGAACTGTGCAATAAGTGGCTGTAGCCCAAACCTTAGCAGTGGATGTGATCCTGGGCAACAATCTCTTACAAGAGATGGTGTGTGCAGTTACCCATAGCCAAGCAGCAAGGGAAACTTGTAGTTCCCTGAACCCCACAGAAGCCATTGTGGAAACCACTGAGAGGGTGGTTCCATAGCCTGTGTCTCCAGATGGGGAGATGAATGAAAAGGGGGTAGAAATTGCCCCAGTAGCAGTTAGCCACACAGCTACGGGGGGTTACTCCAAAGAGTAAGGCATGAATTATTATCAGAGGGTTAGGGATGACAGTGATCCTGAGTGCCCTGATGCTAGTGCTAGGGACCCTAGTTCAGCGACTGAAGGGGACCTGTCCCATGCCTTGGGAATGTGTGAGGGGTTTGCTGCTGCTCAGAGAAGTGACCCTAGTTTAGAGAAGCTGAGGGCTTGGGCAGACTCTGATGGGGCACAGGGAGGTGACGGCAGACATAAGGTTTATTGGGAAAATGGACTTACGTATTTTCAGGCTGTGCAGACAAAGGGGGGCATGCTAGGCAAGCAGCTTGTCATTCCCCAGGGGTATCATGAGCAGTTGCTCAAGATTGCACATGATATTCCCTTGTCTGGTCATCTGGGAATTGCATGCACTATGCAGTGGTTGGCCCAGAATTTCTATTGGCCTAACTTCATCTAACAGGTGAAGGAGAATTGCAGGTCTTGTCACAGGTGTCAAGAAATAGGGAAGGCGGGCAAGAAAACCCAAGCCGACCTGATTCCATTGCCCATAGTGGAGAGGGTGGGAATGGATATTGTGGGGCCTTTAAATACCCCCAGCTCCTCAGGGAAGAGATTCATCCTGACTGTGGTGGATTATGCCACCCGGTACCCAAAGGCAGTCGCCCTATCCTCACTGAGGAAAGACTAAGTGTCAGATGCCTTACTTGGGATTTTCTCCCATGTTGGGTTTCTGCAGGAGGTTAGCACCAATTGAGGGGGTTCCTTCATGTTGGACCTCATGAAATGTTTATGGGAGCAGTGTGGGGTGGTGCAGAGATGCATGACACCGTATCACCCACAAGCCACTGGGCTTGTGGAAAGATTCAATGGTATCCTAAAGTCAATGCTCTGGACCTTTGCTGAACAGCATGGGAGGGACTGGGAGAAATAACTTCCCCACCTGTTGTTTGCATACAGGGAGGTGCCACAATAGTCAGTGGGATTTTCCCCATTTGAACTTTTATATGGACGCCGGATACGTGGGCCCCTAGACTTGATCTAGGAAGACTGGGAAGGCAAGCTCACCAGCCAGGTAACTCCCATTGTGGATTACATCCTTAGGTCTAGGGAAAGGCTGAAGGAACTTATGGGGACAGCCCAGAGCAACCTGGTAGCTGCCCAATAGAAACAAAAAGTGTGGTTCGACAGCAAAACCAGAGCTCACTCGTACAAGGTGGGTCAGGAAGTCATTGTCCTTATTCCGGTCCAGAAAGACAAGCTGCAGGCTGAGTGAGCAGGACCATACAAAGTGGTTAGGAAGGTAAATGATGTGAACTGTATTATAGAGTTACCTGACCGAAGACAAACAGAAAGGATGTACCATGTCAACATGATGAAGCCATATGCAAATAGGGCTGACATGGTGTTTGCAGCGTGTAGTCCTGGGGAGGGGACGGATGAAGGAGACCCCCTTCTGGACTTACTGGAAGAAAATAAGTGGGAGTCCTCTGTGGAGGCAGTTAAATTGTCTCCCCAGCTGACACCAGACAAGATCCAGGAAGTAAGGGAGGTTTTAGCATACTTTGCCCCATTGTTTAGCGCCAAGCCTGGACTAACCCCCTTAGTGACGCATGATGTGGAGACAGGGACATAGACGCTCATACAGCGGACAGCATATCGGGTGTTGGAGGCTGTCCAAAAGGACATTAGGAGGGAAGTGGAGGAGATGCTGGATTTAGGGGTAAGCCAGAGATCCCACAGCCCCTGGGCCTCACCCGTAGTCCTTGTGCCTAAGCTAGTTCGCTCTACTCATTTCTTTGTGGACTATCATGGACTGAATGCAGTCAGAAAGTCAGACACCCACCCGATGCCCCGGATGGACGAAGTCCTGGACAAGTTGGGAGGGGCGACCTACCTTACGACTATTGACCTGACAAAGGAGTATTGGCAGGTAGAGTTGACGGACAGAGCTAGGGAGAAGTCAACCTTCATCACTCCGATAGGCTTATTTGAATTCAAAGTAATGCCTTTCGGAATGAAGAACACCGTGGCCACTTTCCAAAGGTTGGTGAACCAGGTGTTAAATGGTGCTGAGGAATATGCCGTGGTGTACCTGGGTGACATTGCCATCTTTAGCACCAGCTGGGAGGAACACCTATCCCACCTTAGGGAAGTGCTGGGCAGGATACAGAAGGCCGGGCTCACTGTCAAAGCCGAGAAGTGCTAGGTGGCCATGGGAGAAGTGTCATTCCTCGGGCAAGTGGTAGGCCGAGAACAGGTCTGTCCTAACCAAATAAAAATAGAGGTAATCAGGGGGGCGTGGTTAATGCTCAACCAACATGGTGACTTAACTCTGCAGCTCTGCTCGCATAGAGTCTAAAACCTGAAATTTATCCATTCTGGGGTGGATTGTCGAGTCAGAAACGGATAGACTCGTCTCCCGATATCTTGCTTCTACACCCAGAAGACTTTGAAAGAAAATCGGCAGTGGCTGAGCTAGTAACGACTGATCGAACCCGCTTCTTAGCCTGCATGATATCCATGATGGCGCACTCAACAAAGGAGCAAGAGGAGCCTTCTATTAGAGAAATGTTCACCTCAGTCATGGCTAGTATAGACACCCTCACTCTGGCTGCTAACAACTCAGCCTTCTCAATTCAGCAGATCAACCTAAGAGTCGATGCAGTTGAGCAAAAGGCAACTACACAGGAGGACTTACTTCAGAACTACTTGGCCCTTATGAGAAAGCAGGCTGCTCAGATACACAGCCTACAAGACAAAGTGGACAACTTGGAGAATCGAAGTCGTCGCAACAATTTGTGCCTTCTGGGCTTCCTGGAGGGGTGTGAGGAGGGGATGGTCTTACCCTTTCTGCAGAAAGCATTGCCAGAGATCCTGAAACTACCCCAGGGCACCAAGATAACCATGGAATGGGCTCATCGCACTTCACAACCCAGGCCTGCACAGAGGAGGAGAGGCCTCGCCCTATTATAACCCGAATCCTGAACTTTGCGGAAAAAGAAGCGATACAAGCAAGGGCGAGGGAGCCAGGGCAACTACAGTGGAAAGATCACAAGATTATGATATTTCAGGATTATTCTAAAGAGCTAGCAGCCCGGTGCAAAACCTTTACTGAAGCCCGGCGTAAGTTGCATGCGATGCGAATCCCATTTACCCTGAGATACCCTGCAACGCTGCAAATCTCGATCAACGGAGCTACCCAGCATTTTTCGTCCCCACAGGCTGTCTTGGACTTTATCGATAATACCTGTTCGAACGGAGCCACACACCACCCTCCAGTCTGGCTGTCAACAACTCGCAACCCCCTCTAGCAAAAGGGGTCTCTCCTGGTATCTTCCCTCATCCAGCCCCTCAGGGGGGATTAGAACCCAGATACCTGAAAGTCCGAAAGAGACCTCCATCCTCGCCACATGCTAAATGGGGCCATCTGCATGACAGGAAGATCAACCTCGACAAATAGACCTCTGCCCCTCATGTGCCAGAGCCCGAAGTACAGATTGAATATATTAGTCCTTACTTTGCACATAATCGATTTTTGATCCTGAGTGATCTCTCTGACACGGAGGCATGTGAAGAAATGGCTAATGGAAATGAGGAACTGGGATGCAGTCTCTTGGAAGAATGACACACTGAAAGCACTCAACATGCTGAAGAAACTGCAGCGACCCTCCCACCCAATCTCCAGGCCCCAGGCTCAGCCCCAGACCAAACGGGCGTGAACCGGAGGCAATATAACTGAACCTACATGAACCCTGGGAATTCCAAATAGTTTAATCTGATTGATAGTCAGATAAGTATCTGATATTGCTGGTTGCATGTTGTCATTTTTGGTGAAATAAGGTACAGCTCCTCTTGAGCTATATAGGGGAGGCACTTTTGACCCATGTCGGAATGGAGGTTCCCTTGCTAAGATTAATTCAGTCCGGGGTACATAGGCCTATTTGCTTATCTGTTTGGTTTGGTGACCAGAAGCTGGTTATTGAAGGGGATTGCTGTTATGGTTACATGACAGGAATATTTACAGATGTGCCAGGGACCACAAATTGGAGGGCCGGGTGCACTGGTTAACTCCGTTGGGGCTGCTCAACTAATGAGGGAGTCTGTGACACCCTCCACCCCCCCTCCTCATCACCCTCCTATTTGGCCATTGTCCCTCACAACACAGATCCCATAGCTCCCTCTGGGCTCATATCTCATCCCATACAGCACCTGGTCCTGAAAGATTCGTAGTAGGGTGGTAAAACGCTTTTTCTGGTTCCTGAACGGAATGTATGCTTTACTCATTGCTTAAATAATCTTGGAGACTTTGTATTAATCCTGCTGTAACGTCCCAGGCTTCTTGCACCTTGGTATTTGTATCTGGTAATGCGATTTCTTTTTTGTTGCAACGATCTGGACTGTAAAACGTGTTAGCACAACTGCGCTCTCCTGTAATTATTTTACATCAAGCTGTTAAATCTCTAGTATATGGCCTGAAGGTTCTCTAGGGCCACTAATGAAATATCCTTTGGGGATGTTCCTCTACCACCATCTGGAGGTCTTCAACACAGTAATGAGGTAGGAATCAGGAGCGAGTCACCTGTAACTCTACTACACTCTGTCTTGGATTTTACTTAGCCTTGGTTTTTAAAAATGGGCTAGTAACTCCAAGGTGGCTAGCCCTAAGTATACAAATGGGGACTTTGATTTCTCTAGCAGCAGGAGGGATATATGCTGGTCTAGATCTCCCGCTGACAGCACCCATATCCCCCCCCCATTAGAAGGGGTGGTAATTTAGACCTGGATATGGCTGTTATAGAGATAACTTGTTGCTCCTCCTGCTCCTATCTTGGTTAGGGTATTCTGCTATATACTCACAGTAGTAGAGTAGCTTCCCCCCCTGAGGGAAGTACTTGTCCCACCCCCCCAAGGGCGACAGGGCATACCGTTGGCTAGGTTCTAGCCGGTTTAGTCCTACCTCTCTTCCTTTAATATTTTTGTAAATAAGTTAGTTTATTAGTTTGATAGTGTAGCAGTACATAGTCTCTACAGTCTTGTTAGCTAACCCTAGCTTGGTACTGGGGGGCCCTGTTAAGATTGGGGTGGTCCTTCATAAATACCAAGCAGACTGTACCACTTAGCTCCTGTTTTTTGGCTCCTTTGTGCTCGTTACATATAGGGGCAATTAACTAAAATGTCTGATATTGTAATGCATACGTGGACTGTCAGGGACTAAACTCCCCAATAAAACGTAAGAAAGTCCTGGCTCACCTGAAGTGAAAGCGGTCTCAAGTGACCTTCCTGCAGGAGATGAAACTCTCCGGGGAGGATCACATCTGCATGAAGAAAGATTGGGTTGGCCAGCTGGTTCAATCTAATGCCCAGTCCAGGAAACACGGGGTTCTTATCTTGGTAAATAAATCTCTTCCCTGGACGCTAGTCCAAACACGGTCATACCAGGAAGGTAGATGGGTAAGGGTCTCTTATAACACACCCACTGGTCCACTTACTCTCTGCAATGTGTATGCCCACACGAAGATGTCCCCTGGTTCTTTCATAACTTGGCAGAGGTATTACTTGATTTTAACTCCCCGGACTGCCCGTTACTCATTGGTGGGGACTTTAACCTTATCCTGATGCCCATCCTAGATAGGAATGATGGGGGGAAGGAGGCGCATCTTAGAAGCAGGAAGGCTCTCCAGCAAATGATGTCTGATCAGGGGCTTACAGATCTCTGGAGACTATTCCACCCCAGATCAAGAGACTACACATTTCATTCAGCTTCAAATGCTTCATATAGTAGGCTGGATTTCTGGCTTGGTTCATCTACCCTGACCAATAAAACTTTGGATGTCTCAATTCTTCCCTGCTGCATCTCAGACCATGCCCTTATCCAGCTTCTTGTACATTGGAACCCTGTAGCCCCCCCCAACTAAACAATGTAGATTGGACCCGCTCCTGGTTAAGGACCCTGATTTTATCCAATGGATTAGTAAGAAGGCTTCTTTTTTTCTAGCCGAAAACCCTGTAAGTGACACCACCCCAAGCAATACGTGGGAAGCCTTCAAAGCCTCGATACGAGGTAGCATTATGGGGTTTACAGCCACCAAGTGCAGGCAGAGGGAAATGCAGCTGCTCTCTCTTGAACGGAGCTTGGCTGTAGCCGAAAGTGCTTTCAAGGCGATGCCCTCCCCTAACATTCAGTCTGATATAGGTAAATTCATACTGGCTATTCGGTTTGAAATTAATCAGATCCTGAATAGGAAAGCTGAGGCCACTATCCTTCATCTTAAACATACCTTTCGGGAAGGGGAGGAAAAGGGGGTAAAGTACTTGCATATCAACTATGAAAACAACAGGCTAGCAGATATATCCCAGGTTTGAAAAATGAATTAGGGTCATTGTGTACCACTGCTGGGGATATTAATGGGATTATGTCCACATTTTATAAAAGGCTATATTGCTCCACCCACATTGGCCCTAACATGGGCACTCAGGGCTTCTTAGATACCTTAGGCCTACCTAAGTTGCATAGTCAACAAACGCAACTTCTAGATCTCCCCATTTCAAAGGAGGAACTGACCTCAGCCATCCAAAACTTGAAAAAAGGCAAATCCCCGGGAAGTGATGGGTACAAGGGTGTAGCTACTGATACTCCAAGTAAGCCATGGCATACCAAGTTTAGTAGCAGGGGTAGCAAACAAGCTGGCCAGCATTGTTCTGCCCTCTCTAGTCCATCGCATTTAAATTCCTTTGTTTGGCTTCACAGGCTTTTTCTTTTCTCTTTCAGTTTTGTTTTGGGGGGTGGCAGAGTGGACCGTGGACTTTGAAGCTGAAGGTCTCAATTAGGTCTGCATGGTCCGGCCTGCATAATTATTGCTTGTGGCATCTGGTAAGAGGTGTGACAAGTCTTGATAGTGAGTTTAAATGCCCCAGCAAAGTTAGAAGCCATACTACTAGTTCAGTTGTACTGGGAGCAAGTGAAACAGTAGAAGAACTGAGGAGCAGCAGTCAGAAGAACAGACTCAGAGCCAGCTAAAAAAAAATGCTTCATGTGGAGTGGCAAGTGAAGCAAATCTGCCTACCTGCAGGGGACAGAGAAGAAATGTCTGCTGTGGTCTTGGACTCATGGTGTAGTCAGTGATGTTTGCCAGCAGGCAGTGAGCACCACACTAGCAGCACAGACATACAGCAGGTCTAGTGTGGGAGTCATCTAACTGGAGCAAGGAACCTTGGACTCGAGTTGTGAGGGGGCAACATGAACAACAGTGGGGAAGGGGGTAGCAGTGTGGCAGGTTGGTGTACAAATCTGAAATGCCTGGCTACACCCCTGGATGGGTACACGGCAGAATTCTACCAGATTCTGGCCTCCACTATTTCTCCCCTTCTAATTCAAGTGTTTCAGGAGATTGAAATTAAGGGAGTTCTACCGCCCACCATGCGGGAGGCAATTATAGTGGTAATTCCCAAGAAAGGCAAGGACCCTACCAATCCGGGAAACTGCCGCCCTATTTCACTTATAAATTTCGACAGTAAGCTTTACGCTAAAATTTTAGCCCACAGACTTAGTGTTCTGTTGACTGATCTAGTACACCCCCCACAAGTGGGTTTTATACCTGGAAGACATAGTTCAGATCACCTAAGAATGCTGCTGAATCTGATTCCCTTCGCTAAGTCTCTTCATACTCCCGCGGCCATTATTACGGTTGACTTCGAAATGGCATTTGATTCCGTAGAGTGGGACTATTTGTATGCGACTCTTTCCCACTTCAGGATAGAGGAAATATTCCTTGCCAGGATAAAAGCTATATATGAAGGCCCCACAGCCAGAGTCAACACAAACTCATTGCTCTCTGTTCCCTTTTCTCTGAGCAGAGGCACGAGGCAGGGGTGCCTGCTCTCTCCCCTCCTTTTTGTGCTGGCGGTGGAACCCTTGGCTGCAGCCATTCGTAACCACCTAGAGATTAAAAGGTTAACAGTGGGGAATACATCCTATACAAGTTTTATGTATGCTGATGATCTCCTCCTCCTTCTGGAGGATGCATACACTGCTATCCCCCCACTCCTCGCCCTGTTAGATGAGTTCTCCAAACACTTGGGATTACTGCTGAACCAGAACAAGACGGAGGTACTCCCCCTCAATGATCACTGTGTTCAGCAGGGGATAGCTGCAGAGGATTTAATTTGGGCTCCAGAAGGGATTATGTATTTGAGTATTTTTCTGACCCCGTCTTTAGAAACTATTTGGCAGGCCAATGTACAACCCCTTCTTTCTTCCATTAAGACAGACTTTGATAGATGGAGGCTTCTCAAACTCACTCTTGCAGGGAAAGTGGCGGCGGTGACAATGATCGCTGCACCCAAGTTATTCTATCTCCTGATGCACCTGCCGATCCCCCTACCTGCACAGTGGTTTCAGGCTATTGACAAACTAATCGGGGATTTTCTATGGGAGGGATCTAAACCCAGGTTCAGCTGATCTAAACTAAGGTCACATTGGAAGGTAGGAGGGTGGAACCTCCCATGGCTAGAGGGATACCATCGAGCCTTTCTTTTGGCACAAATGGTTAACTGGGCCCATCCTCTCTCTCCCCTCTCTCACCGAAGCGGGTACAACTAGAGACGGATATAATGGGGTTGGATCACCCACTATCCCTTCTGGTCCAGAGGGGCAGCCCTAAAAAAGCCGGGACCAGTAAGACACGTGCAGAATGTACTTCCCTCACAGTGTCAGCAGCCAGGGAAAATTGGGTTAGTTCTCTCCGCAAAATTAATTTGGACCCTCTTCCACTCTCCCACGTGCCTATTTGGCAAAACCCAGACATTACTATAGGAGGAGCCGAAATCCTATGGAGACACTGGTTGAAACTGGGTATCACTAAGGTGGATGATCTGTTGACCCCCAACCTTATGGCCATGCAGACATTCCAATCTTTAAGACACCAATGGGGTATCCCTCTGCTTGACTTCTGGAGATATCTCCAACTTAGGGACGCAATTCGGCATCTTTTACCCAGTACCATGAGCCGTCTCAAACCTTCACCACTGGCCAAATGGACAAGCTGCACTAAGGGCCTTGCTGGTCAGATATATGCTACTCTTTGAGATACTCTTCCATCTCAATCAGATCCAGCAAGGCAAAGATGGGAGAAGATGTTGCAGACCCATAAACATCCCCCGAGGCCTCGGATAAAGCCTGGGTAGATGTATATACCTGGTTCACAGATGCCAAATCCAGACTAATCCAAAATAAAATTGCTCACTCCTGGTACAGAACCCCTGTTATTCTACATAAAGCTAAACTAATAGATCAGGACAACTGCTGGAGATGCCAACAGCTGGGAGGGGACCTAGTGCATGTGTTGTGGACCTGCCCAAAGATCCAACCCCTGTGGCAAAAGATACAATAACTTGCTTCTAAGGTTCTTCAACTGCTTATTCCCCTCTGCCCACTCTTCTGTATCCTGGGGATCTGTGCTGATATGCCCAAATTGACACCGCTAAAATATAGGTGGATGGCATTTCTGGCACTACAAACAAAAAGAGCCATTCTCTGCCAATGGAGAACCTCTGTGGTTCCCAATGTGGCAGAAATAATGGGGTCCCTGTCTACTCTTGCTAAACTGGACAAGATATCCTATTTACAGAAGTCTAAGCCTACCTCATTTGCAGCCTGCTGGGATCCATATCTCAAATATTTGGGGAAAGCCCACCCAGTACTGGGTATAGGGTGAATATCAATAGTCTCCTCTGCTGGGGTATCAGTAACACGTCACTTGGGTTTTTCACCCACACCCCTATTAGTAAGTGGAAGGCCTAGGTTTCATCTGACAGGATTGGAAACTTTACTTGTTCTGATTCAACAAATGTTGTCATGCTGTATGCCTAATTCAATGAGTTCAGATCTAGGCTTGGGATACTCTTGTTTCCATTTCAGGATCAGTATGGTCCCTTGCTGAACATATGTACTATTTCATTTAACTTTCTCTGGATGCTATGAAGAGAGATACGCCTGGCGGTAATTTCACAAAGTTATTGTTGGGGTGTGTATGTCCTGCAATGAGGACGCTCTGACCTGATACTAGATCTTGGTGAGTACCCTTTATATAATTGCTACTGGAAGCCTACTGGGGCACTGTGGTATACCTCCCTGAATTCCATGGTATGTCTTTGCTAAATTAGAGTGTTCTTGTCACTAGGAAGAATAGTATCTGTATGTCATAAAGGAAAAACGATATGCTTATGTACTGTATTCTCATGTTATATCCTTTGACCTTTCCCCTGATTAATGCATGGTATCTTGCACCTAAGTGTGGCATAGGGTGCTTATATGTACCTACTAAAAATGCGACTGTATACTGCATTATGATGTGTATGTTCAGTTTTCCTACGGTTTTTGAAAAGAATAAAAATTATTACAATAAAAAAAATAGTGGTAATCCAGACGTGGCCCAGACCAGAAATGCAGAAGCAGGTCAGGAGTTTTCTTGGAACAGCAGGGTACTATAGACAATTTGCACCCAATTACAGTGCCCTGGCTGTTCCCCTATCTGACCTGATAAAGAAAAGGATGCCAAAGAAAATTACCTGGGGATCAGCCTGTGAAGAAGCCTTTACCAGACTGAAGGAGGCACTGTGCAGTGCTCCTGTTTTGACAAGTCCTGACTATAGCAAACCCTTTATAGTTCAGACTGATGCCTCAGACATGGGTATTGAGGCAGTACTGAGTCAGACATCCAGCCAAGGGAAAGATCACCCTGTATTATATCTGAGTAAAAAGTTACTTCCCAGGGAGCAGGCATACTCCACTGTGGAAAAGGAGTGTCTTGCAATAGTGTGGGCCCTAAATAAGTTGGAACCATACTTGTATGGGCAGCATTTTGTGGTACAGACTGACCACAACCCTCTGGTTTGGCTGATGCAGATGGAAAAAAACAATGACAGATTACTAAGATGGAGTCTTGCTTTACAAGGGTATGACATGACAATTCTACATAGTGCTGGAGCGAAAAATCAGAACTCGGATGGGTTGTCTCGTGTCTATGAGGAGTGAAATGATTTGGGAAGCTTATCCCATGCAGGGGATAGAGCCCCCAAATTCAGACTAGGTGGGGAAGAATTGTGACACTCAGACAGCTGGTTCTGATTAATCTATGATTTTTGTAATATAAAAATGTGTTATTGAGTGTCTCTCATGAGACATGCCGAAACAGCCTGTGGAATGACACCCCCCTTCCAGGTTTTAGATACAAAGTGTTGCCTGGAAGGTCAGAAGATAATTACAAGATAGAAGAGGCCTAAATTAAGCATCTCCTGTTTATCTAGCTTAATTGTAGCTTGCCAGGTGACAGGATAGAAAATATCCATTTTATGATGTTTAGAGGAGGAAAACCAGGTTATGTCACACTGGTGTGAAGTCATAAATGTTCCTCTGATGTTTGTAAAAGCAGGATGTTGCTCATAGATGAAAGAAGGACTTAGAAATTAACCTCCTTTAATTTCCCTTCTGAGTGATGACATCCTGATTGTATAATTTTTAATAAACAGAGGAGGAGTTGGGTGACAACATGGAGAAGGCAGGCTCAAGACAATGATTTAATTATGCTGTGAGTGACCTGTAAACACACACATGTTTGGACTCTCTTGACAACATCTGTCTATGAGCACTATTGGAAGAGATACATTAGATATACAAGTCTAATTGTCTGATGGTAGGAATTTTGCACTTTTTTTTGACCCTTGTTCTTTTAAATGATTGTATGTTTTTGTGACATCTGGTTCTGTATTTACATTTGACATTTTTTTTATCTATTTTTAAGTAAACCTCTGCTTTACAGACTACTTGGTGTGCCTTTGAAATTCTTTTTCTTGACAAGTGAAGCATACATGGATAAAGCTGACGCTGTACAAAGCTTACTGGTTTTACCAAACTGGAAAAAGGTAAAAGTTTATCTGAGGTCTTTCATAGAGTTTTTAAGGGTTCATTTTGTACACCTGGTTAGATGCCCATAGGTGAAAGGTATCTGGCCCCCCCAAAGAGCAGAACTATCTGAGCCTGTACATTGGGTACGCTAGCAAGAGGTTCACAGTTTGAATCCCTCCAGACCTTGAGACCAAAGTTTGATTCGAACCTACAAAACAGACAGAGGGTTACCCTGTTCTGTTAACTGTTCACAATACTATGCTCGGAGGTTGGCAGTGTGGGAGCAGGGACCTGCTGAGTGGGTTTGTGACAGAGGGAACTCAGGGTTTGTAAAAAATTGTCATCGTAAGGGAGCAGAGGATTACTTTAGCTAGCAGGTAAGAGTGCTAGTGAAGCTGCTCAGCTGATTGCTGGGAAGCATTATGTAGATGGAATGAGACAGGTGCTCTCTGATAGGAGTAGCTGGCTCCTTTCAACTATGTGAAGTTTTTGCATAGCAAACAGTGGCTAGTGTCATCACAAGAGTGCCTGGTCATTGGTCTGTCACTGCTGAGCTCATTGCAGCTTGAGCTACAATGGGCTCAGCAGTGACACACCTGTGAAATGCCATTGTTCGTAACAAAATGATTGCTGTGCATGCATGCAAACATAAAAATGAGTACTGGACAGGAAAATGCACCCTGCCAGAAGCTGACAGCATCTTTTCAAGCTCACTCCCATCCTAACCCAAGTACACCATTCGCTATTATATCCTTTATTTGTATTTCAGTCCTTCATGAGTCTGACCCATTACCTTAATGGGAGGCTACTGACAACCACAGTATTCCAGGCTTCCTCAGTTGACACCCCCTCCTGCCATGTCTCTCACCCAGCCATGGCCACCGCTGCATACATACAGCATCTTCTAAGTGACTGTCTGGTGAGTCTCATTGCTAATGAAACAAAGCATTGTGGACAGTGAGGAAGGGGGACCTTGAAAAACTGCAAAATTTGTCAAAGATTTGGCAGTGAAATTCAATGCCAAGAAGTGCAAGAAGAGTCACTTTGGAAGAAGGAACCTTTGCATGGAGTATTGGATGGGATGATTTAGGCTGGCCAGTACCTCAGGTGAGAGGAATCTGGTTGTCATCATCAGTGACTCCCTCTGGAGGCCAGACATGATGGTAGGGGGGACATAATAAAGGCTTATAAGTGTCTAAGGAGTAAACATATGGTGAATAGTGAAACCCTGTTTGTTAGAAATAGGTATGTTGTCACAAAAGGGCATGACTGGAGTTTAGTTTGGGGGGTAAATTCAGGAGAGCTGTGAGGAAGTTCTATTTCATTGAGAGAATGGTGGGGCCATGTAACAGATTGTCAGTGGAAGTGGTGGGGGCAGGTACAGTTAATGGGTTAAAATATGACTGGGACAGAGCAGGAGGACTCATTGTCTGACAAGAAAGAACCAGTGGGATTGGAGGTGGGGGGGTAGAAGGCAGTGGAAGATACCCCCCAGAACACTAGGTCAGGGGTGAGGTAGTATAATATTGGCAGGTCTGACTGACCATCAGTCTCTTTCTGACAACATAGTCTATGTTTCTATGCTTCTACTCCTTTCTTTCTTTCTTTCTTTCTTTCTTTCTTTCTTTCTTTCTTTCTTTCTTTCTTTCTTTTTTCTCTCTCTCGGACTGATCTATTCTTAAATCTGTTGCAACAGTTCTTCTATTTCTCAGCCTAATCTATCCTTTACAATTTCTAGACCATAAAGCTGGCCACCTATGGGTGCCCCTTCCCCTTTCTTGACTATGCTATAGTGTCCTCTTTAATTTTTTCTTTTCCCTCTCAGGTCCTCATACAGGGAGGTTATTGTGGCGAACTCCGAGCTGATGTAAAACAACAAGCTGTGTTCCTCATTGTTGGATTTAGTATGCAATAGCACTATGTCATAAAATACCTTGATGTATATGCCTTATGTGTATGAAACCTGTTACTGTTGAAAATACCATGGCACTAGGTGTTTTTAATAAAGGTAAAAAGTTACTGGGGCACTGTATTATAAAAATTAAATTACCAGAGTAGAGATTTTGGAAAACCTCCATTGTATTATTTAAATGCAAGTAAATTACAGATTGTTTGAGAGGCTCTTTGGCACCATGCATTCCTGCTTTAAGCTGAAACAACCTAAAATTTCATGGTGAATTGCATATACATCTCATGATGCTTTGCATTATGGGGGTATGTGTGATGTTGTGTTTCTTTGAAACTTGACTTTATTGCCAGTGCCCTTTGGGGTAACTCTTGCTTCAGTGCTTCTGCACTAAGGTTCTTTGTCTTTAGCTTGTTTGGGGGGTTTTCTCTTTTGAGCTCCCCATCACCCAAACATACAAGACCAACACAGGGAATGAATTAATCTCCACTGAAGAGATAGATCAGTGGGTGCTAACTATGTTCAGAGTAAAGACATGCATAGTCTGTTACTGCAGATGGATGTATTGAAGAAGGGATATGCCATTGCTTAAGGTTATCCTGTGTTTCAAACAAACATCATGCAGAGATTGTGTGTTGAACCTCAAGTTCTGTGTCTGGTCCATCCATCCGTCCTTCCTTCCTTCCTTTCTTCCTTCCCTCCCAGATGCATCTGGGGAGGGGGAATGAGGAAAGTGCAGCAATAATTTACAACATTTGGTTACACAAAGCCAAAATTAAAAATGCAAATTAAACAATTAAGTAACAAAATGAACAAGATGAGCTAGGCAAAGCATCTGAAGAGCTGCAAGTGCTGTTAAGTGTAAATGGGAACACAAGTGGAGTACAAACAATGCACTGCTAGGCATGGTAATAAAGTTCAGATAGCAGAAATATGAAGGGTGAGTGAAGCGCTGTTGGCACATGGTTCAGAAGGGAAGGATGGAGGAAATTAGGGAAGGCTGGGGAACTTAATTAGGGCAGAAGCAGGGGCAGTGGGTTAGGCAATTGTAGGGCAGCAAAATGCATGTATATAGTACTCTGAAGCCATGACTATGCATATGACTCTGAAAGAGGAGTATTGTAATTAATGTGTATGACACTCTGAAATCGGAGTGACAAATATGTACTGTATACGATTCTGATAGAGGAGGAATTGCCTGATAAACATAATCAATGAACTGTAATCTTCAGATCCAGTCTATGAAGTGACAGTTTGTTTACCAATGGAGGAAAGAACAATGGCTCAAAGATTGTTGTGGCAGCAAATTCTTTGGCAGCGCACTTGGTAGGGCTTGGGGTGTCTCACTGAAGCTCCTGCCTGGGCATGGACATACGAATACATAGGGATGTATAGGACGTTCCGGTGAGGATGATATACCCCTCAACATGGAATGTACACTGGACTTTGCTCTCCCCTGTCCCCCCTTTCCCATGATACAGGGGAACGAGGATTGTACTACTTTTGGGAAAACTTTGAAAAATGTGATATTTCCACACAATTTAGTTTGTATCTGATGGATTTTCTGTATATCTGTTCTTCATTACCAGGTTGTTTTACTTGGCAACAGAGGATCGTTGTCGTTTGGAGTTGATGTACTCCTGTTGTTCAGTCCCTGACTGGAGTCACACTTCTTTGTTTCTGACATCATAATTGTAGCCACTGCTTGAAACTATGATGTTACAAGCAGAATAATGAATTCAGTTGAGTATTAAGCAGCAAAAGTCAATAAGTTCAATGGAAGAAGGATCCAGTGTCCTTGCTAATAATGAACACAAGCAAGACAAATGCAGACAATATATAAAACATAAGCTTAAATGTGTCTCAATACTATGTTTTTCAAAGTTTTCTCAAGTGGCAATTTCATTTTAATGAATAAGTGAGACAGACAAGTCAATCTATGGAATTACCAATCGAAGTGAGAGAGACAGAAGACTCTATGGAATTAACCAGTGGAAGTGAGACAGACAAGTCTCTCAATGGAATAACCAATCAAAGGGAGACAGAGATAAAATACTTCATGGAATTAACCAATAGTGCAGCAGGTCAAGTATCCCACTAGCCAATCCACCATTTTTGGTGTGGTACTCACCAACTCAGAAAGAGTAGGTGCAGTGCAGGTTATTATGTTTTGAGTTGGCCCTGGGCACCAGTAAGACCTCATCGAAGGCTGAGGTGCTAGACTTCAGAAGGGCTGATTTCAGCCAAATGAGGGAAATAGTCCTGGGCAGGCTAGCTGGGGTAAACAGCATCTGGGAGTGGAAGAAAGATGGGGTTATAAAAGAGACCGTTCTCGAGACAACGGAAATATGCACGAGAGAAGTTATCAAGAAAAACAAGTACAAGACACCAATTTGGTTCTCTGAAAATGTCAGGTAGGTAGTAAGGACCAAAACTTTGGCCCTTATAAGGTACAAAGAAAAACAGGATGACAAAGAAGCTAAGAGGTCAGTCAACACTGGAAAGGCAGACACAGAACTGGGTCAAGGGAGGGGAAAAATGTTTTTTTAGATAAGGGAAAAAGAAAGATGGGAGGAAGAATTGTCAAACTAAAGGAAGGGGACAGGGTAATAGAGGATGACAGGTAGAAAACAGCTGTGCTGAATGACTACTTCTACTTGGCATTCACTTGAGAGAACAGCAGGCCCTTTCCAGAGAGCAGGATAAAGACAGCTGATTGTTTGGTCCCAGAAATGAGACTGCAGAAATATACTAGTGAGAGTCAAAAAAGGGTTAGCAGCCCTCAAGGTAAACAAAGTCCTGAGGTTGGATGGGATGCATCCAAAGGTACTAAGGGAACTGACATCAGTGTTAGCTGAACCCCTGGTGGGGCTATTCAATAGCTCTGTGCAGCAAGGGTGGTTCCCAAGGACTGGAGAATGGTGGACATAGTTCTGCTGCAGAAGGGAGGGGACAAGGAGCAGCTAGGAAACTATAGACCTATCAGCCTTACCTCCATGGTAGGGAAACTATGGAGACACAGATCAAAGAGGATCTAGTGGAATACCTGGAGAAGGGCTTCTGGATTGTAAGCAGTATGAGTTTTTGGCAGGAAGGTCTTGTCAGACAAACTTGATAGTATGCAAATAGCATTTAGTTGACTCAGTCATCAGAGAAGTTGACAAGGGGCATGCAGTAGACTTACTCTACTTCAACTTCAGCAAGGCGTTCAATTTAGTGCCATGCAGAATATTGCTAAAGAAGATGAGGGATCTAGGAACAGCTAAGGAAATAGTAAGGTGGGTAGTGAGCTGACTGGAACAGAGGCAGCATAAAGTTGTGTTGAGTGGGATTAGATCAGTGGAAAGAGAAGTCACCAATGGAGTACTACAAGGCTCTGTCCTGGGCACAGTTCTCTTCAATATCCTCATCAATGACATGGGAGATGGAATCCAGGGAGACTGTTTCTATTCACAGATGACACTCTGTGGTAGAGCTGTCAACACAGATGGGGATTAAATAACAGCAGAGAGACCTGCAAAGGCTGGAAAATTGACCAGTGTCTGGCAACGGAAATTCAATGGCATCAAGTGCAAAGTGATACACTTATGGAACAAACACCCCAGAAAAGAGTAATGGATAGGAGGGGTTCAGCTGGACACAACATCAGAGGAAAGTGACCTAGGAGTCATCATTAGTGATTCCCTTAAACAAACCAGCCAATGTAACAAAACCTCCAGCAAGACTAATAGGATGCTAGTGGGCATTGGTAGGGGGTTTGATAGTAGGAAACAGGAGGTACTGTTACCTCCATATAGGTCACTGGTGAGGCTACACCTGGAGTACTGTTCCCAGCTCTGAAGTTCCCTTCTGAAAAATCATAAGAACTGGCTAGAGATGGTAAAATGTAGGGTGACCAAGATGGCTCAGAGTCAAGGAGGCAGATTCTATGAGGATCAGTTAAAGGCACTGAACATGTATTCACTCAAAACCAGGCAATAGAGGGGTAACATGATAGAGACCTTCAAGTTCTTGACAGGAATAAATAAGCTGAACTTGTGAAGGTCTATTTAATAGTGACAGAGAAGTTAGGAAGCTAGGACATTGGGTCACAAGTGGAGGTTAATGGGGGAAATTTAAAAAGGACATAAGGAAACATTATTTTACAGAAAGCATGACTAAGCCATGGAATGGTGTGCTGGCAGAGGTAGTAAGTGCAAAAACCATAAATGGCTTCAAATACAGCTGAGACAGATTTAAGGGTATAGTAGCTACTCAGAGGGATGAGGGCTATGGAAGCACTGAGAAAATTAGGGAGAATAGGGTAAGAGAAGATCCCACAGGAACAACGGGTCCTGCTGTATGATAGAATAACATGGGCAGACTAGATGGACTGCCAGTCTTTTTCTGTAGTCATCATCATCTATGTTTCGATGTATCTATGTACGTGTGTAAGGAGGAGAATATAAAATAAAACAATCTTTAATCAATTTGTGTGACCTTTTTTGTTTTGAGGAGGGTTTATTTTTAGAGCCTAGAGAATTTTTTAGTGAGTGAAAGTGGCAGCCATGTTTGTAAAGGCAATCAGTATTTTTTTGAAAAAAGCAATGATATTGTTATTGTGCTGTGTCATGATTGGCAACACTTTTTTTCACATGTGCATTGCACAAATCTATGGCATAGGCGCCATTCAATCAGAACACAGAATTGTCCCTACCTATTTTACAAGTGGAATTGCCTAATTCAAGGGAGACAGACCCAAATTACTTGGTGAAACTAACCAATGGAGGTGAGCCAGACAGACTATAAATTATTCTATGGTCTTAATCAATGGAAGTGAGACAGACATACAGTAAGGTACTCTGTGGATTTAACCAATGGAAGTGAGGCAGACATTAGTTATTCTGTGGAATTAACCAATGGTAGTGAGATATATACACATTATACTATGTAATTAGCCAGTGGAAGTGAGACAGCCATACAGTTGCAGCCATAGATATTTTCAGATGTTTCCAGATATTTTGTGATAAATCTAAAGAGAGTCTCTCTGGTGGCCCACAGTGGTATTGAAAGTAGGCAGGGCATTTCTCTAGAGATATCACAGAAATTTCAGGAAATATCTGACCATGTATTTGGCTGCAACTGTATGTCACACTATGCAATTAACCAATAGAAATGAGACAGACACACATAAGACACTCTATGGGATATATCAATGGAAGTGATACAGAAAAGTCACTCAATGGAATTAACCAATGTAATAGAGACAGACATAAATTACTCGGGCATACAGTTTTATGGCCCCAACCCTGTGGAATTCTTTACCTCATCAGGTACGAGATTGCCTGATTGTCCAAAGTTTTAAAACTGCACTTAAAACCTATTTATTTAGCTTATTGTAGTCTGATTTTTAGGCCGCTGTTGCATTTATTGAATTTTAAATTGTTGGATCTGTTTACATTGATTTTAATGATTTTGTACTGTACAAGCGCCTTGATTTTGAGAAAGGTGGTTTTTATAAATAAAGTTTTACTTACTTACTTACTTACTCAGTGGAATTAACGTATGGAAGTAAGATAGACAAGTCACTCTATACAATAAATTAATAGATGTGAGACAGAAATCCTTCAAGCACAAGGGATTCAAGTAATCCCATGGTCAACAAATTATGGGGTATACATTTTCAAACACTAATATCAGGTGATACAGTTTAGCACGCTTAAATGCATATCCCCTTTGGCAAGTCAAAGTACAATATGTGGTTAAAAAGTAGCACTTTCTATTATTTGGTATTTTAGTTTAGTTTTTTGAAGAAATCATTGCAACTCAAACAGAAAAAGAGTGAAGTTTTGTACAACAAATATATCATTGACAGGCATAAATCCCACAGTACAAATTTTTTGACAATTTGATGTTATTCTTACACATGTTCATTTTCAATTAAATACAGTATATTTTAGGAGAATGCTCATAAAAATTAGAGGTAAAATATATTTACACATACATACAATAGCTTTTATACCAGTGGCATGTCAGACAAGAGTCTTGAGTTCAGTCAGACCTGAAATTATGAAAGACATCACTGACAGTTTTCCATACACAAACTTTTATTAAAAATGATTAGTACACTTGCAAACATGTTGAACTGAGTAAAAAACCTTGCATATTTAATTTTTCCAATTTGATGAACATTTCAGTTGCCACCTGCCTGCAGTTTCTTACTGAAGCTTTTTGGCACAGATCCGCTAGTTCATAGAATGACTTGTAGTTTTCATCAAAGAAGATGCTATCTTTCAGAACATGGAAAACCTTTTTTAAATA
The DNA here is from genome assembly GCA_016271365.2 of Neoceratodus forsteri. Classification (NCBI taxonomy): domain Eukaryota; kingdom Metazoa; phylum Chordata; order Ceratodontiformes; family Ceratodontidae; genus Neoceratodus; species Neoceratodus forsteri. The sequence goes on from JADMNL010000022.1 coordinate 451,003,669, forward strand.
TCATTGCACTTCTACTGATGATGGGGCAATCTTTGTTTCTTTGTTTGCTTCATTGGGATTTTCGTCTGACTTCCTGTGTGTTCCACATATGAAGGAACAGCGACTGAATCGTCAGTGGGCTCCTAAAATCTTCTGATCGATCTGTTCATAGCATACAGTTGACAATTTAACACTATTAAATCTGCTTCAGTACAAGAGTCCAAAGGGGTTTATGACTGCACCTTATACTTTGCATGCATCATCCTTAAAAGAAAAAAAATAATTCTTGTTGCTATAAGATTAACATGAAAAGCTGAAGTTTTTTTCTTTTCTTACAGTGTTATTATCTCTATGTTGATTTTCTTTGTTTTAACGCATGGTGTTTATGACTGTTTTTATACAACAATTATGTTTTTTATACAACATTAAACATACTTATTTACATCTGACTGTAAGCGAGTACCATCTGAGGCAACTCTACTTCCACCGATGTTCTTGAGAAATCCAACTATTCTGCAGCAGTTCTCAATTGCTGTGGTCTTTATTGAGCTCAGACCATGCATGTTGCATTATGTGGATTGCATCTACTATTGACAGCTTGTATACAAGACTGGTATCACTTGACTGTGCATGTAATTATGTATCATGATGGCTTTTTATGTAGTTGTACAAGCACTCTAAGTACTTTCGTAAAAGGATGCTTGATGAAAATAATAAACCTAAACCTGATCATAAGAATTTAAAAATGTGGTTTAGCCTTTCACATTAATACAGACTTTTAAGGGTCTTAATGTTGGAAGAATTGGCTGGATTAGGAAAGATGTGTAGGTAGATTGGGAGAAAGAATAACAAGTTTGATATTAATCTGGGACAGGAGTGGGCCAGCCCATCAGTGCAGTGGTAGCGCCACCACTTGCGATACTGATTGCTCGGGTTCAGGGATGAGCCTGGGCTGGCCAGGGTGGGGGGTAGGAGGATTGAGTATCCCACTGGATGCTCTCCTCCTTCAGGGTGGGTTTCAGCTCCTGCTGCTTTAATGACCACAGGCGGTGGTGCAGGGGATCCGTGAATGAGGGGCAGTTGGAGTGTGTTCATGAGTTGGCTGCATCACGCTTTGCTGGCAACCAGTCCCGATACCTGCTTCTGGTGGGAGGGTGGGGAGAACTAGGGAAAACAGTACATATGGGCTGGGGAAATGAAGCTGCTCCTGTGGCCCACTCCCAAGATGATCCAAACAGTAGCCCTTCTGGGTTGACTGACATCGTTCCCTCCACCCCAGGTGCCCAGATGACTGCAGGGAAGAAACGGCAAAGTGACTAACGGCGGACCTAGCCCCAAGGGGGTAAGATGGGAGAGCAGCACAGAGGTGTGTCATGAGTGGGTGCTGAGGCCAGTAATGACTGCAGTGGGGTCTCATTAGGGAGGGCAGCTCATGTGAAGACAGGCGAATGAAGTCCTAACTTATGGTCAAAGAGGAACATAGACAATTTTTGAAAAAAAAAAGTGACAGGAGTGGATGTGTGCAACTACTGTTTCCCAACAGTACGAATTTTCACCTTTTCTATTTCATCATCTTTCCAGAGAGCCATGCATTGGCAATTCTGGGCCAGGGGCAGATGGGGCACATATACCAGCAAAAGTGTGCTGTGGCTCCACAGTGATGGCAGCCAAAATAGTCTACATTTAAATCCACCAAAGTGGCCAAACACTTGAACTCTGTACCCTACCTATGTCACCACAGATCTCACAGCCATTCAGAACACAGAGCAGCTGTTGTGCTTGTTAAGTACTGTACGTGTGAAAGGCTCTCAGCTGACCATTAGTCTATTTGCAAATAAAGAGGTAGAAAAAAAGGTTGCATATGTTTATTGAATAGATATAGACCATTCTCACAAACAATATGTTTTTTATTCTCTTCATAAGTAAAAAAATAATATGCAGCATAAGATAGGTCTTTTAAATCATTAATATCATTTTATTATTTTATTTATTTTTTTCCAATCAATCTTTTTCTTCCCCGTGGCTTCCTGGTCGGCTGACATCCCAACTGACCTCCCAGCCAGCACCCCCAACATCAGGCCGACTTCTTCAATTCCCCCACAGCTTGCCCCCATCGCGGGTGGTGAGGCGCCTCTCTCACTTAAGCTCAACTTACCTGTATGGATCCAGATGAGGAAGCACCATTCGAGGTCAGGCTGCGGAGGTCAGAAGCTCATGCTGCCTGACCAGGAGCCAATTTTTCCTCTTTACACCCTGGAGTTGTGGGGTGCAATGATGCTGGGGAAGGGAAAGTGCACGCATCTGCATGTGCTTCTCCAGGCATCTGCCACAACTCCACCCCTTGCTGCAGTGTTGGCACGCTGCCCCCAGCCTCTGCTAGGGGCCAGTCAGGAGCCGACCACTGACAACCCCCTCCCTGGAGAAGGTGAGCAGTCCATCAAATACTCGATCATTCTCCTCCCCTGCCAACCCCCAGCTTCCCGTGCTCATTCCCGAACACGGTCATGGGTGCATCGCGAGGTAAGGCATCCAGTGCCTCAGCCCTCAGTGCCACCAGGCCGATAATTTTGTTTTTAGCCTAGCACACAGAGAACAGGCAGCTACTCTCCTCCTTAGGGTCATGGAACTGTGAAACTCATCAATATTCTAGAAGAGAACATTTTGTTAAGCAATCATAGTTGCTGGAACCTCTGAAATACCTAATATAGACTTCCAGGTGCAAATCTCTTTTCAATGCATATTCAAAGGGATTTTCTTCTGTAGCAGCATGAAGTATGCAGGCTATTAAAGCAGATTGTATAGTTCTTGGATGAAATCACAGATTCAAAGCAAACATCCGGAGCTTCTACAATATGCTTGTTGTGGACACTTGGAATAAACTTCCAGAGCAGGTGGTAGCATCTAATATAACAATAAGAACCTTTATGTCCAGGCTTGATAAATACTTTAATAAAAAGAGGCAATGGTATTCATGCTGTGCTAGTGGAAGAGAGGAACTTGGGGGACTAATGGTCTTCTTCCAATGCTAAATGTGTAACCCTGTAGCAATATGAAACAAAAAATTAGTTTCTATTTATTTCAGTGTCTGAATGTACAGTATATTTTATTTGAAAGGTACCTTGTGGGCAAGCAGTCATTGTCCAGGTGTAGCTACATGCTCAGGTTTGCTCAAGTGCCCTAATTGCAGGGATTCAAATTTGAATATTATAGGGTCACATGTCTGCCTGTAAGTCAGTTCACAGTGGAGACACCCAACTGTGCTTGTTCCTAGCCAGTCAATGGCTGGTATGGTAATTAAAGTAACTGGTTTGTTTGGTAAGAGCCAAGTTGTTTACTAACATGGCCAACTTCCCGAATCAGGCTGGTCTGAACCAATTCTTTAGCTTGTAAAAATGGTGACTTTCCCAGCCCAAAGGTGGGCTAAACTCTCCGAGTGATGTGGCAAGGTGGGTTGGCCCTGCATGGTATATCATAGCAGTCATAGATCAGATACTCACTGTCTGAAAGATGAGTGCTGGCCTTTCGGCTCTCAAGACCTGTGTGACCCCAAGTCTGTTGTTCCTGGGAAGTCCACAGAGTAAGGAATCAGAATTGAAGTGTGAGCTACTAAGGCTTTTCTGTTTGTAATTCTTTCTGTTTAAAAGTGTTTATTTGTTACATTTCCTAGTGTTGCTATATTTCCTCTACTTTGCTGTATATTTTGTAAATTGAGTGAAAATATTCCGTATTTTATATTTCATATAAATCAGACTGCCCTTTGCACACCTTCCAGGTCTCATTGCAGTGTATTGAGTGTCTGTGACAAATAGGGTTACCACCTTTTAAGAAGCCCAAAGTGGGACATTTCTTACTGAAACATGATTTTTTGCAGGACAGTACGTAACCTCAACCAATGCAACAGACTTGTTTTCTCTGTATAGTCAGAATTAGGGCTAAGTATTGTAGTTTCTTAGATGCTTCTATTGTTTCTTATCATTTTAGGGTATTTTAGTTAAGGTATTATAGTTTTCTGCAACATTAAGGGGAAAGTTAGAAAATATTTTTTCTACTATAAAGTCAGGACATGTAGTATTTTTCATGTTTTTTTGCAGGACACGGCTGCCCAAATCAGGACTGTCCTGCGAAAATCAGGACAGGTGGTAACCGTAGTGACAAACCCCTATATCAAATTGGAGGTTACTAAAATGTTGCTGTGTAATGTGCCTGCCATTCTGCACCAAAAGGTTTACTGGCAGTGTTTGTAATTGGAACTGAGATGCTCCAGCTACAGTATAAAAATGTTATCTATGGAGGTTATCAGTGTGAAAATATTTTTATTATTTCATTGTATTAATTTGTGATTTGCTGGGGGAACACTACTAACTAGGGATGCTGTCAGTGCTCCTTCTCTGGGGATATGTTCATCAGTATTGATTGAGATGTAACTGCGAGAATGGTAGTGCTGCCCAACTGCGAGCAGGCTTCTCTGCTAAAGCAACGTGACCAATCAGTGCTATCATCTCCTGGGTTGTACTGAAACACCTTGACCAGTGATGTCATCTCTTGAGCTGCAGTGAGATACCGTGACTGGTCATTTCTCTGTACGACTCATTATGGCCAGAGAGATGACATCACTGGTCACAGTGTGACCTGAAAAATAGTAACCGTTTACTTAAATTACATTTTGGTATATAGTAGTATACAATATGTGAGCTGTCATTTCCGATCCTAGGACCTCACTTTAAACAAGTCAGGCACAGTGGGTTATATTCTAGAACCTATATTAGATAAATAAATAACTAAATAAAAAATAAATACTTGTAGAACCATGTTTCAGTACTTTGAGAAGAAAACTATATCACTGTTCCAGGCCTTGATTTGTCAAGGTATGATCCATCAGACTCGTTTACAGCATCGTACAACTCAGAAAACAGTGCACAAATCGCTTCTGTCATCTTCTTTCCCAAGGCAGCCTAACACTTCCGGCCTTCTGTTGTTAAATTTATGAGCTCTGGTATTACACAACAGCATAGGTGTCAAGACAGTGAAGGCCAGGTAACTTTTAACTAAGACAATACTTTCCTGGAATGGATCGATAAGGGGGGTGATGGTAAGGGCAGGCAATTTGGAAAAGGTTGTGCAAGGAAAAGAACACTGTTCTACTGCCTAGAACTAATCACCTGATAAAATATCACCTGAATCCCTTTGCTACTCATTTTCTTTACAACAATATACTCACTGCTGTCTTAAAGAGACAGATCAATGTGCCCTCACAGTACTTCAATATCTAGGAGGATGGCTGGATCAGTGTAACACCCCCTTCTCTGAAGCAAAGGTAGGGCTTGTGTTAGCAGGACTCGTTAAAGCTGGTCTGCATAGCAAACCAGTTCCTATTTTGATTAAGGTCAGGAAGTGTTTTTCAACTGTGCCATTGAAAACCATTGGGGGTGGGAATTGTTTACCAAAATGAGCAAGGGAAGTGGTTTGTTATTGGTTGTTATGGCTGTCTGTCAAAGAAGGTAAGGCTACTATTGGTTGTGATGTGGAATGTGCATAATGGTCACATGAGTGAGTAGTGAACCTCGTGAGAACACGGTGGCTAAGGTCTCAAGAATGCACCCCTCATGCTCACTGTCCATCACCATCACAATAGTCACTAGCATGCATGTGCTGTCCTACAAAATTTAGACCTCCTCTTCAAGTGGTATAGGAACAGAGCTGCATCAGTGCCTTGTATGGGGGCAGGCATGATTTAGGGAAATGCTGTTTCTAGAGGTAGCTGGTGTTATGGCCTGTCAGGAGCCCCTTGCTCTCAACACTTTGGGGTGCTTGACTACCTTCTGGAATGAGTGGACATGGGCACCTTAGAGAGAGGACTAAGCACACTGAACCACTGGACTTTAAACACTGGACTGTACTGGAGGGCCTCACACCAAATTTCATTTGCACAGTTAGTAATTACAGGTCCAAAGATCCTAATTTATCAATGCATGCTCAGGTCATTATGGTAATTTGTTTCCATTATTATAAATCACTAATGGGATTTCAGCCAGTGAGTGTGTAGGGCCAGTGTACCTCTTATTCTGGGTAGAGTGTGCTCTTGTGCAGGACCTTTATGAGGGAGTACTCCACTTTGGTACCAGGGAGGAGGGCAGATAAAAAATAAATAAAATAAAATAAAAAAAATATTCTAAACTTATTATAAATCACTTGAGCTAAACTCAGGTGATTTATAATAACATAATAGGGCCTCTGAGGGACATCTCTTACAATATAAGAGACTCCTCTCAAGAGGTTTGGGCAGACAGAACTTTGCTTTGTGGTACTCTCCCCCAAAGCTCATCAGAAACTCTATTATACCATAAGAAACATCCCTTGGAGGTCTTATTAACTTACAGTAACTATGTTAACTCTTTGTCTTGGACTGCCCAGCATGCCAGTCATGTTGCAGATGGCTGCTGTGGTGCATTTCATTTCCATTTGCTCCCATCAGTGTCCCTCAAAGCATGGTCCCTATGTAAGGCAAGTATGGGCAGTCTCTCCATACCCCACGGTCAACGTAATGCCTTGGGATCTTTCGATTCCTGCTCTGTTCTACCCTGGCTTCCCTGCCCTTTTCCTTTGGTGATACTTGCACACATGACCATTTCTTAGATTAAACCATGGCACATCTGCAAGGCATCCAACTATTAGGGTGAAACTGCAACCTCAGAATCATCACATTCACCACTGCCCCTGTGCACCCCAGGCTCACCCTATGACCCACTGAGTCTGGATGACTGTTCAGCAGCAGTGGTCATAAAAGGTCTTCACTCTATTTAGAATTTATTTTCCACAAATTGCTTGCACATGAGTATCCTACCTGACTCCACCCATCTCAGCACAAAACCTACAACACCTGCCTCTTGGATATTCACCTAAGGCTGCAGCTCTCTAGGGTCACCCCTCCTTCAAGATATCCACAAAGACTATTCAGAGGAACCATTCTGAGGTTGAAAGCCATCAGGAGATGTTCCTTGAGGGGATACCCTGGGGATCTGCCATCCTCCAGGTATTCTCTCTTAACTTTGTACACTAGAGCCAACCCTCCAATCCATCTCACCCAATCCCACTGGTATAGGATGCATCTCAGTTGCCAGATGTCCCCCTGAGTTCCTTCCTAGGCAGTCTCCAGGGTCTCACTCAATGTTGCATCGACACCCTCATTGCAACAAGGTGTCCTGGACTAGTGCCACTCTCACTTTAAGGGTATCCAGCACCCATGCTTCTGGGGGGAGCTCTCCTCAGGGTCTCCTGTGGCCCTGGCCTGAGTCCTACAACCAGCCACTAGGTGAACACACACCATTTTCACTTCTGCCGGTCACACATGAGTACACCAATACCTCAACACCATGATAGGTTTGCCTGATTTCCTCTGTCAGCTGGCACTCATCTCCTGGGATATCCTAACTGGCCCCTTGCCTACAAGCAAAGGTGCATACCCAGTGAGGACACCTAGGGTGTGACACTTCCAAAATTCACCCAGCTACAAGCTTGGATGCAGCTATATGGCCCTGACATTCTATGTCTTACTGATACCTGGCTTACCCCTAACATCAAGGATAACCTGATGGCCCTCCCAGGGTACTACACCTTCAGATTGGACAGAACCAGGAAAAGAGGGAGGGGGATGTCTCATATATGTTAAGGAATCAATCCAGGGAAGTGTACTGCCTATCACTGGTACTACTGGTGACTACGAGCTGCTTGCGGTGAAAGCAATCATTTGCAGGCATAGCAAGCCGCTTACCATCGTGTCAATATACCTTCCACTTACTAAGACAAAACAGGGGGTTCAATCTGGTTCTGGAAGCCATCTCCAACATTGAGAGGAAAACTGAAGTCATCATCACTGGTGGCGTCAACATTAACTGGCTCTCCAAGGACTCTGATCCTATTAAGGATCAGGTCGCCAGCATGTACCTCACACAAATAATCCCAGAGCATACAAGAATGAACTACAAATCTGGCAAGGGCACCCTACTAATCTGGATCCTGTCAAATTGCCCTACTAGAATCAAGAACGTTGAGGTGCTCTCCAACTGTCTTAGCAATCATTCTCTGGTTATATGTACTTGGGTGAACTGGGAGGAAAAAGCCCTCCTACTTACCATCTGGAGCAGGGTATTAAAGAGGGGTAAATTAGATGTGTTTAAAGAAGCTTTGTCTTTAGTCGATTGGTCTCCCATTGACGAAGCTAAGGATATAGACAGCGCCCTTAATTACTTCTCAACTAGGTTCATTGCAAGCTGTGACATCTATGCACCACTGTGGAAAAGAAAGGTCAGAGGAACCCCAAAATGGATGGATCACTAGGGATCTTCTAGACGAAATAAGGGCCAGGGATAACCTGTGGAGTAGGGCAAAAAGTTCTGGTAATCTGGTAGACTTTCAGAAGTACAGGGCAGCGCACAATAAGTGTACGAATCTAGCAAGACTCACTAAAGCTAAATACTATAAAGAACAGATGGACAGGAACTAGGGTAATGGAAAAATATTTGGGGAGAACATAGAAACATAGAAACATAGACTTTGATGGCAGATAAGGACCGCTAGGCCCATCTAGTCTGCCCATTTCCCTACCTACAGGATAGGCCGCAGATGCTAGTTAACCAACAGCCTATATCTTCCTGTCCCCCACAAGAATTGCCTTATGTCTATCCCATGCATTCTTGAATTCTCCCACAGTTTTAGACCCCATAACTTCCTCAGGAAGGCTGTTCCATGCACCTACTACCTCTCTGTGAAAATACTTCTCGCATATTGCCCCTGAACCGCTCCTCCTTCTATCTTTAAATTGTGTCCCCTTGTTCTTGCAAGTCTCTTTTCTGAAAGATGCTACCCTCTTGGACTTTGTTGATTCCTTGAGGTACTTGAAAGTTTCTATCATGTCCCCCTCTCCCTTCTTTCCTCAAGGGTATACATATTAAGCTCCTTTAGTCTCTCCTCATACGGCTTCTCTTGCAGACCCTGCACCATTTTAGTTGCCCTCCTCTGGACTGCCTCTATCCTGTCTATGTCCTTGCGGAGATGGGGTCTCCAGAACCGGACACAGTATTCCAGATGGGGTCTCACCAACTGTCTGTACAGAGGGATAACAACTTCCTGTTTTCTGCTGCTGATGCTTCTCCCTATACATCCCAGTATACCCCGCCCTCCTACTGCCTTCTCATTGCTTGCTAACCTTAAGGTCATCTGATATGATTACCCCAGGTCCCTTTCCTGTTTTGTTGTTGTTACTACCTCCCCACCCATTGTGTATTCTTCCCCTGGGTTCTTGTTTCCCAGGTGCATTATTTTGCACTTTTTTGCATTGAATCCTAGAACATAAAGGACCTGCTTGGTAAAGATGATAGGAGGCACCCTACGATGCTCAACTTGAATGGCACACTCACTTTGGATCCTCTCATCATAGCTGAAGCTTTCAATATTGCATTCACTGGTCTGAGCTCGGTACTCCCACCTGACTACCTTAATTCCACTGAACAAACTCTGTTAATGTCATATGGCAATCCCCATCATCCCAACTTCTACTTCAAATGTGTTACCTCAAATTAGGCCAGAAAATACATTCAGAAGGTACTGGGCAAAACCAGGCTTGGTAGAGACAATATCGACATGAAGCTGGTGGCTTTGGTTCTTAATAAAGTAATAACTCCTCTAACCAAAAGATAGAATAATTTTACACGCTGATGATGCAGTCATCCTTGGTAGTAGCAACCAACCTGATCAACTCCACAGGGAACTACAGTCTACCTTCTACCATCTAGAGGAGTGGTTCACTGCTCGGAAACTGCTCCTCAATTATAAGAAGACTAAAACTATGCTGCTCTCCAGACACCAGCTCAAGAAAAAGCACCCTGTTCTGACCATCCTCAATAACAAGGCTGACCCTCTTGAACAGGTACACTTTTTCAAACATCTAGGGGGTAACTGCCGATGACATGCTCTGCTTCACTCAACATATTGACCAGGTTGTAAAAGCTCTCAACATTAAACTAGGAACCTCTTATAGACTCAAAAAATTCCTTACATCATCTGCCCTCTGCCTGGCAGTATCTAGCTCTATTCTGACACTCACAGATTATGGTTTGATAGTTTACGGTGCAGCTACTGACACTGTTCTTAAACTGGTAGAGACTGCCCTTGACAAAGTGTGCAGATACACCCTAGGTGTGGATAACTTAGCACACACCTGCTCACTCTGTGAGCAGACAAATTGGTTGAACCTCAGGAATAGGATAAAGTATCTAACATTCCTCCCTGGTAAGAATACTTTGCTTGGCCAAGCTTCCCCCTGCATAGGGGACTTACTGCAGGTTAACCTCTCTAGTTATCAGGCCAGAGGGCATGGCCCATTGTCCACTCTCTGTTCCCTTCATGAAAACTTCATTGGGACAATGGTCCTTTGCATATAGGATCCCACTTTGGTTAAATGGCTGAGATCAGATTAGCTGAGGAGACAGGTAACTGGTTTAGGTCTTACCTTTCAAACAGAACACAGCAAGTTTGTATAAATGGAGTACTATCAGATAAGTTAAGTGTGCAGAGAGGAGTGCCTCAGGGTTCCATTTTGGGGCCAATATTGTTCTTGATTTGTATAAATAATGTTGTGGACTGTGTGAAATATTTAAATATAAATCTTTACGCAGATGATACTCTCTTAATTGCTAGTGGACGTACTTATAGAGATATGGAGAAGCATCTACAGGCAGATTTTACAGGGTTATGTAATTGGTTGACTGAATCTGGCTTAATACTTAACAGTAAAAAAACTAAACTTATGGTTTTTGGTAGTAAACATAATTATTTAAATAATAGTAAAGAAAAAGTAAATATAAAAACACCACAAAATGAAACATTAATGCAAGTTCCAGAATATAGATATTTGGGGGGTTGGATTGATGTATCCTTAAAATTTGAATATCATATATCAGATACTATAATAAAAGTAAATAAAAGATAGGGAGCGTTTAGGCTTTCTGGCTTTTGTATGAATAAGCTTATGAGGGAATGGGTTATAAATCAACTTCTTCTTCCTGTTTTGGAGTATGGAAACCATATTTATGGTTTGGCAACAAAGAGTTTGTTATCAAAACTTGATCAATTATACTACAGGATGGCAAGATTCATAACACAAAAAGATTATAGAACACATCATTGTGATGTACTCAGTGAATTAGGATGGCTTACGCAGGATAGTAAATGTCAGATTACTTGGGCAATCCAAATTTTTAAAGTGGTAAAACAAGAACAACCTAGGTGTCTTTATGATAAATTGGAAATAAAAAAGCATATTTATAACTTAAGAGATATTAATCTAAGGAATTTTGTGTTTCCAAAAATCATAAACACATATAGTAATTTAAGATTTTCTGTAATTGTTAATAGATTATGGAGGGTCTTGAAACCTGTATTTTGTAATCAAATTAATGATGTGAAAGCACTTTCTACCAGTTTGAAGATAGAACTAAAAGTTTGTTGTGAATGTTATGGATGAGAATTTTAACATAAGGTGTTTGTAGTAACAATTATATGTTGTATTAAATTGTGAAATGTATGATATTTTGGCAACATTTTTTTGTAATTGAATAGGATTATTGTATTATATTTTGTGAGTTATATGTTTCGATGTTCTTTATATCTTTAACAGGACCATCTTGAAAATAGGACTATGTCCTAATGATGTGATATACCACCTAAACTCCTGTCTAAAAATAAAGGTTTTAACTTTTAACTAAATGAAGTCCCCACATCTTTACTAAACATAGATAGTCTTCGCTCTTTCAAAACTGACCTCAAATAATTTCTTGCTGAAACTGGATACTGTGAGTGCAGGATTTCATCTATCCATTCTGGCCGTTCTAGGCCTCGACTAACCCTCTCCTTCCCCTAGCCTGAATCATATGCCCAGTATGAGCTGACTCCACTGACCTGATGCCTAGCCCTTCTCAGTGTCTTGATGCACTTAATAAATTTCTCCTCTCCTCCTATGCCCTGAGCTCTTGCTGCTACCAGTCTTTCCACCCTTACTCTTTTTTGCAGCTGCCTTTCCTCCTTTCCATTCTACCTTTCCTCCCTTTTAACACAAAGCCCCCCACTTACATTACTGTTCTATCCTGCACCCCTACCCCCTCCCTCTTGCCTAATTTGATCTCTCCCACTAGTCTTCCTCTAGTTTCCTCCTCCTCCTCCTCCTCCTTGTCTAAGCCCTCCACCTCCTGGACTGAGGCTACCCTCTAGGCTGCCACCCCCTCAACGAAATCTACCCACCAAGCTGCCTTGCACTTATCAAAATTGAAAGATGTGTTTTACTACATCAGTTGAACAATAAAGTGATCTGTTAACCTTACTCATTTTGTCAGGGGTACTCTGAACTTGGGCATCTACTATAACTCAACTAATTAATTGCCTGAACATTGCCACGGTTGAATTATCCCTTACTTGCTATATGTCAAGTTATTAGTGACTACATGGTGTTGCCTGAATTATTCCCTTACCTTTGTAAAATGTACTCCCTTCTATTTTTTTTCTTTGTGAACTAAAGTTCTTTTAATGTATGTATGTATGTATGTATAAATGTATTATGTTGTTTAATACTGACGTGGAACCTTTGAAAATGAGCATCTTGCTCAAAGGTTAATTCTGAATCTTGAAATAAATAAAATAAAAATAAATTCCTCCAGCTCCCTTCTGTACCACCTTCCCAGCTCTTAAAGCACTACCATAAGTTTCCACCTTGGGACTACTACTCTGGCAACGGGGGGGGGGCACCCAGTATACTTCCTGTAGCTCCTCTTCTACTAGCTTTACCCAAAGAGGATTATTACAGGTCATCATTCTCCTGCTGGCTACAGTGGGTCTTGGGTAACAACCACCACCCCTATCGTAAAAAGGTGACTGCTATAGAAGGAATACCCCACAGTTACATACACCAGAACACATTCAGATAAGCCCACTCACTTCATGACTGTTGCAAACTGTATGAATGGGGACAGCCCATCTTAAAGACAGCTCTCTGCATTGCTTGCCACCAATCACACCAGCCTGCCAATTGCTGCCCCAGGGAAAACAACAAGCTCCAATATATGCATCACAGGCTGAGGCTGCTTATGGAAACATAGACAATGATAGCAGAAAAAGAACAAGGATACATGTAGTCTGTATATGGTTCTCTATCCACCCAGGGGCCTATTGTCCAAGTCCACCCCTGAGTAACCACCAAACCCTTGTCTCTATCCCAGTCATGCTTGAAGCCATTTATAGTCTTGGTGCCTGCCACATCCACTGGCAAACTGTTGCATGGCTCCGCCACCCTTCCTGTAAACTAAAACTCCCCCCCACCCAGTTAGTTTCCACACATAGTCTCTGGTACTTGAATCTTCACCCCTGCTAAATAGTTGCCTGTAGTTCACCTTGTGTATTCCCTTCAGGAGCTTGAAGGTCTTTATCATTCCCCCCTTCCTCACCATGGTCTCTAGTGGGTACATGTTCAGTGCCTTGAGACAATCTTCATAAGAGCTGCCTACTGGCCCTGAATGATCTTGGTCATGCTGCATTGCACCATGTCCAGCTTGTCCCTGTCCTTCCTTAGGTGAGGATTCCAGAACTGAGCACAGTATTTCAGGTGGGCCTCCCCAGTAACTGATATAGAGGTAGTAATACCTCTCCTGCTGTCAGTACACTTTCCAATACACCCCAGCATCCTATTAGCCTTAATATAGGCCTTGTTACACAGGCCGGATTGAGGAAGTCATTAATAATGACTCCCAGGTCCCTTTCTTCTACTGTAGTGCTCAGTTTTACATCCCCCTCCCCTTTCCAGTACTCTGTCCAGGGATTTTTAGACTCTGGGTGCATAATTTTGTACTTTTTGGCATTGAGTTTCAACCAGCAAATCTTAAACCACCTCTCTGACCTTTGTGGATCCCTCTGTATCACTCTTATTACTCAGGTAGCCTGGCTATAGTCCAGTCAATCAAAATGTTGTTTACCAAAACTAGTGGCTCCACTCCTGGTCCCAGTACCCTTGGTTTCTCATAGGGCTCCTTCCCACTATCGCCCAGCATTTATCCTCCACTCACTAGTGCTGCTGACCACCATCTAGCTCATACAAGTAGCTTCAGCGTTGCTATATATTGGTCACTATATTGATATTGTACTTGAATGAGAACAGTACTGACACAATGACTTCTATAGCAAAACTGAATGTACTTCAGCTAGTTAGTAGTGTCTCCCCAGCAAATCACAAATTAATACAGTGAAATTATAAAAGTATTTTCACACTGATGACCCCCTATGGATAACATTAACTGAGAAGAGACGTTGGAATCCAAGTGTGCAACAAACGTTTCAGCTTCAGTGGGACCATGATGTCTTCTAGCCCTACTGTACATACAGTACATGTGTAGCTGACAGCGGGCAGTTGGGTACTTTGGGATCTACCACCATGGGAGGGATCCAGTCAAGGGTCTTTTAGGTTTGGTGGGCAACTAATATGCGACAGAAAAAGTTTAAACAACATGAACTAATCTTACACACAGTCACAGTCCACACTAAATTGTCTAGTCAAGCAGTAGGAAGTTACTGAATTTCCACAACCACATATTCTACTTACTGATGTTCCACAGTTCCTGTGGGCAGATGCTGCTTGTGGCTTGGGATCTTGGGTAGCATGTGGTGCAGACAACACACAGGGGAGTGGAGAAAGTTTGGTCAGCAGTGCTGGGATTGTTTTTTTAGCTTGATAGGCTGTAATAAAGTGTTCCTGCATCAGGGCACGTTAACTCGTTTTTGTTTTCTGCAGTGTGATTTTGACCACTATGCCCTGAGGGGCCCTCAGAGTGGCCTCCTTTTGTATTCTAGCATTGCTCTTTTTGGTTAATGTTCAGGTATGCAACCATTACTCCATGTACCCTGCCAGATGTTTTATCACAGCATGACAAACTCTAAGCTGTATCTGCTGGTACAGGTGAAGGTGTATGCATTACAGACTCAATTCAGTTTTATGCAATGTACTATGTGAGGGAAAATGTATGGGATAAATAGACCAAGACAATGCTCTTCTCTGGGCCTCACATAAAGAACAAGATGCAGCCACCGATCATCATAAATGAAGAGGGTAGGCCACTGGAACAAGTAACAACTTTGAAGTACCTGGGAGTAACACTGGATGACAACATCTCATTTGGTCCACATGTGGACAGTATTGTAAACCCAGCCAACAGAAAACTGGAGTCCCTCTACAGACACAGGCACAACCTCACCCTGGAAGCCAGGCAAGCCGCAGTCACTAGCTTACTCCTCCTATCACTGACTATGGGATTGCTGTCTATGGAGCAGCCTCAGACACCTCTCTCAACAGGGTCAAGATACTGTACTCCTGAACAAAACCTATCATTTCATTCTGGATGCCGATGGGCTTACGCACACCTGCGCACTATATTCCCACTCCAATATGTTCCCATTGTAGAACCGAATAAAATTCCACACTTGCATATTTGGAAAAAAAAAGCACTCTTGGGCCTTGTACCTATTGAGGTACAGAACCTACCTCACTGAAACCCTTACCATACTAGGGCCATGACCAAAAACACCCTTAACATTCCTTTCCACAAAAAGCACAGGCATCGTGAGCCTTTGCTATTAAAGCCCCATAGTGAATAACTGAGCTCCCAGAATCCATACTAAGCCTAGATAAGATTGGACCATTTAAGAAGCAGCTTAAACATATTCTTGCACCACCAGTCACCTGTGAATGCCTGTGAACCTTCCCATTCCACAACGACAGTGTTCGAAGAGCAGCCTGTAACCCGACTATAGCCTCTTCCTCTTCTCTCTGACAAAGCACTGGTTGCTGCTACCTCTGTGATGAAAATAAAAAGTATATATGATTGCAACATAACTCAATACATGGCTGTTGCTTGCTGTATCATTGTTATTGCTCTACATTTAGTTGAATTTAGAAGTATGCATATGACTTTTAACCAATGTGGACCTTTTGTAAATGAGCTTATATGCTCAAAGGTGTTTGTCTGAATTAAATAAATAAGTAAATAAATAAATAATGTATCTGGCCAGGTTTTACATTCTAAATAAGGATATACAGTCTAGTCTTTCGTTATAAATTTATCCACACACTCTGCATGTCACTAACCTCCCTTTCTGGAAGCAGCTGTTGGATCAGTCAGATTTCAATATTATGTGGACCACTCAGAAAGCTCTACCTTCTTCTCATTCAATAACTGGAGTAAACTGTAGCACAACACTGACAAATTAACAAAACAGTTCCACATATTTTGTCTAAAATCATAAACAGTGTATGTAATTAAATCACTGAAATGATTGCTACATTACTCACATTGACTATGCAATACAGTAAAAATAGTGCTGGGGTTAATTTTGTATTCAAATTTGTTGAGGTGACCTTGGCAACACTTCACCCATGGATGCGCTTTGCTCCACCACTCATGAGGTCATCTGAGGTCACCACAACTTGTGGATACTCCCCATTTATTCAAACTTGTGTTTGGTGATTTTCTGTCTGGTATATCCAGTGATAGTGGTGGCTGTGATTTGAAACAGCATGTACTAGTGTTTCAGGGCACCTATACACTTAGGAAGCATTCACCTATTATGAGCATTTAGCTCTGAAACACAAATGGCTGCTGTGGGAACAGGTGACCCCTGAGAAGTATTTGCAAGTTCAAAGGGTCTCTAGGGGTCTCTGGTTCGTGAAGTTTCCTGCTTTGGCAGAGACAAGATGGCTTTTTCTCAAAGGTGGACATTGGAACTATTTGAATCATCACTGTACCTTATTAGGATTATTCTGAAGGGATTCATGTATGGTCAGGCAGAATGAGCCTTTAAACTTCAAAACGAAGGAGGTTCAGAGAGACCAAGAATACGGTATTCCATATTGCAGCTGCCTAAGAGATTGGGTGGCCTGGCTCTCCCGGATTTGGAGACTTATTAACTAGCAGCACAGCTTAGGATTACTTTTTATTGGCTTCATCCTCACTACCAAGCTAAATGGAAAGACTTAAAAATGCAGGAGGAGGACCTCATTAATATCAACAAAATTTTGTTGGGGCATCCGGGTCCTCCGATGAAAGAAATCACTAATAACCCATATACCATTAATACTATAAGATGTGGGAGATCCCTTTTAGAGTCCAGGCATTTGACAAAACATAGATTTCTCTTATACTTGCTTTCGCACTACGAATCCTTTTTGCCTGGTTATTATAGGTGGGAACAGATGGGCTTGCACTTGGTAGGGCATTTTCTCAGGGGTGGGAGTTTAATTTCCTTTGAGGAGCTTAGAACCAAATACAGCATTCTCCCCCAGGATCAATTTAGATTTTTACAAGTATTCGATTTTGTCAGGTCTTTACTCCCAAATCTACAACTTGGGTCTCCCACACCCCAAATAATAGATACACTCCAGTTTGCATTAGACGGTAGAGCGTCTCTGACCCATATGATATTGTATATATATTCAGGGGTGACCTCTGAGAGGTGGGACTCCCTGCGGAGGGTGAAGACTGCCTGGGAATTGGATTTGGGTATTTACTTAGATGAAGGTATCTGGGAAAGGCATTTGAAATGTTTGCACTCCGGGACGGCATCCCAGGCCTGGAAGTTTTCATGGAAGGTTACTTTTCATTTTTTTTAAACTCTGGTTATTCAGGCAAAATACATGGAGGGCAAAGATGCAACATGTTGGAGGAGGTGTGGCAATTCACTAGCCACACAAGGGCATATTTTTTGGAACTTCCCGATATTGCTTCCATTCATCTGGGAGGTCCAGCATGTCCTCTTGAATATATTCATACCCTTTCCCCAGTTTACACCTAACTTTTTTCTAAGTATCCAGAAGGGTGCCATGGATTCAAACACTATAAAATTGTTAACCATTTGTATCTTGATGGTGAAATAAGCCATAACCAAGAAATGACTCTCTCCAGCACCCCCTGACCTTAGATCAAAGGCGTGATCTTATGATAAGGGTATACAAAATGGAGCGATTAACAGCAATGGTTTACAAAAGACAGGACCAATTCAAATTAATTTGGAGGCGATGGGTGTTATATATTTCATCCAGTAAACTGGATTTCCTGCCCTAGACTTATCATTGCACATCCTGTCTCACCACTTAACCTGCATTTTCTTTTTGTCTTATAGGATTTTGTATTGAGGTCCATAAATATATCATTTATTATTACTGTTCTTCCTTTGTGGGTCCAGCTGATGTACCGAGTCAACATTATGAATTGTCAGGCTCTGTTGTTACTTGTTGTTTTCATTCATATATATGTATATATATATATATATATATATATATATATGTATATATATAGTATATATAATATATATGTGTGTATATATATATATATATATATGTATATATATATAGAATGAAAACAACTCTTGGTGGTCACACTGTCTTTCTAAAATATGTGTATTACTTACTTACTGCTTACCAGCAGAAACAGATCACATGGTCTACCAAATCTGCTGAAGTGTGCAGCTAGCACCCCACTTGCAGCCAGCTGCCCCTCCCCCCTTGACCCCCCACACAGATGAGTGCCAACTGACCTTGAACCAGATTAAGCTGTTGGTGGTATTTCCAGCGAATGGGGGAAATTTGACCAGAACACCGGGGAAATTCCCCTACTCTGACTGTAGGGGGAACTCTTGGCTGTCTGTCCAAGACAGTCACTTCAGTGGTTTCTACAGGAGAGGTGGATGCTAGAGAGACAGAGGAGCGGGTCTCCTCTTCTGTCCTTGCCAGGCTAGAGGCTAACAGTGGTCTGGAAGATGACATGGATATTGCAGAGTTACTGGAGGAGTTTTTCGACATTGACATGGACTATTCACAAACTGACGCTGCAATGGAGAAATCTGTTAAGGTACTGTCTGTCCCTGAATCTGCTGTGCAAAAGGTTAATATTTCTGAAAAAGAATGTTTAATTAGACAGATTTCTGAGGAAGAAAATTGTTGTAAAATGCAAAGAGAAGCCCTGCAGGCTGAAACAGCTGCTTTGCGGACAGCACTCGTGTCAGTGTGGCAGAATGAGTCATCGTCTGAGAAACAGCTGTTGTCTAATGCAGAAGCATCAAAGGCTTTGAAAGAAAATGTATCCTGTCAACATATGGTACTGGCTGGCAGCTCAAAACAGCCCTAGTGTTGTGTGCCTAAAGCTGAAGGATGGGGGCGGAGAGCAGTCTGGTTTGGCAAGTGTGGGCTTGGCCTGCAGCATCCCTCGGGAGCTTCTAAAAATGTCCTAAGTTCCGATTCAAACACAAAACAATCTGTTGTGCCAAATGCTGAAATATGTATCCAAGGGACTCAGCCTTCAGGAACGGTGCAAACGCCTGATAATTCTGGACCCGCAAGGCAAGTGTCTGGTGTTCAACCTTCTACGGCAGGTTTAGACCTGGGACAGTGGGCCCCTGCCCATGCATTCTAAGGAGCTGGATGGATACAAGCAGAGGGTGGCCAATGAGTTCCTGACCTGGAGGACAGTGAGGTACAGAGGTTCAATGCAAACATAAGCCCTACTAGACTTTCTGATGAAAATACAGAGGGTGTACTTTGTATAAACAATATTTTGGAAGCCGCAAATTTTAATAATACTTCTGTTGCTACAGACAATGTCATGGACCCCAATCTAGAACAAAATCAAAACGCTACCATGCAAAACATTGTGGACAATACAGTTCCAAGCATGTCGACAGCTAATATTACCAGAATGGGACCATCAGAATCCACTCTGCAAGATCCTAATCAGAGAACTTGGTTAAATCCAATGTTCAAATTAGCTGATTTCTTTCAAAACAAGGGGAAACCAGCCCCTCGCAAAAACGCTGTCAGATTAATTTACAAGGGTGGTTTGGAGGAACCTCCAGACATGCTTTATGTAGTGAAGCATTTACTTAAGGGGTCAATGAAGTATTTTTCTTCAGAAATGTTTGCACTCATACATATTGGAAAATCTAACTATGTTGTTAGTTTCAAGACTGTTTCAAGCTTAGACAGATTCTGGGCTCAGTATCACATGGTAAAAAACAATCCGGTTTGGATCCCCTTCATGGCAGCCCCCCCTTACTAAACCTGCCGTAAAACTAATAACTTATGTTTTGTAATGAGGGAGTGAATATTGAAGACATTTTGTTTTGGCTATGTTAGACATATGAAGTCCTAGATAAACCAGTTCCCATATTGAACAGTGAGCAAATTTGGAATGGGGGGTGTAAAATTAATGTAAAACTGTATTCTACCAATAAAGGGCCTGTCCATCTCCCTAGCTTTTTTGGGGGGAAAGATAGAGTTATTCTGTTCTATATTGGTCAGCCCAAGGCCTGTTTTAAGTGTGGTTCTAGGACTCATTGAAGTACAGCCTGTGATACCCCACACTGTAGCCGCTGTTTAGAATATGGTCATGTGTCTGCTAATTGCCTTAATTTATTTAAGTGTAATTTATGTGAAAAAAAATGGATATGGATATGGGTATGGGCAATGTCCATGGGCATCCCATAATAGGGAAGAATGCCCATCCCATGAAGGTATTATCAACAGGGCTCAACAGAGATAGGTGCAGAGAGTGGCAGCGCAGGATGAGGTTAATGATCTAAGGACTGCAGAAGCTCCTCCAGTTGAAGAGGGCACAGAGATAGAAATTGAACAAACACCAGGCCCCCCAGTACAAGTAGAGGATCCCCAAACCTCTGACGCATCTTCAGATCCTAATGTTGGTAATACCCCTGTGTCAATAGCCCTAGAAGACTCTGGGACATCAGAAATTCCTCCCTCCTCCTCCTCCAGGTCAGCAGCAGCCTTTTAAGAAAGTGTTGGCCCAAAAAAGGAACAGGTCAGGAATAACTCTTCCTGATAAAACACAGACTACCTCATAAGTTTAGGGAAAAGCCCCAAGAACTGGAAGGCAGGGAATAAATTTGCAGCCTTAACACAGGGGGAAGGGTCAGGGTTGAGGAGTCTGACTCCTCCTCTGTCACTGCCACTGCCACAGACATTACTTCAGATATGGATGAGGGAGGGCGAGATGATTTGACTCCTCACTGCTCTAGACATAGAAGATTCTCTAAGGCACCCTGAATATCAGCATTTAGTCTAATTCTTTCCTAATTTCCATCATGAGTTCCCTCTCTGTAACAACCATCAATGTAAATAGCATTAAGAGCCATAAGAAGATGCTTACCACCCTGAGTTTGTTACAAGAGGGTACTGGTGATATTTCTTGCATTCAGGACACTAGACTTAAAACCCACGCTGAATTGCAATTAGCGGCTAGAATTTGGACCAATGGTGCCTCCTTCTGGTCCACAGGGGAGGCCTTGTGTGATGGCATTGGGATCATGTTTACCAACCCAGCTCTTCAGGTATCCAAATTGGTACATATACTGCCAGGCAGGGATTTGCTTCTGGACATTAATTTTCATAGTGAACGTTTCAGACTAATCACAATTTATGCTCCACAAACCAAAGCACAGAGAGTCTTTCTATTTAAAGAGATCCAACCTTACTTACACACTTCAAGGTTAGTTACATGGGCCTGGGATTTAAATTGTGGACTGGCAGCTTCAGATAAAGGGTTAAAGACTGAAACATTGTTTTGCGACACCCAGGCTCTCCATAATACAGTTACCACAGTGAATCTGATTAATGCCTATAGATCTCAACACCCCAGTGGTGGCAACACATATTTTAGGGGGTCCCTATCAACCTGGATCGATTTTATATTTTTGTCTTCTCCACTACATGTTCTTTTTCCTAAGTTGCAAGTTTGGGAATTTTCTGACCATAGGTCTATAACTGCAGGTTGGATGGGAACATTCTCCCAGATGTAAAAAGAATTCATGGAGGTTAAATAGTAGTATTTTGAATGATGAGGGTATTAAACGTGCCTGGAGAAGATAGTTGCTGGCTAGACTTTTCATAGTGGAAGTACAGTATATGAAGATATTTCCTTGTGGTGGGAGGATATCAAATTGTCCTGGAAGATAGAACTAGAACCATTGTTAGCAAGACCTATTTGCAATATTTACAACTAAGGAATCAGCTACAAAAACTAATCTCACTTACAGAAACTAGTAAAATGGATTACAGTTCCCAGTTAAATGTTATCCAGAAGAAGATGTTTAGTTTACAGTACGATAGGGACAAATCCCTTGAACAAGAACTAAGACTTGGAACTAATCTGAAAAAAGGCTCCATGGACCCTTATAAAGAATACAAGGACAGAGTAGGTCATAGAATGCTTATAGAGGTACTAACACTCAAGGGAAACAGTGTCATCACCCACAGATATTTTAGAACAAGTGGGGAAATATGTGACTTCCTTATTTGGGAAAACCCCTGAAACTGGCATGACGGCAATTCCTTTGGAGCAGTTAGACTTACCAAAAATAAATGTGTAGGAGGCAAAATGTCTAACTAGCCCCATCATGGTGGAAGAGGCACAGCTTGCCATCGCTTCACTAAAAATAAATTCTGCTCCTGGCACAGATGGACTAGGGTCTGAGTTTTATAAAACTTTTGTGGAAGACCTACAGTACAAATCATATTAAATTGTTCCATCAACTCACTGGTGTAGCATTTTTTGTGTGATTCTACTGCAGTGGCAACTTGAATTGTTGAAGCTTTTAATTCTTTTCCAACCATTCTTCACTGCCTATTCAACTCACTTGTACCTGTTTAGTGATATGGCGGTAGCTGTTTTGCAGTGTTTATGCAATGCATTTTCATGGCATTGTTTATAAATATCACAGCATTCCTTAAGAGCATTGTTTATAAATATCACAGTACTCCTAAAAAGTTGTTTAGTCTGAAATGAAACTCATAAGCACTCAGCTGACAATAAAGCTTATAGTCCTAACAGCTAGTTGTAAACCAATACTAAGCTTTTACTAATTCAATGAATTAAACACTGCACAGATTAGGAAACTCTTTGAACAATGCTACACCAGTGAGTTAAGAGAACAGTTTAGTGTGACTTGTACTGTAGCTCTAGCCTAGGCTTTGGTACTAAATGGAATGTTACAAAACACTTCCTTGGCATCCTCAGTGGACCAGGCATTATTAATTTGATTATATTAAAAAAAAGGCAAGGGAGGACCTGAAAAATTGGAGGACCCTTAGCTTACTAAATAATGACTTAAAAATATTATATAAAATTATGTTTAAAAGACTATCAACGGTTGCAGATAAATTAATTAGCCTCCAGCAAACATGTGCTGTTCCTAATAGATACCAATATGATAATTTAATTACATTAAGGAAACTGTTTCAAAAAGCTCAGTATGGTGACCTTCAGGGGTGTGTTTTAGGACTTGATCAGGAGAAAGCATTCCATCGTGTCTCTCACAAATTTTATTTACTGTATTAAGAGCTTATGGTATCCCAAACATGTTTGTAAACTGGATCCAGATTATGTGAACTAAAGCTGCAGTTATCCCAAATATCAATGGATGGGTGGGTAAAGAGGTATCAGTACAAAGGGGAGTCAGACAAGGGTGCCCCCTTAGTCCCCTCTTACATGTTTTATTACAGATATATTAATCAGGTCTATAATGCCAAATGAACACATTCATGGCTTAAAAATTAATTCAGGGTCCCCCTCTATAAAACTGTTGGCCTATGCTGATGACCTAGTGATGTGCTTATCCCCAGCCTCAGATGCAACAGCAGTACTAGACACCTTTTCTTCTTTTTCTATAAGGTAAGGGTCTAAAATTAACTATGCTAAATGTTTAGGGATCCCATTAGGTAACACCCCGCTCCCAGAAAATAATAAGTTTATAAACATTTCAATAGTAGAAGACACAATTTCCATTTTAGGAATTGATTTTTGTTCTTTTGACATGGCACACAAAAATTGGGAAAAAGGATTACAGAGGGCTAATAGGCTACTGTCGACCTGGAAAGGCCAGCAGATAGATCAAAAAGAAAAGGGTTTTATTAATTAAATCCTTACTGGTACCCATATTCTTATACATAAGTTATGTCTTTCCACCCCCTGTCTCTTTATACACAGCTTGAGTAAGTACATTCCTTCAATCATTTTGGGGAAACAGACTAAATCCTATCAAGAGAGAACACTCATATAAGAAAATATATGAAGGGGGACTAGATATGATTAACCCTGTTGCATTTTACAATAGTATATTTGCTCAGTATAACATTGGATTTGCATTAAAACCAGATAATAAAGTTTGGGCTCCATATGTACTGGCCTGGCTATCTCTAAGTCTATCATACTGGAATAACAAGAAACCTGGTTTATTGATTAGGACCCCTGACTTTCCCAAATATGGGTTGGAAATAGTTAAAAATCTTATAAAATGGAAGGTTACAGTTCCTCAAATGCAAACAGTAAACAGGAAAGGATTCTATTCTCATATTTTACAAACTGAGTTTAAAGACCAGGTGGTATTCCCAGAATGCCCCCAGAATAAAGTACAGTTTGTTATTAATTTATTTACATGTAAATGACTCCCAGAATTTGTATGGGATACTGTCTGGCTAGATAGTTATGGTTGGATAGCAGTACGTAGTAATAATAAACATAAGCAGCTAAGCGATAGATATTGGGTGGGATATTCAAAGCAGTTGTGCATGGCACAACTGAGATGCACCTGCACAAGTGCAGAAATTCACCAAAGAGTGATATTCAGTGGGAGCCATTGCACTGCACAATTTGCAATGCACCAGTGTGCAACCCTAATGAATGTATGCACAAGTGCAGGGGGGGCGTAGCCATGAATAAGCGGCACACTGCGATATTTGACAGCATGCAAACGACGCAAGCGCAGAGCAACAGGGACATGCGCAGAGCAAACTTGAGCCCATAAAAAGAGGGAGCAAGCAATGGATGGAGGCTTGCACCACAGGGGAGCAATAGAGAGGGAGAGCAAGTGGATAGGCAGGACAGCAGAAGGAGTGCAAGACAGAGATAGAGGCAGGCAGGAAGTGCAACAGAGTGTGGGACTGGGCATGTGACACTGATTGTGCCTGCATGTGTGAGCGACTGTGTGTGTGCGTGTGAGACAGGTGCAGGGACGACAACAACGGTGTGTGTCTGCGATACCAGGCATAGGAGGGGCAGCAAAAGTGCCCAGATGAGTGGGAGGTGGAGGCTACAGCCAACAGGCTGCCAGCTGGAAACCTTGAACACAGGTGTGTGCCCAGCGCAGGGGCATACGCAGCAGCACACAGCTGGGGGTGCCTGGGGAGACAGCCACCCAGGGGGTGTAGGACAGCCCAGGCCATGGCCAGTGCCATCTTCCAGATGGAAGCAGTAATGAGGGGTGTGAGGAGGCAGGAGGCAGAGCAGTGTGGCCATGGAAGGGCCTGCGGCGGTATGCCCGGAACAGGTGGTACCATGCCCACCACCTTTGAACAGTACAGTGATACAGAGATTGTGGGCCAGTACCACCTGAACCGGGCAATCCTGAGGCAGCTTTGTGAGCTGTAAAGTGATGAGATGCAGACACCCACAAGACAGCATCATGCCCTGTCTTTGGAGACCAAGGTCATGGCCGTCATGTTCTTGCTCACCATGGGTACCTTCCAGAGACCAACAGGGGACACCACAGGTATAACCCAGTCAGCCGCATCACTGCTTCTCACACAATTCCTCAACACACTGCTGTCACATGCTGTGGAATACATCCATTTCCCCAGCACACAGGCAGAGCGTACTGTGAACATGCAGGAGTTCCACAGGGTGGCACGTATTCCTGGCATGCTAGGGGCCATCGACTGCACCCACACAGGCATCCACACACCACCTGGTCTGGAGCGGGTAGCCTACATCAACAGGAAGGGCTACCCCAGCATTGACTGCCAGGTGGTAAGTGATGCCAGGGGTGCATAATCAATGTCTGTGCTACACACCCTGGTGAAGCACACAATGCCTTCATCTGGCACCAGTCAGCACTGTGCCACAGGTTCAAGAGTGGGGACATCCCCACTGGCCACCTAGTACATGAGTATGCTGTTGGAATAGGCTGCCTGGCACAACAGGGCAGGGTATGGGGGATGCCAGGCCAGGGGCATTAGACGGTGTGGCTGGGAAGGCAGGGGGTGCAGCTACACAGACCACCATATTAGCCACACATGTCAACACACAGGTGACAGTGGATACCTACTCCAGCCCTGGCTGCTCACCCCATACTTGCACCCGTCGACCCCAGCTCAGGAGTGAAACAATGAGGCACATGCCAGCACACAGAACATCATCAAGCATGTGTTTGGGCTACTGAAGGCCCAGTTCCATTGACTGGACAGGTCTGGTGGTGCCCTACAGTACAGCCCCTCAAAGGTCTGCGGCCTATTCCTGGCCTGCTGTATGCTACACAACATGGCCACCGACTGTGGGATAGCTGTCAAGGTTGAAGAGGGGAACAGCAGTGGGGACGACGCAGCCACCGGGCCAGGTGGTGATGAGCAACCCCCTCTGGGTGAAGGGAACCCTGGCTAAACAGGATGGCTCAGCAGCACCGGGACACAAATGCAGAGGAGCACTATGGTGCATGCAGGTAGGTGAACATGTCATGCATGCATGTCCCAGGGACCATGGCACAGTATTCAGGCATGCAAGGGAGGGCCCCATGACAGTAACAACTGGAGGGTAGCGTGGATGGGCATGGGACTGGACTCCATGGAAGCACCCTGTACAGCACTGCACACCCCCCCACACACACACACACACACACGCACATGCACACAGGCACCCACATGTGCATGCGCATGCGCAGAGGCCGCCAATGGGCATGTGTCAGACGCTGAACACCGGTGCACAGTAGCGGCTGGCATTGTGTTGGCATCATCATGCACATGCCACAGTGGCCAGCGGCCAGGTGGGTGTGCACAAGGCCTGTGTGTGGCATCGACCATGGATGCCACGTCCCTGGAACGCACAAGCATAAGCCATACCAATGTGCACACAGGGCAGCGGCAGACAGCGGACAGGGAAGATGGTGACTGAGGACTGCTGCACAGTCACATGGCCACCGTGGACAGGTGGACGGCCCTGACGAGATCATTCGGTAGACATGGGCTGTGCGACAGCCACAGGGGGTGTCTCTGATGGTCCCCCAGGTGTGTCACTGTGGGAACACGACTGGTCCCTCACAGGTGTCTGCAGGCTCCCGAATATGCCTGCTCCAGGTGTGCCCGGAATGCCCACAGCGGATCTCAGCATCGACACAGAGGGGGTCACACGATGCTGTGACCGAGGGGTGGAGAATGCACTCTGCGGGGTCTGTGGTAGACAGCCACACACCAGGGTGGCCAGTGGTTCTAGGCCGGGCCGTGACCACAGCAGTAAGCCGATCCAGGGCTGCAGTCATGTCCTCCTGCATATGTGTGGTCTCGGCCAGGAGCTGTTTATAGTTCCTGTTATGCCTCCTTGTGGCCTGGTGCAGCTCTGCATGGAGTGCATGCACCCCTGCCATGACCAGCACCTGTTACTCTATGGAGGCCTGTAGCAGATGGGTGCACGCAGTCAAGGGGTGAGTGCCCTGGGGGGCATGGGCATTGCGCCGACCCATGGGTGGTGCTTGACCCCACAGCCCAGCCCCCCCACACTGATGGGGCTGCACAGTGGGGCCCCTTGGGCTGCTCATTCTGAGGTGCACACATAGGCGCCACTACTCTTGGCCCCTTCACCTTTTCTGGCTGCCGCTGCTGCCCCCCCTGGTCGCTCTGCACCGATCAGTACCAGTGCGGCTGCACCACCACTGCCATCCCCTTCAGCCTGTGCCGCACCAATGGTAACCACAGCAACAGCAGGTGTGTGGGCCAGTGGGTGGACAACTGACACCAGGGCACCATCTGCACTGTCGTGCTGGGTGTGTGGTATGGGTGCCTCCCCCTGAACGGCAACAACACCACTATCCAGGATAATGGCCACATCATCATTGGTCCTGGACCCTGATCTGTGTCTCAGCATACTGGACGCCATGGCTGGTGTCATGCTGAAACACAGACAGGCCTCATCCGTAACCATGCCACAGGCATCCGGATGGACAGTGGGGTTGGGCTGCCTGTGGTCAGGCCCCTGGACACTGGTGGAGGTGGATGGATGGTCCTCCAGTCCCAGGACCCAGACACCCCCACCCCTGCCGCTGCATGCAGGTGATCCAGAGCTGAAGGGAACACAGTCGCATTAGTGCCGCTGGCACACACCCCTGCCCCCCTGCCCCAGGTGCTACCATACCTACCATGCAGTGATAGGCTGCCCCCATCTGGAACCCACCACTGGGCACCCCCTCGATGGCACTGCACCTCATGGTGCCACCACCAACTACTCCTGTGGCGACAGCTGTGGCACATCAGTCTGTCAGCCGCCCGTGGCAGCACGTGCAGCCCAGATGGCAGCCACCTTCTCCTTAATCTGCCTCTGGTCTGTGCCGACCTTCTTCTTGGACTCCTGTGCAGTCCTTTGATGGATGCCCTGCTGGTTCACGGCCCTGGCCACACCCTCCTATGCTATTGACTGGGCCTATGGGGTGCCTGTTGAGCCACTCAGGAGAGGCTCCTGGTCCAGGTAGACCTCGAATAGGGCATCGCTCTCTGCCCTCGTGAAGTTGAGCCTGCGCTTCCCTGCAGGCCCACACTCCTCAACCTCCTCATGATCCATCATGCCTAGTCCTGTGGGAATTAACATGTGGTCAGTGATGGCTACAACCCACACCGCCCTCGCATTCCACTGTCCTGTCAGGCCCACTGCCTGCTGGCTTACCTCTGAAGGATGCAATACCAGTCTACAGCCTGTGCAGTCCCGTGGTGCTTTTATAGCGCATCGCATGCAAATGAGGGGATGCACAACTGTAATGAGATGCAAATGCCTCCGATGCTCCACGGATATGCTGATTAGCTAATCTGCATATGCCGGCTGAATATTGCGAAATTGCGCATGGCGCATTGGTGTTGGGCATGCACAAGCTGTGACGCAACAGTGTGACATGCGCAATAGGCCCAGCAGTGTGCATGCATGCAGTGCCATTGTGTACGTCAGTGGCGCAGCCTATGCACACTGCACTATACATGGTACAGTGCTCTGCTGCTATTGGGCATGTGATACTCGTGAGCCGTATGCCCTATGGTGCCCGGGCACTATTGGCCCATGGACCGTGGGGTCCACATGCCCCTATTGCACCCCTTGCAGGTGGGCCCAATCATGCTGTTGTGCACAGTGCACATGCTGACCTTTGACCCCACAATTGCCCTTTGACCCTCTGGGTGACCTGCGGCATGTGCCAGTGCTGCACCAGCTGCATCATGCAGCCCTGTGGCTGTGCCATTGGTGACGGCTGTGCATCACCGAGCGAGTCGCACATCCCCAGCACGTGTGGCTCATGCACTAGTGGGTGCCATTTTGATTGTGCTACTGCAGAAACAACCATGCCATGCCGCAGCAGTTCCAGAGCACCTAACTGGTCACAAGTGGAGCTGGTAAACCTTGTAGCCCTTGTGGAGTGACATGCAGGCAGTCTGTTCTGCCAGGTGCCCCTGAATCGACCACGGATGGAGGTGTGGCAGGAGGTGGCTATGGGGCAGGAGGAGGCCACCGGGGAACAGTGCAGCAGTGAGCAGTGCCACCACCACTACAGGGGTCTGCAGCAGAGGGATTCTGAGAGGCTACGGGCACTACTGGCATGCGTCCGGAGGGGCGCCGTGCCACATCCAGGTAAGTGGACTACACCCACATCTGTGCCCATCCAGTGTTCTGTGGGAGTCAGCAGAGTGGCACACCATTCTGTGGGATGGCTGGGGCTGCACATTCTGTTAGCCATGGCATCACACCATGGGTGCACTGTGCCATCCCACTGCAGCTGCACTAGGCCAGTGGCATGCTGTGCTGGGGGGGCATGTGGTGTTGCCAGGTACTGATGTGTCTTTCTCCATGTTTCCCTACTAGGCCCTGAGGATAGAAGGAGGGCACAGCCAGCTGGCACTGCAGGTGGGCCAGGGCAGGCTACCGCAGGGGCTCGGGTGCAGGATGCAGGCCACATGGGCAGTGTTGCTGGACAGGCACAGGGTGCACCGCAGCAAGCAGGTAGGCACTGTTCCAAGGTATGATGTTGTGCAGGGTGGGGGTGGGCCACAGCCCCCATGCATATGGCCATTCCAGCTGTGCACTGCCCACAATGTCCATTGCACCATGCCGTGGCTATTGCATGTGTACAGGTATGTGGCTGCTGCAGGTGGGCTGTGGGTGCACCTGGATTCCAGCTGTGCCACTGCCATCCCGATGCTTAGCCCTGTTGCCTGGCTGCCATGGTTGTGGTGTGTGGCACATGGCTGGTGTTAGTGTGCAGTGTTCTGCATGGCTGTGGATAGTCTGGTTGGTGGCTCATGTGGGCGCACATGCTGTGGGAGGCTGTGTGCCATCTCAGGGGTGCATGTCACCACTGTCCGCTGCCCACGGTGGGTGGGCTATGGTCATACGGCCATGCACTCATACCATGTCCCTTCCTTTGTCCAAGGTGTCTGTCACCCTGATGTCAACACCAGGCTCCTGAGGTGGATCCTTCAGGTCACCACTGCTATGCTCCAGGTGGCACAGCTGCTACAACAGGCACTGTGTGGGCTGCAGCGTAGACGTCGGCATCAGGCACTGGTGGGGCATGGATGCCCATAGGGCCCATTGGCCTGCAACTGTTTCCCTTCCCTGTCCCCCCTCCCTTGCCCTCCCCTGTACCCTTGACTAGCCATGGCCCCTGTCCCCCTGCCTCCCTTCCCTGGCCTCCCAGTTTGTATGTGGCCTCCCCATTCCTTGCTCCCTGTACCTGTTCATTGTTCACATGTATATAGTTGTTTTATGCCTGTTTTAATACACATTTCTATGGTTAGCCGTCTGTGTCTGCTTTGCAGCTGGCATGTGGAGCCATGGTGCAGTGGTGTGCATGGTGACTGAGTGGTACATCTGGGGTAGACTGGGGGTTGTGCCTGGTGGTCTCCACCCAGTGGCTGGTGGCTGTGCCCTGGGGTGGCCATGGGCTCCATGTTCATGTTGTGCAGCATGCGCATTGTGTGCTGTTGGTCTGTGTGTTGCCAGCTGTGGTTCAGGTGGTGTGTAACGTGCCTTCCTGTGGGGGTTGCCAGTGAATGTTTGCCAGTGGCCATTGGTGCCACCCTGCTTCCCTGCACCACTGCAGTGCACATGGCCGGGGCCTACTACCGTATACCTGCCATTCCTCCCTCCTGGCATCCTCTGCATCCTGGTGTTGGTCTATCCCACCCTGATGGCATGCTCCTTGTTGTGCCTGTTGTCCTGTGTCCTGGAGCATGCACCTCTGCTCCTTGCGCAGCCCTGGTTGTGCTATGGTGCATCCCTGTGATATTCAGCCATATTGTGCTGGCATTTGCCATCATGCGCAACCTTTGAATATCACATTCAGTGCGCCATGGCGCAGTGGACTTGCGCTGCGCTGCTACTGCTCCTGCCTCTGGCGCATGTCTGAATATCCCACCCCCTGTATTAGAGATTCTTGTACACACTGACACTGGAAACTCAAGCTCCTTTGTTATGTTTGCTTGCACGCATGTGCAAAAAACATAGTGCCATAATCCGAGTTTTCCAGAGGTGTGTCAGCCTCTTCCAATTCAGTCAGTGTGTTTGCAGGCGCGGTCGCAGTGCGCCAATCACGGCTCCAGCTGTCTATGACAGCTGAAAATGCAGTGGCATACAGTTGAAAGGGAGTCCCCTCCCCACACAAACACACACACGTTCGGCATGCACACTGCATGCTCATGCCCTCCCTCCCCACACTGTACGCCAACGGGGTGCCCAATCCTCGCCGCTCCATGCCTGCCAAAGAGTCCAGGTGCCATGCTGGAGCCCACCCAGCATGGCAAATGTTTAATGGCCAACGGGGGTGCCCAATCCCCTGTTGGCTCCTGCCTCCCACCAACACCCTTCCAGCTGCCATGCTGGGAGCCCACCCCAGCGTGGCAAACATCCCGCATTGTCTTAATTAAAAAAAAACAATCTGTAAATAAAAAATAGTCCCTCGCAGTCTCCCTGCTTCCACCTGCACCTACCCACTGTGCACCCTGCCTCCCCACAACCCCTCCACCCCATACTTACCTCCGGAGCTTGGCGTGACGATCTTCGGTGGACCAGGAACATGTCTGCACTCTTCAAAGCCAACTGCGAACTGAGGAAATGCCGGTAAGCTGTATAATGGGATAGATAGGGTTTTTCCAACTTTATTGCATATCTCAGGCATTTTTTGGAATTTTTGCACCAAATTTTCAACATGGGGTTTTTGGGACCCCTTCTCATGAATGCTGTCACTGTCATGGCGTTACTCGGCCCGAAGGGTGATTTTGCAGCCACTGAGCAAAATCACCTTTCCGAATGATTAACAAACGACACTGCCAGTGTTCATAAGGTGGGCTCTCAAAAGCTTATTTTGAAAATTTAGGAAAATTCCTAAAATGACTGTTTTACAAGCGGCGTTATGCAGTCTTACATCACCATAAGTTCACGAATGTTCAATATTTTCACTCAGATTTTAACATTGCCATTTTACCACACCTTCTTATGAGCAGTACAGCTGTCATTTTTCAAATCTCATCCAAAACATGTTTCCGCCCATGTAGCGCACAATGGCGCAGTCGATGTGCCAAATCAATGTACGGGACACATTAAGAAAATCTCAGTGACACTGTTCCTGAGCAGAGGTCTTAAAATGGCTATGTTGAAAATTTGGTGAAAAAATTCCCAAAAATTACTGTTTTAGGAGCGCACGCTGGCAAGTTTGCGAATTTGTAATATTTGCACACCAGATTTTTAACAGTACCATTTTACCGCACTTCCTCATGAGCAGTGCAGCTACCATTTTTCACATCTCGCCCAAAATGCATTTCCGCACATGTAGTGCACAATGGTACAGTCGGTGTGCGAAAACAATGTTTGGGACAGATTAAGAAAATCACAGTGACACTGGTCATGAGCAGAGGTCTTAAAATGGCTATGTTGAAAATTTGGTGACAAAACTCCATAAAATGACTGTGTTATGAGTGAGCATTGCGCAGTTTCTATGCACCCTCGTAAGTTCATGAATTTGTAATATTTTCAGTCCAGATTTTCACCAGTGGCATTTTTCCACACTTCCTTATGAACAGTACAGCTGTCATTTTTCACAACATGGCCGAAATGTGTTTTCACACTTTCAGCACAGAAATGCGTGGTCGCTGTGGTAAATCATTGTTCGGGACAGATAAAGAAAATCACACTGACACTGTTCATGATCGGAAGTCCCAAAATTCCTGTGTTAGCAATCTGCTATAAAAAAATTCCCAAATGAGTTACATTACGGGTGTGCGTTGCACAGTTTCTACGCACGCTCGTGACTTCACCAGGCATTCGGATGGACAGTGGGGTTGGACTGCCTGCTGTCCAGCCCCTGGACACTGATGGAGGTGGATGGATGGTCCTCCAGGTCTAGGACCGCCCCCATGGAAGACACCGTCACCCCTGCTGCTGCATGCAGGTGCTCTGGAGCTGAAAGGGAACACAGTCGCAGTAGTGCCACTGGCACACACCCCTGCCCTCTTTGCCCCCCTGCCCCAGGTGCTGCTGTACCTACCATGCAGTAATGGGCTGCCCCCCCATCTGGAACCTGCCGCCGGGCACCTCCCACGACAGCACTGTGCCTCACGGACACTGCCACCAACTCCTCCTGTGGCGACAGCTGCGGCACGTTAGGCTGTCCACTGCCCGTGGCAGGACGTGCAGCCCGGATGGCAGCCACTTCTCCTTAATCCACCTCTGGTCTGTGCTGACCTTCTTCTTGCACTCCTGTGCGGTCCTTTGATGGATGCCCTGCTGGTTCATGGCCCTGGTCACACCCTCCCATGCTGTTGACTGGGCCTGTGGGGTGCCTGTTGAGCCACTCAGGAGAGGCTCCTGGTCCAGGTAGGCCTTGAATAGGACCTCGCTCTCTGCTGATGTGAAGCTGGGCCTGCACTTCCGTGCAGGCCCATGCTCCTCAACCTCCTCATGATCCATCATGCTTAGTCCTGTGGGAATAAACATGTGGTCAGTGATGGCTACAACCCACACTGCCCTCCCATTCCACTGTCCCAACATGCCCACTGCCTGGAGGCTTACCTCTGAAGGATGCAATACTGGTCTACAGCCTGTGCAGTCCCGTGGTGCCTTTATAGCGCATCACATGCAAATGAGGGGATGCACAATTGTAATAAGATGCAAATGCCTCCGATGTGCCACAGATATGCTGATTAGTTAATCTGCATATGCCGGCTGAATTTTGTGAAATTGCACATGGCACATTGGTGTTGCGCATGCACAAGCTGTGGCGCAACAGTGTGACATGCTCAATAGGCCTGGCAGTGTGCATGTGAGCAGTGCCGTCATGTACATCAGTGGCACAGGCTATGCACACTGTGCTATACACGGTGCAGTGCTCTGCCACTATTGGGCATGTGGCGCGATTGGCCCATGGACTGTGGGGTCCACATGCCCCTATTGCACCCCATGCATGGTGGGCCCAATTGCACTGTTGCGCACAGTGCGCACACCGACCTTTGACATCACGATTGCCCTTTGACCCTCCGGGTGACCTGTAGCACATAATAGTGCTGTACCAGCTGTGTCGCGCAGCCCTGTGGCTGCGCAATTGGTGATGGCTATGCATCAACGAGCAAGTCGTACACCCCCAGCACGTGTGGCTCATGCACTACTGGGAGCCATTTTTGTTGTGCTACTGCAGAAACAACCATGCCATGCTGCAGCAGTGCCAGGGCACCTAACTGGTCACAAGTGGAGCTGGTAAACCTTGTGGCCCTTGTGGAGCCACATGCAGGCAGTCTGTTTGGCCAGGTGCCCCTGAATCAGCCACGGATGGAGGTGTGGCAGGAGGTGGCTGAGGGGCTGGAGGAGGCCACAGGGGAACAGAACAGCAGTGAGCAGTGCCACCACCACTACGGGGACCTGCAGCAGAGGGATCCTGAGAGGCTACGGGCACTACTGTCACACGTCTGGAGGGGCGCCATGCCACATCCAGGTAAGTCTTTTGGATGAGACATTAAACCGAGGTCCCATCTGCCTGGATTCATGGTAGTTCAGGTGGATGTTAAAGATCCCATGGCACTTATCGAAAAGAGTATGGGAATTTTTTATTGGAAAACAATATAAGAAAACAAAAACTCAAGACAAATCAAAAAATATTCACATCGTTATACATATACGCAAAAAGCAGAAAAAAGTAACCATATCTTCAATACAGTTTAATCAATAAGCAGAAAAAAAACAGAAAATAATACTGAAAAGAAGTCCCACGACTCAAACCCCCCCTCAGAAAACATCATTCAAGTAACCCCTTCAAATAAGATTAAAGGTAACGCTCTCCACCAAAACACCACTAAAGGTGCGGGTAAAGTTTTTTTTTTCTGAACAGTAAATACTAGAAATTTTCTTCCTAATGTGCTCCCTTAGGTCAGTCAAAGAAACCATTTTTTGTTGCAGAACAAACATACATTGTTTGTGCCAGATACACGATTTGCAGACTACAAACAGAACCCGCAATGTACCAGGAAAAAAAATTTCCAACCAGGTCCAGATTCCCCTTAAACTAACTCTGAATAAGTTAAATCAGAGAACATAAGTAAAGCCCATGTCTGACTCAGCTGAGTCCACAGTGGAGCAATATATGGACAGTCAAAAAACAGGTGCAACATAGATTCAAGCGTACAAGTGTCCCGAACGCAATACCTGTCAGACAATTGCTTGTGCTCTTGGTTTCCCTTAACATTTAATTTGTTGTGGCAACACAACCACAGGGTAACCCACATTTTTTTTCCTGAATCCTACTTTCCAGGAATTGTTTTGTTAAACATTGAGTATCACATGGTACATCAAAACAGGGTGACACCAAGAACATGGTTTGCAGAATGGAGGAATATAAGCGTTTTCTATGATGTAGCAAGTCTACATCATAAGACTGTTTCCATAATTTAACTTTTCTAAAGATTTCAATGAGGTATCCAGACGTCCCGATCAGAATTTTGGTAAATGGTTTCCCCACAAGGGCTTGTCATTTATCCCTGTTCTGTTCCCCTGTGGCTTCCTCCAGCCCCTCAGCCACCTCCTGCCACACCTCCATCCGTGGCTGATTCAGGGGCACCTGGCCAAAAATACTGAGAATGGGAGTAAAAACTAAGGTCCCAACAATCCATCAGGTTGACTATACATGGAAAAATATTAGCATGGACAAAAATGGAAAAATAAAACAACACCGAGTTTACCATCTGAAGACCGTCCTGTTTAATAGGCCAGTAAATAATGGATATCTTCACAGGGTTTAGTCTGCTACCCCAAAGCAACTGAAAAAACAAATTATAAAGACGGGCCTCAAGATGTAAGGGAAGGGGAAAAATATAACTAATTAATAAAAAATAGGCAGAATGCAAGTTTTGAGCAGAAAAATCCACTTCTTTCGGGACATAGGGAACCGCTTCCAGTGAACAATTTTGGATTCAGCTACCTCCATAGATGAAATCCAGTTACATTCCGCCACATCAGGTGGGCCAAAAGTAATACCCAAAATACAAATTTTCTGAGAGTGAACAATAATTCCTCCTATATACGGAGATACCGTCTGTGGGGGAAGATGGACTGCACAACCCACACTCTTCTGGATATTTAACTCAGATCCAGAAATTAAGAAGAAGGAATGGAAGATCTCAATTGCCGTCTCACCAGAAGCTTGATCTGCTACTAGAATGCAAATGTCATCTGCATAAGCAAGGGCACTGGGAAAGGCGAGATCTGGTTTTACAGAGATACGTCTAATGGTCCCCTTCCCATTCGATTTCCTGAGCAGAGGATCAACAGAAAAAACATACAGCAGGGGACTTAAAGGACATCCCTGATGAACCCCTCTCATGATAGGGAAATGGGAGCCTTGTAATCTGTTAACTAATGGTGTTTTGCAGGCCGACCGATACAAATTCTTAATCCAACTCAGCAATTCCACAGGTACCCCATACTTTGCCAGGACTGCAAATAAATAACTATGCGGAACCTGGTCAAAAGCCTTAGTCTGATCTAAACTAAGGACATATCCTTGTGTGGCACTCCCGTCAAATAATTCCTGCAAAATTTTCAAATTGGAGAGCATAGAATGATTTGGAATCGCACAAGTCTGCATAGAAAAAATTACCTGGGTGGCAATCTGAGAGAGTCTATTGGAGACAATCTTACATAAGATCTTCCAATTGGAATTTAACAAACTAATAGGACGCCAGTTGTCCAACTTGTCTTTATCATTTTTCTGTTTATATAAAAAAAATCAAATAACTATCAGCAAATGTGAGAGGAATAGGCAAGAGGCCTTATAAGATGACATTATATACCTTTGTTAAATATGGTAACAATAAAGGTTTAGCTTTTTTATAGAACTAATTGGGAATGCCATCAGGACCAGGGGTGACAGTAGTTTTCAAATGGTTAATAACAGAGTCCACTTCAGCATTAGTAATGGGCTGACATGAAACATTAATACAATCAGGGGACAAGGCAGGAACATCTAAAGAACCCAAAAACCCGTCCCAGGCCTCTGGCTCATAAGCTTGCCCATACAAAGACCGAGTATGGAATGAAACCTCCTCCAAAATGGTATGATTTCACTAATCCGGGTGCTACAATGGGAGATCAAAGAGGGCATGTATTTAGACGCAACCTGTTGGTGGCTACTATCATAGGGGTTAACTACTTTAGCAGATCCCTTTCTCCCATACTTTTGTTCAAGAAACAGCAATGTTGTCCTCTCGTACTGAGAGGAACGCATCTCAGTTTTGACCTGCTGGATCTGGGTTGAATAATCCAGACCCCATTCAGTTTGCCAAGATAATAATCTTTGTAAGTGCCGACGGCACTTAAGGTGTTTGAAATAGCGATCTGAGGATTTTTGTTTAGAAATCTGTTTACAAAATTGTTTAATAACAGATTTAGTATCCTGCCACCAAAAGGCTGGGTTATCTTACAAGTCGAATACAGAAACCTTGTCTTGGAGAAGCCCATACAACTCCTGCCACCCACCTTCCTCCCCCAAAACAGAAATATTCATCTTCCAGAATGTATGAGATGCAGGTTTGTTACTGGGACAACCGATGTGTAACACTAACACACAATGATCTGAATACTCACATGGGAGAACTGAATACTGAACATTAGACAACCAATGAGAAAGAAAAAAGTAATCAATCCATGTGGTAAATCTGCCCCGGTGAAAAGTGTATTCCAACGGGT
Organism: Neoceratodus forsteri; assembly: GCA_016271365.2. Taxonomy (NCBI): domain Eukaryota; kingdom Metazoa; phylum Chordata; order Ceratodontiformes; family Ceratodontidae; genus Neoceratodus; species Neoceratodus forsteri. The sequence continues at coordinate 451,041,981 of JADMNL010000022.1, forward strand.
GTACACCAAAAGAAGCCCCATCACGCAAGTCAGCAGTGACATACAAAGTGGTAAGGAAGTTAGAATCTGAATATAATTTTTGGGTAATTCCAGTTTTGTCAGACAAGGCCAAAATACAGTTGAAATCCCCTCCAAAAATAACTGATTTGGACGAATGAAGAAAGGGATGGATAGTTTTCAAGGTCTGAATCTGCTGAGTTTTAAGTTGAGGGTTATAAATATTAATAAACTGCCATTCTTGTTGTTGGAGAATGACATCTAAAATAAGAACCCGACCCTGAATTAAATCGAGTAGTCTGGTAACATGAATGTCCACCCCTTTCACCAGTATCCCTACTCCGGAACACATGTCCTCAGCCAAGGACCAGAAAGACAGGCCATCCCTCCAATCCCTGGAGGCCTGCCCAATCTCTCTCAACAGGTGGAGCCTAGTGTCCTGTAATAAAATAATATGTAAAGGTAAGGACAAAAGGAAGGAAAAAATAGTCCGTCTCCGTTTAACATTTTTAAGGCTATTAGCATTTAAGCTACCAAAACATAAGACATCCCCCATAGCAGACATATGTAAATTCAAGATTTTTTTCTACCTCGTCCCTTGCCTGCAGACTTCAACTTACAATATTCTTTCTTATTAAGCTGGATGTCCCCAGAAACCTGCTCGGAATCAGTCAACATCTCAACCTGTGAAGATGCAACAGATGAGGCATTGGAATCTTCCTCCGTATCCACCGCCTGCTTACGTTTATGTAAGACAGCAAAATGGTTTTTCACTACCACATCAGTGGGTGGAGAGGCAGAAGGCAGGGGAACTGCTTTCAGAAGACAGCTTCTTGTCTGCCTCCTGTTCCCCACCAGAACCCAATCCGTATCAACGTGTGGTGGCATATTGTCTTTAACACAGGGTATAGCCGCAGTGCTAGGGGCTGGGGACTGCGCCTCTGCAACATCTGGGGTAGAAACAGTATCAGGAGGTATTAAACCCAAGTCTCCAGACACTAAGTCTGGATTAGACATGGGCACTGTTAGGGGTGTTGGCTCCAAACCCGGGTCAATCCATGAAGAAGAGGAACCAGAGGGGAAAGGGACTGGTACAGAAGCAAAAGGCCGAAACAGGCCTAGCCTGAGCAGATCTTTGAGCCTGAGTAACAGTCTCATTCTGAGAGTCAGCAGGCATCACCAGATTATTATGGGAGGCCCATGGACAATCTTTAAAGGAGTGTGAGGTTGCTTCGCACAAATTGCAGTAGGATGGGTGAGGACAATTCAGACCCACATGTCCAGAACCCAGACATGAGGAGAATTTAAGTTGATCGCAAGCACTACTGAGATAGGTATGGGCCTCACACCGAAAACAAGATTTTGGTTGTCCTGGGTGAAATACAAAACCCCTATCACTACCTAGATAAAAACAACTTGGTAAGTGCTGTATGCTCCCATTAACAACTGGCAATTTTACCTGAAGTTTCCATCCCCCGTCCAAAAAAACTCAGAGTCAATGATGGGATCTGGTAAACCCAACACTGTGCATTTAGTAGACAACCACCGTACAATGTCCTCTATTGCCACCCCCTCATTTTTAAACAAAACAGTAACATTTTTAATAGTTGGCTTAGTAAGGGAAATGGCAAAAAAAAGGGACCATAATGGAGTATGATGGACTGCCTGATAACAATGCAAAAAGGTATCTAAACCTAAGACTGTTTTAAAGCTGATATCAAAATAATTATCACCAGACGTATGGATTAAGGCATAAATCTCGGAGGGAGCAAATTGCAGACTGGATTTCATCAATGTTTTCCCCACATAGAGTCGATCTGGAAATGTGTCTAGCCCACCCCTATATCTAAGCTGGACAGCATTGCACCACTTGGCCTGCTTAGGGGTGGAATGAAATAAGCTGGCAAAAGTTGTAGGCTGCTGAGGGCCAGCAGATGTTCCAGGTGTTGAAGTAGCAAAGTCAGAGTTAGCACCCTGGATGGAAGCATTCGTAGGTGGAGGCCTAGGGGTCTCACTAAGCACAACTGCCTGAAGTGAGCTGCCCTCTGTCCCCACCATGTCTATAGGAGGTGAACTAGGCAGAGGAACACTAGTCTCTGTAGTGAAAACAGGCAAAGTTTCATGCAGCAATGTCCCCTGTTCACAACCCTGCGCCCCTCCTGCCCACCAGGACGGGGGCTGGGAAAGACTTACGCCCGAGGGTGCATCCAAAAGGTCTGAAATATCCAATAAGTCACCTTGAGGAGTGGGGCCGGGTCATGCAGGGAAGGTCCAGGAATCATCTAATAGGGACTTCTCCCACCCTGCATCCCAAAGAGCTGCAGCAATAGTTAACCCTGAAGCAGACAGGTAGGAATCAAACCCATGACTGGGGGGCTGTGCATGGCATGACCCACCGTGACTTGCTGTTGGGGTCCCCATAATCCAGTCTCCACAACCTGTAACTGTACAGTACCTGATTGTTGTGCTGGCAGCTCTCCCAACTGTCCTAAAGAAACAGACCATTGTACAGCAACACCACAGTTTAAATCCATTGTCTTTCCGTCACGCTCCATGCATAGAGACAAAGCACAAGCTCCCGCTGCCATTATGGAGAAGCTGAGGGGAGACTCCTGGCACTCGCGATGTAGCAAAACACTGCCAGTCTCCCCTGCCCCCGGCAACTCAGAGACACACTGCACCAGAGCCCTGACTGCTTTGGCATCTGCTACCGGCTCCAGAATGCACTGCTGCGTCCTGTCAGGCCACGTTACCCTGTGACTGACAGGACTGGAGGGAGCTGGGCAGAGCAAAGCCCCATCCTCACTGTCCATTTGGAAAGCCTGCACAAAAGCTGTTTTCAACCCCAAAGGAGTAGCCGAAGCCTCTGAGGAAACAATATCCTGATTTGCCAGAACTCAGGTTGCGATGCCTGTGGTAATGGTATGATCCTCTTTCAATACTCCTCCTGAAGCCCTCCATAGCGGAGCTCCTCCCGGGAGGTATCTGGTCCTTTCGTTGTCGGTCTCCTGGTAAAGAGAGATAAGGAGGGAGACCAACTCCCCTACCTCCAAGACGTCCTCCTGCTCCGAGTCCGAGCACTAAGTGGCCATCTCAACGGCTGGTCCCTCTACTGGCCACAATGCAGCATCAGAGTAGGGGAATTTCCCCAGTGTCCTGGCCAAATTTCCCTCTTTCACTAAAAATACCACCAACAGCTTAATCTGATTCAAGGTCAGTTGGCATTCATTTGTATCCCCCCTCCCCCGGGTCGTGCCTAAAAATAGGCAAGATTTGTCTAGTTCACTTACCTGGTCAACAAAAACTAAAATAAAAAAAAAAAAAAAAAAGTGCACTACGCCCATGTCTGTGCCCATCCAGTGTTTTGTGGGGGCCAGCAGGGTGGCACATCATGCTGCGGGGGGCTGGGGCTGCGCGTTCTGTTGGCCATGGCAGCACACCATGAGTGCACTGTGCCACTGCACTACAGCTGCACTGGGCCTGGGGGCATGCTGTGCTGTGGGGGGGCATGTGGTGTTGCCAGGTTCTGATGTGTCTTTCTCCATGTTTCCCTACTAGGCCCTGAGGATAGAAGGAGGGCATGGCTGGCTGACGCTGCAGGTGGGCCAGAGCAGGCCACCGCAGGGGCTTGGATGCAGGATGCAGGCTGCATGGGCAGTGTTGCCGGAAAGGCACAGGGTGCACCGCAGTAAGCAGGTAGGCACTGTTCCAAGGTATGATGTTGTGCAGGGTGGGGGTGGGCCACAGCCCCCTGTGCATATGGCCATTCCAGCTGTGCACCACCCACAATGTCCATTGCACCATGCCGTGACAATTGCATATATAGGTGACTGCTGCAGGTGGGCTGTGGGTGCACCCGGAATCCAACGGTGCCACTGCCATCCCACCACTTAGACCTGTCGACTGGCTGGCATGGTTGTGGTGTGTGGCACATGGGTGGTGTTGGTGTACAGTGTTCTGTGTGGCTGTGGATAGTTGGATTGGTGGCTCATGTGGGTGCACATGCTGTGGGAGGCTGTGTGCCATCTCAGGGGTGCATGTCACAACTGTCCTCTGCGCACAGTGGGTGGGCTATGGTCATATGGCCATGCACTCATACCATGTCCCCTCCTTTGTCCTAGATGTCTGTCACCCTGATGTCAACACCAGACTCCTGAGGAGGATCCTTCAGGTCACCACTGCTACGCTCCAGGTGGCATGGCTGCTACGACAGGCACTGTGCAGGCCGCAGCGTAGACGTTGGCATCAGGCACCGGTGGGGCATGGATGCCCATAGGGCCCATTGGCCTGCAACTGTTTCCTTTCCTGTCCCCCCTCCCTCCCTCCCCTGTACCCTTGACTAGCCATGTCCCCTGTCCCCCCACTTCCCTTCCCCGGCCTCCCAGTTTGTATGTGGCCTCCCCATTCCTTGCTCCCTGTACCTGTTAACTGTTCATATATATGTATATAGTTGTTTTATGCCTGCTTTGATACACATTTCTATGGTTAGCCATCTGTGTCTGTGTCTGCTTTGCAGCTGGAGTGTGGAGCCATGCTGCAGTGGTGTACATGGTGGCTGAGTGGTACGTCTGGGGATGGACTGGGAATTGTGCCTGGTGGTCTCCACCCAGTGGCTGGTGGCTGTGCCCTGGGGCAGCCATGGCCTCTCTGTTCATGTTGTGTGGTGTGTGCGTTGTGTGCTGTTGGCCTGTGTATTGCCAGCTGTGGTCCAGGTGGCAAGTAACGTGCCTTCCTGTGGGAGTTGCCGGTGGATGTTTGCCAGTGGCCATTGGCGCCACCCTGCCACCGTGCACCACTGCAGTGCACATGGTCGGGGGCCTGCTGCCGTGTGCCTGCCATGCCTCCCTCCTGGCATCCTCTGCACCCTGGAGGTGGTCTATCTCACCCTGGTGGCATGTTCCTTGCTGTATCTGTTGTCCTGTGTCCTGGTGCATGCACCTCTGCTCCTTGCACAGCCCTGGTTGCACTATGGCGTATGTTGGTTTGCTCCCTGGTGCAGCCCTGGTTGTGCTATGGTGCATCCCTGTGATATTCAGCCGTATTGCGCTGACATTTTCCATCATGCGCAACCTTTGAATATCGCATTCAGTGCACCATGATGCAGTGGACTTACACTGCGCCACTACTGCACCTGTCTCTGGCGCATGTCTGAATATCCCACCCCCTGTATTAGAGATTCTTGCACACACTGATGTTGGAAACTCAAGCTCATTTGTTTTTACTATGTGCTTATGCTAAGCAATACTGGTCATTTTTTGGCTACCAAATGGAAGGAACTCCTTTTGATACAATTTCATACAGTACTCTAATGTATGGGGTGTTTATAGGTGGATGGGGGAAATTTCATGCAGAAAGTTTATTTATTGTTTTAACAGTTATTAGATACTGCTTATGGCAAGTTGTGGCAGGATGTGTATGGGTCACACAACAGAAGGTAATTCACGACATTGAAATGCTGAAAAATATTCAACTTTCATTACAGCCCATTGTACAAAATGATTATAAAAAGTTTTCTCTTGAAAAGGTTAAAAAACTATGGGCAAACTGTGAAAAATGGACAGACCATCCTTGTTGTATGAATTCTGGTATTTTTCTTTTTTCTAGTTAATATTAGTGATTATTATTCTTGGTGTTTACTTTTTTGCTGTATCCTAACTTAAATCTGTTTGGTTTATGTTGTGTAAGTTTTGTTATTATTCTTGTTATGTAGTCCTTTTTCTCAATAAAAATTCTCCTACTCTTTTCAATAAGGGCCATGGGATCTTAGCATCCACCTGAACAGGCAGATGGGACCTCGGTTTAACGTCTCATCCGAAAGACGGCACCTCAGAAGTGCAACACCCCCCCTCACGCTGCACTACAGTGTCAGTATTGGGATATTGACCTAAGTGCCAGGTGTGGGAATTTAACCCACAGCCCTCTGATCTCCCAGCCTCAGAGGGGAGTGTGCTACCTGCTGAGCCACTGACACTGCTCTATTGCTGTTCTATGCCTCTTACCCCCCCCAAATGCATCAAGGCAATTGTTTGTTGGATGTATTTGCTATATACTGTTATCTTACATTTGATAAGGGATTTATGATGAATAACTGTTGATTTTATTTTATGTTGTTATATTTTGATTTTTTACACATGTTTGACATGCTTTTTAAACTGATCAATAAACTTTTCAACTTGAGCTTATGAAACCTAGTGGACTCTGACTTTAAGGCACCATTTGTCAATATGAGTACATATGTACACTGCTGTATGAAAGTGATGTGGTGCAGGACCCAAAAGCCCTGATGAGTTACTCACTGTTTACCCTCAGTGGCAGAAGCCCCCACTTGGTCTCTGCAGTCCTTGCTGGATTTATTGATTCTCATCCATGGACTCTGTCACACCTTCAGTGCTCCTTCAGCTCTTCTCTGCTCGTCTCTCTTGGGCACCTCGCAGGTCAGCTGGTCTGTTCTATTGATCCCTCACTCTCTTGGGGTGGTCAGGTGAATACTGAGCTGGCAAGCTCACCTTCTGCAATACCCAAGGCAACTCCCACTGCAGGCTGTCACCTAGCTTTGGTGGCTACCAAGGTAGCTTCCAGGTCTTACTGGTTCTGTTGCAGTTCAGACCACTCAGTTCTGCATATGGAAATGTCTCTCTGCAGACTGTGCCCTTTACCTGCTGGGTGCAGGATCTCTCCTTTCTCTTTCTGTGTCCACATGTGCCAATCTTTTCCTTCAGTGGCAGCAAATGCCTTTGGGCTCTGGGCTGTGAAAGTCTCAGTCAGGCCTCCAAGTGCTGGCATGCTCAATAAACAGCTCTGCCCCGCATCTGTTTCTGGCCCAGAACTAAAATGTTCTGGAACAGCTCCTGCTGTTCATTGTATCTAGCCCAGTGATTGGTTGGGACCCTTTGTTAACCACATGGGAGGATCTGTCAGGCTGTCACTTGATGGCTGATTGGCTGCCTTGCTCCTGAGCACATAAATGAAGCACTCATGTGACCCAAGAACCCTCTGGCTTCCTTGCAGGCTTTACAACCTGCTTGGTTGTGCTTCCACCCTCTTTCCTTTTATTGCCATATCTCCCCAGGATCAGAGATGGCTTAGATGGCTGTCCTCATTCATCCTGTGTGGCACACAAGTAAGTCTTTATTTCTACAAGGGCTCCTGACCTTAAACATTTTCTGTGCTCCCAAGTAGTGTTTGTGTGGGTTTGCAGTTGTGTCTGGTTTGGTCAGGGCAACTGGCAGGGGATTTCTTCAGTTGCTGGGAGTCTGGTCATGCTTGTTATGATTAGCAGCAGTGAAAGGCTGCTTTAAAGTGCAGTGGGAGCCAAGAGGATCAATGGCACTGTTGGTTCCGAAGAATGCTGTGTTCCTCATCCTCTGCTTCTGATTCCAGCCCTGACACCAGCCATGGAGGACTAGAGGGAGCGTTAACAGCCTGGTGGATTCCACAGAGTCAGGTAAGCTCCACATACCATGGAAGGGCTCACAGTAGGTGAATATAAAACTAAGGCATTTCTTCATAGGCATTTCACTATATTTATTACATTGCATTTTTTGAATGGGGTGACCCAATAATTTTTCTATAGTTTAGGGGAGGCTCACTATTAAAATTGCAAGAACTCATGTTCTAAACTTAAGTGAATTGCAAACTTGGTACTGCCCAGCCACTATGGCCTATGGTGCTGACAGCAGCATGTTGCACTTCAAAGTGGGAGACCTGTATTCATGTCTCACACCCCAGAGGGCCATGATAAGCCAGTGGGAGAGGGTGTGATGTCCAAGAAAACCATTTCCCCTGCCTCCAGGGATGGTAGGAGGTCTCATTTGGTGCATCTATGCTCCCCTCTGGTGGCTAGAGTTGGATTAGGCAGAAAGATCACATGCTGCACTGGGCTCTGCATACTGACATCCAGAGGAGGGGTATATAGTGGGAAAACACATCTACACTCCAGCTGTACATGAAGACAGAATCTCCACACCCTCGTCATGGTGCATTTGTACCTTACTAATGGAGACAGCCCAGTGGAGCCATCACGCAGAGGTTCTATTAACCTTTGGCAATGAACAATAATCCAGTACATCTGGGAAGGACAGGCAAATCCACTGAGCTTCAGGTTCCCTCTTTGCCAGGATCATAAAGAAAATAAAACATTACTGCATACACAAGTGGATTACAGCTACAGAATATCCAGTTCCACATCATAACAGCAACCGCCGAAAGGCAATTGCCGTTAGGGTGCTGTCACATCGCCGAAAATCAGTTCAGTGATGTGCCCCCCCAGCACACAGCAAAAGGGAGCCAGGGACTTAAAATTTTACATGTAATGCCCCCACACCCCCTACTATAAGATTCTCAACTCCAGAGGGGTGCATGTTGGGGGGTGCAAATCATGAATGAAAAAAATAATTCAGGCTGGGTGCAACAAAAACCTACCTGCGCCCGGACCCAAACCCAGCACCCTGTCCACCCAAGCCCTGAACCCACTCACCATGCCACAGGGCCAGCTCAGCAGCTCACCACAGCATCACCCCTCAAAAACCCTCCCTCTCCTCCCACCCCTTGCTGAGCATGCTCACTCCCCCCAAGTGCACATACATGTAGCGACATCCTGTCACCATGTGCACGGACCCACTCCCATCCGGTCACTCTATCTCCCTCATAGTCCCCATGACATGCGCCGTGACTGAGTTGCCATTTTTGTTTGTGCTCAGTCGTGGTTGCCCATATCACGGGCTACCCAAAATCCCATAATTAAATTCTTGAAACAATTACTAATTCAGAACATTTTGTAAGTACTGCAACTCAAAGGGTGGAAGATTTAACAGAACAAAATGGCATTGCAAAGATCCACGAGTCATGGAATTATAAATTACTTAAACATAGAAACATGGAAGATGATGGCAGATAAGGACTGCAAGGCCCATCCAGTCTGCTCATTTCTTTTTCTACCTTATGAATGTGCCATTGGCTTCTGCTCTGCCAATGGCCTATCTATTCATACTCATCTGTATTGCTCCCTTATGCCTATCCCATGCCTGCTTGAAGCCTGCACTGTATTTATATCCACCACTTCCTGAGGTAGGCCATTCCATGCATCCACAACCTTTTCTGTGAAAAAGAACTTCCTCACATTACCACTTAATCGGCTTCCCTCTAATCTCATGCTGTGTCCTCTTGTCCTGCTATTTTTCTTATATTGAAACATGTTAGACTCTTTCACCTTGTTAATGCCCTTAAGGTGTTTGAATGTTTCAATCATATCACCTCTTTCCCTCCTGTGCTCTACGGTATACATATTGAGCTCCGTTAATCTGTCCTCATATGTTTTCTGATGCAGTCCCTGCACCATTTTGGTTGCCCTTCTCTGGACTGCCTCAATCTGGTTAATGTCCTTGTGAAGGTATGGCCTCCAGTACTGCACACAGTACTCCAGATTGGGCCTAACCAGTGTCTTGTAAAGAGGGATTATTACCTCCCTCTTCCGACTTGTGATACTCCTACTAATACACCACAACATCCCCCTAGCCTTACCTACTGCTTTAGCGGTCTGTTTGGATGATTTCAAGTCATCTGTGATGATGATGCCCAAGTCTCATTCTTCCCTTGTGACTGCCAGCAACTCCCCTCCCAGCCTATAGGTGGCTTCAGGGTTTCTCTTCCCTATGTGCATGATCTTGCACTTCTTTGCATTAATCCCCAATTGCCACTCTTCCAACCATTTTACCAGTTTATCCAGATCTCTTCTCATTCTGCCCACCCTATCTGGATCATCTACTCTGTTGCAGATTTTGGTGTCATCTGCAAACAGACAAATCTTACCCTCCAGTCCATCTGCAATGTCACCGATGAAGCTATTGAAGAGGACTGGCCCCAGGACTGATCCCTAAGGTACCTCACTTATGACTTGCTTCTCTTCTGACTGTATACTGTTTACCACCATTCTCTGTTTTCTGCCCATCAACCAGTTTGCCACCCAGTTGGCCAACATCTGACCCTCCCCAAGCCTACCCAGCTTATTAATCTATCTTCTATGTGGAACAGTATCGAAAGCTTTGCTGAAGTCAATGTAGGCAAAATCAACTGGTCCTCCTTGGTCCACCACTCTGGCTACCCAGTCAAAGAAATCTATGAGATTAGTTTGACAGGACCTTCCTGTTGTAAACCCATGCTGTCTTGGATCCTGTGTGCCTATGGATTCCAGGTGTTGCACTATCCTTTCCTTAAGGAGTGCCTCCACAATCTTGCCCACTACTGAAGTAAGACTGACTGGTCTGTAGTTCCCTGCCTCCTCCCTGCTACCACTCTTGTGGAGTGGGATCACATGAACCCTCCTCCAGTCTTCTGGGACCTCTCCTGTGCACAGAGACTCACTAAACAGTTCTGATAATGCTAGTTCCACCCTTAGCTGCTTTAGTACCCTGGGATGTATGCCATCAGGGCCCATTGCCTTGTCCACCCTAATGTTATCGAGCTCTTGTAGAACCCTTTCTTTTGTGAAGGGACTAGTGCACTCCCCCCAACCCCCCGTGTCCATGGTTCCCGCTGTGGGCCCTGCCCTACCTTCTCTTCAGTAAATACTGAGCAGAAGTATCTATTTAGGACAGATGTTTTTACATGGTCCTCCTCCTCACATGCCCCCTTATCCCCTTTGATCTTTGCAATACCCCCTCTGGACTGTTTCCTTTCACTAATGTATCTATAGAAAGTCTTGTTTCCTTCTTCTTTTGCACTTCCCTTTCTCTCTAACACAATGGGATATTGCTTCAAGTACTGCATCCTTAATGCTTGCCCACTTTGCCTGTACCCCATCACCTGTATTTCTTTTTGCCAGGACTAGCTTAACTCTGTTGACCATCCTATCAAAGTCAGCTCCTCTGAAATCCCATATTTTTGCCATGGAATGGGATGATTTAGTTCTGGTGGCCAAATTGAACCATACCATGTGATGGTCACTGAACCCCAGGTGACCTTCTACCTGGAGGTCTGTGATCCTTTTCCCATTTGTCAGTACTAGATCTAGGATAGCCCTGTCTATTGTGTGTTGTTGTATCAGTTGTTTGAGGTCCTCCCCCTGCAGGGAATCCACTATGTGTCTCGTTCTGGCAGATGTTCCTGCTGGTATTGACCAAACTATATCTGGCATGTTGAAGTCTCCCATTATCAGAACCTCCCCTTTAGCTGTCATGTTTTGTATATCTTCTAACAGCAATGTGTCTATGTCCTCCCCTTGGTCTGGAGGCCTGTAGACTACCCCAGTTTGTATGGTTGTCCCATTCCATGTTTCCAAGGTGACTCACAGTTCTTCTGGCTCCTTATGTGTATTCTGAATTTCTGTAGCTTTGATATTTTCATTGACATAAAGGGCAACTCCACCCCCCCCTTTTTGCACCTCGGCCTCTTCTGAACAGTACATAGCCAGGTACTGAAGTCTCCCAAGTGTGGTTACTGGTAAACCATGTCTCATTAATGGTTACTATGTCCAGTTTAGCCTCTGTCATTATTGCCTGCAGGTCTGGGATCTTGTTTCCCAGAATATGAGCATTTGTGTACATGATTTTCCATTGGCCAGATTTTGGTGTGTTAGTTGTTGGGTGAGGTCTGGCATTCTCCTTTGCATCGTATGGGGAGCCAGACTTTTTTCCCTACCTGGTGATGCAAATGAACTACAATGCTGAACTCCTGTTTGACCACTAGCTGGGGGAGGGGTGTTCTTCCCATTCGATGCATTGGGTGCTGCACCCCTCTCCCCATTTGCTAGTTTAAATATTCTGCAAAGACATCAAACTTCTGCCCCAATGCACTGACTCCCTCCTTAGTCAGATGCAGTCCATCAAATTTAAGGAACTTTCGCTCCCAAAACTGTTGCCAGTTCCCTACAAATTTGTGTCATTTTTCCTGGCACCAGCCCTTGAGCCACATGTTTAACTCCCCTATCTCCTTCTCTGACTTTCTGTCCATCTGCCCCCCTCTCTCAGACTGGCAGGATCTCAGAGAAGGAGATGCCGGATGAAATGGATGATAATTTGTCACCCAGCCTGGTCAGGTGTTCCTTGGTCTCCACAACTGACCGGTTGGCAAGATCGTTAGTCCCTATGTGTACCAGGATGTCAATGTTTTCTCCTGCTTCCTGTACAATTTTAGCAATGTGGTCAGTGTCTCTCTTTACATCTGAAAAATTTTTATCTGTATGTGATAATTACAAACATAGGAAGACTTTAAGTAGACTCAGGTTTGAATCTTTTTCCAAATGGGGTTTTTCAGACCCACTTAGAACAAATTTATACTGTGTGGGATGTAATAATGCCCACATGAGTGCTGAACATCTATTATTGGAAGGCCCTGGATTTGCACAAGAATGGCATGTTTTTATAACAGATATGTTAAAGGATTATCATACATAAATAGAAGAGATAAATTAGTAAGAATATTTAGTACAGATAAGATCATGCAGATGTTTGCACTTGCCTGTTTTGCATATAGAATTTCACAAAAATTGGACTGGAAAATATAAGGTACTGCACAATATTAAAGAGCATGGAATATATACATTAAATGGTAAGGTTAGGGTAGCTATGTAAACAGAAATGTTATTGTAAAATAGAGAATAATGTATGAGTCAGGGTGTGTAACGAGATTTTACACACACCCGAGTTGTGGGATGCTACATAAACCCCAAGGGCAAAGCCCGAGAGGTTTGTGAAAAACATCTCGCAACGAGGGTGTGTGTGAAATCGAGTTTGACACACATCTGACCCATATTTTATTTTATATAATTGCTGGGTTTCCCTTTTTCACCTCAGCAATTATATAAAATAAAAAGCTCCTGGTGCATCCCCGGTGTGGCTTCTCAGGTGCTGATTTGAATCGGCATATTTTAAAACATTTTGTTTTTGTCCTGGTTTGTGAGGTTTTCACTGTGTGGGGGGAAAAAAAGAACTTACCGCCGAGTTCTTCTGGCGGTGGCGGTGCTGTTTCGGGAGAGATGGAAGCGGTCAGTGGTCTTGAGTGATGGCGCTGCTGCGTGAGGATGTGCACAGCAAGGAAAACCATGCACGTGTTTGCCGTTATAAACACTCCTTTATAATGGCAAATTACACCACAGTTTCCCTATGGGAAAAAGGGGAAGCTGGTTATTATATAAGGGTTATGGATTGCGATATGTCCTGTTTTAATGAGGTGTAAAATTCTTAGGAATCTGATGTTTTTAACTTTGTGTAGGTAATAAAAACAATTTTATACATATGATTATAAATAAGGAAACCTGAACCTGAACCTGAACCTGGTCTCCTATCACTTTCTGAAAGATCCCACCAACAATGGGTCGCCACAATATACAAATATGTTAATGGCTGTTGGATACTACCTTCATGATCTTGGCAGCCTCTGTGTACAGTATATCAGTCAGCTGAGGTTCCAAGTTAGGAGTATTCTAGAAATTAACAGTGTCAGCTAAACGGGAAGAAAGGGTTTTCTCAACCACATTGCTCCCTTTAATGGTGAGTTACTGCCTTAACATATCCATCTGTTTCTATGCCAGGTTTTAAGTCTGAACCGGGTCTTTGTAGGTGAGGAGAGGGACAGTCTGTGTGGGTGAGTGTTGAGAGAGACAACGTCTATGAGTGGTAGAAAAGGAAAGGAAAGGAATTTGGTTTGATACAGCACCTTTCACATATTCAGTATCCTAAAGCACTTTAGGATTCAATAGAGAGAGAAAGAAAAGAACCTTGCTTCTAGTTTAGGCACACAGGGATATTCAAACAGTACAAAGGTATGTTAGAGAGGGTTACGTACAGGGCAGTTAAGTAACAAGTTCAGGGTCACTCAGTGAGAATAAGTGGCAGTTGTGAAATTCAAACCCTGATCTCCAAGTTTACATCTTTGCGGTCAAATCACTCAGTCAAGCTACTTGCCTGACGAAACCCTGATCTTTGTGGTGCGATGGTGGCTTGCGGTGCATGGAACTGCTAAGCCAGATGGAGGCCAACAGAGCCAAACTATCTCCCTGTGCGGGTGAGGAGAGGGAGAGGGGCAGAGTCTATGGGTAAGAAGAGGGAGACTCAGTGGTATCCATGCTCCCAAATTCTCTGTCTTCTGCTCAGCACAGTGATTTTTCCAGACAGCAAACTCATGTTCCCCATCACAGGACGCTCCGCCCTCCATCATGTGGCATAACCAAGATGTGCAACCTGGCTATAACCATCTGGCTAAGCAGTTTCATGCATCATAATCTGCCATTTTTGGGACACAAAAGCTAGGCACTTGTCGACAAAAATGCCAGTGTGCAGCATCACCACACTGGCCCTGTTTCTCTTTAAACCCTGCTGGTGTTGTGCTATGCACACCAGATGGTTCTAGTGTAATGAAATCATTCTGTGACATTTGAAAGAGACACAAGGGAACAGCTGTCTCTTGGGAGTGAGACACAGAACAATGCTCAGCTACACTGTCATTTTGTGCAAGCTGTTGACTCATAAATAAAGACACCTGCTGTCCACAAGGCTGCAGACATGTGGATCGATCATTTTGCATGGCTAAAGCTCAGATATCAACAAATCTCTCTGTAGGGTGGTTGACGTGCTGTGCAGATGAAATGTAAAAACATCTTGTCTAAATCTTAGGGTCAGGCGGCCACTAGACTAAAATTATTAATGGTCAAATTTCCTGCAATGGTGGCCCTTTCATGCAATTGTAGAGGGTAAGTAGGCCCCCTAAACTTAATGGCCATATTGCCACTTAAGCACCATTTTCTGTGTCCACTGATATGGGCATTAGGTAAGCAATAATACCCAATAGGGTGGGCAGTATTGTGCTATACCAGACCACCCAGGGGCATAATGATTCGCTACTCAAAATGCAACACAGCACACAGGCTGACTAGCTAAATGGTATAATATTTGATGAGGCAGGGCAGGAGAGGGACTTTGGGGTGAAAAAAGGTTCATTCTAGAGGAAACTGTCTACCAGTGTTCTGCAGCAGCCAGTGGGGCCAACAGAATACTAGGCTGTATTGAAAAGAGGATAAACAGTAGAGAAAAGGGGAAGGCCACTGTACAAGGCACTGATTGTGCTCTACTTGAAATATTATGTGCAGTTCTGGGCACTGCGTGACAAAAAGGTCATAAAAGGGCTGGAAAAAGTACAACGAAGAGATACAAAATAATTACATGGCTGGAAAACATGATATACTGTATTAATAAAGGCTGGAGCACCTGGATGGTGATCTACCTAAAGAAAATGAGACTGATAGTAGCTATTATTGATGCATACAAAATCATGAATTGTTATATAACAATTGACATGGCAGACTGTTCAGTAGAATCCAGACTAACAGAACCAGGACATAAGTACATGGGTAGACAACCAGGAGGATGTAAGGAAATATTTTTCACCCAGAGGGTAAAAGAAACTAATAACCAGATAAGAGCTGGCAGTATTCAGAGTTTCAAGGGCAGGCTTAACGGATGCATGAAAGGAAAAAGCATTCCAAGTTGTGGTTATTTGCATAACAGGGAGGCAAACTTGATGAGCTGCTTGGCCATACCTCATCTGTCTAAACCCATGTACCTATGTAGCTAAATTCTGGTAGTGGTGAAGGCAGATATCAGTCTAGCATATGGTGTTAGCTCGAGGGGTCAGATCGGAGGTGCCTACCTAGGTGACACTAGCACTGCACTGAATGTCCAGTAGGGGTGTGATATGCTGGATCTGTTGCACATGTTTCTCCTGTGACATTAGATCAGCCACTCCACAGTACTGCTGTCAACCTTCCTCTGGTAACCCCTACTCAGGTAACCTTTCTTTCTGATGGGCACCAGCAGTTTGCTTGAAGGCTGGGTGGTGCAACGGATAGAGCACAGAAGGTCTCAGGTTCAAATCCCGACACAGCCACTGGCTCCTTGTGTGACACAGAGCAATTTACGTGACCTCCTTGTGCTTCATACCTTCCCAGATGTAAAACAGAGAAGCAACAGGACCACTGCACTTCAAATTTAATGTTGTACCTTAGCCGGACTACCCTGGGGAAATGCAGAAATATAGAAACATAAAAAATGGTGGCCAAAAAAGGTCCGGGGGCTATCAAGTTTGCCCCCCCCTGCCTAACCACATTACATAAGCCCCAGTGCCCATCGTTCCCCCTTACCAGTACCACTGCCCTAAAGCTTCCCACTGATTTGGCCTTCCCCATCTCCTGAGGCAGTCTGTTCCACCTGTCCTCCACTCAGTGAAGAGTGCTTACAGCCATCCCTCCTGACTCTTTCTCCTGCCAGTTTGAGTGAATCACCTTGCATACCTGTGTTTGTACTCAAGATAAATGTGTCTTTACAATCCACCCTATTTAACCTGTGCAGATACTTGTATGTTTCTATCATGTCCCCTCCCCTTCCCTCCCTCATAGCCTCTAGTATGGACTTATCAAAGTTTTGCAATCTCCTCATACATCTTTTCCTCATACCCAGGATCCTGTTAGTTGCCCTTTGCTGCACTACTTCCACCTTCTATAGAATTACAGAATTATCCTTTTGTATGTAATTGTTATTTAAGCAATAATGTATAATAGTTGTGTTGTGGATAACGTCACCCAAGAAGTGACGTTATCCCAGCACAACACACACCTTGGAGTGCATTATTGCTATTATACAATGGCTCGTTTGTAAATAAAATAAAAAAATTAGAAAAATATAATTTATTTTTTTATTTTTTATTTGATTTTTGTATGTGGATGTGCACATATTGAAAAAAAAGTCCAGTTTTTCTCTTTGCACTTGATGGAGCTGTGTGAACAATGTCGTCTGAGGTGCATAACTGTTGCTGTTTCCTGTGTCTTCCTATGTGAAGAACCCCCCCCCAATCTGGCTGCTATGTTTGTGTTTTTTTTTCTTTATGTTGTGTCCTGCAGTTTCAATTTCAACGTATGAGCCCTTTGTTTACTGTGGCTAGCAGGTGTTTGCGGACTGCAGGTAGTAGAGTGCTGAAATGGGTAGCCTAGGGCGGTGTTACAGTAGTCAGAGCAGATGGACTTACACTCCATGGTTGTACTTGCCTGACAGAAAACAGGTTGCCTGGACTGCAGAAACAGGCGCGGGGCTTGCTTTCGCTCAGTTTGCGGGCGGCAAATTTACACCACGGCAGTTACATGTGCACGCGCTGTATACAGCAGGCAACAGAAACACCAATTAGAGTTATGGCTTTCTTCTGTTGTAGGTACTGTTCGAGTTGGGGGCTTAAGAAAAGAAAGAAATAGCTTCTTGAGCGGAGTTGTGAACTCGGAGCAGAGCGATTGCACATGATCTATAGGATGAAGCTGCTCGTGGCTCTGTTTAAAAAAAATATGATCTGGCAGGGCAGCACTTTTCCTCTTCTTGTAGCCTTGATCTATAGGATGAAGCTGCTCATGGCTCTGTTTAAAAAACAATGCGATCTGGCAGGGCAGCACTTTTCTTCTTCTTGTAGCCTTGTGTTGTTTTCTTTTTAAACAGTAAAAAGGGGGGAGGATGCTGTCACCCTCAGTTCGTCTGTGTGTTGAGGAAAAGGAGATGCACTGGATTGTAAAGGCAACGGTCTTCCGTGGTCAGTTTCGGTAAGTAACGGGGAAAATTACATGGAGTTGCAATGTGTATTGAGTGAACCATAGTGAAATATTTTGGGGTGGGGAGAGGGATTTTGTTTATAACAGATACGGTCTTGGCTGGCGGGGTCTGTGACTTGAATGAGCAGTGAGAAGCTGATCTCAAATGTTGCTTTCAGTTGGGGTTATAGATAGGATGGGTATTGATTTTTCCCCCTGTGATTGGGTCAAGTCTGTGCCGGGACTACATCCGTGATGTTGTACTGGGATAACATCACGGGTCTAGCCCTACACTGACCAATCACAGACAATGATTTTTTCTTGCCATTGTATAATAATTCTTTCTTAACTTTATACATTGTAATTGCATGTAATTATGTCATTATTTTGTGTGTATGTGTAACTTGTCTACAGGACGGCCCTGAAAACAGGCCTTGCCTAGTGCCTTATCCTGTTAAAATATAACTAAACTTGAAAAACTTCTGCCGGTATGGACTCCTGCAGCGTGCACAGTACTCCAGGAGCAGTCACATCAATGATCTGTAAAGTAGAAGCAGTGTTGGGTAAGTTACTTTTAAAAAGTAATGTTACAGTTACTAGTTACTGTCCCAAAAATGTAACCAGTTACAGTTACAGATTACTTGGACATAAAAAGCAAACAGTAACTGTAACGCAAATTACATTTCATATTACTTTTGATACATGAAGTTCGTTTACAAGTGGATTGTAGTTATGAGGTCTTGGAACACCCAAAGATCATCAAAACAACAGGAATGGAGTCTTAGTTAAGAAATCAGTTTGTATGTTATTTTATTTCATGTTTTCCATGGAAAATAGGAAAACAGTTGTTGCACATAAAAAATAATGTAAACATGTCATGTCATATTATAATAAAGCACATCACATCATGACAGGATGAAACGTATTTCTTAAAAATATGAACCCATAGTACTACTACATAATTTATCTTATCTATTATTACTATAATAGTATATTATGTCTAATTTTCTTTTTACAAACAAAGATTTTGCTATTCCCTATTGTCATGTGTGGAAAGCTGAAAATATATGCCACAACTTCAATATAAGTACAATCAATGACAGTATGACAGTACGTAGGGCACCTCATCTGATTTGTCTTTCTCTTTGTCCCTCCCTCCCTCCATTTCTCTCAGTCTCCCTTTTGCCCTCTCTACCTTTCTTTCTCTGCCTTTCTCGTTATCTCTCTTTCGCTTCTCTCTCTCTTTCACTCTCTTTCCCTCCCTCTCTGTGTGTCTCTCTTTGACTTTCTTTCTATCTGTCTCTCTCTGTCTGTCTCTCCCTCTCTCTCCCTTGCTCTCTGTCTTTTTCTTTCTATGTCTCTCTCTCTGTCTCTCTGCCTCTGTCCCTCTCTCTCTCTCTGTCTCTTTCTTTATGTCTGTCTCTCTCTGTCTCTTTCTGTCTCTCTCCTTCACTTTCTGTCTCTGTCTCTCTGTCTCTCTCTCTCTCTCTCTCTCTCTCCATCTCTCTATCTATGTCTCTCTCTCTCTCTCTCCATCTCTCTCTCTCTATCCGTGTCTCTCTCTCTCTCAGTCCCTCTCTCTCTCTCAGCCTCTCTCTCTCTCTCTATCCATCTCTCTCACTCTCTCTCTCTATTCATCTCTGTCTGCATCTCACTGTTTTTTTTTTTTTAATGATGTCTTGGAGAACACCTGTGAGCGGATGCTCATTCGTAGGTTCCACGTCAGTTACAAGAAGTTCTTTTTCAATAAAAAATAAATAGAATGATGTAGTACCCAAGTGCTTGCTTTGTCATGGAGGGTTCCATCAAACAAAATAAAATACTAGGAATCAAATGTTACACTCAGTATAACTTAAGTATAGTACCATATTTAAGTGCCTTTGTTTTGGGGTGTTGCTAAGGGAGAAGGGAAGTTTATCCATACAGTCCAGTCTCATTTATCCAAACTGATCTATTCCCTTCAAGTGTCCCTTCATAGTAGCTAAGTCATCAACTTCACATGCCCGTGGCGACGTTGTTGAGTTTGCCTCAACTATGACTGGTGACGGGCACAAGTAATTGTTGTGAAATCCTCATAATATTTTGAAGACCTGAATGTGGCTGAGAAGTCAACCGTGCCACTGTGCCAGATTATCATGGGTGCAGACGTGTAGTGACTAGTGTACAGTTCTCCACACCCACACAAGTACAAGGTGGCAGTGGCAGATTTAGCCAGTGTCAGTGTGCAGTGTGTATCTGAGTAATGTGTCCACTGTGGTGCCCACCATGCCATTTTGTGTGTGGCCCATGCACCACCCAGCCACATTACTGGTTTCTCAGTGCATGCTCACTGTCGCTTTCTGTCATGATTTTGTGATGAATGAGTGCCTTTGGCCATTGACAGCACTCCATGGAGCAAGATGATGAATGATGATGATGACCGTGGCATTATGGCATTACCATTATTATGATTGTCTGAAGACAGAAGACCTCATGAGGATGATGATGAATATTACAATCAAAGAAGAAGCAGAACATTTCAATGAAAAATGCTGGACAGACACAGGTCCTTACAGCTGACAAAATTCCTGCTGTTAGTATGTGAATGGAATGACATTGGATACGTTATTGTTTTGCTTGCTCACCCTTGTTTTTGGTTTTCATATGTTGGTTAACTCAAAATGTAAAGGTAGCCAGCCAGCAAGTGGCCCTTGAAAGTGTAACCAACAACTGCAATGTGCTCTTGTGCTGTGTTAAAAGTGAAAAGCACCAGCACAACGCACGTTCACCTCACATCAGATCATGTAAAGATGAATAACATAACATAAGCTACAGTAGTCTGTAATGAGCAGAACATTTGAGTACTGCAATAATTAAGCTTGTTGTTTAGAGTGAGATAAGTGGAACTGTAAGACAACATGAGATGCCCATACCTGATGCTGCTAAGCTACCACTGTTGAGAGTCTAGCCAAGACTGATAATAGAAGACAATAATATGCTTGTTGTCTAGGGGAGATAGGAATTGGGTAATCAAGTGTGTGTGCTACTACCACTACTACTGTTCCTGTTGTAACAGATGATCCAATGGCTGCTGCTCAGGTGCTTGTTGGCTACACTGACATCAAAAGACTAACTGATTCATGCTCATTGATTGACTTGTCTAGGCAGCAGGGGAAGGGACGGAGGACAAGGCAGCTAGGTCAGTGGCAGACAGGTGTTGCCTGCTGGTAAGCTACAGCAGACCAGTAGACTGTCAATAGACCTAACTGTATCATGCTCAATGACTGACTTGTCTACTGCAGACAGCATGGGACAGGGAAAAATGGCTTGTGGCGTACAGAGGCATGGTGTCTGTCAGCGTGTCTTTTTAAACTGGACAAGGAAACCGTCGTGATCATCATGAGACTAAACTTGATCATGCTCATGAGGACCAGTCTACCGCAGACAGTGGAGGAGAGTTGAGATAAATGGCTTAAAGTTGTGGTGCCAAGAGGTAGTGTGACCATGGTGGTGTCTGTCAGTGTGTAACTTTTAAACTGGACAAGTAGACTGTCATCAAGAGACTAAACTTAATTACGCTCATAAGTGGCTAGTCTACCACAGACATTGGGGGACAGTTGTGATAACTTGAAGTTGTGGTTCTCAGAGGTGGTGGTGTTGGCCACTATGTATTTTTAAGCTGGAAAAGTACACCGTCAATCAAGAGACTGAACTTAATCATGCTTCTGGTGACTGACTAGTGTACCTCAGACAGCATGGGACAGTTGAGATAAATGGCTTGAAGTTGTGGTGCCCAGAGGTGGTGGTGGTGTCTGACAGTGTGTATTTTGAAGTTGGACAAGTAGACCGTCATCAAGATAGAAGAGACTAAACTTAATCATTCTCATTGATTGACTTGTCTAGAGACACAGGTGGAGGGAGCAAGAACGGATAAGTTGCCGGTGTTGCCCAGATCATGCCTGCCTGTTAAGCTACTTAGTAGAGAAGTAGACTGTTGAAAGACTTAACTTAATCATGCTCTTTGACAGACTAATCTACAGACAGCAAGGGACAGTTCAAATAAACAGGTGGTGGTGCCTAGATGGTGGTACCAACCTGTCACTACTGTGTTAACTTTTAAGCAAGCAACACCAGTAGACCTACACAGTCCTCACTTTTTTAAAGAATACTAATAATTGTGGAACAATGGTATGAATCTCTGTATACTCAGATTTGGAAAAGCAATTTTTTTTACTTAAGTGACAAACAAGCACAGTAGCAGTAGCACACACACTTGACAACAACATCATGCCCATACATCGTATTGCTAAAGCTTCTCAGTAGCAGTCAATGACCAGGACCAGAATACAATGATTTATTCCCAGTAAGTTTTGTTGCAGATTAAAAGAAGCTGCATTTTAAAGTTTTTATCACCAAGTCTGTTTCGTCTAGGTGTAAGGACCTGTTCACCAACACTGAACAGTCTTTCTACAGGAGCACGAGATGGTAGTTCAGTATTGTAATGCAGGAATATTTTCTTGATTGTTGGAAAGTTTTGTAAGCTTTCAATATTTTTATTGGAGTCTTTCTGGTACTGCTCCAGTTCATGAAGAACTCCACCACCATGGGTAGGTTGCTGAGTTTCATCAAATTTGAAGAAATCATCATCATCACCCTCAGGACTGTCTTCCGATGATGGGCTGCCATGAACAGTATCTTCCTGATGTGACAACAGCACTTCATTCTCAAGCATGTTTCTCACAGCTCAGCCTTCCTCATCATTCCCTAGCCATCTTAGACAAAATTGTGGTAATGTGATGCTAGCCAGAATCGACTTTCTTTGCTCAAAACTGGTATTAAACTGAGTGTCTACTGCTTTCAAGATTGCATCCAGAAGTGGTGATACATACCCTAATACTGGTCTCATATCAAGCAATTGTTTTTCAAAGCAACCAATGTTGGAAGAAGATAGCCCATGTAACATTTTGTTTCTGTCGCAAAATATCAAGCGAGTTTGCTAAAGGCTGCATTACTTTGCAGTACTCCACTAAGAAATCAATGTCATTAGCTCGAAATCTAGTCGGGCCAAGTTCTTGTGTATGTTATGCAAATCTTCATCTTTTTCAACAATGGACCTTATTTTGTCAACTGCTCTATAGTAAGAATTTCACATTGCGTCATTGGAGACAACTAGTTTTGTATCAATTGTGTCAGAGACAGTTTCACACTGGCTTGAGAACTTCAGTGTAGTTTGTTCCAAAGAACTGAGCCTTTGGCCATTGTGCTGCAGAACACCATTTTGTAGGCAGCATTTAATGTAGCAGATTGTATATCCTTCACTGCTATTAAGTTCAGGATATAAGCCGCACAGCATTGATGAGAAGGAAGATTGTATGTCTCTTCCATGTCTTCATCCACATCATCTAAAATAACATTTTCTTCTGTGTCATTGTCTTCTTCACCACTATGACTGCTGCTTCTCCCTGCCTGCTGCTGCTGCTCATGGTCATCATCATCATCAATTTCCTCATTGTGAACCATGACAGTGCCAATGGTGGGCGTGATATTGTCAGAGCCAAACACGTGAAATGTCTTAACAAAGTTTGATCCATTATCCATGACAGTTTTAACAACCTTGTTCTGAATGCGATTTTTTCAAGTGTATCTGCTCCAGTTTTGAGGCAATGACATCAAGTGTGTCTGCCTTTTTTTCTAATGCATGCCAGTGCTGCCGATTTTCTCAACAATGTTTTCACATCTATCCAATGTGCAGCGACACCTAGAAAGAAACATAGAATTTGACGGCAGATAAGGACCGCTTGGCCCATCCAGTCTGCCCATTTCCCTACCTAATGGATAAGCTGCAGATCCTAGTTAACCAGCAGCCTACTTCTTTCTACCCCCAACCCCTAGAATTGCCTTATGGCTGTCCCATGCATGCTTGAATTCAACCACTGTTTTTGACTCCACAACCTCCTCCGGAAGGCCGTTCAATGCATCCACAACCCTCTCTGTGAAAAAATACTTCCTTACATTACCTCTGAGCCACCCCCCCATCTTCAAATTGTGTCCCCTTGTTCTTGCACACCTCTTTTTTTGAAAGATGCTACCCTCTTGGACTTTGTCCAATAGCTCCTATTATGTGCCATCCAACTGTCAGCAGTAGTACATATGTGACATACATTGCTGAATTCAGGAATCAAGTTTGATTTCATGTTTTGGCACAGTTTCTCTATTCTGTCTGACAGTGTTTTACATGTCATGACTTTCTTATTTGGCTGCAGACCCATGACTAATCTGACAAATGAAGGCTGTTCAACAACACTGAATGACTGCAGATCTTCTACAACAAACTGACTAATACATTTGTCAACGCGAGACTGACTGACAAGAGAACTTTTTGTGGATTCAAATAATTGTTGTAGAAAACATTTCTTGATTTTATTCAGTTGCTTCGGATGACACAGAAATTCCACTGCTGCTTGAGCTGGAAAAGTCATCATCCACCTCTTCTTCATGATCATCTTGTGACATTTTGTGAGCAAGGGTGGTCATGTCTGAGTCTGTATTAGTAGTATGACTACTGCTGCTGCCTTTTGACACAAGATTTTTGAATTTTTCTAAAGATGAGGGATGAATATGTTCCAAATTTTTTTTTTTTAGTTTGATGTACTATTTCTTGAGGTTGACAACAGCTTCACTTCCGGCACACAGAGTTTACATTGAAAAGAAATGTTTTTTCCCTTGTCAGATTTTACCTCAAAGAACTCTCCTAAATACCACTTTTGAAAAACAGACACACCCTGTAACTGTGAGCCACTATGTGGCAGTGGCGGTGTAAAAGAGGACGAAGAAGAGGAGGAGGATGCATTTTGTCATTCAGCTTGATCAGTCTCATTGTTTTGTTGTGTTTTTTTCTGGTTACAGATATGTTAACTGCCCAGGAACATGCCATAATGTGAAAATCTAAGAACACTGAACTCACTGTAATGACACGGATACTGACAGACAGACAGATTGACAGACAGACAGACAATAAGTGACGCACTGCACACTAACACTGGCTAATCAGTAATCACAGTATGGTTTCCCTACAACTAAGATTACAGTTCTGAGACAAATTCAGAAAAATAACAATAACTGTACATACTGTACTACTAATGTTATTGCTTCATACAGTAACAGTGCATCTAGATGGACAATCCATACATTACATAGATACATAGATACATAGATACATAGACAGTGTCGGCAGATAAGGGCCTATGGCCCACCTAGTCTGCCCATTTGAGCTTGTAAGTTCAGTTTGTTTTCCTAGAAGTCTATTTCCCCTTACCCCTGACCTCTAGAATTCCTTTATGTCTATCCCATGCATTCTTAAATCCCGTGATTGTTTCAGCCCCCACCACTTCCTCTGGCAGGGTGTCCCACTTGTCCACCACCCATTCTGTGAAGAAATTCTTTCTCATGTTTCCTCTGAATCGTCCTCTCCTCCAACTTCATCCCATGCCCTCTAGTCCTGAAACATCTTTTTTCGCTTAAAATAGTGTTTTCCTGCACCCTGTTCCTCCCTGTAAGATATTTGTATGTCTCTATCATATCCTCTCTCCTCCTCTCCTCCAGGGAGTACATGTTCAGTTCCTTCAACCTGTCTTCATAGGACTTGTGATGCAACCCATGCACCATCTTTGTTGCCCTCCTCTGAACCTTCTCTACCCTGTCTATGTCCTTACGTAGGTATGGTCTCCAGAACTGTACACTGTACTCCAGGTGGGGCCTCACTAGTGTCTTGTATAGCGAATTATGACCTCCCTTTTCCTGCTGGTGATGCCCCTGCCTATACATCCCAGCTTCCTATTTGCTTTACCTGATGCCTTGTCACACTGTTTCCTCACCTTGAGGTCATCAGAGATGACAACCCCAAGATCCCTTTCCTGCTTGGTGCATGCTATATCCTCACCCCCAACTGATATATTGTGCCAGGGTTTTGTGCCCCATATGCATTATCTTGCACTTCTTTGCATTGAATTTCAACTGCCAAACCCTTGACCATTCTTCAAGTTTCTGCAGGTCCTTCTCATTCTGTCTACACCCTCTGGTGTGTCTACTCTGTTACAGAGCTTTGTGTCATCAGCGAACAGTGAAATTCTGCCTTCTATATCCTGTGCAATGTCACTGATGAAGATGTTGAATAGGACCGTCCCAGCACTGATCCCTGTGGTACCCCACTGGTCACTCTTCCTCTGTGGAGTGACAGTCATTTACCACCACCCTCTGTGTCCTGCCACCCAGCCAGTTACCTACCCACCACACTACTGTCCTGCCCACACCCATATTCCCCAGTTTGTGTAATAGTCTTCTATGTGGCACAGTGTCAAAGGCCTTGCTGAAGTCCAGATAGGCCATGTCCACTGCCCTCCCCTGATCCACCTCCCTAGTCACCCAGTCAAAAAATTCAATGAGGTTGGTCTGACATGACCTTCCCTGGTGAAACCATGCTGCCTTGGGTCCTGTAGTCCATTGACAACCAAATGTTCCACCAATCTCTCCTTCAGTAGTGCTTCCATGATCTTTCCCACTACCGAGGTGAGGCTGACTGGTCTGTAGTTCCCTGCTTCCTCTTTGTTCCCACTTTGTATAAGGGGACTACATCTGCTGTCCTCCAGTCTTTGGGTACCTCCCTGTTTCCAGTGATTGGCTGAACAGGATAGCCAGAGGTTCAGCCACCACCTCTCTTAGTTCTTTAGGACCCTGGGGTGCACCCCATCTGGCCCCATTGCTTTATCAGCTCTTATTACTTCCAGTTCCTTCAGGACCCTTTCTCGTAAAGGGACTTGTGTCCATTTCTGCACCATTCTCACCCTTGTACTCCCTTCAGACCCATTACCCCTCTTCCTTAGTAAAGACTGAGCAGAAATACCTGTTCAATATGTCAGCTTTACTGTTGTCATCCTCCACTTAGCTCCCATCCTCCCCTTCAGTCTCACTATCCCTCCTTTGTCCTTTTTTTTTCACTTATGTACCTGTAAAGGTTTTGTCCCCTTTAACCACTGATTTTGCAATGTGTTCTTCTGTCTGAGCTTTGGCTTCCCTTACTGACTTCCTGCCTCCCTTTGTTTCTCCTGGTACTTCTCCTATCCTTCTGCCTGTGTCTTTTGTATTGCCTGAATGCAATCTTTTGGCTTTCACTTTCTTTGCTACCTCTTTGGAAAACCATAATGGTCTCCCTTTCTTTTCCTCTTGCTAACCTGCTTAATGCATAATTCTGTTGTTCTTATAATCCCCATTTTAAATACTGCCCACTGTTCCTCAATCCCTGATTCCTGTCCCATTCCCTTAATGCCTCTTTCAAGCATCTCCCATTTTCCCAAAGTCTGCCCCCTAAAATCCAGGATACGTGTTTTGTGTGGTTTGGTTCTACTCTTTCTGTGATTTCAAACCACAATGACTGGTGGTCACTGTTACCCAGGTGCTCCCCCACTGTTACCCCCATCACACTGTCCCTGTTTGTGAGCACAAGGTCCAGTATTGCCTTCTGCCGAGTTGGTTCCATGACCAGTTGCTTGAGGAAGGCACCCTGAAGGGAGTCCAGGATAAATCTGCTCCTAGTTGATGCCTATGGCTTGTTAATTATCGACTGAGCAATGCCAAACTTTTTATGCTGATTGCGCGCATGTGCAAGAAACATATTGCAGCAACTTTCTCGAAGCAGGTTGTGGAGGCGCGTCACTGTTGTGGCCAATGCCCCCACAGCCTTTAAAGGCTTGGCCCGCTTTCCCCAATGTCGTGGCATGCTGCTGCTGACACTAGTTCAGCCAGCGTGCCACAACCTTGTCAGGTTTCAGCTGCTGCAATCAGGGGCTGCCTCATCATTGCAGCGTAAGCGACCCATCATTGCTGGGCAGAACCTTTTTACGGTGATACTGTTTGTGAACATGGTGGCAGCTTGTTCACAAACAATATTAAGCCTCCCCGCTGAAGGGGTGCCCAATCCCCCTCAGCAACATGTGCCCCCCATGTTTGTTTGCCAATGGGGGCCCCAGTCCCCGTAGGCTTCAGTGCCCCAAAGCTGATGTTGCTGACGAGAGAGCCCACTCCCCGCCAGCATTATGTTACCCCTTCCGCTTTTGTTGTGCGCTGACGGGGTGACCAATCCCCATCGGTATGTCACCCCCCTGCTTTTGTTGTGTCGACAGGGGTGCCCAATCCCCGTCAGCATAATGTAAGCCCCACCCTTTTGTGTGTGCCGACAGGGGTGCCCAATCCCTCGTTGCTACAGCTGCCCCCCAAAAAAGACTCCATTGGCATGCTGGGAGCTCACCCCAGCATGCCACATGCCCCCTGTAAAACAAAAACAGTCCCGCGTGTTTTTTTTCCCCTGTGGAAAAAGGAAACAGTCTCGTGGCGGACTCTCTGCCCCTCCTCCCAACCCACGCCCACCACTAAGCACCCTTCCTCCCCACACCCCCCCTCACCCCATACTTACCTCTGGAGTCTGGCACGACCATCTTCGGTGGACCGAGAACACGTCTGCAGTCTTTAAAGCCGATCGTGAACTGAGGAAATGCCAGTAAGCTGTATAATGGAAAAAATAGGTCTTTTTCAACTTTGATGCATATCTCAGGCATTTTTTGGAATTTTGGCACCAAATTTTCAACATGGGGTTTTTGGGACCCTCCTCATGAATTCTGGCACTGTCATAGCGTTGTTCAGCCCCGAAAGGTGATTTCACGGTCACTGCGTGGAATACCCTTTTGGGACCGATTAATGAAAGACAGTGCTAGTGTTCATGAGGTGGGCTCTCAAAAAGCCTATGTTGCACATTTTCTGGGAAAAATCCAAAAAATGACTGTTTTACGAGTGTGCGTTGCGCAGTTGCTACGCAGGTTTGTAACTTTGCGAATTTGCAATATTTTCATGCCAGATTTTCAACATTAGCATTTTTTCAGACCTCCTTATGAACAGTACAGCTGTTATTTTTCACATCCTGGCCGAAATGTGTTTTCGCAGTTCTGGCGCAGAATAGCGCGGTCGCTGTGGGAAATCCGTGTTTTGGACACATTATGAAAATAACAGTGACACTGTTCATTAGCAAAGGTTCTAAAATGCATATGTTGAAAATTTGGTAACGAACATCCATAAAATGAGTGTGTTACAAATGTGCATTGTGCGGTTTCCACGCACGCTCGTACCTTCACAACTTTGCAATATTTTCACTCCAGATTTTCAACATTGTCATTTTTCCACACCTCCTTATGAACAGTGCAGCTGTCATTTTTCACATTCTGGCCAAAATGTGTTTTCGCTCTTCCGGCGTACAATAGCGCCATCGCTGCAGGAAATCAGTGTTCGGGACACATTAAGAAAATCACACTGACACTGTTCATGAGCAGAGGTCCTAAAATGCCTCTGCTGAAAATTTTGTGATGAAACTCCATAAAATGACTGTGTTACAAGTCCGTGTTTTGCAGTTTCCACACACCCTTGTAAGTTCGCAAATTAGTAATATTTTCACACCAGATTTTCAACACTGGCATTTGTTCACACCTCCTTATGAACAGTACAGCTGTCATTTTTCACATCCTGACCGAAACGTGTTTCTGTGCTTCCGGCACAGAATACCGCAGTGGCTGTTGGAAATCAGTGTTTGGGACAGATTAGGATCGAGCGACTGAGAGGAGGGGTGGATGACCGAGCTCAACTGAGCTCTGTCAGGACTGCTGCAGATTTCTTTGTGGGCAGGAAAAGGCACCAATGCAGGCAGGAGCCCAGTACAAAAGGGCAGCCTGCAGCGGTGGGAGAAACAGAATGAGTGGCTGAGAGGCGGGGGGGTGAGCGAGCTCAACGGAGCTCTATTGTGACTGCTGCGGATTTCTTTGTGGGCAGAAAAGGGTGGCAATGCAGGCAGAAGCCCAGTACAAAAGGGCATCCTGCAGCACTGGGAGAAACATAATGAGCAAGTGAGAGAGGGGGAGTGAGCGAGCTCAACAGAGCTCTGTTGGGACAGCTGCAGATTTCTTTGTGGGCAGAAAAACAGGCCAATGCAGGCAGGAGCCCAGTACCAAAGGGCGGCCTGCAGCGCCAGGAGAAACAGAATGAGCGAGTGAGACAGGGGTAGTGAGCGACCTCAAGGGAGCTCTGTCGGGACAGCTGCAGATTTCTTTGTGGGCAGGAAAAGGAGTCACTGCAGGCAGGAGCCCAGTACAAAAGGGCAGCCTGCAGCACCAAGAGAAACAGAACGAGCAAGTGAGAGAGGGGGAGTGAGCGAGCTCAATGGAGGTCTATCATGACTGCTGCAGCAACGCAGGCAGGAGCCCAGTACAAAAGGCCAGCCTGCAGTGCTAGCAGAAACAGAATGAGTGGGTGAGAGAGGGGGAGTTAGCGACCTCAACAGAGCTGTGTTGGGACTGCTGCAGATATCTTTGTGGGCAGAAAAAGCCACCAACACAGGCAGGAACCCAGTATAAAAGGGCAGCCTGCAGCAGCAGGAGACACAGAATGAGTGAGTGAGAGAGGGGGCATGAGTGAGCTCAGCGGAACTCTATTGTGACTGCTGCAGATTTCTTTGTGGCCAGAAGAAGGCGGTAATGCAGGCAGGAGCCCAGTACAAAAGGACAGCCTGCAGCACTGACAGAAACGGAATGAGTGAGTGAGAGAGGGGGAGTGGGCAAGCTCAACGGAGTTCTGTCGGGACTGCTGCAGATTTCTTTGTGAGCAGAAAAAGGCACTAACAGAGACAGGAGCCCACTACAAAATGGCAGCCTGCAGTGCCAGGAGAATCAGAATGAGCGAGTGAGACAGGCAGAGTGAGTGACTCAACGGAGCTCTGTCTGGACAGCTGCAGATTTCTTTGTGGGCAGAAAAACATGCTAACGCAGGCAGAAGCCCAGTACAAAAGGGCAGCCTGCAGCACTGGGAGAAACATAATGAGCAAGTGAGAGAGGGGGAGTGAGCAAGCTCAACGGAGCTCTATCATGACTGCTGCAGATTTCTTTGTGGGCAGAAAAAGGCGGCAACGCAGGCAGGAGCCCAGTACAAAAGGCCAGCCTGCAGCGCCGGCAGAAATGGAACGAGCGAGTGAGAGAGGGGGAGTGAACTAGCTCAATGGACCTGTGTCAGAACTGCTGCAGATTTCTTTGTGGTCAGACAAACGTGCCAATGCAGGCAGAAGCCCAGTACAAAAGGGCAGCCTGCAGCACCGGGAGAAACATAATGAGCAAGTGAGAGAGGGGAGTGAGTGAGCTCAATGGAGCTCTGTCGGGACAGCTGCAGATTTCTTTGTGGGCAGAAAAACATGCCAATGCAGGCAGGAGCCCAGTACCAAAGGGCAGCCTGCAGCGCCAGGAGAAACAGAATGAGCGAGTGACACGGGGCAGGGAGCGAGCTCAACGGACCAACGCAATCAACATTCGGTAGTGACAAATACTTGTTTCATTCACTTACTCTGGTTATGTAATAAACAGTTAACGAACCTGCCCAAGACTACTAACATGTAGACATGAAAAACAATCAGGGTCTTGGTATGAGAATTTCTAAATGACTGCACAAACTTACAAGACTAATGCTCACACTGTATAAAACACAATGTGAAAACGTCAGTAATACTGTCTCTTTTTGCTATTTACTGGCCTTCACCACCTGGCCTGATGCATCAAAATGTGCTGCTATGTATCTTCTGGGCTCTGTCTCTGATATCTGTCTTAGCCTTGCTGAAGCCAGAAGATTTGGGCGATGATGATGATGAGGATGATGGATAGTCAGATAGTTAGTTCTGTTTCTCACACACCTTTAAAAAGCAACAAATAAGAAAAGCAATGGTATGCATGCTCAGCACAGTGTGCCACCACATCTGTTCTAACTACAGTACAATCTCACCTCTCTCTCAATTACAGTAGCTGAACCCCAGTTATCCAGACTATACCTCTCTATTATCTGAACTGTGATTGTGATATTGTACCTCAACTGTCATTTGGTTAATGTTATTAATATTGACTCCTGATTGTCCTTGGGGGGGAGGGGGGAACAAGTAGAGATTGACAATGCAATGATGACATACATTTTACCTAAAACAAAACACATTTTATGCATTAATAACAGCACAAGGTAGTAGGTTGTCAGTTCTCTTAACTTTCAAAATGATAGAAAACAATTTTGTAGGTACACCACCTTGAGATGCTTATCTTTTTTCCCTTAATTGTTGATTCGAACCAGTATTCTGATACGCCTAACTTCTGAGGTGAAAGATCAATTCTGTGGTCCTCTGTAAATTAAATATCAGGATATCTTTTTCATAATGACTCACTATGATATGATGATTGATAACGTACTGTCTTGCACAAGTTGCATTGCCTGAGCATTGGTGTGTTAAGTCACGTGAGACATCACATGACCATAAATGATGTATTTTTTTTACTGACAAATCAGAAATATACCAAGAAGCCTGTGTCTGACTCTTTTCTTTTATTCGATGAATACAGTAAATATTTTCTATGTTGCTTGTATTTATTGCTGAAAGCAGCATTGGCTAAACAGTTTTTCCCCAGTATCTTCACAGACTGCAGTCAGCAAATGCAACACATGGCATGTGTTTTTTTTTTTAGGTGTTTATACTCCTCTGCTCCATGGCCCTCACATTCTGGGAGAGCCCCAGCTCCATCACCCTGGTGTCCACCATCTTGTGCTAGCTCCAGGGCTTACCCCCCCTGGCGAGGTCAGCAGAGGGGGGCCCTCCCCTACTGAAACTGGAGCTGTGTTATGCACTGTGGCTAGCCAGGTGTGGGGTCTGTGAGCTCCCCCGTCATCCTCCAGGAGCTATTTCCTGGTTTTATTTGCCCTTGAGGTTGCACAGCACGTAATGACACCTGCGGCAGGGTCGTGCATGCTCTTGAACACAGCCCTGTCAAGTGTCTGCCTTGCACCACCCCTCATGCAGTAGCGGCTCCATGGCACTGAACCCCAGACTCCGCCAGAGGTCAGGCGTGCACCGGCCACCGAACTCCCCCCTCCCCAGAGATGGAGAGCAGTCCATCGGATCCTTGATCCATCTCCATCCCTGCCAACCCCTGGTGGCCCATGTTCATTCCCAAACACAGGCTGCTGGTGTAACGCGAGGTAAGGTGCCAGAACCTCAGCCCTCAGCGCCACTGGGCTGGCCAACAAATGGCATATTTTGATTGTAAATGTGGATAATGCAGAGCCAGTCAAGATGAGCATGAAGATAGCGTGCCTACAGACCTGAAACTCTTACATCAGTCACAGCAGTGCAACATGTACAGTGCGGTGCATACATGTACAGTGCAGTGCATACATGTACATGTGCACTGCACTACTACATCTGAGTCTGCAACTACTGTGCAGTAAATGCCAAATATCTCTATTGTCTGTAATCTCAAACTGCAGCTGACTTCAAAAACATCATGTTGGACATTGGACCTGACTGATATAGGAATGCAGTGTGCACATTTTCTATTATGTAGAATTAATACTATTGTTAATTTGCAGGTTAGGTATCTGAAACAGTTCTAAGTAGGTTAGCGCTGTGAGTGGCTGGGTGCTGGGAACATTAAGATTCTTGCTGAATTGGGACTGGGAGTCTGTGATGTCAGAATTTCAAAACATGCCATGCACTGGCTCCCAAATGTGGTAGTGGAAAACAAAATGTAGTTAATAATTTCCTATCAACTGTAAACAATAATAACTAAGGAATTAAATGCAAACTGTCACAACCAGAACATCAGAACCAACCAGAACATTAACAAATTAAATTCCAAGAAGTAACCTACTTGGAGTACACGACATCAACGAGTAGGTATAGTTAGTTGAGCTTGTCAGTAGTGGTGTGCATTTCTCATCAGGCAAACACAAGTGGATGCTGCAGTACTGGTAGTTAAAACTTGTCTTAATACATGAATATTATCTTTTGTTGTTAAATAATTAAAAGCCTCACACTGAGTAATTAGGATAGTCCATCACTGCCTGTGATGGGTGATGATGGCTATTATTCTCAATTCCACTGCACACAACGGTTTCTGTGCAGTGCAGTGATCTGGATAAAAATAGTAAAGTCATCACGACAGTCAACGATGCAGTACAAGTACTCAGCATCAGACTTTTTATTATTTCACAAAAAATAAAATTTCATGTATTGATGTAGTACCAATAGTACTGCACTGCAGCAACAGTTTGCATTTGCTTAATAAGACGTCAGCAATGCACACAGAATTACTGGTGTGTAGTGTGTTGTCTAGATGCACGTTGCTGGTGAACCAAGTAGCAAACACTTAGAAGTGGTTGGAGCGGATAACCCGTGAATGGAGGTGACCATGAGCATGTTTGTCTGGCAGTGTGTGGTATGACAATCAATCCATGATGTTAGATCCCCCCGACCCTGTGGGCTGAATCTGATCATATCCACCCTACCCTGTGCCTGTGATGAATCTGATCATGGGTGCCTCAGGGCGGCACATCACAGGGCAAGGTACAACTTGAACTGCAAACATCACAGAATAAAGATGGTCAGACCACACCAGAACAGCACATGCTCACCTCCACTGGCACTTGCAGGTTATGTGCTCTACTACTTCTAAGTGTTTTGGTGCTTGACTTGAGGGAGGGGGTTGAGCACTCCATCCTGTCCTGCTCTGTTTGTGCTGCCCTGGTGATGACATCAAAAGGAGTCACACAGTATCTAACAATAAAATGTAACAAACTTGCCTCACTCCACTTCACCACCAGACACTGAATGCATGCTCCTCAGTCTATGAGTAAGCTCCCCTCCTCCTGACCGTATCCCGGACACCTGGCGTTGGGTGATGCTGTTGTTCACAGTTCACCTTCACGTAGTCGGCTCGACTGCTGAGATGAACAAGGGCCCAAGTTCCAACAAATCCTGCAATGGAAAAATGGACTGTAATGAACTTTAAAAAAAAAAAATCAAGTGCTCGGATTTGAGACAGTACTTTACTCACTACCCGCCGGCCCTGGCCTACCTGCACAGCAAAAAAACACAGCCTATACAGTTTAGGGACAATTTTATGTTAATTTCACACACAAATAAGGAAACTACAGTGAAAATAATATGCAAATGGCAGTAATCCAGAATTGTAACCCAATTCTAATTATAATTATAATAAACGACAGGGATCATGACACATTACTGTTCAAGTTAATCAACCCATGGGGACACTATGACACTCCGCTGTGCCTTGTGCCACATTACACCCCCAGGGGTTGATTAACTGGAACATTAATGTAATCCCCATCATTCAGTACTGCTTAAAATAGCTATATAACCACACTCCTCCATATAATAAATTCTGTTCTCTGCCGACGTAGTAGCAGCCAGTATCCACACCACAGAATAGAATACCCATCCATATCTATGTAGACACCGTGGTATCATCACTGCATTTATCACTAGACTCTGGGCTGGCCCCACCACCCAGATCCATCCATCATGCTGTGATGACCACTACCACCCCACACCTCCTAGTACTACGCATCATCACCCTGCTGTCTGCTGCAGGAGATAGCTACCAGAGCAGCCCTCCGCCCACCACCACAGCCTACTGGCAATGTGAGTTGTTATTGTCAGAGACTGTACAGCTGACAGCTCAGATGGTGGCTGGCTGTGGGGGTGAGAAAGAAGGCTGTGCCATACCAGTTGCTGTGTCTGACACAATGTAGTGTGGTGAGTGACATATAAGACTGATGGGTACAGGGGAATGGGAATCACTGGACACCAGGGATTCTACATTCATACAGACTGTGAGTCTGGAGGGGTATTTGAGTGGAGGAGGGCCTTGACACTGATCTGACAGCAGAATATTATAGCACTGCAGTCGAGAGGTATGCAGACCATCTCTCACTCAGGCATGATTTATAGGACTTTTGGACTGCATCTCTGAAAATCCTAAATCAGAAAAAGTGATCATAATCCAATGCGATGCATGAATCTGTAAGTTGCATGACTGCATTCAACCCATGCATCTCTATAAGGCAGAGTCATCAGAGTACAGACAGCACATGACCTTCAACTCGATTGTCAAGATCAGTGGTGGTTATGACTTATTATCATTATCACTTACCTCATGTATGCTGGTATAATTTTCAACTTTGTTTGCCCGGAATCTTTTGCTTCTTTAAAAAAAAATGTCAAATTGACCTAAAAATAAAGTAATAGTAAAGAAACATCATTATTATAAGAATAAGTCTCAGAAATGCTGCAGTTTGACTGGCTGTTAGGATTATTCCAACAGCCTTACATTAATCCCTGTTACACTGTCATGTACCATACGACGGTACAGCTTGATTGATCACATTCCATCCTTTAGCAATGCCGAATGAGTGGAATGATGCATTCTGATTCTGAACCAACATTCTTCAACTGTCGGTGGAATAACCAATTGTTTTTTTTTTTTTTAAATGTCCCTCTAAATGAGGGTGGAAGTAGCCCTGCATGGGATATGTCTCTCCCTACCAGAAGGAGCCCTGGCCATGGGCATCAATTGAAATGCTCTGGTCCTCTCTCCCCCAGGGCCCGTGACAACCTCACCTAGGCTCATACACGAAACCAGATCACCTGCACCGCAAGAAGTACCCCTATCGCTGCTGCACCGATAGGCCATCTCTTACACTTGTCAAGTTACAAATATATTTTAATACATATTTGTTGCTTGGTACTCTATGGCACCTCCACCCTCACCCACCTCCTAGAACAATACTAAATAAACACTAAGAATATTGTGTGTGTTGACTCCCTGGTGTTGTTCACCAGGGATTCAACACACAGGGTGGTGGACTCACTGGATGTGACACAGGGTACAAGAAAGAAATATATAAATATATATTTTTCTAAAAAAAAAAACAACTCTAGTCCAAGATGGCACATTGTGTAGTGGCAGAGGAACTTGCGACACAGGCAATCATCTGGGAAGAATGAATGAGCCCAGCCCTGCTGCAGCATTTTTTCAATGGTCCGGATGCCCTCATCCTTATGTGAAGGAGAGCCACATGCCCACATCCCACAGTACTACAGCCACCCTTGGCTGCCTGAGACCTTGTGACACAGGGAGGGATGGGAGGGAAGGATGCTGTGCTGAGTATCATGAAACTGCATGCTCACATTGGGGTCCTCGACCTGAAATGCTGGTACCCCTGTGGGGCTGGTGGTGTCATTGCACAAGAGAAAGGAGAAACTACTGATGGTAAACAAACCCCACCCTCCACCTGTAGTTCCTTGAAAGCTGCTATATCTAGCCCAAAGCAAAGGCAGCATGCACCTGAGCTGTTGAGCACTGGCCTAGATGCAGAAATGAGTATGAAAACACTGGACATGTATGTAAATATTTTACCTAGACACTTGGAAAAAAAAGAGGGGCCAGCCTGTCAATGCAGCGGTGCAGCAGTCGTAACAGCCCATGAAGAACTTAGATACGTCATGTCACGTGCCAACAGCCAGAGGGCCCAGATGACAGGATTACAGAATGTTGCCATGGGCTACTTTTTTTCATATTCAAGCCGCTGAGCCACCAGCACAGCACACTCACAGAGTCACAGTGAGTCATGATATTCACCACCAGGCTGGTCTAAACAAGCTACGCTAAACCCACTCTCATCATCTACTGTACCTAGTACTAACTACACACATAATAATGGTTGCAGCAGGCAGGGCCAAGGATGCCATAAAGCCTCTGAATGAAATTGTTATGCAAAACTACTGTGTCTGAGGGCTCTGCCACTCTGGTGGTCACTGAACTGTAAGTTATGAGCATGAATCATTCTTGCTACTGCTCGTCTGCATTAACTGTATTGAATTCTCCACACCAGGCACTTGGATTAAATGAAATCCCAATACTGTAGTGCAGCATGAGGGGGGTGCAGCACTCCTGAGGTGCCGTCTTTCGCATGAGATGTTAAACCAAGGTACCATCACCTGTTTTGGTAGTAGTTCAGGCGGATGTTAAAGATCCCATGGCATTTCTCGAAAAGAGTAGGGGTGTTTATTAAAATAAAAATCAAACAAGTAATACAAAACACTTTTTTTCTAGTACATATTCACTATGTCTCAAAACATAATCATATAATATAGTATACAAGAAAAAGAAAAAAATACAGTCCTGTTCAAAACCACAAGAGGTACTACAGTGTAAAACTAGTCAGTATAACATAATTACAGTATTTCCTCATTAGGTGGAGCAAGCCTGGTTCAAGTTACTGGGGTGTCTGAATCTGTGATCCAAAGCATGAGTCTCCACCGTGCCCTTAAATCTCCCTGAGTCAGTGCATTAACTTCAGTCGCATGAATATTATTAAGCTCATTCTGAATTTGAGCTAATAGTCCAACATGGTTGGTTTGTTTCTGCTGTAATGAGAATAAGGATCTAACATTCCAAATGAACAATTTCATTACAATTAGTACAACATGCAAGGTACTTTTGTTCCATCTCAATGCCTACCCTGTATATTTCTCAAACATTAGTACCTCATAAGTTATTGTCTGGAACCACGGTACACTCCATTCTGTAGCCAAGAATCCCCCAAATCCCTGAATATATGAACATGTGAAGAACAAATGATTGTTTCTAATTCTTGATAACATTGTGGCCTACTACAATACCTGTCTTCCAACTGTTTGTGTTTATGGTTTGCTTTTATGTTGGTTTTCCCATGGCAAGTCAACCAGTGCAGATCCTACATTTTAGTCGGCATTCTAGATTCTTTTACTAAATGTAATAAGGAAGAAATGTGAGTGCCTGGGCAAGAGGGGAATGTTACGGCTTAAAAAAAATTCCCTGCACCCATACATATGTTTCTTTCCTTGATTTAGTAGTTATCATAGTACTTGTAACATGCCACCATTTAATTTAAAAAAAGGTTTCCCTAATATATTCAGGGATGTCTTCAGTTCTTTTAAATTGCCTCAGCCTGCCTTGTTCCATTAGGATAACCACAATGAACAAGTTGTTAGGAGTAGAGGAACCCATTCCTGCCCTGAAAATACTAAACGTGGTCTGAGGTTTGTGTACATAAATATGCTGTAAAAGAAAGAGATGGGATTGAACATTCCTAGTCCTCTCTGCTGAATCTTTAAGTAAGTGATGTTCCTCTTGCTTGGATTCAACCGACTTCCCTCAATTGCCTGAAAAAAAATACTTTTTTCTAACTGGTGGTTTCTAACTGTTTGGGTGGGGGAAAAGTGTGACTAATATACAGAAAAAGTAGTAATAAAAATGTTGTTACTAGATATACCCTGTTTTTCTTACTGTGCTTCCATTTGTTTGTTCCAGCCCACTACAAACTATTGACCTTGCTTTATTTTCAGTTCCCAGTTCAACATGTCGTCCTGCCCTGACCCATAGGTGACACCTAAAATCTTCACTGGACTTTTTGTCACTTGTATCCCTTGAATGTGTTGGGGCTCCTGTAGCTCTTCCCCTATTAGTTTAGCCACACATTTGTCTTTATTTAAGTCTATACCTGCATATGCTTTGTACTGGCCACATATCTGTACAGCAACAGAGGCTGATCTGGGGTCATGTGTTAGAATACGAAGGTCATCTGCATATGCAATCACCGCAAACTTTAGGGTCGCCTTCCTCTGAGCTATGTGTTGTATGTATCTTGACTTATTGAGGAGTCATAAAAGGGGGTCTATACTAAAGACAAACAGAAGAGGACTCCTAGGACAGCCCTGTCTGGCTGGAAGGGAGCAATGTGTAAAGTGGTGAAAGGGGTGAGACTGTCTCACCCCTTTCCCCACTTTACACACTGCTCCCTTCCAGCCATACTCTAATGGAGTCACAGTTGCCGTTTTGTATAAACATCTAATCCAGTCAATAAATATGGTAGGGATCCCATATTGTTTCAATACTGCCCATAAGAAATCATGGCTAACTGACTCAAATGCCTTTCTTTGATCTAATGTTAACACCACACCCTCTATTTTCCCTCTCTGTCCCTGTTCACATAATTCTCTGAGGAGGATCAAGTGGTCGGTTATTTTTCTGCCCGGCACTGTGCACACTTGTGCAGGAGAAATCAACTGTTCAGCTGTCCGTAGGAGCCTGGAATTTAAGATTTTTGCCAGCAATTTTGAATCATTGTTTAGAAGAGTAATTGGCCTCCAGTTTTGCATATCACACTTACCTCCTTTCTTAAATAAATAAACTATTTGCCCATTAGTCATCTGGAGAAATGGGGAGTGGTGCTTTAAAATATAGGTAAAAACCTCAGTCAGTTCGACCAGGAGTTTCTTACCAATGAGTTTGTAGAGGTCGTTTGTTGAGTCATCACTACCCGGGGATTTATTCCCTACCAGAGTGTCTAGATCTTGTTTTAGTTCTTCTGGCTGTAAGCTCAGTGTCAATAGCTCTGTCTGTTCTGGTGAACATTAAGGATTACCTAACCCATAAAATAGATCATTGTGATGTTGTTTGTCAGTACAAGAGGGTGCAAATAATAACTGAGTGTAGTCCTCCTCTATTCTCAGAATTTTCAGGGGATCTGTGCATAAGTTATGGTCATTGTTGCATAAGCTGTCCATTTGTTTTTGTTTACATAGATACATAGATACATAGACAGTGTCGGCTGAAAAGGGCCTATGGCCCACCTAGTCTGCCCATTTGAGCTTGTAAGTTCAGTTTGTTTTCCTAGAAGTCTATTTCCCCTTACCCCTGACCTCTAGAATTCCTTTATGTCTATCCCATGCATTCTTAAATCCCATGATTGTTTCAGCCCCCACCACTTCCTCTGGCAGGGTGTTCTACTTGTCCACCACCCGCTCTGTGAAGAAATTCTTTCTCATGTTTCCTCTGAATCGCCCTCCCTCCAACTTCATCCCATGCCCTCTAGTCCTGAAACATCTTTTTCGCTTAAAATAGTGTTTTCCTGCACCCTGTTCCTCCCTGTAAGATACTTGTATGTCTCTATCATATCCTCTCTCCTCCTCTCCTCCAGGAGTACATGTTCAGTTCCTTCAACCTGTCTTCATAGGACTTGTGATGCAACCTATGCACCATCTTTGTTGCCCTCCTCTGAACCTTCTCTACCCTGTCTATGTCCTTACGTGGGTATGGTCTCCAGAACTGTACACTGTACTCCAGGTGGGGCCTCACTAGTATCTTGTATAGCGGAATTATGACCTCCCTTTTCCTGCTGGTGATGCCTCTGCCTATACATCCCAGCATCCTATT
This sequence comes from Neoceratodus forsteri, assembly GCA_016271365.2. Lineage (NCBI taxonomy): Eukaryota > Metazoa > Chordata > Ceratodontiformes > Ceratodontidae > Neoceratodus > Neoceratodus forsteri. Next base: position 451,082,682 of record JADMNL010000022.1, read on the forward strand.
TGCTTTACCTGATGCCTTGTCACACTGTTTCCCTACCTTGAGGTCATCAGAGATGACAACCTCAAGATCCCTTTCCTGCTTGGTGCATGCTATATCCTCACCCCCCAACTGATATATTGTGCCAAGGTTTTTGTGCCCCATATGCATTATCTTGCACTTCTTTGCATTGAATTTCAACTGCCAAACCCTTGACCATTCTTCAAGTTTCTGCAGGTCCTTCTCATTCTGTCTACACCCTCTGGTGTGTCTACTCTGTTACAGAGCTTGTGTCATCAGCGAACAGTGAAATTCTGCCTTCTATATCCTGTGCAATGTCACTGATGAAGATGTTGAATAGGACCGTCCCAGCACTGATCCCTGTGGTACCCCACTGGTCACTCTTCCTCTGTGGAGTGACAGCCATTTACCACCACCCTCTGTGTCCTGCCACCCAGCCAGTTACTACCCACCACACTACTGTCCTGCCCACACCCATATTCCCCAGTTTGTGTAATAGTCTTCTATGTGGCACAGTGTCAAAGGCCTTGCTGAAGTCCAGATAGGCCATGTCCACTGCCCTCCCTGATCCACCTCCCTAGTCACCCAGTCAAAAAATTCAATGAGGTTGGTCTGACATGACCTCCCCCTGGTGAAACCATGCTGCCTTGGGTCCTGTAGTCCATTGACAACCAGATGTTCCACCAATCTCTCCTTCAGTAGTGCTTCCATGATCTTTCCCACTACTGAGGTGAGGCTGACTGGTCTGTAGTTCCCTGCTTCCTCTTTGTTCCCACTTTTGTATAAGGGGACTACATCTGCTATCCTCCAGTCTTTGGGTACCTCCCCTGTTTCCAGTGATTGGCTGAACAGGATAGCCAGAGGTTCAGCCACCACCTCTCTTATTTCTTTAAGGACCCTGGGGTGCACCCCATCTGGCCCCATTGCTTTATCAGCTCTTATTACTTCCAGTTCCTTCAGGACCCTTTCTCGTAAAGGGACTTGTGTCCATTTCTGCACCATTCTCACCCCTTGCTCTCTCTTCAGACCCATTACCCCCTCTTCCTTAGTAAAGACTGAGCAGAAATACCTGTTCAATATGTCAGCTTTACTGTTGTCATCCTCCACGCGGCTCCCATCCTCCCCCTTCAGTCTCACTATCCCTCCCTTTGTCCTTCTTTTTTCACTTATGTACCTGTAAAAGGTTTTGTCCCCTTAACCACTGATTTTGCAATGTGTTCTTCTGTCTGAGCTTTGGCTTCCCTTACTGACTTCCCTGCCTCCCTTTGTTTCTCCTGGTACTTCTCCCTATCCCCTTCTGCCTGTGTCTTTTGTATTGCCTGAATGCAATCTTTTGGCTTTCACTTTGCTACCTCTTTGGAAAACCATAATGGTCTCTCTTTCTTTTCCTCTTGCTAACCTGCTTAATGCATAATTCTGTTGTTCTTATAATCCCCATTTTAAATACTGCCCACTGTTCCTCAATCCCTGATTCCTGTCCCATTCCTTAATGCCTCTTTCAAGCATCTCCCCATTTTCCCAAAGTCTGCCCCCCTAAAATCCAGGATACGTGTTTTTGTGTGGTTTGGTTCTGCTCTTTCTGTGATTTCAAACCACAATGACTGGTGGTCACTGTTACCCAGGTGCTCCCCACTGTTACCCCCATCACACTGTCCCTGTTTGTGAGCACAAGGTCCAGTATTGCCTTCTGCCGAGTTGGTTCCATGACCAGTTGCTTGAGGAAGGCACCCTGAAGGAAGTCCAGGATAAATCTGCTCCTAGTTGATGCTGCTGCTGGGATGCTCCAGTCCACGTCTGGTATATTGAAGTCTCCAACCAGTACTACTCACCTTGTCTGCCATCCTTTGGATGGCTAGCATCAGCTCCTATCTGTTTCTTCCTCCTGGGCTGGTGGTCTATAGACCACACTCTGTGCGGATGGCTGGCCCCATTTTCCTTTCCAGCTTAACCCACAGTATCTCTCCCATTTTGTTCCTCCTGGATCTGTGTGGCCCTTATGTCATTTTTCACATACAGTGCCACCCTCCTCCCTTCCTGCCTGCTCTGTCTCTTCTGAATATGTTGTAGCCAGGTATGGCCATCTCCCAGTCATGGTTATCATTACACCAGGTTTCAGTGATGGCCACAATGTCCAGGTCTGACTGTACCATGACAGCCTCCAGATCTTCCATCTTGTTGCTAAGGCTCCTGGCATTTGCACACATGGCTTTCCATGATTTGACCTCCTAGACTGCTTCACTGTTCTACTCCAGCCCCTTCCTTGGTTGTCATTTATCCCTGGTTCTCCTTGCTGTCTGCCCTTCTGCTGAATTTGCCCTTTTCTGCTTATCCACCTTTTGGACACTAATCTCCATCTTTTGCACACTGCTTTGCAGAGATAGCCACCTCTGGTTCACTGGTTCCATTACTAGCTGTGGGGGGTGAGCAAGTAGGTATCATCCTTGCTGGCCTGCCACCCCCCTTTGCTAGTTTAAATGCTTGTCAATGTAGTATTTAAACTTATCATTGAGTGCTTGGATTCCCCTCCAGGATGGATGCAGGCCGTCAGGCTTGAACAAACCTCCATCCCTCCAGGTTAGAATTACATATTTCATATGGGCAGGTATATTCTTTCTTGCCCTGTGTTGAAAATATTTGTTGGTTTTGCAGATTGTGGGCTTGGGACTGATGAAAGGTTATCATTTTCTGTTTAATGTTATGGATTTGTTTAGCAAAGTCATGTCCTGTACTATATGAAATGGATAACAACTTTTGAAGCTGCATCCTATTCTGCAGACACTGACCACATGCTTTATTTCTTTTTTCTTTAGTCAGGGTTTTTAATAATTTCATTAACTCCTGAACAGTGTCTTCCCAACACAAGGGGGGGGGGTGGGTCATATAAGTCATAAACGGATTGCCTTGCTTCAATAAAGTAATCACGTTCTTGAATAACTTCTGGTGATTCTAACAGAGAGGAATTAATACTTCCAGGTTCCTGGGCCATAGGTCAGATGACTATCTGTACCTAGTGTCACCCTTAACATGTGATCTGAAAATTCAAAGACTTGGACTTCTGCAGCCTGAATTGGGAGGGAATGAGAAACAAAAAAATAATCAAACCGTGTTGCCAATGGTCCCTTAAAAAAGGTAGGCCTAGCTATCCCTGGGGATCTATTGTAGACATCAATTCATTTTGTGTCATGAATCATTTTGTTCAGGAATGCCATGTCACAAAAAATCTTCCTAGTCTTGATGTTTTTACCTCTGTCAGTCAGCAATAGACTACAGTTACAGTCTCCCCCAAGGATCACCTTATGAGTAGAATACAGATATGGCTGGATAAGTTGAAAGAGTGCCACTCTCTCTGCCTTTGTTTGTGCTGCATAAACATTCAATATCCTAAATAAAGTCCCATGTATCATAATCTCAACAAGCAAAACCCTACCTGGCAAAATATCTAAAACATTTATCAAGTGAAACTGGATACCTGAGAATAAGATTGCAACTCCTGAGCTGGGGTCTGGGCCCATGGACCAACAGGAGGGCCCTTCGTGCCATAACCGTGTTGCTTCTTTACTATCTAGTAAAGTGTGCAATCTAGTATCCTGCAAGAAAAAGATACCAGGACCACAGGACCTTACGTGTGAAAATACAGCTTGTTTTATCCTGTGGTTCTTCACACTGTTAACACTGCAAGAGTGTAGGATAAGATAATGCATCATAGGGGATAGAGTAGTGTAGTAATCATGGAGGTTGCTTGGATGTACTTCTTGTTTGCCTTGTGTGTTTAATTTTAGCCTTTGTGGGTGGCTGTAGGATAGCAGTGGTAGCAGTGTCCATGGGCAGGGGATCTTTCTATCAGAACTCACGTCTGGCAAGGAGGAACAGACCGAAGAGTCATTTGACTTGTTGTTTGAGGCTTCGAGGGTGTCAGTGAGGGCCTCAAACCTATTGGCTACAGGGATTCCAGTTGTCTTTTGAACCTTGGGGTGGGTTTAGACCAATTTTGCCTACTTCTTGTGGCCTTCCTTGTTTTTTCTGTCTCTGTATGGACCTGAGGTGGTGGAGGGGCATGTCCTCAGTTGCATTAGTCCCTTTCATTAGGGGTAATGTATCACTTGTTGCCACATGGGTGTCTTGGGGGGGCACAGAAGTTTGTATAGGGTGACCCTCTATATCCTCTGTGGGATCTGCCTGCTGATCAATCACTGTTTGCTCTCGCTCCTGTAGGGGAATGAGGTTCGGGGGGGAGGAGGTGGAGGCAGTACATTTACAAAGGTTCTACCTCTTGGACTTTGGGCAATAGCTATCATGACACTTTGCTCTTCGCTATCCGTTTGATTAGGCTGATTGCGTGCAGCCCAGGGACAAGTGAGATAAGAATGCCCCTTTGTGTCACAAAGATTGCAGAGTTGGTCATTTCTGCAATGCCCACTGGTATGTCCTAGTTCCCCACATAATGTACATTTCAGTTTGTTACAGAGCTAACTGATATGTCCTGTTTCCCCATACCTATAACAAGCCTTGGGCTGACCCTGGTAAAACAAGACACCCCTATCCTTCCCAATAAAAAACTGTTAGGCAGGTGCTGAAGACCAGTCTCAGTTGTATGTAAAACAACCCTCACTTTCCATCCACCAGTCCACATTTTTACATCATTAAAAATGGCTTCCGAATTTCCCATGACCATACATCTTTGATTCAGCCAGTATAAGAGGTCAGTCACGCTGACCCCTTCATTAAGAAAAAGCACAGTTATTGTTCTGTTTGCCAGTTTGGTCAGTGGAATAACTTAAAAGAGTGACCATAATGGGGTCGCTTTCAAGTGATGCTATAGTTTCCAAAATGTCTGCAGTCCACTATTTAGTTTGAAACTGACATCAAACATCTGTTCACCAGACTCATGGATTAAAGCGTATATCCCTGCTGGTGTGTATTTCATAGTGTCTATCAGTAACATTTTAGCAATGAACACGGTCAGGGAACACCTCCAATCCTCCTTTATAAATCAGAGTGGGAGAGTGCCTCAGAAAAGCACTAGCAAACAGGCTAGAAGGAGGTGTGGAGCAACAATGGGGAATTATCAAAACTGCCATCACAGAGGCAACAAGCCTTTGTGTGAAGCAAATAAACAAATCAAAACGAAAGAAAAAGCCACTATGGTTCTCAAGAGAGGTGGCTGTGAAAGTCAGGAAGAAAAAGATAGCATTCCGGAAGTATACAAACACAGAAGGAGCAGGACAGACAGCTGTACCAGTTAAGGCAGAAAGAAGCAGGGAGGGAAGTCAGAATAGCAAAGGCCCACATGAGGAAAAGATAGCCAACTCAGTTAAGAAGGGGATAAAACCTTTATAGGTAAATCAGCGAACAGAAAGACAAAGGAGGATAGTGAGGCTGAATAGAATGAACGGTGGTGGGCAGAGGGGACAGTGAAAAGCAGGAATACTGGATGAATACTTCTGTTCAGTATTCACAAAAGAGGAGGGGGAAGTGCCTAATCCAATTAACAGAAGCACTCTTGATAGAGGGGTCGATCCCAGTCCTTTCATAGAAGAAAGGGTTCTGCAAGAACTCCTAAAACTGAAGGTGGACAAAGCAATGGGTCCTGATGGAATTCACCCAAGAATTCTAAAAGAATTAAGGAAGGAACTAGTGAAACCACTGGCTACTCCTTTTAATAAATCATGGGAGGATGTGTGGTACCTGAGGACTGGAGGAAGGCGGATGTGATTCCCTTCACAAAAGTGGGACCAAGACAGAGGCAGGAAACTACAGACCTGTCAGTCTGATCGCCTTGTAGGGAAAGTGATGGAGTCACTTGAAGGAAAGAATAGTTGAGTACCTAGAGGTCAGTGGAGCACAGGATCCAAGGCAGCATGGGTTCATCAGGAAGGTCATGTCAGACGAATCTAATAGATTTCTTTGACTGGGTGACCAAAGTAGTAGACCAGGAGGGGCTGTGGACATGGCCTACCTAGACTTTGCAAGGCATTTGACACAGTCCCACACAAAAGATTATTAGTCAAATTAAGCAGCCTGGGAGTGGGTCCCAGGGTGGTAGCCTGGGTAAAACATTGGCTGGACAACAGGACACAGAAGGTAATTGTTAATGGAGTCCACTCTGAAGAAAGGGCGGTTACTAGTGGGTACCGTTAGGTTCAGTATTGGGCCCAGTCCTTTTAATGTCTCTCATCAGTGACATTGCAGAGGGACTGAAGGAGAAGTATGCCTTTTGCAGATGACACAAAGATCTGCAACAGGGTTGATACACAAGGAGGCGTGGAAAGGATGAAAAGGGACTTGGCAAGGTTGGAGGAATGGTCAGACGATGGCAGCTAGGATTCAATGCAAAAGTGCAAATAATGCACCTGGGAAACAAGAACCCAGGGGAAGAATACACAATGGGTGGGAGGCAGTAACAACAACAAAACAGGAAAGGGACCTTGGGGTAATCATATCAGATGACCTTAAGGTTAGTGTAAATGGAGGAAGCAGTAGGAGGGCTGGGGTATACTGGGATGTATAGGGAGAGGCATCAGCAGCAGAAAACAGGAAGTTGTTATCCTCTGTACAGACAGTTGGTGAGACCCCATCTGAATACTGTGTCCAGTTCTGGAGACCCCATCTCCGCAAGGACATAGACAGGATAGAGGCATTCCAGAAGAGGGCACTAAAATGGTGCAGGGTCTGCAAGAGAAGCCGTATGAGGAGAGACTAAAGGAGCTTAATATGTATACGCTTGAGGAAAGAAGGAGAGGGGACATGATAGAAACTTTCAAGTACCTCAAGGAATCAACAAAGTCCAAGAGGGTAGCATCTTTCAGAAAAGAGACTTGCAAGAACAAGGACACAATTTAAAGATAGAAGGAGGGCGGTTCAGGGCAATGTGAGTGAAGCATTATTTCACAGAGAGGGTAGTGGATGCATGGAACAGCCTTCCTGAGGAAGTTGGGAATCCCAAACTGTGGGAGAATTCAAGAATGCATGGGACAGACATAAGGCAATTCTTGTGGGTGGCAGGAAGGTATAGGCTGTTGGTTAACTAGGATCTGAGGCCTATCCTGTAGGTAGGGAAATGGGCAGACTAGATGGTCCTAGCGGTCCTTATCTGCCGTCAAAGTCTATGTTTCTATGTTTCTAGAGTAATGGCATTATGCTGCCTAGCAGGACAAACAGTTTCACGAAAAAAGGATGTATATGTTCTGTTCCCCCTTGGTTGCTGTTGTTCCCCTGAGTTAGTATCTTCTAGATGTACAGGCGATTTAGGTCTGGAGGAACTAGTACCTGGTCCCCCATCATTAGATACTTGTTCCATAATTTATACCTGGGTTATAACAGTGTCTGTAACTTGAGGCACCTTTTTAAATGCCAAATGCGGGTGTTGAGTTAACTGTAACAGTTCAGGAATGTGTAGAGGCGACACTACACTCTCTGTTAAAGTCTCTGGGACCACATTCTTCTTATTATTAGGGAAGACATTAGAGGCTATAGTATCAGTGTCTAGCACAGTTCCCAGCACTCAAATAAGAGATGGCCCTGAGACCCATTGTCCATTAGGGTTCATTTCCCATCCAGCATTTTCCAATGCCGACTCTACTGACCAAGCTGAAGTCATTTTCTTTGGAATGTGGGGGCTACATGCTGGGCCAGAAGTGGGAGCTTCCTATACTGCCCTTCTCGATGTAGCACCCTGCTTAGTTAAGTCAGTGCCTTTCTTGTTTTGTCCATTAAGCACAAACAACAAAGTAGGGTTTCCACTTGCTTGGAATGTAAATGTTGTTTCGGCTGCATTGTGCTCTATAGTCAGAAAGCTCTTCTGTCGGGACATCGCGAACTGCTGAGAAATACCACCAGCTGCATCTACGGTTTGCAGCTGTGCCGAAGTCTGGTTGCTAGGGTGCATCACCGCTTCAGTAACAGGTAGACTTGGTGCATCCCTTGCCGCTATTGCATCTATCAACTTTTTTTTTCTTTCTGAGAAACTCTCACTCCTCTCGCATCAACTGTAATTCAGTTGGGCTTCTTTCACTGGGATATTCTCCTTTGGTACCAGTCCTTTTGTCTGTTTAGCTTCATTGACTGTTTCTGTTTCACCAGTCTTGACAACATTATGCTCCATATCCATCTGAACTTTCAATGCTCCCTCCAACACAGTTGAAGCATCGAAAACATTGTTGATCTCAGAAATAGGTAAGGCAGTAGGGGAGACCAACTCCGCAGCCTCCTGCATGTCTTTCTCCTTCAGTGGCTCCATGGAAGTGGCCATAAGTAGACCACAGGTTCCCCTACAGGTCAGTAGGGTAATTTCCCCAGTGCCTTGGCCAAATTTCCCCCATTCACTAAAAATACCACCAACAGCTTAATCTGGTTCAAGGTCAGTTGGCATTCATCTGTATCCCCCTTCCCTGGCCGGGTCATACCTGAAAATAGGCAGAATTTGTCTAGTGTCCTTACCTGGTCAACAAAAACAAAATAAATAAACTAAAACTGGAACTGACTGGACATGGATGGACAACCATAATAATTATACCCCTTTCAGAGAGAGAGCAGGCACTTTAGACAGCACAGATCCTTTTTTTTCCCACACAATAGCAAACAACAACAACATGATTGATGTCACAGTCTAAGAGGTAGGTAGCATGATGATAATTCAGGGTGACCAGGGGCACTTTAGTACAGAGAATCTTAAAAGTCAATTTTAGAGAAAAAAAATAACATTTCCATCTCGGGGACAAGACAGCCTTGGAAACAGAGAAGACTGCAATCCATCTCCTAGAATCCTCTGGGTCCATACTTGGGGGAAGGGGCTGAGTGAGTGAACTCACTCCTCCTGGTCCTGTTACACATGATCTTAATTAAGTAAATTCTCTAGAAGGGATGCACATGATTACATGACATCTTATATTTTTTACTTTAGTTTCCATCCAGATCCAACTGCGGACCACCACCCTCCACTGACCACTGATCTTGACCTAGTCACCTAGTGACAACTTGTACTGCCACCTCCTGGCTGCTGTCCACATGGGCACCCATGCCAGATGCCATGCCACCTTGTTGCCATGGTGCCACCATGATGCCATGCCAACCAGAATGAAAGAGACTACTGCCAGTTCCACCCACAACCCACCCTTGCACAACAATGTACAAAAAAGGAATGACTAAATAAATTAAGAAAATACCTCCACTGCTAGTTGAGGTGGTGTCTGTGGTGGACCATGCCTGCCACTGGCTTGGCTTCCTTCTGTCCATCCTGTGGATCCCTCATTCTCTTGAAGGTCACCGGATTACCACCGCTTGTCTTCTCCTTGACTGACTCAGGCCTATGCACCTTCTTACTGCTGCTGTCTGTCTCCCCTCCGTCTGCTGCTGCAACAAGGCCATGGCCCACACCCAGTCTAGTTCAGTGACAATGACGTACTCAAAAGATTCACCCTCACCTCACCTCCTTGCAGTCACCACGCCACTCCAGCCAATTCCTCCGACCAACTCAACACTCGCCACTTGAGTCACCAGACCCAGTCTATCTACTCAGACCCTCACCACCTCACTCTGATGATCAGCTCACCTCCATCCTCACTGGTTGGGTCCTCACTCCTCCTTCTCCTTGTCATCAGCCAGCCAGGCCGGGCAAAAAGTTAGGCGGCAAACCACAACCGACCTCCCTGCCTGCACGCACAGTCGGTCACACAAAAAAAACCCTCCTAAGTTGCCAGTTGCCAGAAACGCAAGGTCACTCTGCCATTTTTGGCTTACCACACAAGGTGAGTGGTGTTTGTTAGGCACCCACTGCCAAAAGCCACCCAAAGAAACACGACGGGTTGGGTCACACCCTGTGCCCTCAAGTTGCAAGCAACCTGAACCCAGACCACACCATACATGTCAGAGTCTACACTTGATGCCCAACCTGGTCTTCTCCACAGGAGAGTAAGGCAGAGGATTTTTATTTACTTTTTTAATTATAATCCTCACCTCTTTGGCTTCTTTTTTTTAAAGCCATCTCTCTGCATATTCCCCACTATTCCGTGCCACAAACACCTCTGACCGAGTGCACTCGTATCCACTCTCTGCACTGACTGCTCCTAAAATGGCAACTGGCACCAATAAGTGCTCTTTTGCAATGTTCAGTTTGCTGCTGTTCTAATTTTGCCTTATCTGAGTCAAGTGTCTGGGTGCTTATTGCTTGACCGAACCAGACAGACAGCAACACTGAGCCTATCAGTGGCTGAGAATCAAAATACAAATTATTTAGCCAACAGAAAGTCAGAACCTAGGAAAAAAAACTTTAAAAAAAAAAATCTCGGAGCATTTTTATTTCTTTCGGAGTGTGGGAAAGGGCTGGAAAAAAATGAAAAGTAATATGTTGTAATGCGTTACAGTACAGCGTTACTGATACAAAAAAGTAATTAGTAACTGGGGAGAATTACATTTTTGTATAAGTAATCTGTAACTAGTACACGTTACTGGTTAATGTAATCTAATTACAGTAATGCGTTACTTGTAACACGTTACTACCCAGCACTGAGTAGAAGGATCACCCACCAGCTTACAGCGTAATGCTGTCAACCCTTTAGGCCTCATCATATTGTTTCTAGTTAAAGAACACCTGTTATGATTGCTCACCTTCTGTGGAATTTGTTGATGTAGCTGGCAGTAGTTTTACTGGCCTGCTTCCTTCTGCTATTTTTGTTATCGTACCAAAACTGGTTTTGATTCAAATTGTTAATCTCATCTCATCATTTCCTTCCTTAACTTTGGAAATGCCTTTGCACAGTCCTGTCACTCATGATGCAGTAGTCTCCTCCTGCTGCTTTATGGGTGATTAACTGAGTAGGGGTGCGAGCATAAATATGGTGGACAGCAATTTATTTCCCAGTTATTAAGGATGGAGGAAGCAGATGCAGCTTACCATATTACCATATTATAAACTAGTTATCGTATTAGCATATTATAACCATACTGCCATATCATACCATATTATCCTATCATAAATGAAAGGCTTGCCTGTAGTTCAGTGGTCTAGCAGCCAGCCACTCCCACTTCCTGAGCTACATAAGCAGTTCCTCTAAACCTCACTGTGAAGCATTTTTTCTTTGCAGCCGGAGGCTATGTTGGTTTGTCCTCTGAGCTGGCTGGGGCCTACCACCCCCAGCCTGTTGTTTCTGTGTGTCTCTGCTGGACGTCGGTGTTTGTTTTCCTGATTCTGGTTTGTGTCTTTCCTCCAGCTGTGTGCTTCCCTGTGTTTTTTGTTTCTTGATTTTGGGTCTTTCCCTGTTTTCTGTTTTGCTGTGTGTTTTTTTTTTGGGGGGGGGGCTTTGTTTTCTAAAGCACCTAGCATACTGCTACTACAGAGCTCATACTACTGCTTTCAGTTATCTACAATTGCAGCCACTGCTGTTTACCTTACTTACTATTGTACCCAGTACTTGTGTTTTTACACTATGCTCACCATGCTCAAACTACTGCGATGCAACTGCTATCATTATCTGTGTGTTTCAGCTCAGCCATAGCTGCTCCATTTTGAGTACTTAGTTCTTTTCACCTGACACAGTTTACTCTGACCCTAGCTGTGCTGCTCATTCCTACTCTCATTCTACCTGAGCTTCATTGCACTGCCTGGCTACACCTGTTTCAAAGCATTTGTCTCCATGTTTCATTGCAGTTACAACTCTGAGGTCAGCCAACTATGCTCCTGCTGAGGCTGTTAATATAGCTTGTTATTAAATCTTGCCTCACCGCCAACGATCCTCAGAGCGTTTGTCACCTTGATTTGGCTATTCATGTCTCGCTGGCTTGCCCCCAAATCAGTGCTGTTTAATTGCTATACAGTATGTTATGCAGGTTCATCTATCACTACTACTGCTTACTGACCTATTGGGTCCACACTTGCTATGCAACCATTGCTCCTTGCTTACACAAACCATTGCTTCATGCCTACTGCCATCCCCTCAGCTTCAGCCTGGGATTCTGCTGCACTCAATCTGCATTTGACCTTACAAGGTCTCAGCACTCAATGCTCATTATGATCTCAGCATGCCGTGCTCATTCAGCCCACCAGCTTTTCAGCTATCAATCAATTTCTGGGGCATGCCAGCCATTCTATTTTGGTGCAGGGTTCCTGTAGCCGATGGTCTCATTTTGCTTTAAGTCCAAATCTCAAGCATGTCCAACTTGGGGCAGGATCCTTCTCACCTGGTCCATAGCTGGGAATGTCCTCGCCCCAGGCTTGGCTTTAGCTGCCTGCTACAGAACAGCAGCAATTTAAGACTAGCAGTGAAGGGTGGTTACAATGATCTCCTTTGGCTCTAGTGTCCCACTATACAGCGTTTCCCTAGCGAGGCACCTTCACTGCATCCTCCTCACGACTGCCTCTGGTTCACCTGTTTTGATTTAGTGTGGGTAGGCCAGGTGAGTGCCTCAGCAGTTGTTGCTCTCCTCCTGTGCCTTGGATGCACTTACTGTTGCAGAGTTTTCTCGTAACCTTCAATGGGGTTCCCGCTAGAGGGTTTGAGTGAGAGCCTTCCTCCAAATTGGAATATTTTCCACCTCCCTTTAATTGGGTTTTCCAAATTGCAGCTGCAGAGCCTTCACTAAATAAACTATCCTAAGCCTGGAGGGAAGGCGACCTAGGCCTTGGATCCCCAGAGATTTCCTCCTCATAGGGTTTTTTTTATCTCCTCCATTGCCACAGGTCATAACGCTTAGTTAGCTTAGTTGTTTCCTCTAGTTTCTTTAGGAAGGTTCTGTTGTTGGGTGGAGGTGGAGGATGTCCTGCCATTCCCACTCTCCTTAGGGGGTTCCCTACTCTCAAAGCAAACCATCGGTATCATGCTACACAGACCTGGGCAGTCATTACGACAACTGAGCATCTCATTGCATTATTAAACTGCCTATACTTATCATCTACTACGTTACAGTTACTACTTCTATGTCTCAGTTACTGCTTGCTCATATGCTTCATGTTGCCTCCTTTTTGGGGATATACTACATTTTTGGGGGGATTCCTAAGGTATCTTTAGCCATGGAAACCATCCCATTGCATCTCTAGGGGTGGAACCCTCTCCGAGGAATCCTTGCCTTCGTACCCCTACAGGGTGGTAATTCCTCTGGAATAGAGAGTGTGAATGGCCAAAACCAAACTAACACAGTTGCACAAACATAACACTATATTGGCTGTGTATGTCAGTGAAATGAAAGACTTGCCTGTAGTTCGGTGGCCAAGCAGCCAGCTACTCCCACTTCCTGAGCTATATAAGCAGTTTCTCTAAGCCTCACTGTGAAACATTTTTTCTTTGCCCCACCATCCTCCACTCCTCCTCCACTGGCAGCACTCTTTCCTTAGGGGGATTCCTAAGGTACCTTTAGCCATGGAAACCATCCCATTGCACCTCTAGGGGTGGAACCCTCTCCAAGGGCTCCTTGCCTTCGTACCCCTACAGGGTGGTAATTCCTCTGGAATAGAAAGTGCGAACGGCCAAAACAAAACTAACACAGTTGCACAAGCATAACACTATACTGGCTGCATAGGCCAGTGAACTATATTAGGTATGGCACTCTGGTGTGAGGAAGCATTATAAATATGTACCAATAAATTAGAACAACTGCATGTAAGAATGGAAAAAAAGGCAAAGTTGTTTCTTGAAATGTGTGATCCTGATCATAAACTGCATCCCTATTACATCCAAATAACTTATCTGAGTATAACCTAACAGTGTGCATGGGAATAAAATATTTCGGACAAAAACTTACATGGAATCATTTTTCATGAGGTATCTGGATGAATAGAATGACTCCTGCTTACTTAAACTGAAAATGCATTTGAAGGAAAAAAAAAAAAAAAGGAAAACAATGATGGTACATTAGTATATGGTGTAATGGAACGGTCTTTTGAAAGTGATTATAGAGTTTGCTGTGTATGTATTAGAGTTTTTTGAAAGCTGGTGGTTTGTTATTGTATAACTCGTGAATATTTCTGTAAATTCTTTTGTATGCAGTTAATTTTAATCTCTCATTTTTTGGGGTGGTGGTGAAATGTTGCTTTTAATAAACAAAACATATCTACATCAGTAAATTCTACGGAAGGTGAGCAATTACAAAATGTATTTTTTTGGACTGGGGACAATTTGAGGCAGCGTTCTTTTAAATAATTAAAATGGAAAAAAAAGAGAAGATTTGAACCGTGATGTAACAGCTCAGTCTGCAGCCTGAGCTGCAAGCTGAAGCAGACATTTCATTCCGACTGACAGCTCTCCTTACAGAATGCTCCCACGGATTCATCCCTGGTGAGAGCCTTCAGCTTCATTGCATCACAACACACTTAATGTAGCATCACTTAAAGGTCAACAACTGGGATAGTGTTATCTGGACAACTGAGAGATTCAGATGGTTTGTTTCCTTCAAACTAATTGAAGTTTGTGTTTTCCCCAGAATATATCTCTTTAGGCAGGTCAATTAAGATGCAGTGGTTCTTTTTGTAAGGGAGTCCTGCTTCCACCTAACTGACCAGTGCGTATGGATGTCTGGTGACTTGCTCAGGTCAGACAATGAGCTGGGGAGGATAAGGATGTTGATGGTGATGGTAATGATGCTAGAATCTATACCATCTCCTTCCTTTTTTTTTTTTATGTTGCCACACCTAGTTTGTAAAAGGGTTCCTGGGGGTGGGGGGTCAACATAAATTAAATATGAACTTAGAAAACTTTAGTTAGTTTACTTCATTTATTTAATAAAGTGTTCTATTTCAATTGTGACTCAGGGTGCTGTACAGGTGAGTAAATCTATTGTAAACAGATTCAAATACATAAAACAGTATTAATTAAAATTATTTATCTAGATCAGGTTTATCAACTGGAGGGAAATGCTTCCCTAAATAAAAATGTCTCATCTTCCTTTTGAAGGCATTAACTCATGGGCCTCTCTAAAGAAACGAGGAAGTGAATTCCACAGTGTCGGTGCCACAAGCAAACTTGCCTGGGCACCAGATGATTTCAAACAGACCCTGGGAATCACCAAAAGGCCCTCATCAGCTGACCGGAAGGGGTGGAGTAACAGATAAACATAACCCGAAGAGATAGAATGGTGTGTATGAGAACAGGTCAAAAACATGAAAATGGGGCCAACCTAT
Organism: Neoceratodus forsteri; assembly: GCA_016271365.2. Lineage (NCBI taxonomy): Eukaryota > Metazoa > Chordata > Ceratodontiformes > Ceratodontidae > Neoceratodus > Neoceratodus forsteri. The sequence goes on from JADMNL010000022.1 coordinate 451,097,782, forward strand.
CAGTGCAGTGGAGCCACTTGGGATGCCGACAACCCAGGATTTGAAACAAGCCAATGACACCATGGCCTGCCAGGGAAGGTTCCGGAACAAGTCAAGGACACTGGGACCAGATGGGGAAGGACGACTGAACATCCCAGAAGACACACTCATCTTCTGGAAAGGGAGAACAGCACTTTTCTCTACAACATTCTACCTGGGTGACAACAGGTGACCACGGGTGGTGACACAGTAGTGGAGTTTAGTGGGAGGGGGAATGCAGCCAGGCTCTGGTGTATGGCCATGCAATGTGAGCATGCATGCCAGTGAGCCCTAGCTGGCTGCATCCTTAGGATGGCACAGAACATAGTAGGAAAACCCTGATGTGTGACAGCATGACACTGGCACTCTTGTGCCCTCCCCATGTATATAAGGGAGGTCATGGCTGACGATGCTCGCAGAAGAACCCACCACACAGGAAATATCCTTAAGTTGAGGGAATACCCTCTGTGGCCCCCCCTTCATGTCCAGGTAAGTGACAGAGAAAGGTGGCAGATGGGGCTGGAAAGTAGCTTGGCATAGGTGGGCAGCACTGACAATGGGAAAAAACAAAATATAGGAAAAATATGAGTGGCACAGCAGTGCAGCATGAGGAAGATGGTTTAAATAATGAAGAGTGTGTCTTGTTGGGATGAAATGGTATGCTAAAGTATGCAGAAAGGGCAGTGGTGGTGTAGGAGCAGGGGGATATAAGAGGACTAGAATCTAGTTTACAGATGCATATATGAGGCTTTTATTTTTCTTTTCATCCTGGTTTTTATCCCCTGATGCCTGCCCCTTTCAACTCCAGCTCTTCCAGCTGGTAACCACCTCCCCCAGGATGTACCAGATGAAATATCCCCTACAGATTGCCCCCCGTGGTGGGATCAAGAGTGGGACAGCAGTGGTCCCCCTCATGCCCTCATCCACACTGGCTGAACTTGAGTGGCAGTGTGGATTCAAGAGCAGGACAGGCTTCATCCTGCCGACATCCATGTTTTCTCCTCCTGTTATCTCCCCTTGGCCAGCAGCATGCAATAATATAAGTGCACATGCATGTGGAAGCAGGCATGAGCCACACACCTGCTGCTATCCATCCTCCTTCTAGGTGCACCTTCTACCCTACCACCAAGCTTCCACTAGGTGGCAGTGTCAGAGTGGTGTAGCGATGCCTCCTCCCTGGAAGAGGAGAGCAGTCAATTGGACACTCAGTCCTCTTTCCCCGTTAATGACCCCCGTACACCCAAGTCTTCTCCTGAACCCGGGTCACTGAAGTGGCAGACAGTAGTGCTACTGCTGAGCCATTGAGCTGGCATTCAGGTTTTCCATGGCTGACTCTGACATCTAGCCCCTCCATTCATGATACTGACTTTTAGCAGAGGGGATATGGGGGTGCTATGAAAGACGCTGGTGATCAAATATTTTCTGAACAGAAAAGGGGATAGACAGGATGGGGTTTACACAGATAACTTGAAGTGATGAGTAAAAACAGAACTAGAGAGCAGGGCTTCAAACTGATGGGGGCATAATAAGGAGAAACATTATAAACCATTAATGCGATTTCAGCCAATTAGCACACATAGTCACTATATTTCTTATCCTGTGTACAGCGTGCTCTTGTGTAGGAGTGTTAGGGGAGAACACACTACTTCAGCATCAGGGGAGAGAACAACAAAAGTAAAATTTAAAATATTGCTCTAAACCCATTATAAATCACTGGAGCTAAAATCAAGTGATTTATAAAAAATTAATAGGGCCTCGAAGTAGAGCTGGGAAAAATGTATCTTCTGCCAGTGGAATTCAGAAATGCTGATTTCGCTTCCATTAAATTTTGTGAAATTTCCATGAAAATGTTGTGAAATTTTGTCAAAATTAGGATTTTGTTATTTCCATCTACATTAAAAAGTATTTGTCCAAAGTGCACCAAGGTTGGTGCAATGTCTTTGCCAAGACCCATACAGAAATATGCCATGTTTTTTGTCTCTATCTTTCAGTATGACTGAGTTATAAGCCTACAAAGTTTCAGAAATTTTAAATTACATTTCCCAGCTTTGTAAACTAAATGCATTTATCCAAATTGCACCATGTTTCATGTGGTGACTTTTTTGTGGCTTATACAGATGTGTGCTAAGTTTCAGATCTTTAGCTTTAAAGGTGACTGAGTTATAAGCCTCCAAACTTTCAGAAATTTAAAAATTACATTTTGCAATTATGTTAACTGCAGAATTTTAAGCTCTCATAAGTTTAAAACTACAGAATACAATATCACCAATGTTGTTAGGTTCGGTCCTATGTGATAACAGTGATCGCGGAAAAGCTATCGCCGTTTGCATGAGAGTACATTGCTGAAAATGAATTTTGGTGAGATACACTCGAGGTGAACAGCAAGAGATCACCTGAGATTTAGGTTTCTTTATTTTCTCCCCCGCATCCCTCTAATAAAGTATTCTCAGCTCCAGAGAGGTGCATGTTGGTGGTGGTGGTGGTGGGGGGGGGGGTGCAAAACTAAAAAAAAAAAAACCCGACCTGGTGCAAAAAACACAAGTGTGCCCAGAACTGAACCCAGCACCCTCCCAACCCCAGCCTACCACCAACCCACCATACCACATTGTGAGCTCAGCAGCCCACCACCGCACTACACCCACAAACCCTCCCTCCCCATCCACCTATTGCACGGTGTGGTCCCTCCCCACTCCCCCGTAAGGTGTATACATAGCGACATCCCATAGCTATATTCGCCTACCCCCCTATCTGGGTCACCCCCCTGCTGGGTAGCTTTGTGCACAGGCACCATGACTGAGTCAACTTTTTTGAAAGCACTCAATCATGGTCGCCTTGTACATGGTATACCATTAGGTTTTTTTCAATTCAAAGTTTATTCACCACATTTTCCACATTACAGGAGGCAGTAAAGAACATTTTGACATGAGATTTGTAAGACAAGTCATACTGCCCCAACCCTTCCCTCCCTCCCCCCAGCACAGCAGTTCATTCTAACACTGTATCACCCATTAACTACCTTTACCGAGAATAATTAAGGTGGTAACCTCGACTACACATTACTTCATAGCCACCGTAATTAGAGTGTGAAGGGGATCCCAGATAACCTTATAACTATGTACTCTGTTTTGAAGGCTAGCAATAGCCTTCTCTATACGAATATTTGCTAAAATCTCATTGAGCCACTCCTGATATGTTGGACAGGTCCCTTCCTTCCAACGCCTGAGAATGATTTTTTTGGCCGAGAGCGCTATCATGGATATATGAAATCTCCGGATTTTAACCTTTATGGAAGACAAATCCCCCAACAGGCAAATATCCGGTGTAAAATAGTCTTGTAAACCCAATAAAGGATCCAGGTTGGTTTTTATATGCTTTCATAATAAGGCTATCCGGGGACAAGACCAGAATAGATGAAAAAGTGACCCTGTGTCCTGGGAACACTTATTACACCTATCGGTATCAAGAAGGCCCCATTTCACCAGTTTAGTTGGGGTATAGTACAAGTTATGCAGGATGTGAAACTGCATGAGACGTAATCTATCTTGGGATACATATTTATGACAATACATCCAGAGGATGGACCATTTAAAAGTATATTGGGGAAAAAAATGAAACCCAAAAGCTAGTGGGGCCACTACTGCATCCAAACCACCATCGGAACAATACTTGATAAATCTTAGAAATTACACCTGAGGAGACGAGAAAAGGAGAAAGTTCAGATACCAATGCAAAGGCCGCTGGATGGGGTGGAGAGGCCCCAAGAACCGTGATTAACAAGTGTCTCAATTGAAACACTTTTAAAACCTGAGACTCCGGAATTTTGAACTTGTAAATGAACTGAGAGAATGAGAGCCACTCTCCAACTTCATCCAAAAATGAAGATACTATCCCCTGTCCTAAATGAGGCAACCATGAATGAGAAATTCTCTGTTTGTTTATAGTGAAAGCCGAGGAATTCCAAATGGATTGAGCGAGATCTTTACTTTGATTGTAACGCAAAAAGGAGCACAATTGTGAATGAACTCTTAGCGAAGTCATGATGGTGGGACATTTGTTAATATTTTGCAACTGAGAAATTTTTAGATAGAGCATAGTCAGAGGGTCCATGTTCATAGATTGGATAAAATCTAATTCAATTTTGAGCCAAGCCAGGTTCATGTTATCTGGGCCCGGTCTTACCCATCTCAGGTATGGTATACCGTTAGGTTAATTGACCCTAAATAGTAGATGTTAAGGCAACCCTCATAGTCCAGAATCGCAGGGTCATGCTGACAACGTGGGTTCAGAAGCGAGCACGGGAAGTCATGTCAGGAGACAGGCCATGGCTAAAACTTACAATTTACATAATCATTACTTCTCTATTTAGCAGTTTCTATGACTCTTCAAAGAAAGTATGCATCTAAGTTTTCAATTATCTAACTCCAAAGGTGGCTAAGTTTTAAGCATAGAAATACTTTCATACATGTTCACAGGAATATTAAATTGCCAGATGCTGAGCCCCTATAACTTCTCTGCCCCCTCATCCAAATGTTATGGAACCTGACTTGCTTTTAGGGCCCATGCCAGACAATATTAAAGCCAAATTGCAGATATATATCTGCAGTACTGACCATGTTGCTTTTTTGTTCATTTTTTTTTTTCTTTTCACTATTATCACATAGAACTGTTTACTCTATTTGTTATAGGTATGGTCTTGTTCTCCTCTCCTAGGAGTCAATCTTGTCATGTTTGCTTGGCAAGCATGCTCCTCCACCTGTCACAGTTTCAAAATACTGAATCTCCTCCCAGTCCTGCCCACTGTCTGCCTTTTCCCCTTGAAGTTCTTTCCCAGTCACAAGGCTAGAAACTGCAAGGTGGAAGTGGATTTTCTTGGGTAACTCCTAATTCCTGCTTGAAACCTTTACTCTGCTTTTCGTTCCACAAAACTGCTACTGCTTAACATAGAAACATAGAATTTGATGGCAGATAAGGACCGCTTGGCCCACCTAGTCTGCCCATTTTCCTACCTAACAGATAAGCTGCAGATCCTAATTAACCAACAGCTTACTTCCTCCTACCCACCACTAGGACTGCCTTATGTCTGTCCCATGCATTCTTGAATTCCCCCACTGTTCTTGACTCCACGACCTCCTCAGGGAGGCTGTTCCATGCATCCACAACCCTCTCTGTGAAAAAATACTTCCTCACGTTACCTCTGAGCCGTCCCCCCTCTATCTTCAAATTGTGCCCCCTTGTTCTTGCACATTTCTTTTTCTGAAAGATGCCACCCTCTTGCTTGCTACTTTCATATATGCTACTGTTTAGTACTTTTTTTCTCTGGGAATTGTAGAGATATTGCACAATGGTCACAGCTTTTTCTGTCTGTGGTCACCATGTCAATATCCATCAAACCTTCAACAAAAACAGTGTGAATGCTTAATTGTACCACTGGTATCTCCCGCCACACTCAGCCCTACACAAAATCAGCAGCAGGTGCTTAACCTCGCTGCCGGTATCTCACTGCCTGAACTGTTTGGTACAGAAAACTGATAGAGGACGCTAACCCTGCCAACAGTTCCCCCCATCCTGCCCAACCACCTTTTCAATAAAACCAGTGGTGGGTGTTTAGTCCCACTGCTGGTATCACCCCCTCTTGCCTGACCACCTTTTCAATGAAACTAGTGGTAGGTGCTTAATCCTGCTGCCTGTATCCCTCCACCCCATGCCTACTCATCTCTTAAATCTGGCACCAGGGTGCCCAACCTCCCAGTGCAAGCTAACATCCCCCTACCACTGTATATAACACTGGGGTGCCCACCCCTGGTCCCATAAAACAACTCCTTAACACTGGATGTGCCCAGTCCTGTGTCAAAATCTGTAAACAAAAAAAAATTCCTTTATTGTTCTTTTTTTAACTTGAAACAAACAAAACTGTCCATTGATGTCTTCTAGCCCTCCCACAATCCCACCCCACCCCCCAGCACCCACCACACCACACTCCCCCACCCCTCAGTTACCAAAGAAGGGTTCCAGGAATGAATCCTCTCACAACCAGTGAAGCCTGTCTTCCTATGGTGCCCAACTGCGACCTTACTGATAACATGGTAAGTCTGGTTAATGGCTTTTTAATGTGTTATGAACTTTTACTCATAACTTTGACATTTTTACTATTTTTGTCCCAAGTTTTCAACATAGCCTTTTTTGTACTCCACCTCATAAACAAGGCAGGTGTAATGTTTCAGCCACGCATCACACCTGATCACATTGAGCTTGCTTGGGATGACAATGTAGAGGTTGTACTATCTTCAAGAGTACTTGAGGTGGTGGTGTGTTTCTTAGTCTTTATGCTGTCAGAGTTGATGGGAGTTGTGAGCCACACTGGTGCTGCCAGTGGGATTGCAGTAGACTGGCCAGCAGGAGGCATAGCAGTGGGAATATATGACTTGTTGGACATGGGAAAGATCAAATGGATAGCTGAAGTTGATCCATGGTAAGCTGAGGTTGGGAAAATGCTAAGAATTCAACATTGTCAGGATCTTGCTTGGAGTGATGTGATGAGACAGTACCAGTTGTGCTGAAACGTCTTTCCGAAGATGCCAATGTTGGAGAACATCTGAGAAAATACAAAGCTACAGTAGTTTAGCCAGTGCACACCAAATGATGCTTTGTCTTGTCAGAATTCGATGGGATCAGTACTTTGGCAAGACTTTGATGAGTTGCCTGTGCTTTCCACCAAAATATCTGCATGGTGCCAGCTGTCAGTGTCAGATAGCTCCCAACTATCCTTTTTTGCCTCCTGATCATCAGTTTCCAAGTTGTTTTCCATGTTATCACACTGATGCCTGGCACTGGAAGCATTTAAAGTTGACCAAGGAGGAGCAGTGCGAGCTGGAGGAGGTTGAATCTTGGTTGTTTCTTCACATTGTCTGTGCTGCTCCATTTTTAAGTGTATGCAACAGTTTTTGCTTGATACAGCAGATGCATCTGGGATATGCATGTATCTTTATATTTGGGATCCTGCAGTGTTACCAAGCTAAATTGTGTGCCTGATTTAATGCTTTCAAATCTGTGTGAGTTTGGTGTCAGAAACATCTTTGCCACATCCTTAATGAGTGTTGCATCCTGCTTATGCTGCTGCTGAGATGACTCCGATGAAGTAGTGGTGTTAACACTACCTCCTCCACCACCATCATCACTGTCATTCTCCCTGCCACTACCAGTACTGCCTTGGCAACCAACACCACCTCCACCAGCCATGCTTTGTTGGGTAACTGTAGAAGATATTTAATAATGGTGTGTGTGTGTTGCTCATGTAAACTCACCAAGGGGAAGTACCATGCGAAAGGTTGCTGATTCAGCACTGACATCTTTGGTGGCCTGCTCACAATGTTTCAGAAGTAGAACAAGCTTTTGCAGCACATTCCACTGCATCTGGGACAGATGTCCCACATGGACTACATTGTCAATTTTCATAGCCCAGAACACAGTTTTCTTGTTCCACCAGTCTCTCTGAAAGATGGGGGTCCATCTTGTGACCATGTCTTTAATTGAGCAAGGCTGTGAAACATTGTGTGTCTACTGGTACTGGTGTAGGAGCTCAGAGCATTTGGGGGAATGATTGAAATATGCAGTGATATCTTGTACAGTGTCAAGTATTTGTTTTTGGTATGTATGTTTGCCAATCACATGAATCATCACCGGATTCAGTGCATGTGTAAAACAAGGTGAATGGTAGAAATTCTCATTATTCATGGCCTTCAGCATGTTATTTCCACAGTCCATCATGAACAGACTACTTTCAGATCATGAGGGTATATCCAGATGGCCAGCAGTGACTGAATGCACCACAGAATGTTTTCTTCACTGTGTTTCCCTCTCCATGACCAACACATTAAGCAAGGCAGTTCCTCTATTGATGTGCCTCTTTGAGGCTGTCTGATTCAACATAACTCCTGTAGAGGCTGGTAGTGATGGAGGTGGGCCTGGAATGGTGATGGTGCTGCTTGACGTGGACACAATCGAATGGGCACTTTGACTGAAGAAGTTTTAGTTTGCACTACTGCTCCAGCTATCACTGGTGAAATGCACAGTACCCCCTCTGCCTCAGTCACAAAGTTCAACATCTGCACACATACTGTAACTCATACATACAAGGAAGAACATGCCTGAAAAACATGAAGCATTATGGAATGTTGTATTTGGGCTTCAGTTCATGCAACAGTCTTTGAAAGCTGGTGCCCTCTATGATGGAGCATGGCTGAAGATCAAGGGCCATCATCTCCCCAATCAGTTATGTGATTTAGATGGAGGTTGAGTGAGTCTGTGGCAGTTTTGTGTAGGCATATATAGGAACATGCATAGGTGCATACAGACAAGAGGAACTTGTGCCATTTTTCAGTGGGAGTGCTTATCAAACTCTCTTCCTCTAACAGATACTTGCTTAGTCTTTTCTTAAATGTTGTCAGAGCATCACTCAATCTTCTCAGAGGATATCTGTTTCATCAGGCCACACCTTTGGAACTACAGTATACCCATGTCAGTGCTATGATCATGCAGAAACTTTTGCAAGCAGTCAGCCAAGGGCCACCCATGACGACATCAGGCATCAGCATCTATATAAACGTGAGCGGCCCCTCCTCTCCTCAATTCTTTTCCCGCTGTTGATCAGACTCATCAGACCTGCCATCAGAAATGTTGGTGCTCAAAGTAGCCATTTTATTTTTCTTTACACTAAAGTAATCACTTTTATAATGATTTTCGGCGACCTGTATGCCACTGAAGGAACCGTCAAAACTTTTCCGGTACTGCAAGTGCAGAGAGAAGATCTACAAGGACGACACCCACAATGTATGTGTCTGCTGTCTAGGCCTTTCTCACCATGTGAAAGCACTATAGCATCTCGTAATTTGTTCCAAAATTGGGCTACCCTCTGCATAAACCACCTTCCTCTCCTTATGATTTTATAATTTTTACCTTTCATTTGCAATTTGAGTCCTCTAGTATCCCTGCTAAGTTGCCTGAATTCTAAGTGTAAACAGGTCTGAGTATCCTCATTCAAAATAGCTTTATATACATCTATTAGGTCCTCCGTGGGTCATTTGATTTCTAACTTATACAATCCCAGGCTGTCTGGTCTTGAGTTATATGATAGTTCTTCCATACCTTTTACCATTTTTATTATCCTTCGTTGTACCCTTTCAAGTATATGGATATCTGCTGTGTTTTAAGGAGACCATAAGGAACTGCAGTACTCAAAATGGAGTCCAACTAAGGCCTTCTATCTGTATATCAGCAGTATTGCCTCCTTGTTGCTATGAGAAATATTACCTCTAATACACCCCAGAATCTTGTTACAGTTGGAAACTGCATTATCGCACCATTTTTTTGTGTGTTTTAGTGTATCAGTAACCTAAACACCCAAGTCCTTTTTCACATTCTGTTACCCTTAGCTTGCTACCCCCTAATTTATATGATGTCTTCATATGTCTATTTCCAAAATGCATTAGTGAACATTTATCAAGATTGAAATGCATCTTATTCTGCACTGATCAGATATGCATTTCATAGAATCCTGCTGGCAGAAAAAGACAATTCGGCCCATCCAGTCTGCCCGAAAGAGATATCCCTCCACCTTATGCTTTATTTAGCTCCCACTTCATTTCACACAACATTTCATCTTAACATGTAGTGAAAGGCAGTATAGTTTGTTTTGCTGGTGGTCAGAATGGTGCTTTCAAAGCAGTGTCAATACCCAAAGATGCATCACTTGGCTGCTGTGGCTGTATTACTTGAATGTAACCCCGCTCCTTCCTTTACAAGAAAGGCAACAGCAATAAACACAAAGGTATTACCCCTGGCATTAGGGCAACACCTGACTCTGGCATCTAAGAGGTCAGAGGGAGGGGTACGAAATAAACATTTCTATCTTAACAGAGCCTGGAGGAGAGTTACCTGGGCTATGGTATGTCACACACGTCTGAGGGGGCCCCAGAAATTACACAGGTCACACAAAGATGGAACGTCCACAACAGGAATGGGATTGTACTGTATGGCTTTATTCTGACACCAGAGGTCAGTCAGAAAATTGTGGTGCCCACAAGGCTTTTGCAGGTACAGAACACTGAGTACACAGAACTTTCCTGCATGTATGGAACTTGTCACCAAAGGACATTTTCTTTTGAGCTTCCATCCACCTCTTCTGGGACAAATGGAAAAACACAGTGGCACCAATGACATCCAGGACTACTTGAGCACACATTGCAAAGCACATTTTTAGAGAGCACAGACCTTGGACCCATCAGATCCTGAAAGTTACCTACAGGCATACAATCCTGGCCCAGTTGGAGCACACTGTTTCCTCCCATTATTAACTTTCTTAAAACTGGGGGAAACAAGTTATCACCCCAAAATTTGTAAGCAGATTGGATCCCTCTGCAACCTGGACTGAGTGGTCTGCTCAATTCGGCCAAAGCCAGACTTCCTCTGAAATTACAACATTCACAGTTTGTCTGGCACTGCAGCCTCTGAAGACGTTCCAATTGCACCTTTGTGCTAGGCACCAGTGAACCCACAGTGAACAGTTTGATGCACCTTTGTGCTAGGCACCAGTGTACCCAGAGTGAACAGTTTAATGCACCTTTGTGCCAGGCACCAGTGAACCCACAGTGAACAGTTCAATGCACCTTTGTGCTAGGCACTAGTGAACCCACAGTGAACAGTTTAATTCACCTTTGTGCTAGGCATCAGTGTACCCAGAGTGAACAGTTTAATGCACCTTTGTGCTAGGCACCAGTGTACCCAGAGTGAACAGTTTAATGCACCTATGTGCCAGGCACCAGTGAACTCAGAGTGAACAGTTTAATGCACCTTTGTGCCAGGCACCAGTGAACCCAGAGTGAACAGTTTATTGCACCTTTGTGCTAGGCACCAGTGTACCCAGAGTGAACAGTTTAATGAACCTTTGTGTCAGGCACCAATGTACCCAGAGTGAACAGTTTAATGCACCTTTGTGCCAGGCACCAGTGAACCCACCATGAACAGTTTAATGCACCTTTGTGCCAGGCACCAGTGTGCCCAGAGTGAACATTTTAATGCACCTTTGTGCTAGACACCAGTGTACCCAGAGTGAACCATTTAATGCACCTTTGTGCCAGGCACCAGTGACCCACGGTGAACAGTTTAAGGCACCTTTGTGCTAGGCACCAGTGAACCCAGAGTGAACAGTTTAATACACCTTTGTGCTAGGCACCAGTGTACCCAGAGTGAACAGTTTAATGCACCTTTGTGCCAGGCACCAGTGACCCAGGGTGAACAGTTTAAGGCACCTTTGTGCTAGGCACCAGTGAACCCACCATGAACAGTTTAATGCACCTTTGTGCTAGGCACTAGTGTGCCCAGAGTGAACAGTTTAATGCACCTTTGTGCTAGGCACCGGTGAACCAGGGTGAACAGTTTAATGCACCTTTGTACCAGGCACCAGTGACCCAGGGTGAACAGTTTAATGCACCTTTGTGCCAGGCACCAGTGTACCCAGAGTGAACAGTTTAATGCACCTTTGTGCTAGGCACCAGTGAACCCAGAGTGAACAGTTTAATGCACCTTTGTGCTAGGCACCAGTGAACCCACAGTGAACAGTTTAATGCACCTTAGTGCTAGGCACCAGTGTACCCAGAGTGAACAGTTTAATGCACCTTTGTGCCAGGCACCAGTGTGCCCAGGGTGAACAGTTTAATGCACCTTTGTGCTAGGCACCAGTGAACCCACAGTGAACAGTTTAATGCACCTTTGTGCTAGGCACCAGTGTACCCAGAGTGAACATTTGTTACAGTCCCACAGAACTAACATTTCTCATAGAACTGCAGGGGGCCTTTTCCATGGAACTTACCCACAGTAAAACACTTAGGAAGTCACTTAAGTAATATACAGGAGCCCCAGGCTGTAGGGCTTTCTGAAGTACTATACTCCAAGTGACTGGAATACCAGGTAATTAACTTTTACATGTGTGTTTCTTGTAAGAACTGTTGCATAATGTCATTGAAATGCTGAAGTGCTGAAGGAAAATAGAGTATATTCAGATCTCCTTCACTGGTTTCTAGATTTCAGCCTGTTTACCAGATGCAAACTCATCATTGAGACATTCTTGACGGGAGTACTGTTCCAAACCCAAGGCAGCCTGTTTAGGTTAGTTACCTGAATCTGGATTGGTCTAGTTGGTGATAGAAAGAGGTTCATCCAGTGCTCTCTACAGTAGGAGGAAAAATAAAGCTCAGTGACAAGCAAACAAAAACTGTTGATGGCCATCTGAATAGCTGCATGATACACCTTGTTCCAGACCAGAGATTTTGTTGTCTAGACCTTAACCTTAGGGAACTGGCTGGGGAGAGTCCAATGAGTTTATGGCCTGATACAGTTTGACACGTTGCATATTTTCTGTTCGTTTGGTGTGTATTTTATTTTTGAAATATGAAATCCTCTAGGAGGCTGTTAATGAAAGCAATTAATCAGTGCTGCTTGAGTGACTCCCCCTGCAGAGCTCAGTACTTACACAGATTCGTGGGAGTGAGTTCGATGGTCCAGAATATTACAAGTCAGCTCAATCTGCTTTACAGGCACAAGGACAAAGCAGGATGCCTTCCTGGTCTCATGCATAATAGCCAGAGAGACGAAAATATGAGCAAAGCTGTCAGCTTAAACTGGCACAATAGCAATGTTCAGGAGACAGGTAAAGGCAAAGTGATCTATCCAGTCCATTTCCTTGGCAGCATGGCAGATGCACCCATGATGCAGTTTACTGTAACTGTAATGTGCTTGGGTGCACACACAGTAATGTTTGATTTTCATTATGATCCTGGCACTGAGTTCTTCAACATTGTGGTCAGACTGTTATATCTGATCTGCCTGCAGTTTGGGGTAGTGTTGCACTAGAAAGATATGAGGAGTCTGGTCAGTTCTTTCTTGACAGGATATCCTGTATTCTATCAGCGGTTCCCCCCAAGTGGACTGCCATGGCCCAGCAATGGTCCAGTCTGTGACTAGTGAGGGTCTTTTGTAAGGCTACTGGGAATTTCAGCCAGTGTCTACTGGAGATGTTCTCTGAATCATCTTGAAGCTGCGTACCCTCTTCTGTATGCTGGACACAGGAACAATCCCACTGTTGGTGGACTGCTGGGAGTCTCCAGGCCAAGTTATTGTGGTGGTAGTCAGGTGTTTCTCCTTGAGGAACGGTGTTTTCCCCACAGCACTGAAGAGGGCAGTGGTGAAGCCCTTCCTTAAAAGACCATCTCTGGATCCTGGCATCTTATCCAACTACAGGCATGTTTGAAACCTGCCCTTTTTAGGGAAGGTGGTCAAGAAAGTAGTGGCGATGCAGCTGGGGGCTCATCTGGAAAAATGTTCCCTCTATGAGCCTTTTTAGCTGTGGTTAAGGAGGCAACACAGCATGAAGACAACACTCATCAGGGTGCCAAACTATCTCCTGTCTAGAGATAGAAGCAACTGTTTGATTCTCATCCTCAGTCTCTCATCATCTTCAGACATTGTAGACCATGGGATTTTTAAGAAGTCTGCTGAGACACTTTGGAGGACTCAGGGGCATTATTCTGAAGTGGTTCAAATCCTTCCTTACTGGTAGGATGCAGGTTACATTTGGACATTTTTACACCCTGTTGCCTTGGAGAGTGGGGTCCTTAAAAGTTCAAACTTGTCACCCATGTTGTTGCTGTGTATATGTTGCTACCAGCTGAGGTCATTTGGTAATATAATTTGAAGATTCATTGCTATGCTGATGATACTCAGCTATATATGCAATTTGCCCCAGAGATAGAGAGAGAGAGAGAGAGAGAGAGAGATGATGTTGATGTGCTGAACAGATGCCTAGCTGGTATCAGTGACTGGCTGTCCTTCAGGTGGCTTATGCAAAATACAGACAAGAAGTGCTACTGGTAGATATGGGTTCTCGTAGATCAGCAAAGCTGAAAGGAGAGATGTCAGGGTTACAACTGGATGCCACCCTCTCATTGCCAGAGATAGGGTGCAGAATCTGGGTGTCATCATAGACCAAAGATGACATTAGAACATCAGGGGCCCAATATTTAAAAGTCTGCATGGGCGCTAATGGGTGTTTGCCTGCGAAAACTGGGTTTTGCGCCAGAGTGCATATTCAAAAAGGGCGGTTGCATGAGCAAACAGGGTTAGCACCTGTGCAAAACATAATGGGCCAGATTTTCAAAGGGTCCTTAGATTGAGGCAAGGTGCATCAAACAATCACCTTGCATCAGATCCAGAGATCCAGGTGCGCCAAATACTGTGCACCATATTTTGCAAGAAAAGCATTCTCTGTGGCAAAGTTGCCCAAACTGACAAGTCCACAGCATCAAAAGAATGACTCGTTCTGCGCTCCCTAATTAATCTTATCTACAGGGCCAAGTCTCTTAATTCTCCAGCAGTAGCCATTGCTATAGACTTTGAAAAAGCTTTTGACTCTTTGGACTGAAATTTTCTTTATTTGGTATTATCCCGATTTGGTTTTAGTAACCAATTTTGTTCTTGGATTAAACTTCTCTATACAAAACCTCATGCTAGGGTACTTACCAATTCTACATTGTCACAGTCCTTTATACTAGCAAGGGGTACCAGGCAAGGATGCCCTCTTTCACCATCTCTTTTTATCTTAGCTCTTGAAACTCTTGCCGCCTCTCTCAGACAGAGCAACGATATAAAGGGCATTTCCATCAGACATACGCAATATACAACACTGTCATATGCTGATGATATGCTAATCTTGTTAGAAAACTTAAAAATGTCTGGGGGAATCACTTAATAATACTCTCAATCTTTTTTCCAGGCTTTCTGGAATTACAGTTAATTATCAAAAATCTGAGGTATTACCACTAAACAAACATTGTAAGCCTATTATGAATATACATCTTGGATTTCGCTGGTCTCCACTAGATATTACCTACTTAGGGATAAAAATATCAACTGATTTAGATAAGATATGGGAAAGCAATTTACGTCCCTTACTTGCAAATATTAAAACAGATTTAGATAAAAGGAAAAATCTGAATCTATCCCTATTTGGCAAAATATCTGCAATTAAGATGAATATTACACCTAAAATTCTCTATCTGTTTGCTTGTATTCCACTTAAGATCTCTCCCCTTCTTCTGAACAATAATGTTATAGGAAATTTTCTATGGGAAGGTCGCATACCAAGGTTCAACCGTATTAAATTACGCTTTCATTGGACTCATGGTGGATTTGAATTACCATGGTATACGGCTTATCTGTGGGCATTCAGAGCTTCACAAACTATTAAGTGGTTTTTTAAACCTAATTATAATGTACCATTATGGTACGATATGGAAGCTTCCCTGTCCCCAGGACATACGCCTAATAGCTTTATTTACTTTACATTATCCCTTAAATTAAAAAAGCATCCCATAATTAATGCGTCCATTCATTACTGGTTTAAAATGCATAAATGGCTTAAATCTGATCCCTTCCCTTTACCTTTTACACCCATTTTGGGTAATCCGAAATTCCTACTAGAGAACAAACCAATATATTGCAAATCCTGGATGTACAAGAACATCTTATGCTTGAAAGATAACTTGACGGACAATGGTAACACATTAAACTCTTTTAGTAATCTTCAAACAAAATGGAATGTCCCTAAGAAAGAATTCTGGAAATATCTGCAAATTCGAACTGCTATATTCTCTAACCTTCAACAAATTAATAAGTCGGTATCATCTCTTTCATACATTAATATGTGGATTAATACCCCCTCTGGCTTAATCAGTAAAATATACAATCAGATCAGAGACACATTACCGAACCAATCTCTTCTTGCTAGAGATAGATGGAATCGGATATTAAATGTAAATATATCAGACTCCCATTGGGACAGTTGTTGGAAACTTTGTCATGACTCCTTTAAAGATATGAGCAGTAGGTTGATTCAATTTAAAATTTTACATCTATGGTATAAAACACCATCTCATTTACACAATATAGGTTTACTACCCAATAATAAGTGCTGGCGCTGTAACTCACCAAATGGTGATCTTCTACATATACTGTGGTCATGTAAACCTATATCTAATTTATGGCAAGCTGTCCATAATTTAGTCTTTAAGATTATCGGACATGACATCATATTCGAACCTAAATTTTGCCTTTTAGGAATTATAAATAATAACATAAATCTAACAAAATACCAACATAAATGGCTGCAGATCTTATTCATGCAAGTTAAGAGACTGACTTTAATTCACTGGAAAACTCAGTTAACACCTACTCTTAAGGACATTTTAAACAATTTGACTTACATTGCCTCTCTGGAAAGAATTTCATATTTGATATCAGACTGACTCAGTGAGTTTTATCTGTGCTGGCAGGATTACTTAAATTTTCTTCAAACTCATAAGTGATGAGTATCATTTAATTTCTCCTTCTCTCTTTTTAAATAGACATATTTCAAGTATGGATTCAGTTGTATAATCAACCTTCTATGCAGCTCCTTATGTTTAGTACAAAATTAATAATCATGTTAAGTTGACTTTTTTTTTCTTTTCTTTTTTTTTCTTCTGTTACATTTCCATTATAGTACAAGCTGTTAGATATGCATTGTATCAAGTAAATATACAAAACCCTTTATTTTAGGGTGTTATACACACAATTTGGTATATTAGTAACTTGACATAACAATATGCTAAACATATTATTACCTGTATTACCTACTATAAAATGCGAGATTTTATTTGCTTCAGGTAACGTATACTGTACTATATGTTATGGACAAAAACTTAATAAATAAATTAACTGAAAAAAAGAATGACTCACAAGATGAGAATGATGTAACTTGAGTAAAAAAAATGGTGCAAGTTGAATCACAAAAACAGTGCAAGCTGAGTCAAATAAAATGACAACATCCAAAACAGAACAGTAGTACACTCAATGAAGTCACTGACAGAGCATATAATTCAAAGTTTTTACTTAGAAATGCTCACAGTTCAATACAAGTCTTCCTTGTGAGAGTCGAGGAGCTGGGAAAGCTACGACCAGGAAGTTTTTGAAAACTGCCATTAAACTGCTGTATTGAACTTTGAGCATTTCTAAGTAAAACCTTTGAGTTATATGCTCTGTCAGTGACTTCCTTGAGTGCACTACTGTTCTGTTTTGGATGTTGTCATTGTGGAGGTAAGCCACATCCGTTTGTAATGCAGCACAGATTGGAGTTTGTTGTTTGAAGGGCTTCCTTCTGGACTTTGTCAAAAAAATGACTGAAGAAATGAGAATGATGCAAGATGAGTCAAAAAACTGTACAAATTGAGTCAAAAAAATGAAGCAAGGGACAAGAATGATGCAAGCTGAGTCAAAAAATACAGTAGATGAAATGGCCAGTACCGGGTCATAATGTCACATGCTTAATAGCGTACGACATTATAGCTAACCTGGTACAGTGCTGCACCAGTGAGCGAATGGTGCAATACCACATATACTGCTGTACACAGTATTGCACCATTCTCACTCTCCCAG
Organism: Neoceratodus forsteri; assembly: GCA_016271365.2. Classification (NCBI taxonomy): domain Eukaryota; kingdom Metazoa; phylum Chordata; order Ceratodontiformes; family Ceratodontidae; genus Neoceratodus; species Neoceratodus forsteri. Next base: position 451,115,320 of record JADMNL010000022.1, read on the forward strand.
GCAAAGGATAAGAATTCTGCTGGAAGTAGGTTCCACCAACCAGCTGCTGTGGCTCAATGGACTGAGCCACAGCAGCAGAGAACCCATGCAGTGCTTCTGGGACCAGGTTTGATTCCTGGTCCCAGAAACTTTTATATTTTTTAAACTTTGTGTGCTGTCTGACTTCAATCCCTCCCAGAGTTGAAAATCTATATTGGGGGTCTGGAGGCACAGCACCCTGTATCGGGGTGGGGCCAGACCCCACAGAAAAAAGAGATATGACAAGGCAAGAATCGCTTGTATTGGCAGCGTGATTTTGCCATGCGGCATAATGTCCTGTGACATTATGACCCCCATGCAGAAATGGCCAAGACTAAGCCCCCAAAATGTTCTAAACTAGTCCTGCAGGGGAATATTGGTCCTTAATAGTGCCACAATCAGGTCTGCCCACCTGCTGTGGGCCTCTTTATATGCTCTAGTGTCCTTTAGACTAGCTCTGGCTGGTCTAACAATGACATGCATCTTAGGCACAAGGACAGGACTCACATTCTTTGGAAATGCTAAATAAGGGAATAGTGCATCATTTTAGTAATAAGTTCTGACATGGCGCATACATTTTTTTGGTGCAAGCATAGCACAAGCCAGTCAGGCCCATGCAGATCTATTTTTGACACAAGCACCATTTGAAAATCAGAATTGATGCAAGTTTTGTTTTTCTTTATCTTTGCTTTTTATCCCCTGGCCACCACTGATACCTCAGCCCCCACCATCCCCGACACTCCACCCAGCCCCTGGGATTTATTGGCATGTACTGGAGTGCTCTCTGGATTAGCCCCTGGGTGGAGCTGTGAGGGACCTTCCCCATATCCCCCTGGGTGGTGCCACATTGAGATCCAGTGGTGCCATGCCACAGGCAAATGCATGAGGCCCAGCAACGAAGGTGGTGTCATTCTGAGACCAGATTTTTTTTCCCTGTGTTGTTGCTGGGAGGCAGATCCAATGGATGCTGCAACCTGCCCATGTCATGCATCCAACCCAACCCCTGCTGAGACAGTAGATAGCACTTTGGTGAATGGTGTATTCCGTGGTCACACGGGAACACTGAACTGGAGACACAACCCTCCTCCCAACACCTCCCCAGGAGAGGAGAGCTGCCATACAGTGGCTCAATCCAGCTCTTCCCTCCCCCACGCCAACCTCCGATGACCTGGTCCCATTCCAGAACCCAGGTCACCGATGCAGCACAAGGTGTGGCATCCAGCACCTCAACATTCAGCACCACCAGGTCGACTAATTGATACAAGTTTTGACACATCCTGCTCTTTGAGTCAGTTGTTTGTGACACAAGCACCCTGCATCTTTCTATGGCCTTTGAAAATCAGGCCCAATGTATGCAGTTGGGCAAAGGGAGGTGTGGGGACAGGGATATCTGAACAATCTGATATTCAGTGGCTTTGTGCTGCACAAAAGGGGTTAAGTTATCCTATTACACACCGTAAATACCACTGAAGAAAACTCCCTCTTACTCTGGGCAACCCTAGCAGCTGCCAAAGTTACTGTAGCCAATTAGTTGGTTGGCCGGTGGGGGAGCAGACCAGCCCCCTTGAGGGTCCGTGGCACCCCCCCGGGATTGCCCACCCAGCAGTGAGACAGTATGTCCCATTGCCTAGTGTTGCACCCCTCCCTCTGAACACCAGCCTGTAATATAATAAAATCTCCCTGGTACCTAGTGGTCTCCCCCCAGATCACCAGCCTGTATACTATATAAATATCTCCCTGGTACCTAATGGCCCCCCACCCTCATTCACCACCCCGTATACTAAAGCAAAACCACACTAGTGCCTAGTAGTCCCCCTAGAGCTAGCCCATGGAAAAAACAAAATCACCTGGTGCCCGGTTGCTCCCCCCTACCCTGATCACTGGCCCCGGTAGGAAAGAATGAGTTCCTGGTGCCTAGCACCCCCCCAAACTCAAACTTCTTCCCCATCACATCCACAAATGTCCCTGGCTGACAGTACACCCCCCCTCACCCAGCTGTCGATTCCCAACCCTTTCCAATCAGGAAGACAACTGGTGGACCGTGCCCACTCCTATGTCTGAGCCTCAGCTCCAGTACACTTACAAATGTGACTAAGGTGCAAGTCCACCTGTGCGCTACCAACCTCGGTGCATGCAATGTGATAGACTGGACAAACTGAAAATTGTCCTGCAGCAACCCCTCTGATGAGCAGCGCAGCATCATGACACACATCCTTGTCATTTAGTGCCCCCCCACTGCAGCACTGACCACCCAGCCTTCCCCTTCTCCTTACCAATAATAAGAAAGAAAAGAAATAAAGTCAGTGTGTGTTCTGTGCTGGGAAGGGTATTGTATCAGCTGACTTTGCTAAACCAGTAGGAGGAGGAGAGAGAGCTTAATTGGGGGTGTGGCTTAGACACTATAAAAGCAGGTGACTCAAATTACAACTTCCTGTTGCTAGCCTTGCTTGTAGAGCAGAAAGCAGCTAACTAAAAAAGCTACATTTTCTTATTAATGTAAAACTTATATCTCAGCAGGAGTCAGTGTCTGTCGAGATTAAGTAGACAGACACTTTATTAGAAGTAGAAGGGGTCTTATTTAGGGTTAAAAAAAGGAAGAAAAGAAATAAAGTCAGTGTGTGTTCTGTGCTGAGAAGGGTATTGTATCAGCTGACTTTGCTAAACCAGTAGGAGGAGAGAGAGCTTAATTGGGGGTGTGGCTTAGACACTATAAAAGCAGGTGATTAAAATTACAACTTCCCGTTGCTAGCCCTTTTTCTTACTAATTGCCCTCCATCCCACCCTAAGCCAGTTCTACTTTTATAGCCACTGGATCTGACTGTCAACAGGAACTTCCTGTTTGGGAGTAAGAAGGGAAGGATCATAGAGAAACATTGGTTTTGTCAATCCTAAAGGAAGAAAGTAGCTCACTCTTCCCCCCTAGCTGCTGGTGGTCTGACATTGAGCAAGGAAGAAGGAGGCTACTAAAGAAGACAGGAAGTTGCTGTCCTAGAACAGGAAGGGTGAGAGTTGTAAGGTGAGGATAGAGTAAGCATACAGAGAAACAGGAGAGGAGACACAAAATAAGACATGATAGGTGTGGTGCAGTGCAATGGCTGTGGGGCGGCAGTGTTCTGGGAGACATTCTGGAGGCTGTGATGCTGCCCTATTTGCAGGCACCTCTCTGGTCTGAGAGAGGAGGTTGCCCATTTCCAGGCTGACCTGGCTAGGATTTGTGAAACCTCCTCCCCCACCCAGGGACCACCAGGGCCAATGCCACTACCTCAGAGGTTGCCAAGAAAGAGGAGAGGCTGGACCAGGGTGGGCTCAGGGAGGGAGAGGGTGGTGGAACAGAGTTGCATCCCTCCAGCTGTACCTCTCCACAATTAATTCGCTCTTGTGGTGGATAGTGGTTCCTCTATGGAGGCACCTGCAGTGGAGACCAAGGAGGATGCTGGGAACCTTCACAAAGGAGACCCACAGGAGGGTGGCATGGGACCCCACAGGGGAAGGAAACAACTCCTGGTGGGGGACTCAATCATTAGGGGGGTAGAAATAGGGGAGGAAGGGGAGAGGGAGGTAAGGTGCCTTCCTGGCGCCACGGCTTGGAGGGACAGGAAGCAAATCCTCAGGATCGTGGAAGGAGCTGCATGAGGGAGGGAGCTGGATGTCATTGTCCACCTAGGGACAAATGACCTGGCTAGGAATGGGATCAGAGCAGTGCAAGAGGAGTTTGTAGAGTTGGGAGGGCCTTAGACAAATAGCGCATATGGTAACCTTCTCAGAGGTGCTGCCTGTCTATGGCAAGGGTGATGCTAAGGCACTCCTCACCAGGGAATTCAATGAGTGGTTGAAAAACTGGTGTGGAGCTCAGGGTTTTGACTTCACTGGGGACTGGGGAGCCACCTGGAGGGATGCAGACCTATACTGGTGCGATGGTCTGCATCTGTCCAGGGAACCAGGATCCTAGGTGAGAGGTTTAAATGCTTCATTGGCAAGCATTTAAACTAGCCAAGGGGGGAGACACTGAAAAGGAGCAGGGAAACCCCAGTCTCCCCCTACAAAACATGGTAATTAGTGAGGTAAACACCAAGGTAGAGAAGTTATTAGGGAGCAGGACAGAGGTAAATGTAAAAAAAGGCAAAGGCAGTAAGGACAGGAATAGGGCTAAAAGGGGTAAGGCTATCAAAAAGTGGAGGGTGATGAGTACCAACACCTGTAGTCTGTGTAACAAGCTTCCTGAACTAGTGGCCTTGATGGAAGAGGGTTACCTGGATATTGTGGCAGTCACAGAAACATGGTACACAGAGAACCATGACTGGGATGTCAACATACCAGGATACACAATCTACAGGAGGGACAGGGAGGGTATAAGAGGAGGAGGAGTAGCTCTCTATGTAAAGGAAGGGATCAAAGCAACAGAACTAAATAGTAAACAGGGAGCAGATGAGGCACTCTGGGTCAACCTGGAAACAGGAAATGCAACCACAATCCGCACGGGGGTTGTATACAGACCCCCATCTCAGGGGGAGGGAATGGACAAGGAAATGATAGAAGGCTTCTTTGGAATGGCAGAAAAAGGGGAGATATTGTTGATGGGGGACCTGAATATGCCAGATGTTAACTGGAGCACCTTTGCTGCAGGCACATCCAAGAGCAGGTTCATTCTTGATGCCCTACAGGGGGCATGCCTCAGACAGCTAGTATTGGAACCCACTCGGGAAGGAGCAATCTTAGACCTGGTACTCTCAAATGGGGATGGAGAAAGAATCTCAGATTTAGAGGTGGGTAGCCATTTGGGAACAAGCGACCACCAAACAGTGTGGTTCACGATAAACACAGCCATACAATCAAGCCACACAAAAGCAAGAGTATTGGACTTTAGGAGGGCTGACTTTGGGAAAATGAGAGAGTGCCTTAGAAAAGCACTAGTGAACAGGCAAGAAGGAGGGGTGGAGGAACAATGGGGAATAATCAAAACAGCCATCACAGAGGCAACAAGCCTTTGTGTAAAGCAAATCAATAAAACACAATGAAGGAAAAAAACGCTATGGTTCTCAAAAGAGGTGGCAGGGAAGGTTAAGGAGAAAAGGATAGCATTCAGAAAATATAAGGAAACACAGAAGGAGCAGGACAGAGAACTTTATAAGTTAAAGCAGAAAGAGGTTGGGAAGGCAGTCAAAATAGCAAAGGCCCAAACTGAGGAAAGGATAGCCAATTCTGTTAAGAAGGGGGATAAGACCTTTTATAGGTACATTAGGGAGTGAAGAAAGACCAAAGGAGGGATACTGAGGCTTAATAAAGGGGAGGGAATGTGGGTAGAGGGGGACAGTGAAAAAGCAGGGATACTGAATGAATTTTTCTGCTCAGTATTCACAAAGGAAGAGGAGGAGTTACCTAAACCAAACAAGAAACACTGAAGGCAGGGGTCGATACCAGTCCATTTACAGAAGAAAGGGTTCTGAAAGAACTAATAAAATTGAAGGTGGACAAAGCAATGGGGCCTGATGGGATTCACCCAAGAATTCTAAAAGAACTAAGGGTAGAACTAGTGACACTGCTGACTACTCTCTTTAACAAATCATGGGAGGATGGGGTGGTACCTGAGGACTGGAGGAGGGCAGATGTGATTCCTCTTCACAAAAGTGGGAGCAGGACAGAGGCAGAAAACTACGGACCAGTTAGTTTGACCTCAGTGGTAGAGAAAATGATGGAATCACTTCTGAAGGAAAGAATTGTTGAGTACCTAGAGGCCAGTGGGGCACAGGACCCAAGGCAGCATGGATTCACAATGGGAAGGTCATGTCAGATGAATCTAATAGATTTCTTTGACTGGGTGACCAAACTAGTAGACCAGGGAGGGGCTGTGGACATGGCCTACCTAGATTTCAGCAAGGCATTTGATACAGTTCCACACAAAAGATTAATACACAAGTTAGCCAGCCTTGGAGTGGGCCCCAAGGTGGTAGCCTGGATAAAAATTGGCTAGACAACAGGACTAAAGGGCAGTAGTAAATGGAGTACACAGTGAAGAAAGGAGGGTTACTAGCGGGTACTGCAGGGTTCAGTACTGGGACCGGTCCTTTTTAATGTCTTTATAAGTGACATTGCAGAGGAACTGGAAGGAAAAGTATGTCTCTTTGCAGATGACACAAAGATCTGCAACAGGGTTTATACACAAGATGGAGTGGAAAGGATGAGAAGGGACTTGGCAAGGTTGGAGGAATGGTCAAATGTATGGCAGCTCAGATTCAATGCAAAGAAGTGCAAGGTAATGCACATGGGAAACAAAAACCCAGGGGAAGAGTACACAATGGGGGGTGAGATACTGACAACAGTAAAAATGGAAAAGGACCTGGGGGTAATTATATCAGATGACCTAAAGGTGGGCAAGCAATGTGAGAAGGCAGTAAGGAAGGCTGGGGGATACTGGGATGCATAGGAAGAGGCTTCAATAGTAGAAAACAGGAAGTTGTTATCCCTCTGTACAGACAGTTGGTGAGACCCCATCTGGAGTACTGTGTGCAGTTCTGGAGACCCCATCTCTGCAAAGACATAGACAGAGTGGAGGCTGTCCAGAGGAGGGCAACCAAAATGGTGCAGGGTCTGCACCAGAAGACACATACAAAGAAAGACTAAAGGAGCCTCATATGTATACCCTTGAGGAAAGAAGGGAGAGAGGGGACGTGATAGAAATGTTCAAGTACCTCAAGGGAATCAACAAAGTCCAAAAGGGTAGCATCTTTCAAAAAAAGAGATGTGCAAGAACAAGGAGGCACAATTTGGAGATGAGGGGGACGGCTCAGAGGTAATGTGAGGAAGTATTTTTTCACAGAGAGGGTTGTGGATGCATGGAACAGCCTCCCTGAGGAGGTTGTGGAGTCAAGAACAGTGGGGGAATTCAAGAATGCATGGGACAGACATAAGGCAGTCCTAGTGGGGGGTAGGAGGAAGTAAGCTGTTGGTTAACTAGGATCTACAGCTTATCTGTTAGGTAGGAAAATGGGCAGACTAGGTGGGCCAAGCGGTCCTTATCTGCCATCAAATTCTATGTTTCTATGTTTCTATGTTACCAGACTGTTCAGTGCTGCAGGACCCATACGGCGACTGGTACTGCCCTCTGTTCACCACCTCAGCCAGTCGTCATATGAAAAGGCAGGGAGCTCACATCCTATTTATAGGACCCTTGTAAGTCCTATAAATAATAAATAATGTAGATAAATAGGACATGTGCTCCCTGCCTGTTCAAACAGCGACCAGCCAAAGTGGTAAGAGGAGGGCAGTGTTGGTCACTCTATGGGTCCCGCAGCATGGAACAGTCTGGTAAGGGGAAGTGGGGGGGGGGAGGCTAGGTAATTAGTGTCATGTTGGGGGCTAGATGACAGGGACATGTGTCATGATGCTGCACTGCTCATCGGGGGGTTACTATGGGATATGTGTGCAGTTCATCTGGTCTATCACATCACATGCAGCAGGATTGGCTGTGCACAGGTGGACTTGCACTCTAGGTACATTTGTAAGTGTACCGGGGCCGGAGCTCAGATACGGGGGGAACATGGTCCACCGGCTCTCCTACTGATTGGATGAGGGTTGGGATTGGCAGCCCGGGGAGAAACATGCACTGTCCACCAGGGACTTTTGTGGACATGACGGGGCCAGGGTTCGGGTTCAGGGAGGGGGGCTAGGCACCAGGGACTCATTCTTTCCTACTGGGGCCAGTGATCAGGGGTTGGGGGACCACCAGGCACCAGGGTGGTTTTATTTCTTCCATGGGCTGGTGCTTCAGGGGATCACTAAGCACCACGGTGGTTTTCCCTTAGTATAGAGGATGGTGAATGGAAGGTGGGGAGGCCACTAAGCACCAGGAAGATGTTTGTATAGTATACAGGCTGGTAATTGGAGGGAAGGGGGACCACTAGGCACCAGGAAGGTGTTCTTGTCTAGAATGGGCTGGTGATCGGGGGGGGGGAACACTAGGCACCGGGAAGGGTCTTTTTAAATGATAGGCTGGCGATCAGCGGGAGGGGTGAACACTAGGCACCGGGGGAAGGGTGTTATTTTCATTATGGGCTGGTGATCATTGGGAAGGGGACCATGAAGCACTAGGGAAGTGTTCTTTTCTAGTATGGGCTGGCAATCAGTGGGAGGAGCAGACCACTAGGCACCAGAGAGGTGTTCCTTCCTAGTATGAGCTGGTGATCAGTGAGGGGGGGCACTAGGCACTAGAGTTTTCATCATATATATGGGAAAGAGTGATGGGGGGTGGACCAGCACTAACCTGCCACCATTACACATGCAAATGAGCCCCTTTGTGCCTTGCATGTCCAATGGGCTCATTTGCATGGGTCCCTGTGAATATTGCTGAAAGTGCTCCAGCGCTATCCACTTTGGCAGCACACTTCCCTGTACAGCAGGGCTCCATGTCAGGGCAGTGCTACTGGACTTAGCTCTGTTATGACATGGCCCTCAGCCTCCTCAGACTCTGGCACACTTGAAAAGCGCAGCACATAACTCTGCATTCCACTTTGCACGTCACTGAATATCAGACTCCAGGTGTCAGCAGGGTCCATGGTGAATATTTCATCTAAGAAATATTGCCCAGATTAAACTCTAAATTTCACAACCCTAAAGATGCTAGTGCAAGAGTTTGTGATGTCAAGATCAGACTAGTGCAATACTCTACACCTAGGGCTATCTGGAGGTTTGACATGCTGCTTGCAGCTGGTGCAGAATGCCACAGCCAGGTTGATTGTCAGGGTTTCCTGCTCCGAGCATATCTATCCTGTGCTGCAGACAATGCACTGATTGCCTGTGAGGTGGCATGTTTCCTTCTAGATAGGTTTGATAATGAAACCATGGGGTCCCATGCTATCAGAAAGCATTGGCAGAGCTAGGTTTGGAGGCGGGGGGGGCAGGGCAGTCAACTAGAGGCACCAAGATGGTGGCGAGTGCCAATTTGAAAATGTGATATGGTCTGATGTATAGTTAGTGTTTTTTAAATTTTTTATTTATGTTGGGTAATAAAGTAAATAACCTTTCTGGAAACTTCATAGAACTGTATTTCACAAACACGGCTTAACTAATAATCTTGCCAGTGCTGGCATATAATATTTGTATTTATTTATTTGAGAAATAGTAACCAGGAAAGGTACAGTGAGCTAGGGTCATTTCCAGGCATGGCCCGGGGGAAGGGGAACAGAGGTAATCACAGTTACAGGCAAGTAGAGATAATATTTCATTTTTTTCCATTTTTAATTTTTGTACTCGCAAGTTGATAAGCAAATTGCCTGTTTCAACTAACAACCAGTATCATAAAACAAAAATTAAAAAAACAGGAAGTTAAGCATGAATATAATAAAAACTAATTACAATACCATACAATAAACAAAAAAAAAACATATGCAGGTATAATTAGGTATAGAAGGTGCAGATGCCATGATTGCTCAACCAATTTTTTAACTTGTCCTTGAAACAGGTCAGCTCTGCATAACTGAGAACGTCACAAGGGAGTGAGTTAAAAAATTTATGGGCCATGGAAAAAAGGATTTATGACTCAAGGTTGTCCTAAAGAAAGATACTTTAAAGATGGGTCTTTTTAGGGCCCTGCTACCACTGTCATTCAATGATCTCAGATGGAGGTCCAACACACTGGTGGAAGAATTGTTCAGGGCAATATTATGGAGAAATGTGGCAGACCAAAAATAAAATTGGTTGTCCGAGGATAAACAGCCCATATTTTTATATAAAATACAGTGGTGTGCCAGTCTTGGCAAGCCAGTGGCGAATCGATAGATACCATTAAAATAGGGTTTTTAGTTAAGAAAGGACTCTTTCCGAGGCTGGTGATGAGTAAACCAGGGATCTGTAATTCATAACAGAAAATAAAAAACAACTGGCAAGTAGTTTATAGTATATGACTCAGGAACAAGAAACCTTGTCACTCTAAATAGTACGCAGAGTCTTTGATGGATAGCCTTAATGGAATGGTTTACATGTTGTTCTTACGACTGAATCTACAACCACCCACAAGTATTTAAAATGTTCAACGTACTCAATTAGTTCTCCATCTAGGTCCCTAATAACAAATTTCCAATCTCTAGCCATGCTGGGTCCAGAAAAAACCATTGATTGTTTTTTAGAATTCAGAACTAATTTATTGGAAATAAAAAACTGGTATAGCCTGTTCAGACACCCCTGCAGCCTATTGTTTAGGTCTTTTACATCACCTCCTTTATGGAAGATCATGGAATCATCTGCATAGAGGAGAATTTCATTTCTGGGACTGAATGATGGAACAGAATTTAAAAACAAAGACAACACCTAGGACCTGCAGATGGTTTCTTGAGAAACCCTACATTGGATTATTAGAGATTCAGACAAGTAACTAGAAATCACTTGTCTATGTGATCTGCCCCTAAAATAGCTTGCAAACAAAAGCAGACATCGCTCTCAAGAAGTTAGCTTTAGCCAGGGATTCAATTATAGTTCATGACTGACAAGGTCGAAAGCCTTGGTGAGATCCACAAACAGTGCCCATATAACAATTCCATGCTAACACATACATACAACCATAGTTGATGAAAGCTACAATAGTAAAATGTAGTAAAGGAACAACTTCTGCATGACAATAATTATCATTGTGATATGACCTCATAGTGGGGTGAACAGAAAGTAGATAAAGTTGTTGAGCACAATAAAGTAAGAAACATAAAACAAGTAAACAGAGTAAACTAGGGTTGTACTGATAGAAAAGTAAACAGATGCGACCAAGATCAGATGACAAGTTATAGGAGGACAGGAGGACGCAGGTGAAAATGAGACTCTAGTGGCAACTAAAAGGCACTTTTACATGGTGCCTAACAAAATCCCAACATTTTCGTTGTGCTCGCACCTGCTGTGTCTGCAGCGCAGCCTTTGCTTTTACACTGCAGCCCATACATTGCTCTCCTGGGCTGTTCGTGGTTTCAGCCACATTTCTGGCTGAGACTTGCCTGAGACCTCCCGTTCACATTACATTTTTTACCAGAATTCAGCTAAATAGATTTTCATATACTAGAAAGAATGCTGAACTCGGGGAAACTAGCTCTTTTTCTGAAATGGGGGCTATCAGGGGCTATCTGGCTGATCTCCTTACACTGGCCTCCATGGTCCGTTCCCTCCACTCCTCAGCTTGGGGCCCCCTTGATGTTCACAGGGTCAGGCTAAAAACAACTGATGACATGCCTTTAGTGTCGCTGGGCTGAACCTGTGGAACACTTTGCCAGCTTAGTTTCACACCACTTCTTCAGGCCAATATTATTTACAGTGCTTTTTCTGTTTCTGTTTTTGTCCATTTCACTGTAAGGTTCCCTTAATGCTTTCAAAAAACAGCCTTAATATTCAGCTTTATCATGTGGAGCTTCATAAAAAAAAATTTTTATTTACTGAATTTTGCAAAAAGAAAGGTCAGGAATGGCATTTTAAGCCAGCATTGCGAAATAATAAAAAACAGGAACAAAGAAGCATTTACCCAAACAGCCCATTGAGGTAATTAATCGGGTTACAAAGATACCTAAAGAATCACAAAGAAAGCCTCAAATACATTGTTTCATAAGAAGGGTAAATAATTTTTTTTTTATGAAGCTCCATATGATAAAGCTGAATATAAGCTAGTTGAGTAAAGCTAGACTGAAATGCGAATGTGAAGCTAATAAAGAATAAAATATTAAGGCTGGTTTTTGAAAGCATTAAGGGAATCTTACAGTGAAATGGACAAAAACAGGAACAGAAAAAGCACTGTAAATAATATTGGCCTGAAGAAGTGGTATGAAATTACAAAACTATTGCCAGTTGAACAAGTTTGGTGCAAAGTTAAAAGAAGAATAAAAGAAAATTTAAGTTTTTTTATGATTTTTTGGACTGATGTCTTACTGATTTATGGTTGTGTTACTAGATATTAAGCCTATAAGTAAGATTGCCCAGATATATAGAAAAGATAACAGGGCAACCTATACCCACTGGATTTTACATATCAAGATCATCAGGACCATGGCCATTGGTGGAATTAGGGGAGAGCAGAGCACGCAAAACATCTAAGGCAATGACTGCTGAGAAAGCAAAAGAGGATGAAGATGGTGAGGGAGCAGGAGAAGAAGAGGTCGAGGAGGTAGGAGTAGAGATGGCACAGGAGGTGAAGTACATTTTGAAAGCAATAGCCATCTCAACAGGCTCAGAAATGAAAACAGATGAGTTGCCAAGCTTGAGGGTAGGTGTGAATATGTGGACGGGGAGATTAATGACAGAGTGAATAACCATCCAGAATTTATTTGGAGAATTAGGATTGTTCTGAAGGTTGGAGGAAAAATAGCTGGCTTTTTCCTCCCTAAGAGACTTCATTCTGGTATGTTGCAATTTTTTTATACCTTAGCCAGTCCTCATTGTGCCCAAAGGACTTGTGAAGGAACCAGGCTGAGTCCCAAGCCCTGAAGAGGGAGGAGAGTTCAGATGTGACCCAAGGCAGGTGGACATTACATATTCAAGACCTCCTCATAAGAGCATGCTTTTCCCAGGCAGATATGAAGTTAGATATAAAAAATGGATTGGCAACATTGATATTGAACCAGTAGAAAAGAGGTGCCCAGTTGGAGGACCGCAGGTCCTCCAAAACATTGCCCAGGTTAACTGACCAGGTCCAGATGGACTGCAGAGGGGATGTTTGATGTATTAAGAGGGTGCCGGTAGGATTTTAGAAATGTTATGTCCTATTGGGCTCACAGGAAAAGTAATTGTTTCTCTCCCCTCTCTCCCCATCCTTGTTTACAAATTGAGTCCCAAGTTTAACAACAGAGTAGGAGCTGAAGCAAGCTGTGAGTCTAGTGAGAGATGTACATTGGTGAGTAGTGAGCTGGAGACAGTGAGTGGTGCTTACCCCACATCACTGGGCTCTGGTTAGGGCTTCTTTTCATTGCAAAGTAAAAGCAGTCTGGTCTGCCTGCAAGCGAGCAAGCATGTCATTCTACATTTGCACATTTACTCACAGCCATCTTAACTGCCTGCTATTGTTTTCACTCACACATACGGACAGTTTGCTCTGTTGCATGCATGTAATGGCTAAAAGCTGCACCACACAAATTTATAAATGAAATCTTCTCAGAGAGAAGATGTTGGGAATCGACACACATCTTGGTGAGGGGCACCAGTTTTACAGCCAGGGACCCAAGGTAGGGGTGACTGTCCTGTTGACCTCCTCTAGCTCTGTTACTGCCTGAACAAGCCCCTCTGTTTGTATGGTTCATGCCGTCCTCCCACTGTTTTGAGATAGGCCTCTTGATGGTCCCCAGATCTCTTCTAAAGCAGTCTGGGTATCAGGCATTTGCTGCGGCAGCACCCTTATTATGGAACTCATTGCTCTGCCGTCTTAGGGAGGCCCCCTTGGTTGGGTTTTAAGAGGGGGCTTAAATACCATCTTTTTGCCATTTATAACATTTTTGCCTTTATGGAGTAGTTATTCTGTTGACAATGGTGAGCTGAAAATATTTATTACTGTATGGAATTTTTTGGGTTATTCATTACATACTGTATATGTTTATTATCATGATGATGAAATCTGTGCTGCTGTAAATTGCATGAAAGTTGTGAGGTGCTCGGATACTGCAGGATAGGGCACCATATAAATAAAATCATTACCGCTGCTATTACTACTACTGAGGAGAGGAAAAGCCACTCTTTTCAGAAACCTCCAGGAGCCCGTAGGCCCAGTTGATCTACCTGTCCCTCAAAGGTTTACTAAATTATTTGTCATTGTGTTGATAAAAACTACATCCTTTTAGTCTGCTGAGGTCTCCTCAGAACCTGTAATGTTTTATCCAAACTAACTTAAATAAGATAGATAGATAGATAGATAGATAGATAGATAGATAGATAGATAGATAGATAGACAGACAGACAGATAGATAGATACATACATACATATATATATAAATAATTTAAGCAAACCAAACAATCAGTAAGACTATAGAAGCAACTGAAACAACCACATTTTTAATTTTATTTTAAAGTGGTTTATAGTGGAAGCCATTTGAATGTCTAGGGAGAGCATTCAGCAGATTTCAGTTATGATCTAGGGACATCAAGCAGACTTTCAGTTACAGAATGCAATTCCCTAGTGACAGCACTAGAGCTGGTACTGGTACTAGAGCTGGGGCGGGTTGACATCACAAGACTGTGCAGGCGCAGAGAGCCCAGTCTGGTTAGCCAAAGAACCTTACATTTTATCTACAGCAAACCGGCAAACCAATCCAGCTCCTGCAGTGCTGGGGTGATATGGTCTCTTCTAGAACACTGGTAAGGAGGTACTCTGCTGTATTTTGTACAAGTGAAAGACAATGGCTAAGAACAGCTGGAATATCCTGGTACAGCATGTTATAGTAGGTGAGATGTGCTATGATGAAAGTGTTTGCGCTGGCAGCATAGCTTAAAGGTCAGAGCAACAAACTATGTTTAACTTCAGTCCGCTGAGAGCTATCAACCAACCGATCTTGGCAAGACCTTCTCCTAACATCGCTACTGAGCTGTCATGAAAGATACAGCAAGGTATCATTTGCATAGCAGTGAAAACACAAACTTCAGTTTTGTACCACTGTAAAATCAAGCCCTGGGGCCCCTGCCAGGAGGGTAGCCAGGACTTCAAAACCTGAAGGCCCAAGCATCAGTACATGCTGCGTAAAGCAGGATGGTATCAATGGCCAGCTAAGATGAAGTAGATTTAGTTAATTTTTTTTATGAAGGCCTAGGCCTTCAGGCTATGGCCTGGCTACTCCCCTGCCCGCAGTCAACATCCAGAGGAGATTATCTATGATTACACAGGACTACATCTACTGGCATCCCTTGAGAAAGGAAAACTAATTTCCTATACACCAGCTACCTTCCTTAGACACTCCACTAAGACCACGTGCTCAACAGTGTTGAATTCTATGGAGAGATCCAGGAGAATCAGGATAGAATATTTTCCAGGAGCAGATATTTAAATACTCTGACCAGGGCTGTCTGTCTAGTGCCTGTAAGGGCCACAACCCAGACTGGGATCACACATAGATGTCATTTTTCTCCAGGTATATTCTGAGCCACTTCAACCTTCTCAATAAACAGGCGGAAAAAGGCAGCATACACACCAGGTACAGCAAAAACAACATTTTCATGGTGTCAAAAATGGAACGCAGATCAGGAGCCCCTACATATTGCCATGATATGTGGCTTCCTCACAGGAAGCCCCTGAGGAAACCACATATCATGGCTATACATAGGGGCTCCTGACCCATGTTCCATTTTTGGCACCGAAACATTTTGTTATTTTTGCCATATGTAGTGTGTGCATGCTTTTTTTGACTTGTTTGTACTACCGTACAAAAGTAATTTAGGGAGACGAGTGTGCTTTCTCCTTTTTCAGTCTCCAACCTTCTCATTAATCTTGCACAAGAAAGGTAGGTTAGAGACTGGTAGATAGTTTGAGAAATCGTCAGGATCTGAAAACACTTTCTTTAGGTTTGGCCTATCCCATACCATTTTTTAAAGCTGATGGAAGAAGACCCTACCTAAGAGAAGCATTGATGATTTCCATGAACACAAGAGCCAACATCACACACCCAGCTATAATGAGGTGTGGTGGTACAGGATATAGGATACAGGTGACTGGGTGAAGCTCGGTCAGCACTTCGGAGGATCACCTCAGTATCAGTTGGCCTAGAGCTATTCAAGGAAAACAGAGGTTCTGCCACAGTAATATACTAATCATTGTTACTGTTGGAACCAACGGTGAAGATATCTCAACCCTGATACCTGCAATTTTGGTGGAAAGGAAAATGTCAAAGGCTTCACATGTTTCCAGAGAAGTTTCACCTAAACTCTTAGAGAGACATTCTGGGTTGAGAATCTTAATAACAACTATGAAAACAGCAGCAGGCTATTCCTCTTCATTGCAATGATGTCCAAGAAAAATTCTTTCCTCCCTGTTATCATTGCCTCCCAGCATCCTTTTAACTGGGACAACAGGATAAGTCAAAACAAGATGGGGCAGGGTGGAGTTTCACAGCATGATGAAGGAGGCCAACAGCATGGTGAGGTGGGCTAAGGCTGACATGGAACTGAGAACTGCGAATGATGCAGAGAAGGGAGATAAGACCTTCTTTCATTGCATAAGGGAGAAAAGGAAAACAAGGGAAGGAACAGTCAGGCTGAAGCAAAAAGAGTGGGAAGAGGAAAATAAAGATAAAAGAAAGGCAAACATCCTGAAAAAATATTTAGGCTCAGTATTCACAGTGGAGGACATGGGGACCAACCTTGACTGTTCTAGCAAGGAAAGGGGGGAGGGGAGGGGGAAGAGATCAATGTGGATTCCATTCCAGTGGGAAGGGTACCAGAGGGATTAAATATACTCAAAGTTGATAAGTCCATGGGCCTGGATGGTAGCATGTCAATTGAGTGCATCAACTTGTGTGAGGTAACAGAATGAAGTAAAAGTTGGGCCATGCATAAAATGGGCGACCGCCACACCATAGCGACTGCACAATATGGATGACTACACCAATTCAGCAAACCCTATTGGCAAAGTGCAGCATGGTGTGAGAATTTTTAAGATGGGGGGTGTGGGTGGGCACAGTCTGCTAAAACAGAGACATGCTCTGTTGCTTGGGTGCACCTGTTACCATCAATATGTTCAACAGGTGTAAGTGGTACTATTAAAGGGATCACGCATGATGAGGTAGCCAGGTGTTGTGGGATGAGGATTTACCTGTGTTGTAGCAATGTCCATGAAGTTCCACAGTTTAGCTTATAATTTTCAGCTACGGTTAAATTTTGTAGCTGTATAGTGCCTCGCTGAATTGTACCGTCATGCAAATGATCATAGCTGAAATGTGCTCGCTCAAATTCTGGTCACTCACAAAAAGTCACCCAAAATGACATGGAGCCAGCCTGGATGGGATACATCTATGTGTAATTAAGGATGTGGGGAAGAACCTAGCTGAACAGTAAGCTGAGCTATTCAATAGTTTAATGGCGAAAGGGATAGTAGCCAGTGACTGGAGGATGGTGAATGTAGTTTCCTTACACAAGAACCAGGGCAGAGATGATCCGGAGCACAACAGACCTGTCAGCCTTACATCTATCGTGGACAAGTTGCTAGAGACCATAATACAGGAAAGAAAAGTAACTTTCCTGGAGGAAAGTAGACTGCAAGACTAGAAACAACATGGGTTCACAGGGTGGAGGTCATGTCAGGAAAACCTGATCGATTTCTTTGATTGTTTGACAAAGACTGTAGAAAAGGACAGCAGTGGACATGCTGCACCTTGACTAGTAAATCCTTTGATACTGTCCTGCATGGACAGTTGAATAAGAAGATGCAGGACCTCAGAGTAGGGGACAAAATCTTGAAACAGGTGGGAAGTTGTTAAGTGGCAGGACCCAGAGGATGGTATTAAATGGGGAATACTCTGAGGTCAGGAGGGTCACTAGCTGGGTGCTACACGGATTGGTTTTGGTACCTGTCGGCTTCATCATCTTTATCTGCGAGTTAGGGGCAGGAATCCAGGGCAAGATATGCCTAGTCACAGATAATACTAAGATTTGTGCTCAGGTGGGTAGTGAGGAAGGAGTCAAAATCTTGAAGGAGGACCTGGGTTATTTGGAAATGTGGCTGAAGGAATGGCTGTTAAACTTTGAAGCCAAAAAATGCAAGGTGATGCACATAGTGGCAACGGAATCCTAGCATTAAATATAGGATGGGAGAGGTGAAAGTGGAAAGCACTACAGAGAAAAAGGACTTGGGAGTAATAATATCAGACAGGCTGAAAGAATCATCACAATGCAATAGGGCAGTGGACAGGGTGAATAGGATGCTGGGGTGCATAGGTATTAGGGATCACCTGCAAAAGGGGGGAAGTGCTACTGCCACTGTCTAGGTTATTGGTTCTGCCTCACTTGGAGTACTGTGTGCAGTTTTTGGAGTCCACATCTGAAGGAGTACAGGGACAAGGCAGTGCAGAGGAGGGTAGCCAAGATGATCTAGAGCAATAGTTCTCAGACTTTGTCACAGTGAGCCTCCCCAAATCCATGGAAAAGATTTTGAGCATCCCTCAAAAATTGAAACAATCTTAGGCCTCCCCAAAGAAAAATAATGTACTGTACTTTGTGCGGTACACTATGAATCAATTGAAACCCCTTTGAGTACTTGGCTCACATTCAGTTATTTGTCTTATACTGACTTGGAACGTTTGAAAAAGAGCTCCTGTGCTCAAAGGTTTTATCTGAATAACAAATAAATAAAATAAACAAATATTATTCAACTTATTGTAGCCCCCCCCCAAACAGGCCAACCTACTTGGTCTGCTATTTACGTTTTTGAACCATTGTTACCCCTTATTGCAGTACCTTCATGGGTCAGACTACTTTTTTCTGTTTCTTCTCTATATGAAATAACCTTCCTTCATTCCCCCCCCCTCTCTGCTTCTAAGCAACATCTCGGGGATTACTTTGCTCCTTCCTGCTATTGCTCTTAGCACTTTTATGCTCAACCCTTGTATTTAGGCTATTCTGCCATCAGTTTACAAATTGATCAATTACCACCACTCATTATTAATTTATTGTTCATATTTATTTGCACTATTGCTCTTTGTATATTTCTTGATTGTTTTGCTGTTACCTTTTGAAATGTATTCACTCCCTACCCTTCCCTGGGTACACCTGAAATGAGCATTGGCTCATTCACCTTCCCTTGTCACCTATTAGTAAATAAATACATAAAATGCGCCTACTATTATTATCCTCTTTCAGTTTGCTTCATCGCTTCACACAAAATATATAAAACTCAACATTTAAATATAGTACTTTTTCAGACTTACTTGAGCCTCCCCTGGAACAGGTTGGGGCCTCCCCAGGGAGGCTGGCCTCACCATTTGAGAACCCCTGATCTAGAGACAGCAGGAAAGGACATGTGAGGAGAGGTTAGCAGAGCTGAACATGTACACGCTTGAGGAAAGAAGGGAAACGGGATATGACTGAAACATAGAAATACTTCCACAGGCTGGGAGGTCACGTGATGTGCTGAGGTGAGTCGGACGTCCTCCGTGCCGCTCCTAGGCCCGAGTCATAAATTAAGTGCTCTAATTGTCCAGGGGTCTGTTTATTTTGGTCGCCTCCCGCTTAGAAGGGGGTGTTAATCGTAGCGGTCGCGAATTTGGGCATCAGTTAGTTCCTGAAAGCCGCGGAACACGCTAACGAGGTTCGGCTGGGGTGCGCTGTATCCAAGAGCTGTAGGCCGCGGCTGGAAGCTGAGATGGAGCCCGAAGTTACCGAGCCCCTTGCCGCGAGATCCCCCGCGACCAAGAGACCCAAGCCGCAATCCCCCACCCCTACAGAATCGGAGGAGGACATAAATAGGGGAGGAGAAGGGGGTCAATCCAACGAGGACCTGCAGGAAATTAAGAAGTTATTGCAGGGACTGGTACATGACTTCGCTGCTGTAAAACCGGCACTGCAATCTCTTGCGCAATGGATGGGGGATGCTGAGGCCAGGATCGCATCCCAAGAGAAGAAAGTGCTGACTATGGAGCAGGAGCTGATTTTGGCCAAAAAACAAATTAAAAAATTGGAAGATCGTATTGATGACCAGGAGTCAAGAAGCCAGAGGAATAATCTGGTGCTGGCTGGGCTGCCGGAAAGAGCTGAGGGGACGGACTGTGTCTCATTCATCCAGGACATGCTATTAAAATTACTGGGCCAGACACCATATGGGAAGCATACAACTTGGAGAGGCCCATAGGGCGTTAAGGAAGTACCCCGCCGGAGCGAGGCCCAGGGTGATCATAATGAGATTTCTCAATTTTAAGGAGAAGATGCATGTACTGTGGAAGGCCAGACAACTTAAATCCTGCAATGGAACAGGCGAACCCTCTGGATGTTTCAAGATCAAACCTCTCTAATTAGAGAGAAGCAGAAGGAATATGTGGAAATTAAGAAAAGTTATATTCAGCCGGAATTAAATTTGGTGCAATATCCTACGCTCTTGGTGAGACTACAATCTGGAGAAAAGCGTTACTTGACCCGAGGGATGCGTTGGAAGGTTTCGTATTGAACTCCGAACTTGTTCAAACCTCAGACCTGAGGTGGACTGCCCAGATGATGTGGGGCTGTGTTGATTTCACTACAGTTGAACAAATACTATATGAAGCTTGCTCGGGTACGCAGTTTAACTCAGCTACGGTTGTATTCCCCTTCCTTTTTTCTCCCACTGAGCAGTGTCTTGGGGACTGTATCATGTTTGTTTGGTCGGTGTGGGTAGTTTTAGGGTATAAGTTTGGGGGCTGGGGGTATTGGTTTTGGGGCAAAGCTGCAAGGGTCGGTGATGACCACCCCTATTTAAAGGATCATATAAGGATGGCACTGTCTGATCCCTTTTATATTTAATCGAAGTCAGTTTCAGGCAGGGCCAGATTTCCTGTGAATTGACTGGTTAGCGATAGCCAATATGGCTGTGTTCTGAAGCTTGTTTTTTCTTTGATCTGTTAGGGAATATGTGGGAATTGGGATGGCACTGCTGGAGGAGGGTGATCTAATAGGACCAAGTGATGGGCAGACTATTGATGTGTTAGGGCCAGGGAGGACAGGGGAGGAAACTGCAGGAGGCTCATCCATGACCGATGAATCGTTAGGAGGACGATCGAAGGATCGGGGGCAGGGGGGGAAGATGGGATTGGGGGTTGGGAGAGAGAGAGGAGAGAGTTTTTAGAATGTATAGTGAAGGAAGGCGGACTGGTATGGTTTGGGTGAAATGGATCTCATGTTATGATCGATCTGATAGATAATGACTTGCATTAACATAATTTCTTGGAATGTCAAAGGGCTTAGGGGTAGACGTAAGAGAATGGTCATTTTGAGGCATATTAATCATTTGGGGGCTCACATAGCCGCTCTGCAGGAGACACATCTGTTAACGGAGGAATTAAGCTGTCTTAAAAAATTATGGGTGGGCCAGGTGTACGGGCAGGGTAAGGAAAAAGCTTTCGGCGGGGTGGTAATTTTAATAAGAAAAAGTTGCCCCTTTAGGGTGGAGCAGGGGCTGTTAAGAGAGGATGGTAGAGGGATATATCTGTCTGGGATCTTAGCGGGTAAAGCAATTTCTTTGGCCTCTATCTATGGTCCCACCCCCTCTTCTGCAGATTTTTTTGCTTCCATAGAAAGGGACATCACAGCTATATCTACAGACCTAGTTATTTTGGCTGGGGACTGGAATGTGTGTGCTAATAATTTGGATGACAGGATACCTCCATCTGGTAGGCCTCTAACAAAGCACAGGTTGCCTTGAATAGGATGGTGGAGGTGACTGCTTTGGTGGACCGTGTAGGACCCACTCTAAGAGAGGGCAACATTATGACCTTCTTTTCTGGGGCTCATAAATCCCAATCACGTATTGACTTCTTTCTAATTAATAGTGTGCCCTTAGGGAAGTGAAGGTATGACTACTGAGGTTAGGGTTCTCTTGGATCATTCCCTATCTGCTTTTGTGGGAACCAAGTCTTGTGCTTCCCAGGCCAGTTAGATGGAGATTGAATGATTTGTTGTTTGCAGAGCCTAAGGTACAGGAGGAGTTAGATGAGCATCTGAGAGGAGTTATTCAGTCTCAATTACCATCCCTACAAACCAAAAGTTGGCTTGGCCGACATGGAGTTTGTATGCAGGAGCAGTTCAGGCTTTGGCAGCTAGGAGGAATAGATTGAGAAAGGCAAAGGAGGAATTTATTCTGGGGGTGATTGCCTCCTTATCTCCTTTGGAGGGGTCTTCAGGGGAAATTGATAGGGAACTTAAATCCCTACGGGGGGAATGGGCGGATATTGGGTACCGCAAGGTGGAATATTGGTTGGATAGGATGCAGGCTAAATATCTTCTCCAGGGGGATGTCCCAGGTCGTCTGCTAGCGGCCAGGATTAGGGAATGGGAAGCTAGTAGAACCATTACCTCTATTTGGCATGGGGAGAAATTGATAGTAGACCCTCAAAAAATAGCAGATGCATTCGCGTCCTATTTTACTGGCATATATGGGTTGGGAAATGTAGTTGGAGAGGAGGAAATAAATGTTTTTCTGAGGAATACCCTCGGTTTTGGACGAGATGCAGGCTAGTAAGTTAGCGGCTCCTATTACAGAGATGGAGATATTGGGGTGGTGCAGTCTTTACGGTTGGTAGGACTCCGGGCTGGATGGTCTTACAGCAAAGTTTTACCAAGCCCATATTAAGATGGTACTCCCACTTCTTCTGGATTTTTTAATATTATTATGCAAGAGGTTATCCCATCCGCGCGTTATATCAGGCATACATATCCTTGATTCCCAAGCCAGACAAACCCAGATAGGGTGGATGAGCTATAGGCCTATAGCTTTAATGAACCAGGATATTAAGATCTAACGAAAATCTTGGCTAATAGAATATTGAGGGTTGCACGCTATTAATTAGTGAAGAGCAAGTGGGATTTATGCCGGGAGGGGGCTCAGGATGCTCTCAGAAAGCTCCATCATATAATCAATTATGCATCAGATTCTCAATTACCTTTAGCTTTAATATCATTAGACGCCGAAAAGGCGTTCGATAGGGTTTCCCATGGTTTTTTGTTTGCCACAATGCGGAAGATGGGTTTTCTGAAGGGTCTGCTTAAGGGTATTAAACATCTTTATGCCGCCCCAACGGCTAGGATCTTGTGCAATGGGTACAGTTCACGAGAATTTTGTTGAAAAGCGGGACTAGACAGGGATGCCCTTATCGCCAATACTATTTAAAATTTATTTGGAGCCTTTGTTAAGAGCTCAAGGAGGATAAACTGAT
The DNA here is from genome assembly GCA_016271365.2 of Neoceratodus forsteri. Classification (NCBI taxonomy): domain Eukaryota; kingdom Metazoa; phylum Chordata; order Ceratodontiformes; family Ceratodontidae; genus Neoceratodus; species Neoceratodus forsteri. The sequence goes on from JADMNL010000022.1 coordinate 451,138,164, forward strand.
AAAGGGGTAAGGGTAGGGGAGGAACTTAAGTTCTCAGTTTTGCTGATGATATCCTACTACATTTAGAGGACCCAGCTATGAGTTTTGAGAGAGCAAGGGTTTTAATTGGGGTTTTAGGTGGTGTCAAATTATAAGCTGAATCTAACAAAACTCAGGTTCTCCTTGACCCCGCATGTATTTAGGGCAGATTTTACTCAACTTAGTCTTCAGTGGAGGCGGATGAGATTAAGTATTTGGGCATTAGGTTACAGCAAATAGCGAGCGGGGAGCTGAGGCAAATATGGAGGGGTGATATACGCAATAAGAGGAGATATACTGAGATGGAATAAGCTCCCTTGAACTTCTGGCTAGGCTTGGCCTTATCAAAATGAATATATTGCCCAGGCTTTTATATCCACTATATATTGCCCGTATGATATCCATATCACTTGGTTTAAGGTCATTAAGAAACTTCTTTCTGATTTTTATGGAAATCTAGACCACCTAGGAAGAAGTATGAAACGCTTTGTTTGCTCCAGGCAATGGGTGGATTAAATTACCTGATCTCCTATTATATTATGTGGCAGGGCAATTGGGTTTATGCTTCGCTGGGTTAGGGAGACTGAGGGAGGTATATATCCCAATATGGTTACAAATTGAGAGGCAGATGTTGAAGGGCGAGGTTTTCATCTGAGGCATTAATATATTCTAATCCTACAAAGGATCACTTTAAAGGGGTGGGAACCCGATTGGGAAGTCATTGAGGGCCTGGTGGGCCTTTCTCTCCCCGACACAGAGAAAATCCCAGTTGAAATCTTGGGATCAACCCTTGGTGGGTAACCCACATTTGTAATTGGGGACAGGTGATAAGTGAGGATGGGCCCACCAATTAAGGGTTTAAGGTGAGGATCTTGTCCAAGGCAGAAGGTCACTATTCCAGCCCTGGTGGAGGATGCCTTCTTTAAAAATTTCAGCTAACCCAGTTGTTGAAGGCAGTGGTGAGAAAGACTGGAGGGTTTCGGATGGGTCATTCACTTGGAATTTTTAAAGGCAGTGGATCCGAAGGCAAATATTCTTTCTCAGATTTACAGGAAGCTGGTGGAGTTTGTTAGTCCACCCTCACCCATACAGGTTAGCGTACTAGGATAAGGTTATGCCCAAGAAGCTTGCTTGGGATTCAATTTGGAAAGCTCATAGGTATATAACAATTCCTAAGTTTAGGACCATGCAGTATTTTATCGCATTTGATCTTTATTTTACCCCGGCAAAATTATATGATAGAAAGCTTAGGCAGATGGACCGTTGTTTCAGATGTGGGAATGGAGTTGGAGATTTACTCCATGTGATGTGGGAGTGCTGTAAAATCTCCCCTTTGTGGCTGGAGATTAAGCAACATATGGATCCACTGATGAATTATTCTGATTACATAACCCCAGAGGTGTGTGTTCTGGGCGATTTCTCAAAAGTTCCTGGTGTTTTATCCAAATTTCATTTGGCTCTGATGTCCTCATTAGTCAAGTCCTTTTTAGCTCAACATTGGAAAGATGACCAGGAATACTCCTATGGCCAGTGGGTGCGGGATTTGGTGATCACATTGGGTAGAATAAGGAGACAGCTTTGGGGCGAGGGGAATAAAAGGCTATATACTAAGAGATGGGCATCTTTAGAAGCAATTTACTTACCTCAGAAATAGCTGAAGGTCCGTCTGTCTTGCTTTGACTAGCATGGGCTTAGTTAACTTCTCTTTTCAGAATGGGAATTTACTGATTAGTATTTTGACTTCTTTTTTTTTCTTTTAGGTGACTTGATCGAGGTAAGGTGGTCAGTATATAAATAACTTGAGATTCTGGCAAGGGTTAAAGGGATCGGTGTAAGCCTTCCAGGCGTCCAGGTGGGATGGGGACTCTCTCTCTCTCTCTCTAGGGGATCTGGCCAGGGCTCCACCTCTGGTTTATTTCAGAGGCTGTCTATGATCTTCACCACCGTAATAGTACTGTGGACAGGTATGTTTGGCGGTATGGTGGAGCTGACTCCTGTTTTGGCTCCTTTCTATCTTCTCTTTTTTCTCTACAGGTTGATTGTGAGTTGTTCTTAGTTGTTTATATGACCTATATCTCTTGCTAATACTTTATTTTTTGGCAATGTGGGTTGTAATTTTTTTTTTTTACAGGGGTCTTTATTGGACACATATACTACTTTAAGATGGATTCCTGCTGTCTATGTATATATGGGATTGTATATAGTTCATACAGCCAGTTTGTGGGCTGTATACCCTGGTTATGCCAGGTCTTTATCTTCTTTTTTTTTTTTCTAGTTGTAATGAATGATGATTGTTAATCAAAATTCAATAAAGACATGTTGAACAAAAAAAAAAAAAAAGAAATACTTCCACAGGCTAAATAAAGTGTATGGTGGAGAATTATTCCATTAAGTGGGAACACAAACTCCAAGGGCAACTCCATGAAACTAGCAAGGTGAGGGAGCAGTTTAAGAGAGATATCTGGAAGTACTTTTCCATGGAGAGGGTGGTGGTAGGGTGGAATATGCTGCCCAAGGAGGTGGTCTGTGCCAAATCAGTGAGGTGATCTAAATACAGTTGGTACAGATACAAGGGCTTAGTAAAGACCACACTAGAAAGGGAGGGGGAAGGGGGAGTAAGGAACCTCTAGGGCTCTCTCTTTCAGCATTGCTTAGGTAGGCATAGGCAGACAGAATGAGCCAATGGGCCTTTTTCTGCCAACAGATTCTATATTTTAGCTCAGCTTGAGACTGTCTCTACTTGCACTCCAACATCTGTCTCTGTGCCTTCAATTGACGAAGACCATCACTGACTTGGACTAAAGATGGAGAGGGTAAGCACTTGGTGCTGCTGTGCACAACTTATAGTAGTTGAAGTGAGCCCAAAACTTTCACCTGAAGTTGATGGAGGCATAGGGTGCATCACACAAGTGATGTGCATAGTTTCAAAAGAAATCCCAGGAAGCTGCCCTCTGCTGGTTTTCCTCTGACAGGCTATTCAGGGGTGGGGGATCACTTGCCTATCTTGGGGTGAGATGTGACTGTTCCAGGAAGGTATGAACCAGTAAGAGGTTCCAAACTGTGTGTCAGACCAGTTGTTGGAGCCCTGGACTGGCTAGGCTCCCAGCAGAAAAGGCAATGGTTTTATCACCCCACTGATACTGTATATTTGCTTTCATGCATACATGGTATGTTTGCACATGTGAGTATGCCTGCCCACAAATCTGTTTAGGGTAGGTGTGGACATACTCATATGAGCATTAATGCTATAAGTGCATATTCATTTTTCCTTTCATTCTGGTTTTCCTGACTCATGTCCTTACCCCCTACACTTATCACATTTCAGCCTTCTAATTAGGGATGTCTGGAATCCAATTCATGGAATTGGGTACCTCAAATTCTAAGCTTTTTCTGGCATCAGGATTTTTGGAACTGAAGGAAAAAATCCTAATTCCAAAAAAAAGGTCCGATTTGGAATCTGAATTGGAATCCGATTCTGATTCTGCATCCAATAACATGTTAAAAACTCCCCCCACTGGAGCCGGTACACAGTAAAAATGGACCCTTGTGGCTGAGAAAGAAAGACCGGCCACTTCCCTTACACTTGTGTATCATTTCCCAGGCTCCCTTACCTAAAGGTTGCTGCTGGAAAACGCTAGGGGTTCACTCCACTCCACTTGTTCTAGGTATACTGTGCTGTGGACTGTAGAGTAGTGCCACATGGTCAGAGAAGAACTGGTGCTGCTGTTGCTGGTGGCACTGGTGAGGCACTGATGGTCTGGCTTCAGAGTCCAAAGAAGTAAGAAGTCCACCAAAGTTCAAAGAGAGGGAGAGACTGCAATTCCCAGCAACCCACCACTGACTATACAGCCACCGCTAAGCTGACTGAGGTAACTATCTTCTATGCCATCCCAGGCCTGGAACAATTGCAATAGTAAACCATCCCAACTGAGGGACTCCTGTGACTGTTTGACTCCTCCAGGAGATAAAAAGAAGTTGAACTGTCGCCCAGCCATTACTTGAAGAAAATTCCACCCCCTCTGTGATTGATCTGGGAAAAATAATGGAGTAGGTGAGGAGGTGGCCAGCCTGAACAAATCCCTGTGATACCACTAGACATCTTATTCACTACAGCATCTGGCACAGTGGCTGAAACCTAAGGATTTGTTCAGGTTGCCCACCTCCTCAATTACTTTTCCTAAGTCACTTAGGGAGGGGGTGGACTTTACTTCAGGTGGTGGCTGGGTCAATGTTCAGTGTTGTGCCCCAGGTGATAGACAAGGGCCAAGCACTGGACAGCCTGTACCTGGACTTTAGCAAAGGCCTTCAACACTGTGCCCCACAAAAGACCAGTGAAGAAACTGGAGGATGTATGAATGGGGAGAAAGTCATGAGGTGGGTGCAAAACTGGTTAGAGGTGGGGGAACCCTATGGATGCTACTAAATGGTTTGCACTCAAAGGCCAAGGGAGTAATAAGCAGGGTGCCACTGCTGTTGATCCTGTTTGGTTACTGTGTTCAACTGTGGCACTGGAGAAAATATCTAGGGCAAGATGTGTCTTTCTGTGGATGACACAGAGACAGTGGCAGGGAAGATAGTGGTGAGGGCGTAAGAGACATTACAAAGGGATCTGGATAAACTGGAAAGATGGTCTAACATTTGACAACTGAAATTTAACAGAAAAAGTGCAAGGTTATGGATTTATTGAAAAGGAATCAGAAAATGGAATATTGTATGGGAGAAGGTGGTGATCCTTAGGCTCCTGCAAACTACTGCCCCATATCTCTCCTTCCTACTCTTGCTAAGCTCCAAGAACATCTGGTTCTCTCACAACTTTCCTCCTACCTCTTTGATTCTAATTTCTTCACTCCATCCCAATCTGGCTTCCAGAAGAACCATTCCATTACTACCTCCCTGATTAGGCTCACCGACTCCATCCTCTCAGGCATGGACAGTGGCCTAATTACATTAGGTATTTTTGTCAACCTAGCAAACGCTTTTGACACTGTCTCCCACACCCTTCTACTGCACTCTCTTTCCTCGGCTGACATATCTGATTCTGCCACTAATTGGTTCAGAGCCTACCTGGTAGGCAGAACCCAGTCTGTCAGAATTGCTGACTCCACATCCCCCCCCATCAACATTGGCATACCTCAGGGAACCATTCTGGGTCCTGCCTTTTCTTCATTTTCCTCAATGACCTTCTCTCAGTTTGCTTATCTATCTCCAGCCATATGTACGCCGATGAAATGGTCCTTTTCACCTCAAGACAGTCCTCTGTTGATGTACAGACAAAACTTCAGCATGACTTCAATAATGTTCAGCACTGGTTCTGCTCCCATCAGCTCTCCCTAAATGCCAAGAAGACAGTCTCAATGACCTTTGGCACTAGGCAGAAGCTCTCTAGGCTCCCATCCCTGCCCTCCTTCCATACCCTCAACAGGACAATCCTGGAGGACACCCCCTCCTTTAGGTAATTGGGGGTCTGGCTTGACCAACACCTCAACTCCTCTGGCCATGTGGATGCCATCCTGAAGAAACTGCGTCTCAAGCTTGGTGCATTATACAGGAACAGTAGCTGCCTTCTGCTACCGGCAAGATGCAAACTTGTCCAGAAGATGATCTTACCTATCTTCAACTATTGTAATGTAGTCTACAGTGCTGCTCCCAAGTCTTCCCTAACAAGACTGGATACCCTTTATAACTCCTTCTGTTGCTTCGCTCTTGACTCCCCCCCTCTGACCCATCACTGTAATCTCTATCACTCTCTGGCTTTGTCCTCAATTGAGAACTGACACCACCTCCATTGTGCCAAATTTGTGGCCAAATTCTGGTTTTGAATGCTTCCTCCTTATCTTTAGATAGATAAATGGAAAACCAGCGCCGTAACCAAGGCTTGTACAGAAAGAGTCTCGCTCGAGACTTAGAAAGTATTTTGAAAGGACTCACCAACTCTTGGAGTAGTAGTGGCTGTAACCACAATAAACTTTAATATTCCAACAGAGTAAAATCCAACATAAAGCCCAAAGTGAGTACCGATAAAGAATACAGCCTAGCACACATCAACACACTTCCTGGTAAGGTATCTAGTCACCTGACACTTTTCGCCCAATCAGGGGCCTTCTCAAAGGTTCAGAGACATTACCAAACCAGGTCCTTAAATACACCAAAAATTTAAAGAGATATTTACCTCATAACCCAATTAAACACACAGTATAAAAAACAAAATGAACAAAGGCAGTAAAAACATGGTGTACATAATGATAAACTGTTAAATCACTTTTATAATAGAAGATTTCTCCGGTATTTATATCCTCCAGTCAAATATCCATACATTATGCACAAAACATAGAGTGCATCATTTTTAGCACCATACTGTATGGCAATCATTAACATTATTATTATTTTGTCCAGGAGAAGGGGGGGCCTCAATAATTTACTGTTAAAAAGGGAACAATATTGGATTTATACATTTAAAGCAATGGATGGCAAAGGATTAAATGGTAGATTTGAAGTTAAGCCATTTTTGTAAGCATAATTTGTACAATATGAGATAATGTTATAATCATGTTTTTAACTCTCTTTCTTTCCTTCTTTCTTTCTTTCTTTCTTTCTTTCTTTCTTTCTTTCTTTCTTTTTTTCTCATACAGATTTGCACCAGCATACCTTGCTGCTTGGCTTTACAACTGGGTGCAATCTTTCTCACTTTCAGCAGGTTTGATTCTAATAATGTTAATAATATTTACTGCTTTTGTTCATTTTGTTTTTTATACTGTGTGTTTAATTGGGTTATGAGGTAAATATCTCTTTAAATTTTTGGTGTATTTAAGGACCTGGTTTAGTAATGTCTCTGAACCTTTGAGAAAGCCCCTGATTGGGCGAAATGCATCAGGTGACGAGATACCTTACCAGGAAGTGTGTTGATGTGTGCTAGGCTGTATTCTTTATCAGTACTCACTTTGGACATTATATTGGATTTAACTCTGCTGGAATATTGAAGTTTATTGTGGTTACAGCCACTACTACTCCAAGAGTCGGTAAGTCCTTTCAAAATACTTTCTAAGTCTCAAGCGAGACTCTTTCTGTACAAACCTGGTTACGGAGCTGGCTTTCCGTTTATCTATCTACTGACTAATTTAAACCCAAGCACGACCTACCCAGGTGCATCGCAACTTCTGTGTACAATTCCTCCTTATCTTACCTCCTCACTGTCCTCACTCCCCCCTACTGCCCATTCCCTTAGATCTTTTGACTCTTGTTTAATGGTTGTTACTCATTGAGCAACTGCTGTAGGTCAGGTGGCTTTCTCACATTGCTTCTCCAACCTTTGGAACGCCCTTCCTCACCAGATTCGCCACTCATCCTGTCCCCACCCCCTCTCCTCAGCTCTACATAATTTCCTCTCGGTAAATTGTATCTGCATCTAACGCCCCGTTTCCTGTAACCCTTACTTCTCTACTTCATCTGCTGCTAGTACACTATTTTGACTCCTCACAAATTATTTTTTGACAAGTAGGTAGCACCTACATAAGTTGTTACCATTGCTTATTGTTATGACTGCACTTATTTTGTACATCACCTTCTGTATTGCACCAGTGCTGTGTATGCTGTCTTGTATAGCATACTAATTATCTATTTTGTTCATTTGATTGTATGTATGTAAAACATTTTTGATCTCCCTGTACCCCCCCTCCTCCCAGCATGCACTGGAAGATGAGCAACTTGTTGTTCAGTGTACCTTTCCTGATGATACATTTCAATAAATAAATAAGTAAATAAAAGGTTAGAACAGACCACACAGGAGAGGGACCTGGGAGTTATAATAAGGGATAGTCTCAAAACATTGGCCCCATGTAACAAGGCATATGGGAAAGCTAGCAGGATACTGGGGTACACTGGGAGGACCTTTTCAAGTAGAAGAAAGGAAGTGATTCTTCATCCTGTACAGGTCCTAGGTGAGGCTACACATGAAGTACTGTACAGAGTTATGGAACCCTCACATAAGAAAAGAACAAGGACTGCCTGGAGGTGGTCTAAAGGAGAATTACCAAAATGACTTATAGCCAACAGGGGAAGACCTATTGTATGAGAAAATATTGGCTGATCTCAGCAGCTGTATATTCTGTGGAGTGTAGGAAAGAGGGGGGGCATAAACAGGATGGATAATCAGGAACTGTTTAGGCTTAGAGGTCAATTAGAATGGGCCACAACTTTAAATTAATAGATGGAACATTTAGAAGGGACATAAGGGGGATCATCTTCAGAGGGTGTTGAAAAAGTGCAGCAGTCTAGCAGGGGAGCTGGTCAATGAGAATATGGTTACTAATATCAAGAGGAGGGGATAGGCACAAGGGATTGGTGAACAAGACTAAGGGAAGGGATTTTACTAATGGGGCAGTGGGATTGGCCGTGTGGGACTGTGGGATAAGGGTTCCACATTAGGACCTTTTACAATGCTAGAATGGTGGGGGCTTAGATGGGAACTGTACTGACTTGATGGACCATGAGTTATTTTTCTGTACATAAAATTCTATGTTTGTATGTTTTGGGGACTCATAAGCTCTGATCAAGACCACATCCAACACTGAGGTGAAAAACCTCCCTCTGATCATAATATACATTCCAAAATTAGACTTCAGGATATTTATTTTAAAAGAAAAAAGGTAGCAGATTTGTAAAAACATATGCTATAGATAACACCAGGTAGCCAGTGTGAGGGACTCAACATGTTAAGTGGCTACTAGCTGGACAGCCTACTGCACTGAGATACAGCAGTTATGTTCCCAGTGCTGTAACTCGTCATTTAAGGTGGTCAGTTGCAGAGCCTACTGCAGTGAGAGACACACAGCGGTTTCATTTCCTGCACAGTGACTGAACACGTTAGGTGTCTTCTAGCTGCAGAACCAATTGTAATGAGAGAGCAGTTTGACACCCACAACAGTGGCTCAACACATTAGGTGGCTACTATCTGGAGAGCCAATTGCAGTGAGACAGCAGTTTGACTCCCAGCAGAGTGATTCAACAAAGCTGCTAGCTGCAGAACATACTGCATTTACAGACTGCAATTTTGTTCTCAGGACAGTGACTCAACAAGTGAGGTGGCCAGATGTAGAGCATATAGCAGTGTGAGACAGCAGTTTATTTATGTATTGAGTAAAATGGATATATGACCTTTGAGTCAAAGATTCATTTACAAAGGCTCCTTGTCAAAGTACAAAACATCAACATAGTACAAAGCATCAAGTTAGCAAGTAGTATACAATAATACAAGGTGGTAGAGGACATACAAGAAATTAACAGTTCATACAACAATGAGGGTAGTGCATATACAACTGGGTAATTATACAAGTCCGACTAAGGAGCAAGTAAGTGTCAGTGTACAGTTCAGGTAGTAAGGAGGGTGTGGCCTGTACATACAAGAAGCTATCAGGGTTTTGAATGGGTCCAGTTTGGTGATAGAGGTAACAGCCTTAGGGAGCTCATTGTACCATAATGGTGCTCTGTAATAAAAGGACCTTTGGGCTAGTGAGGTCATCACCCTGGGGTTATTGATGGTAACTTTTCCAGTAGTTTAAATAATCGGGTCTGGTGATTTGAACTATAACAGCAACTAAATTTAGTGGGGGATGCCAGGTCATTTGAATGCGTGCCTGTGTGGGGTGGTCCAGGTGCAGGCTGTAGAATCCTCATCATGTACTGGCCTCCAGGTTGTGAGGGGGAGTTTCTGCAGGAAATTGCATCCTTTGTCACCAATCTCATATTGGAATCACCAATATGGCGTATCTTGGGTGATTTCAATGCCTGGGTGGACAGCAAATGTTCGCAATTTGGTAGAGATTTCCTCCACAGCATGGAAGCTCTGGGCCTCGCACAAGTCATTACTTCTGTGACCCATCAATATGGTCACGCCTTCAATCTGGTATTTTCCCTGGGGTTCATGGATAAAATTCTCTAGACTAATCCAGTCAATTGGTTGGATTACTGTGTGATCACCCCTTGTAGTCCATCCCCTGTGAAGGTGGTGTAGTGCTGCCCTTTGAGAGGACTTGGACCAGATGGACATTGCAGTTTTGAACACACTAGGAAATGTTGTCAGGATGTGCTGGGAGTGCAGAGGTGGTGGTGGTTATAATAGGGTGGTTAATGGGGCCTTCTACCGCATAGTGCCAGTCTGTGTACGTCCTCTGGCGTTGCGTCTTGGTTCACCGTGGTTCGATGGTGAGTTGTGGGTGTTAAAGACCAGGGGATGAAGGTTGGAGCATTGTTGAAGGAGGTACAAGGCCCAGGAGGACAAACTAGTTCTGATTTCTCGTTATGAAGAATAACAGAAGGCAATCACTCAGAAAAAAGGAAGAATTTCTATCGAGAGAGATTGCTGCTGGGAGGAACCGACCGGCTCAGCTCTTTCGGACTGTAGACAGGCTTCTCCACCCTGTCTGTCTAGAGCCGGAGAGAGCAATTACACCCACAAAATGTGAGGAGTTTGCTTTCTTATTCCTAGATGGGGGTCCTCCATCAGGGTTGGAATCACCCCAATTGGGCCTCGGAAGCCCAGCAGTGGGGTGGGGGGGTCTGTGGGTCAGGATGTAGTTAGTGATCTTGGGAGGAGACAGTGATAATGGAGGAGATTTGTGGGGTGATCTTGGAGCTACGGCCAACATTTTGTAACCTGGACCCAGGCCTGATGCGAGTGCTACTAGTGGGTTGTGTCGAGCCTCTGGGCCTGGTGCTTGCAGAGATTGTCTGCTGCTCCTTATCAGAGGGGTTGTTCCCAGTGGCACTTAAATGCACACTGGTGAAACCTCTTCTGAAGAAATCACCCCAGGACACTGACGACTTGAGGAATTACCAACCAGTCTTTAATCTTCCCTTTCCGAGAAAGATTATTGAGAAGGTTGTTACACTTCAGCTTGAAGCACACCTCACAGCCTTTGACATATTTGAGCCTCTCCGGTCTGGATTTAGATCCAGGCACAGCATGGAAACAGCACTAGTCAGGGTGTACAATAACCTGCACAAGGAGAGGGATGAAGGAGAATGGTCAGTTCTCATCCTCCTGGATCTCTCGTCAGCATTTGATACAGTGGACCATGGGTTGTTTTTGGATCGGCTCAGGGAGTATGTAGGACTCATCGTCAAGGTTGTCAGCTGGTTCGAGTCCTACCTCCAGAATAGAACTCAGAGTGTAATGTTAGGAAGATTTTCCTTGCATGTCCTGTGGCATATCCCCGGGCTTGGTTCTGTCATTCATGTTGCATGCTGTCTATATGCTGCCCCGGGCAAGGTTATTACATGTTATGGGCTTGGGTTTCATGGCTATGCAGATGATACCCAGCTCTATGACTTTTGCTCCCGAGACACCAGGTTCTGTTGACATGCTTAACAGGTGCCTGGCTGAGATCCAAGACTGGATGCCATCAAGCTGGCTGAGATGTAACCCTGAGAAAACCAAAGTCCTAGTGACTAAGCCGGACCATGAGGGGGAGTGGCAGCTGCTTGGAGCCTGGGCTTCAGCTTGGTCCTTCTGGGCTTTCAGTTGCTACTAAGGTGAATAATCTGGGAGTCATACTGGATAAGAGCCTGACAAGGAGGCTCAAGTGTCAGCAGTAGTCTGGAATGTCTTTTTCCACCTGTGGAATATCTACCAGATAAAATCCCTTATTCCACCTGGTGACCTGGCCACACTGGTACATGCATTTGTGACCTCCAGGCTAGACTACTGTAACACTCTCTACCTTGAGGTTAGCAGAGGTACAATGTAGCTTCTGCAGCTGCTGCAGAATGCAGCTGCCTAGTTACTTATGGGCCTTTCTAGATCGTGCCATATCTCTCCAGCATTGCATGATCTGCACTGGCTGCCAGTGAAGTGGCGTATCTCTTTTAAAGTGGTTTTGTTAACCTACAAAGCCCTACGTGGGCTGGGCCCAGACTACCTGGCTGAGCTCCTACATCTGCACATACCTGCTTGCCCACTCTGCTGGAGAGTGCCTTCTGGTGGTTCTGAGGGCTAGGTTAAAGACTTTGGGGAACCGGGCTATGGAGGTAGCAGGCCCAGTCCTTCGGAACTCCCTGCCCAGGGCCTTGAAGGAGGCCATCTCAGCAGAGGCCTTTGAGAGTGGCTTGAAAACATATTTATTTCAACAAGCATTTGAGGAATATTAGTACTGTCTGAATATTAGTAATGTTGTTCTCACTGTTCATTGGTGATCTACCCAGCTTCTTTGGAGGGGCTTCCGTACACTTCTATGCGGATGATGCAATCATCTACCACTCCTCTCCTGATATTGATCTAATAAATAGAGAACTTGCATCTGACTTTTCTGCCCTTGAAGGTTGATTTAGGTGAAATCAACTTGTCCTTAATACAAAAAATACTAAAAGTATGCTATTTACCCCCCTACCCACCTCCACTCGTACCATGTCCACTCTTAGCATTACCTTTCTCAGTAACGATACCCTTGAGTCTGTCCATTCCTTTAAATACCTGGGCATCACCCTGGACACCTCGCTGTCCCTTAATGCACACATCTCCAATGTCATTAAATCTTTGAATCAAAAGCTAGGTCTCCTCTATCGTATCCATCCCTTCCTCACTTCTGCCTCCTGCCTTAAGATTGCTACATCATCCCTTCTTCTTCTCCTCACTTATGGTGCCCCTTTACTGCTCTCAACTAATTCCACAACCCTGTCTCTCCTCACCCAGGCTTACCACAGGGTGGGAAGGTTCGACTTGAGAATAAATGCCCTCCACCACCACTGTGACGTCCTCTCTTCATTGGGTTGGTTGCCTTACGAATCGAAAATGAGATATATCACCTTGAGCTTCATGCATAACCTGGTCCACAAATTCACAAGCTTCACGAATCCTTAGATCTGCCTCCATCCCCCTTTTCATAAAGCCTACACTACGACTAGCTATTGCCCGCAGGCCCTTCTCTTTTGCGACAGTGTCTGAATGGAACTCCCTTCTTCCCCCCTCCCTGTCTTGTTCCACTCTCCCCAAGTTCCAGTCTTATTTATTTACGAGTTTAACCAGGAAGGCATGCTGAGTGGGGATTTCTCAATCCCAGATGTGTCCTGGGGACAAATCCCATTATTTATACATCACATGTGGAGGCAGACCTGGACAAAACAGACAATAGGCAGGTAGCATACAAAGGAGGTGGGGAAATATAATTGGATACAATTACACAAGTTATCACCTGGAAACACAGAATGGTAGGTATGCAGTGACCCATAGGGGTAAGCACAGAATGGGAACTAGCTAAGGCAAGTGCAGCTGGTGGAGAAGTGTGTGCTGAGGAGGAGGTTGAGGTGATGGGGGTTAATAGAGTGTCTATTATTGGCAGACAAGGCATTACAGAGCTTGGGGATACAGTATTTGAAGGTGGCTTGTCCTTTGGTTGTGTGCATGAAGGGGATGAGAAGGAGCCTGGGGTCTGTGTTTCTGAGGGAGTAGGCAGGAGGAGGTTGTGGTGAGAGGACAGAGGCCAGGTAGGAGGGAAGGGACTGGGACCAGATTGTGGCTGCGGTCCTAGTGCAGTGGGTCAGTCTGCAGTCCTGAAGGGATGGCAGGGCCAGGGAGCTATATAAGGCACAGTGGTGGGTTGTTTGAGGGCAGTTCAGGATAAAGTGACAGAAGGAGTGAAAAAGTATGTCCAGGCTGGCTAGGGAGGAGGAGGAGGGAGCAGTGCCATAAACTATGTCACCATAGTCGAGTATTGGGAGAATCATCTTTTGAACAATAGCCTTCCGGGCTGGAGAGGGGAGGCAATCTTTGTTCTGATATAGGGCGCCGAGTTTAGGGAGTAGTTTCTTGTGGATGGAATCAATCATAAGTGGAGAAATCTAGGTGCTGGTCAAGCCAGACACCTAGGTATCTGAAGGTGGTGCACGCTTCCAGGGGGGTCCAGTCCAGAGTTTGGAAGGGGGAGCATGTGGCTTGGAGGGAGAGTCTAGACTGTGATCCATAGGTTAGCGAAACAGTCTTCTTAGGGTTTAGGAACAGCTTGTTGGAGCGGAACCAGTGCTGGATGGTGTTGAAATCCTGCTGGAGTAAATTAACCACATCACTTGTGGAGGGGCCCGTGGCATACAGCACTGTGTCATCCACGTACATATGGATGGATGAGTGTAGGCAAGCTGATGGCAGATCGTTTAAAAATATGGAGAAGAGCAGTGGACCCAAGACTGAACCTTGGGGGATGCTGGCAGTAACTGGTAGGGGGCTAGAGATATGGGAGACAATTTTGACAGAGTGGTGCCTACCTACCAGATAGTCGTGAAACCAGCTGGAGGCCGGTATGGAGAGGCTGGCAGCTTTTAGTTTAGATAGGAGCAGAGTATGGGAGACAGTGTCGAATACCTTGGCCAAGTCGATAAAGATGGCCAAGGTGATGTGGCCATTGTCCATTCCGGTGTGTATGGCATCAGTGATTCTTAGTAAGGAAGTGACAGTTGAATGCGATTTGCGAAAGCCAGATTGGTAGGGGGTGAAGAAGGATGATGCATCTAGATAGGGAGAGAGTTGGGCAAGGACAAGACGTTCCTGTAGTTTGGCCAGAATCGGGAGGAGGGAGATGGGGATATAGTTACCTGGTGAGGAGGGGTCACCGCGTTTAGGGAGGGGTATGACCATAGCCTGCTTCCATTCGGTTGATAATTTGGCTATTGAAAAGGAGAGGTTGAAAAGGTCGGCTAGTGGGGCGGCTATGGCAGGGGCGGACAAGTATAACATCTTGGCATCCAGGGCCATGGGACATTTGCCTTTGTTAGGGTTTAGGGCTCTTAGGGATTTGAGTACTTCGGCCGGGAATACAGGGTGAAAGGAGAAGCTGGATGGCCGGCAAGTGTGCCCTTGGTGCGGGGGGCATGGAGTGGTGGGTGCTGAAGAGCCAATAGAAGAGAGTCCGCACAGCTGGAGAAGTAGATATTGGCGGCAACCTGGCAGGGGTCAGTGATGGTAGTACCCTGTGTGGACAGTGTCGGTGATGGCAGTTGGGTTGGGGGGGAGAAGTGGGATTTGAACGATTTCCAAAAGTTAGTTGGGTGGTTAAGGTTTGTGTTGAAAGCTGATAGGAAGTAATTCTTTTTGGTCTGGTGAATGAGTTTGGTGCAGGAGTTGCAGCAGGCTCGGTAGCATTGGAGAGATGCTTGGGTGCCCAGTTTCTTGTGAGTTTTCCAAGCTTGGTCCCTGGAGTGGCATTGGCTGATGATATCAGCGGTGATCCAGGAAAGGTGGGCACCTCTGACCCTTTTTGTGCTCAGGGGGCATGGGAGTCCCACACTTTTAGGAATCTGGCCTTGAAGGTTGCGAATGCAGAGTCAATAGATGGAGCCGCTGGGATGAAGGACCAGTCTACTCGTGCTAGGTCTTGCAAGAGCGATACTAGGGCTAAGGAATTATATGACCTTGTTAGCAGTATCCTGGGGGTGCAGTGGGCCTGTGCACTTTCCTGATCATGTAGATCATGTGGTGGTCACTTAAGGAGTCTGGGAGCAGGCCAGCTCTTAGAATCCTGTGAGGGTGGGAGGATAGGATCCAGTCCAGGAGTGAGTGATTTTGTGTTCTTGTCTTGCGTTCTTAGCAGTCTTATCTGCTTACCTCCCTCACAGCCTCTGTAACATGGTCTTGCTTCCGTTGATGCCTATCTGTTTCTTTCAATGCTCTATTCCTTTCTCCTCCTCCTCCTACCTACCCTTGAACCTTCCCCTTTTCCTGGCCCCCTGTCCTTACCTTTCTGTACAATCTGCTTTTTGTCTACCCCCTTCCCATACTTTTCCCTCCTGTTATTAGTTTCTGCTGCCTGTAGTCTCATTTGATTAAGTCTTGTATTTATGTTTTTACTGAAGTGTAAAATACCTTTTTTGATCTGTTATATTACGTTGTATCTTATTTTTTACCTTATTTAATGCTGTATAATAACATTGTTGCTAACATTATCTGTTTTTTATGTGTTATTGTATTGTTCCGTTTTGCTTGTGGCAATCCCGGGTAGACTCTGAAAAAGGGACTGTAATTATCTTAACGGACTTACCCGGTTACCAAAACTCAAATAAATAAATGTTTTCCCCTGAGCACATCCTAAATTGTTATTTCTTTTATTGTTTACTGTGTTGTGTAAGTTATATGTAATTATTTATCTGTTACTTATTCCTGTGGTTTTAAAGTGAATGGGTTATACCAAGGGTTCTCAAATGGTGAGGCCAGCCTCCCTTGGGAGGCCCCAACCTGTTCCAGGGGAGGCTCAAGCAAGTCTGAAAAAGTACTGTAATTAAATTTTGGGTTTTATGTATTTTGTGTGAAGAGATGAAGCAAACTGAAAGAGAACAACAACAGTAGATAAATTTATGTATTTATTTACTAATAGGTGACAAGGGAAGGTGAATGAGCCAAGGCTCATTTCAGGTATACCTGGGAAGAGTAGGGAGGAATACATTTCAAAAGGTAACTGCAAAACAATCAAGAAATATACAGTGAGCTATAATGCAAATAAATATGAACAATAAATTAATAGTGAGTGGTGGTAATTGATCAGTTTGTAAACTGATGGCAGAACAGCCAAATACAAGGGTTGAGCATAGAAGTGCTAGAAGCAATAGCAGGAAGGAACAAAAGTAATCCCGAAGTTGCTTAGGAGGCCAGGGAAAAAGGAGAGAGCAAAGTATGTAGGAAGATTATTTCATATAGAGAATGTTGTCTGACCCATGAAGGTACTGCAACAAGGAATAACAATGGTTCAAGAATGAAAATAGCAGAGCAAGTAGATTGGCGGGGGTTACAATAAGCTGAATAATAATATTTGTCTATTTTATTTATTTGTTATTCAGATAACACCTTTGAGCACAGGAGCTCTTTTTCCAAAGTTCCAAGTCAGTATAACACAAAGAACTGAATGTGAGCCAAGTACTCAAAGGGGTTTAAATGTATTCATGGTGTACTGTGCAAAGTACAGTGTGTTATTTTTCTTTGGGGAGGCCCAAGATTATTTCAGTTTTTGGGGGAGGCTCAAAATCTTTTCCATGGATTTGGGGAGGCTCACTGTGATAAAGTCTGAGAACTATTGGGTTATACTGTATGTATTTATGATTTTATGTATTGCCCTGTTGTTTTGTAATGGTGCCCTGGGCCTCCAAGGAAGGGTGCCATAAATAAATAAAGACTACTACTACTACTACTACTACTACTAAGTTTTCACTTAGTAATAGTTACATCCGCCAATGCTCTCCATGCAGCAATTCCAGTACTGAGGATGACAGCAGCACTCCAGAATCCGTGGCTTTGCCTCCCACAGTTGTATTAATGATTGCCTACAACTTAAAAATGAATTCATGTTGTGGAGCTGTGCTGCTCAGCTCCCAGGGAGGGATACCATGGGCCTCCCAGCATTCACCTCCCCTGCTGTGGGCTACTCACAGAGCAGCATTGGCATCAGCTGTAAAGGCAGCTGCTCAAACACCTGCAGAGGAAGGGGGCAGTGGTGGCGACACCGAACCTGGGGGTAGGAATGCAGGGGGACCCACTGAGCAGAAAAAGGATTAAACAAGAACAAGGGACTCCATTTCTGGATACTGTATAATGAGACAGTGTGGTCTAGTGGTTACGGCACAAGCTTGGGGACCATATGACCACAGGTTCAAACATAGCCAGAGCCAAGTGCTCACTGTGTGAACTTGAGCAAGTCACGTAACCTTCCTGAGCCCCAGCCCACCCAGCTGTAGAAATGATTAGAAGCAGTACCCCACTGGAAACGAGATGTTGCATCTCAGCTGAGCTAGCCTGGGTAAGTAAATTGTAAAAAAAGGAAAGAAAATATCACTAGTGTTGCATGTTGTCACATACACACACACACACTCTCCAGGAGCAGATGTTAGAATCTTGCATTTTGTCTCCAGTTGATGAGAACTTCAGGAGCTCCCTAAGGGAGAGTGCACCAATCCCTCACCTCAGATACCCCCAGTCATAGCTGTCAGAGAGGATCATGCCTCCTGCCTACACTCATGGTGCTTACAGATTCTGACAACGCCAGCAGGGTCTCCTCACACTTCGAAACAATCAACGCCTTGTCAGCAGAGCCACAAATACTTTAGAATTCACAAATCCCAAAATAAATTGGCTCGTGAAACTTGTCCATAATTTTCGGCACTGACAATTGCACTGCCTGTGTTTTATATTACACAGCAACCTCTCTATGGATTCTTTCAATATAGAGTGGTTGGAAAATCAACATCAATATTTATTTTAAGCCCCCAAAGTAGACTCATTTTGGTGCAGCACCTACAGTAGTTGGCAAGAGAATCCCTGGGGGCATGAACAGAAGTGGCAACAGCAGCAACAATAGCAGGTTAGGTATGCAAGCTACAAAACAACGCGATAAATTAAATAAAGCAAACAAGAGTTGGCTAGTGTCAACAATGTTGACCTTGTGTGTATGTGTTTTGTTTGAGGGAGGGAGCAATGTTCTCATCATTATGACTATTGGGAAAGTTGATGTTATAATCATTGTAACTACAATGTAATATCCATTTTGTATGTTAAACAGTCCTCAGAAATACATCTGGCCATGTGTGAGGTCATTCAGATCACTGTAATAAGAAATTCACTAGCAGGGCAGCCCATTAGCCATTAGGCTGATGTGCCTGTGACCCAGATTTTGGAGGGGACTTGGGGATACATGGGCAGGTGACCAGGAATGAGGAACAGTGATGCTGAAGGCAGTGCTTCCCAGCCTGGGGGATGGGGGATGGTACCACTTGGCATAGGTGGGTTGTAAAATAGTCAAGCCAGAAATCCAAGCACTAGTAATAGTAAAATACCCTATCCTAAACATTACCTGCAGGTACCTCCAAACTACCCTAAATTACCCTAAAAATACCCTAATACAAAACAGGTAGTTGGTTAGGGTCGGGTAGTTATTACTCTAATCGTTCTACTACCCTATTACCCTACCCTGACTATAAGAAAATGTGAAAGACTTTGTTTTTGACTGCCCTAAACAGACAGAACTACTCAAAAGGATCTTTCCTGAGTCAGGTAAGATAGGCACAGCTGCTGTGAGCAAGCCCGCTACTGTTTCCAAAATACAGTCTTTAATATTATGGCTGTACAGTATAAGACATTTTTCCTATAGGGCCATTGTGATATGCTCCAACTTTTCTTTATTAATATGACATGGCCAGCCAGATTGTCTGCAGTAGTTAGTGAAACAGAGAGCCATTTAATGGTTAAATAAATAATTTGTCCATTGGGCTACCAGGCAAGAAAAGCAGTTACAACAGGTGTAGCTGCTTTGAGTGAGCCTGCTGCTGTTTCCCAAAATTAAATACTGAGAAGAGTTGAGCTGGCTATGCCACTTTTTATTTATCATCTTTTTTCCCCCTCTCCCTGCCCTTCTGGCCAGCCACTCCTTCAGGTTGCACAGTGTTAACCCTGCCCTTTGCTTGTTGGGCCATCCCCATTGCCATACATACCATCCTCGCCCCGGTCCACTTCCTTGGAAGACTCGGGATAACCCTTCCGGGGGAGCCTTCCCTCCCCTTCCCAAGAGGTTCAGAAGAGAGGAAATAGTTCCTGCTACCTTGACCAAGGAGTGGGGGCTAGGAGGATCAGAGGATGCTGTGAATGGCTACGTGATTCAGAGGAATCAGGCAGCCATCATCCAGCAGCCGGGTGGGTGAATTTTCGCTTCTCTGGCCCCACCCCACCCACATTCATGCAGTCGCAGTGGCGCCCTGGGAGCAGGGACAATTGGCAATGTGTGATGGTTCATACCACCTAGAATGCTTCCATTAGCCACCTCCAGGAGTCACTAGTAAAGTGGTCCAGCACTGCCACACCCCCCTGCGAGGAAAACATTCATAGGATGTTCTGCCCCACTCCTTGCTGGTCTCTGCCCCTGACGTCTGAGCTCAGGGCACAAACCCGGGCCACCAGCATGCCAAGCAATCCCGCATCAATCAGTTCCATGGAGACAGCCTCTAAATTTGTTAATGTTGGTACAAACAGTGGTCCTATCACAAATGCCTTATACAGCCATAAAAGGCTATGTAGGGACAGGGTCACACAGCAGAACTCTTCTAGCTTCACCAAGAGCCTCTCAACATACAGAGACTGAAAAAATGTAGGGGCTCAGTATGATTCTATTAATGAATCACAACTGACCACTATTGGTGTTGCTGTAGGCTTGTAGTACTACACAGACACAGTCATCTCAGCTCTCAGTGCCAGCTGAGCAAATCAAGCTTCATTTTTATGTTCACCGTGCAAGCTAGCGCAAGTCGAACATTTTGCTATATACAGGGTTTTGAGAGGTGTGTCATGGTGGTCCATTGCAGGACATTCTACAAGGGGCTTGACCAATAATAAGCAAGCCTGATCATGGGATGTTAAGGCATGAAAGTGCATGGACTTCAAAACAATGTTCCGACAGATACATTAATAAATCAGCTCTTTCAGCAAGCACAGCTGATCTCATTATGTGCTCTTAGCCTTCCTGCTCCCTTCCTCGTCAACAATACAGCAATGGAAACTGAAACAGCTTGTTAAATATTGGTTGCATATTAAACTGGAGCTTACAAGTTTACTCACTTCAAAATGCAACAACTTGCACATTTAAATACTTGGCATTTAAACATTTTCTTGCTACTAGCTTCGGTTGGGCAAGTATTCTCTTTCAAGAAAGACTCATACCTCGTAAGTGTCACCATTTCCCAGCAAGGAATCTCTTAAAAAGATTTACACTGTTTTTTTTTAACTTCTTAAGACACTATCTGATAAGACCTGTCTCAGACATGGTTTACTATAGCAGAAGACATCTGTAAAGAATTGTTATCTTTTGTTACTGATTTCACTATGCTTTTTAGGAAAAATATTTGTATTGAGCTACAGCAAACACACACACACACACACACACACACACACACACACACTGTCCACACCATCCTCAAGGCCACAACATTCAAAATAATACTACAATCTAATATGTTATAAAACAATAAAGATATAGTTTGTTTATGTCAGTCTTGGTTATGTGGAACACAATAAAGTTCAGTTTACAGTAGATTTCCTTTAAATATTTCTTATCCTTATTTTGTATCCTACATAGCACAGGGAACATGCTACATCTCATTCTCATAGGGATCTTCATTTTATACATTTTTGCACTGTGTTTACTCAGGATGTCCCAGATTAGATGCAATATCTTGTTTTCAGTGAGGTCATGATTTTACCATTTTTGTAATGTGTTTATTCAGGGTAGCCTAGCCCAGATGTAAAATATTGTTTTCAGCATGTTCTGATTTTATACAATGCAGCATAATATTGTGTAGATGTAGAGCCCCACTGAAAATAAGATGCCACATCTTCTGTGAACTATCCAGAATCAGCAAGCATATTCTAGGAAAACACATTGTAAAAATGTGTAAAAGGAAGACCACATTGAAACTGCCTCTAAGCAGATCTGCATTGTGTAAATTCATTAGAAATAATAGGTAAGAGCATGACCACACTGCAAGTGATATTTTACAGGATATGCCAGTTGAGATTCAATATATCATATACCAAATCTCAACTGGCATAGCCCGAAAAAATTAAAGAGTTAAAATGGTTTAAATGCTTTGCCCAAATGAAATAAATAGTTTAAATATCGACTTGGCTAGTCTTTTCTCATAGGTCTTATCCCATAAGCCTTGCACCATTGTAGTTGCCCTGCATTGCACCGCCACCACCTTGTCTATGTTTTTACTCAGATGGGGCTTCCAGAACTGGATGTAATGTTCCAGGTGCGATCTCATGAGTGTCTTATACAGGGGCCTTCCTCTCTATACTCCTGGTACCCCTCCTCATGCATCCAAGCATCTGGCTAGCCTTTCCAGCCAACTTATCACACTGCCAAGTTTCTCTTAGCTCCTGCAAGATGATAACTTCCAAGTCTCTTTCCTGTTTTGTGACTATCAGTACCTCTCCATGTAGTTTGTACTTTGTCCCTGGGTTCTTGTCCCCTATCTGCATGACCCTGCACTTCTTTGCATTGAATTCCAGCTGCCATTCTTCAGACCATTTTTCCTATTTTTTTATTGTGATTATGCCCCCGGTTTTTCCCCATTTTCACCCGACTCCCTGTGCTGCAGCCATGTGTACACCTGTGGAGGCACATGCATGCTGTGGTTCCACAGCACCCTCCCTCTGCTTGCATTCTGCCTGCCTGTACTACCCTCAGGCTTTCACCTGGAAGCAGTTGGACTGAGGGGGGGGAGACGGGGTCCATCCCCGGGAGAGGAGAGCTGCCTTGTGGCTGCTCAATCCTGCTCTCTCACTTCCCCCTAGCCAACCTTCAATGACCTGGGCTCACTCCTGAACCCAGGTTGCCAATGTAGCATGAGGTGTGGCATCCAGGAGCTCAGCCCTCAGCACCACCAGGCCAGCATTCCAGTTTTTTATGGTCTTTCATCATTCTTTCAACACTTCTTGGCATGTCTACCCTATTGCATACCTTTGTATCCTCTGTGAAGAGAAATGCCTTCCCCTCTAGTTCTTTTGCAGTGTCTCCAACAAAGACATTGAAGAGGCCTGACCCCAACACCAACTCCTGCGGCACCCTGCTCTTCACCCCTCCCTCTCCAGAGTACTGCCTGTTTACCACTGTGGTGAGCTACCCTACTGCTAGGCCTTATTTGTAATATATATATATATATATATATATATATATATATATATATATTTTTTTTTTTTTTGTAATGTAATCCTATGTATATGTTCATGCCACAGAATGCCAGTGTTAAATCCTGGGGACAGAGAAAAGACTGGATTTTAAAAAAAAGGTTTTGACCTTCCTTTGACCTGGAAGGCCAACTTGGTTGCCAGGAATCTGACAAGTCATTGTCAAAGGCTTTGGGGATAACTGATTAAAGGGGTATTTCCAATAATTAACTCACCAGGGGAGACCTTTTAACTTCAAAAAGCAGGATGTTGTGTTCCAAGGTATTGCCTTTGATGAGATGAAAGAAAAAAAACAGTAAACTTCCTTCTAACAGACCTGTGTGAGATTATAATGCCAGGTGTCATAAATGTAGGCTGGGTAACATCACCAGGTGGCAGAACATTGTGTTGGGGAAGCACAAGAGTGACACCCGGTGGCCTAAAATGGAAGGATCATCCTCTATCCACAGACAGGTATATAAATAGCCTAGATCAGGGCATTTTCACACACTTTCTCATCTGGACTGCACCTGACACACACACAAGAAGCCCAATTGCTGAAACTCAGTGTGGTTACAAGGTCTAAAGGAACTGAAAACCTTCATCTACTTTTTCTGGACTCCAATTCACTGCAAATATAAGGTACATAGAAACATGGAAAAATAGAATGTGATGGCAGATAAGGACCGCTTGGCCCACCTAGTCTGCCTATTTCCCTACCTAATGGATAAGCTGCAGATCCTAGTTAACCAACAGCCTACTTCCTTCTACCCCACACTAGAATTGCCTTATCTATCCCATGCATTCTTGAATTTCCCCACTGTTTTTGACTCCACAACCTCCTCAGGAAGGTTGTTCCATGCATCCACAACCCTCTCCATGAAAAAATACTTCCTCACATTACCTCTGAGCTGTCCCCCTCTATCTTCAAATTGTGCCCCCTTGTTCTTGCACATCTCTTTTTCTGAAAGATGCTATCCTCTTGGACTTTGTTGATTCCCTTGAGGTACTTAAAGTTTCTATCATGTCCCCCCTTCCTCCTTTCCTCGAGGGTATATATATTAAGCTCATTTAGTCTCTCTCCATATGTCTTCTGGTGCAGACCCTGCACCATTTTGGTTGCCCTGCTCTGGACAGCCTCCACCCTGTCTATGTCTTTGCAGAGATGGGGTCTCCAGAACTGCACACAGTACTCCAGGTGGGGTCTCACCAACTTTCTGTACAGAGGGATAACAACTTCCTGTTTTCTACTTGTGATGCCTCTCCCTATGCATCTCAGTATCCCCCAGCCCTCCTTACTGCCTTCTCACATTGCTTGCCCACCTTTAGATCATCTGATATAACTAACCCCAGGTCCCTTTCCATTTTTGTTGTTGTCAGTATCTCATTCTTCATTGTGTACACTTCCTCTGGGTTTTTGTCTCCCAGGTGCATTACTTTGCACTTCTTTGCATTGAATCTGAGCTGCCATACATTTGACCATTCCTCCAACCTTGCCATGTCCCTTCTCGTCCTTTCCAGCCGACCTTGTATATCAACCCTGTTGCAGATCTTTGTGTAGTCTGCAAAGATACATTCTTTTCCTTCCAGTCCCTCTGCAATGTCACTTATAAAGACATTAAAAAGGACCAGACCCAGTACTGAGCCCTGCGGTACCCCACTAGTAACCCCCCTTTCTTCACTGTGGATTCCATTTACTATTGCCCTCTGTGTCCTGTTGTCCAGCCAATGTTTTACCCAGGCTACCTTCCTAGGACCCATTCCAAGACTGGCTAATTTGTTTAATAATCTTTTGCCTGAGACTGTGTCAAATGCCTTGCTAAAGTCTAGGTAAGCCATGTCCACAGTCCCTCCCTGGTCTACTACTTTGGTCACCCAGTCAAAGAAATCAATTAGATTTGCCTGACATGACTTTCCCACTGTGAATCCATGCTGCCTTGGGTCCTGTGCCCCACTGGCCTCTAGGTACTAAACAATTCTTTCCATCAGAAGTGGTTCCATCATTTTCCCTACCACTGAGGTCAAACTGGCAGGTCTATAGTTTTCTGCCTCTGTCTTGCTCCCACTTTTGTGAAAGGAAATCACGTCGACCCTCGTCCAGTCCTCAGGTACCACACCATCCTCCCATGATTTTTTAAAAAGGGTAGTCAGTGTTGTTACTAGTTCTCCCCTTAGTTCTTTTAGAATTCTGGGGTGAATCCCATCAGGCCCCATTGCTTTGTCCACCTTCAGTTTTAGGAGTTCTTTCAGAATCCTTTCTTCTATGAAAGGACTGATATTGACCCCCTATCCAGAGTGCTTCTATTGACTGGATTAGATACCTCCCCTCTTCGTCCTTTGTGAATACTGGGCAGAAGAGTCAGTATAGCACAGTGGTTTAAGGCTCTGAGCTGCAAATCTGGTGGCATCCAGCAGACCACACTTGGGTTTGAATCCCACAGCTCCCACTTGCATACTGTGTGACTCTGAGCAAGTCACTTAACTTCCTTGTGCTCCCAGGTCACACCTGTAAACAAGCTTTCAGCTTAGTGTGTCTCTCCTGGTAAAAAAAATAATAAAATAAATAAGTATTCGTTCAGTATCCCTGCTTTTTCACTGTCCTGCTCTTCCCACCCACCTTCCTCTTTATTCAGCCTCAGTATCCCTCCCTTTGTCTTTCTTTGCTCCCTAATGTACCTATAAAAGGTTTTATACTCCTTCTTAACTGAGTAGGCTATCTTTTCCTTGGTTTGGGCCTTTGCTATTTTGACTGCCTTCCCTGCTTCCTTCTGCTTTAACTGGTTCAGTTCTCTGTCCTGCTCCTTCTGCACTTCCTTATACTTCCTGGATGCTATCTTTTTCTCCCTAAACTTCCCCACTGCCTCTTTTGAGAACCATAGTGTTTTTTTTCTTTCATTTTGATTTGTTTATTTGCTTCACACAAAGGCTTGTCTTCTCTGTGATGGCAGTTTTGATGTTTCCCCATTGTTGCTCCACCCCTCCTTCTTGCCTGTTTGCTAGCGCTTTTCTGAGGCACTCTCCCATTTTGATAAAATCAGCCCTCCTGAAGTCCAGTACCTTCACTGTTGTATGGCTTGACTCTATAGCTGAGTTTATCATGAACCACACTGTTTGGTGATCACGTGTTCCCAGATGGCTACCCACTTCTAGACCTGAGATCCTCTCTCCATCCCCATTTAAGTGTACCAGGTCTAAGATTGCTCCCTCCCAACTGGGTTCCAACACTAGCTGTCTGAGGCATGCCCCCTGTAGGGCATCGAGAATGATCCTGCTCTTGGATGTGGCTGCAGCAAGGGTGCTGCAGTTAACATCTGGCATATTCAGACCCCCCCATCAGCAATATCTCCCCTTTCTCTGCCATACTAAGGATGCCTTCTATTATGTTCTTATCCATTTCCTCCCCTGAGACGGGGGTCTGTATACAACCCCTGTGCGGATTGTGGTGCCATTTCCAGTCTCCAGGGTGACCCACAGTGCCTCCTCTCCTCCCTGTTTACCGTTTAGTTCCATTGCTTTGATCCCTTCCCTTACCTACAGAGAGACTCCTCCTCCTCTTCTACCCGGTAGACTTTTTAGCTAACAGTTTTTGTGTGTTTCACTATACATTTTTCCATTTTTGTTTATGTATACTGTAACCCAAATTAGTGTATGCTGTTTTTAGTTGTAACCATATTTATTTAAGTATTTTAGTAACAAATGCTTGTTTTTCTAAAGAAATTCTGCCTATGTAAGATTTTTATATCTTTGTGTGTGAATTGGGAACCAGTATTAATAATCTGTGAAAACTGTTATTGCCAAAGGGGTCTCACCAATAGCAACCAAATTGAGTAAAAGGGTCTGTAAGGAACATCTGAAAGGACAGGGAGAATACTAGAGTCTGGAAGGATTTTGATCCAGGTTGTTGCATGTCTTGTAGGGAGAAGGCAAAATCAGGTGTTATGCTGCTACCCCCAAAGAGAATGTGATGCTTGGGTCTTCCTTCTTTGTTTAATAGCCAAGGAAGGGTTCATATTTGGCCAAAAGACTTGAGACTGGTATTATGCCCTTATCCAGAGCAAGAGGGATGCCCTGGGTCTTCACGGCAGAGGTGCAGTCATGACCTCAGTGAGCATTCAAAGAGCATGAGGAGGTTATCCCTGTTACCCCCATCACAAATTGCACTTAAGGGTGGGCTCTGTGAGCTCAGTGGACCTGACCTCTAGGAGTGGGTTCTTGACAGGTCTGGTGGCAGAGATGGGATCCAAGAGATTTGGTTGCATAGTGTTATGATTCGAGAGAGATTGGTGGCACAGGCATAACAGTTGGATTCGAGCCCAGTGTATCAGATTGATAAACTGTAAACAGTCCACAGATAATCAAGGCAGTAAAGGTTTGAAGTCCAGCAGCAGAGAGAATTCAAGCAGAGGAAGTTCAAGCTGGAGATGCAGGAAAAAGAAAACCATCATCGGAGAGAGACCAAGGAAAAAGAAAGGCAGATTCAGAGATAGGTCGAGAGAGAGGAAAAAGAGCACCAGAGGAATTTCAGACTGGTGAAGCTAAGACTCCAATGACCAGCACCAGAGGAGTTAAGTGACAGAGATGAACCTGGAACTTCAGGACTGGGGTACAAATTTAATTCTAAATTAATTGCTGAATTTAAAGAAGGGAGGACATAGATGCATTTTTGAATTCATTTGAAAAGGTCTTTATCCAGGCTAAAATACCCAGGGAGTCCTGGAGCTTTCAGCTATCCCAGCTGTTTACTGGGGAAGGGAGTGAGGCATTAAGCCAAATGGACAATCAGGACAGTAGTAATTATGAGAAACATAAAGTTGCAATGCTTAAAAAGTATGAATTAACATCTGAGGCATACAGGGTTAAGTTCCATAAACTCCAGAGAAGCCCTGACATGAGCAATGAGGAACTCGCCACAAAGCAATGTCAGTTTTTGAAAAGTTGGTGGGAGGGAATGGAAGGAAACTCTGAGAGAAAATTGAGGAGGTTGTACTTCTGGAGTAATTCTTTTGGGCTTGCCCAGTGGAGCTAAAAACCTGGTTAGAGGAATGAAACCCCAAAACAGTGCAGTAGGCTGCAGAGCTCTCAGACCACTATGACAGGAGCAGGCCTGCTCTGAAAGATAATAGGATGGGTGTGGCAGTGCAGAAGGGGAAAAGTGCACCTTCAGGGCAGCTAAAACCCTCACTGCTTCCACAGAAAGGAGGAAGACCCAGGTTACAAAAAAAGGATTTAGTGGATAAAAGAAATGATGATTGCTGGTTCTGCAAACCCAGGGCATCTTGCTAGACAGTGTCCCAAAAAGGCACAGAGTGGACAAACTGGTGCTTGAACAGAGTTGGATGTGCTGTGTATCCCTGAAAGCATGCCTATAAACATGAGGGAGCACATCACTGTAAATGGGATGCAAACCCATGGGTTGAGGGACATGGGGTCATCCCTTACCTGAGTAAAAGGGGACTGAACAGCTTATACCTAATCAGTTTGTAACAATAAGGGGATTCACTGGGGAGGAAAAAACTCTGCCACTAGCTCGTGTTCTTCTGGACTGGGGTGTGACAGGTGAGAGGGTACAAAAAGTGGCCGTGGCAGACAAACTCACCCTGGATGTGATTATAGGGAATAATCTCTAGAAGGGGGTGGTGTGTGCAGTTACCCCCAGTCAGATGGCAAAGGCTGATTGTAGTTCCCTGGACCCCATAGAAGCCCCTGTGAAAAACAATGAGAGGCTGGTTCCCCAGCCTGTGTCTCCTGACATGGAGAGTAGTAAAATGAGGGTAGGACTTCCCCATGCAGCAGTTCACAAAACAGCTAGAAAAGGTTACTCTGAGGAGGGAGGGGTAACCAATGGTCAGAAGGTTAGGGATTGCAGTGACCCTGAATGCCCTGACGCTAGAGCTGTGGATCCCAGTTTAGAAACTGAAGGGGACATTTCCCATGCCTTGGCAAAATGTGAAGAATCTGCAGCTGCTCAGGGGACTGATTCTAGTTTGGAGAGGTTGAGAGCTTGTGCAGAATCTGACAGGACACAGGGAGGTGACATGAGACATAGAGTATTTTGGGACAATTGACTCTTGTATATGCAGGACATAAAGACAGAGGGAGGGATGATGGGCAAGTAAATTGTTGTTCCCCAGGGGTACTGTGAATGGTTGCTCAAGATCGTGCATGATATTCCCCTGTCCGGACATCTGGGAATCACGTGCACCACGCAGCGATTGGCCAAGAATTTCTTTTTCTTTCTTTTCTTTTTATTGCATATTGACATAATCAGTATTACCTTATACACTCATATAAGGCGTATAAATGAAAGCATTATCCAAATACATCCAATGTAGCAGCTTTAGCAAGCCTATACATTCTGGATTGAGAAAAACAGGGGTATGTCCATCAATGTATCTCATAATCGTAAAGTTAAGTCCAGTATCAGCTGCACTCCACAAAGACTTTAGGTAGTCAATCCCACAATGTTCAAGTCCGTTAAGTAGCCACAACACTATGTGTTGATATGACCCCAAGCCAAATGTAATTCTTCAAAGTATAGCACTTCTAAACTCTAACTCATATACCCCGGAGCCTTATATCAATGATTGAAAAAAAAATAACAAGAACCAAGATCCACCCCAAATAAAACATGAGGCAGAAAGAAAGCAGTTCTAGTAAAAACTGCAGAAGATACAACAATTGAATACAAAAAAGATAACAAAGCAGTTACATTCTGTTACTCATATGAGGTATTTTATGCAGTAGCTCACAGCAGCCTCTTCTAATTAAACTAAACAATGGGGAGCCTTACTGCAAAATGTCCCAATCTCAAGTCTCCTCATCTGAATCTTCCAGCTGGTTTATTTCTCTAGTCTTGCACTCCCTGGCTATCACTTCAATCTTCTTTCCAGCTTCCAAGGGGGCTGTAAACTGAAATGTCTTTCCACCATAATAGATTCGGAGTCGGGCTGGCATCAGGAGAGAGTGTGTTACCCCAAGAGTCCTAAGTTTGGCTTGGACTGCGTCAAATTTTTTCCTGTGAGCCCTTGTTGCATAGGAGAGATTGGGAAACAGGTGTAGTGTGGCCCTATTGAAATTAAGATGGCCCGTAGATCTTGCGGCTTGAAGAAGGATATCCTGAGTGGCTGTACTGGCTGTGACCAGAAGGACTGTTTGAGGGGCATCCATAAGTGGTCCTGAAGTACGAGGTGTAATTCTATAGACCTTGTGTAGTTGACCCGCAACTACCTCAGGTGAAAGTGACAGTGTATCAGGAAGCCAGTTCTGAAGGAAGCTCAATAGGTTATCTTCTTCACTCCCCTCTGGGAGCCCAATCAGCTGAACATGGGATGCCCTATTCACGTTTTCTAATGCCTCCAGGGGGTATCGTAGTTGTACGTTCTTGTGCACCAATTTAGAGGTGACAGACAAGGCTTGAGTAGCAACCTTCTCGGCTGTGGCCACTGTCTGGGAGATGGCTTCCACCTTAACGTCTTGTTCGGGAAATCATTGCAGAATTGACTCTACTTTCAGGTTGATTGCCTGTATCGAAGCTTGCAGCACTTTCCATGGGGGATCAGGCCCAGTTGCTGACACCATGGATGTAGATGCGGCCTGTATATCCCCTTGTGGTGGGTTTTTGTTGCTAATCCCATCAACCTTCTGCACACACCAATTGCTGTGTTTAGACTCTATCTCCTCAGGAAAAGTTTCTCTGTCTGATACTGTTGTTATAGCTAATATCCAATGCAGTTATTTCAAGAAAAATCTGTTTTAAAGCTTTTACAACACAGCCAAGCTGAAGTGCTTCTGGTCTGTGAATGTGCTCAACAGTGCCCTGCAATAGGCCCAGAATTTCTATTCGCCCAATTTTATCCAGCAGGGGAAGTACTATTGCAGGTCTTGTCACCAGTGCCAACAATAAGGGAAGGCAGGTAATAAAACCAAAGCCACCCTAATTCCCTTGCCCATTGTGGAGTAGCCATTCCAGAGGGTAGGAATGGATATTGTGGGACCTTTGAGTTCCCCAAGCTTTTCTGGGAAGAGGTTTATCCTGATGGCGGTAGATTATGCCACCTGATACCCAGAGGCATTACTCTCTCCTCACTTAGAACAGACAAAGTGGCAGATGCCGTGCTAGGGATTTTCTTCCATGTCAGATTTCTGCAGAAGGTTATCACTGATCAATGGGTACCTTCATGTCAGACCTGATGAAGTGTTTGTGGGAGAAGTGTGGGGTCATGCAGAGATGCACAACACCTTATCATCTGCAAGCCAGTGGGCTTGTGGAAAGGTTTACTGGTACCCTAAAATTGATGCTCCAAGTGTTTGCCAAACAGCATAGGAGGGACTGGGAGAAATACCTTCCCCACCTGTTGTTCGCATACAGGTAGGTGCCCCAAGAGTCAACAGGGTTTTTCCCCTTCAAACTCTTATATGGACGTAGGGTGCATGGGCCCCTAGACTTGATCAAGGAAGATTGGGAAGGCAGGCATGCCACCCAGGGAACTCCCATAGTGGAGTATGTCCTAAAGTTTAGGGAAAAGCTAAAGGAGCTTATGGGAGCAGCCCAGAGCAACCTGTCAGCTGTCCAGCAGAAGCAAAAGCTCTTGTATGACCACAGAGCCAGAGTTTGCTCATACAATGTGTGACACTCAGCCCCTTGCTTATGATTATAGTATGATATCTGTAAAATAAATACATGGTCTGCGTATGACATTTTCAGTGTGTGAGGAAAGGTGTCAGAAGGTGAAAATCACAGGATGTATTACACTGACCAAGAGATTCCTCTAATTAAGACTTCCTTAAAGTAATGGCATTTTTATTACCTTTTTATGACATGCGCAGGCTTTTGAAGTTGAAACAAAATATAAAGTTTATGACGTCAGGAAAGAAAGGGTAATTTGACTGTTCCTATCAAGTTTAACACATAAATGACAAATGCTGGGATTGCTAAGATCAAAGAGAAATATTTAATTAAAGGATGTCATATTTAGGAAATGTTTTTTTTCTGATGTTCCATTAATTAAAGATACCTCCTGGTAGGAAGTATGTTAGATATAATTCTGAGGGAGGGTCTAGCTGACCTCATCCAAAAGGGGGTTGGGGAAGACAGAGAAAAGACATGTAATATTGTACATGAAGTGATATTTTGGTCTCTAGAGAAATAAAGTTATCTAACTAAAAAAGCACTTAGAAAGGTAATAGTTAGAAAGCAATTACGTCTTTTGTGGTAGGAGTGTTTGTTCTGAAACTTCCTTTTTGTTTTATAAGATTGTAAGCTGTATGATATATTGTTCTGTATTTTATTTTACTTATTTTACAATTTTTAGTAAATAACCATTTTCTTTGAAAGACTGCCTGGGTGTCTGTCAGTTCTTTTTGCATGTGACATATAGGTGGTTAAGTCTGACAACTGTTCAACAGCTTGATGGTGTTACTGAGTTTGGGAAAGAAGGTAAAACTATGCCTAAGGTCTCTTATAGAGTTTTAAGGGTTCATTTTGGAAAACCTAGCTGGGTGCCCTTGGGCAAAAGATTATATTGCATCCCCTCCAAAGAGAGTATTATCTGAGCCTGTTAATTGGGTATGCTAGCATAAGGTTCACAGTCTTAATCCCTCCAGAACTTTAGACTAAAGGTGATTTGGACCCAAAGTAGGCAGGAGGATTACCCTGTCTGTTACCTGTTCACACTATTGTGCTCTGAGGTCAGCACTGTGGGAGCAGAGGGCCTGACCTGCAGAGTGCATTTGTGACACAGTGTAGGTCAGGAAGTTATGGTCCTAATTCCGGTCTGGAAGGATAAGCTGCAGGCTGAGTGCATGGGACCATACAAGGTAGTCTGACAGGTTAATGACGTGAACTATATTGTAGAACTGCCAGACAGGAGACATACCCATAGAATGTACTATGTCAACATGATGAAGCCATATGCAAATTGGGCAGACATGGTATTTTCAATGGGTAGTCATGGGGAGGGGATGGATAAAGACCTCCTACTGGACTTGCTGGAGGAAAGCAAGCAGGAGTACTCTGTGGAGGCAATCAAACTGTTGCCCCAGTTGACCCCGGAACAGACCCAAGAAGTGAGGAAGGTTTTAGCAGACTTTGCCCCTTTGTTTACGGCCAAGCCTGGACTAACCCCCTTAGCCATACATGATGTAGACATGAGGATGCAAGCGTCCATACCGTGGACAGCCTACAGGGTGTCTGAGGTGATTCTAAAGGACATTAGGAGGGAGGTAGAGGAAATTCTGGATTTAGAGGTAATATAGAAATCCCACAGCCCCTGGGCCTCACCCATAGTCCTTGTTCCCAAGCCAGATGGCTCTACTTGCTTTTGTGTGGACTATCATGGACTCAACGCAGTCACGCAGTCTGACGCCCACCCAATGCCATGGAAAGATGAACTACTGGACAAGCTGGGAGGGGTGACATACCTTACCACAATTGACTTGACAAAAGGATATTGGCAGGTGGAGTTAACTGCCAGAGCTAGGGAGAGATCAGCCTTCATCACTCCAACAGGATTATTCAAGTTCAAGGTAATACCTTTTGGAATGAAGAATGCTCCTGCCACCTTCCAAAAGTTGGGTATCCAGGTGTTACATTGTACTGAAAAGTACGCAGTGGCATATCTGGATGATATTGTCATCTTCAGTGCCATTTGGAATGAACACCTGTCCCACCTGAGGAAAGTGTTGGGAAGGATACTGAGGGCAGGGTTCACTGTCAAGGCTGAAAAGTGCCAGGTGGCCATGTAGGAGGTGGCATACCTAGGCCATGTAGTAGGGCAGGGGCAGCTTCATCCCAATCAAGCCAAGACTGAGGCAATAGAGGCATGGCCCAGGTCTGAAACCCAGAAGCAGGTTTGGAGTTTCCTAGGGACTGCCGGGTACTATTGAATGTTTTTACCAAATTACAGTACCCTGGCAGCTCCCCTTTCTTGCCTGCTAAAGAAAAGAATTCCCAAACAGATAAAATGGGAGCCAGTCTGTAAATGAGCCTTTGCCTGACTAAAGAAGGCCCTGTGCAGTGCCCCTGTGTTGGCCAGTCCAGATTACAGTAAGCCATTTGTAGTCCAGATAGATGCCTCAGATGTGGTGATTGGAGCAGTCCTCAGTCAGACCTCTAACCAAGGGAAAGGTCACCCAATAGTGTACCTTAACAAAAAGTTGCTTTCCCAGGAGCAGGCATATTCCACAGTTGAAAAGGAATGCCTTGCGCTGATATGGGCCCAGAAGAAATCAGAGCTGTACCTCTACGGGAGGCACTTTGAGGTACAGATCAATTATAACCCCCTGCTGTGGCTAACACAGATAGGTAAAATGAATTGTCATCTCTTAAGGTGGTGTATTGCCTTACAGGGCTATGTTATGACCATTACCCATGGAGCCAGATCAACCAATGCCAATGCAGATGAGCTATCTCGCCAGTTAGAGAAGTGAACAGAATTTGTGAAAATCATACCATGCATAGGAATGGATTCCCACAAATCCAGTCTAGGAGGGAGGGGTGTTATGAGCTACCCAACTGCTAGGCCTTGTTTGTAGATATAATTATGTTGTATATATGTTTTTTTAATTTAATTCTGCGCTCGATGGTGAACAACCCATGAGCTCCTTCACTGATCCTCCTCCTCACTCTCACTCCTCCACTGCCAGAGAGCATTTGGTATGGGAGCAGCCCACAAGGCTCCCTCACTGGATCTCCCCTCCCTCAGTCTCGCTCTTCCACTGCCAGGGAGCGTTCAGTATGGGAGCAGCCTCAAGGTAATCCTGCAAAAAGTAAAGACTAGCTTCCACCCTTTGCTGCTGTGTTTTGTTGGGGTGTTTCAAAACAGAACTGCTAGTCTACCTATTTTCTCAATCGCTGTCCTCTGCTGACTCTGTTGTTTCAAGGTTGGGACATTGCCTTTCTGTTGGCAGAGTGTGACTGTTAGTTTTTTTATTAGTACTGATGTCTCGGGCTGTGCCCTGAATTAGCCTTTTTACTTTAAGTCTATATACTCTGATGTGCTGATTTCTCTGGGGCTGTGCCCCATTTGCTTTAGTACTTTAAGACAGTTTACTCTTTACCGTATGAGTTCTGGTACAGTGCACAGCTGCATTGTCTGACTTAGTTAGGTGCCATTTAAAGTTGTATTGTAAGGCTTTCTCACTATTTCCCTTTGTTTCATGCTGTCCCCCTCCTCTTTTCTTTTGTCCGAGTCAGTGCATACGCAGTCTAGCCACTATCCGACTCTCCAAAGTTTAATTTTCCCAGTGGTGAGCTAATCCTTTATCTCCAGTTTCTGTATTTCAGGCTCCCTCACTGGCCCCCCCTCACTCTTGCCCCTCTGCTGCCAGGGAGCGTTCTGTACGGGAGCAGCCTGCAAGGTAATCCTGCAAGAAGTAAAAACTAGCTTCCACCCTTTGCTGCCATGTTTTGCTGGGGTGTTAGCCCATCAATGCTTTGCATCAACTGCCCCACCCACCCAAGGCTGGCCCCTAATTTATTGGCAATTGTGGTCAAGTGACCTATCCCCTAATTTATTAGCAATTGTGGTCATGTGACCTCTCCTGTACAGTTTTAAAGTCCCCTGTTTTCCATTTGCAGGTTTTATTTTCTGACCATTGGGGTCAGTCAATTGCCACTATATCTCCCTTTATCTCCCAGTGTCTCTTATCCTTCCTGACTCATCTCCACTAAGACCTACCTCTTCATCCTATGCTTTCCCCTCCCAGATGCCTCCTCTTCACCCCCTTTTCCTCCCTTCTGTCCTGGGATTTGTACCCCCCAACCTTCCGTACCGTAGTTAGCCACCCTACCACTGCACCATTGTTTCTGGCTACTTGCTACCAGTCTTTTCTATAATCTTGTATGTCTTACCTGCACTGCCTCCTGTGATAATTTTGACACTGCCCCCCTACTTGTAACCATGGATCTCTTTAGGCTACTTTTCCCCTTGCTATTTTGGATACTAGCCTCCCCCCACACCCCTTCTCCTTCTTGCCCACTGTCCATTATCCCTCAACTCAGCAACAACACACTTCTGAGGCTTGGTGACACTAATAGTGTCTTATCACACCTCACCACGCATCCTCAAGGCATAGTGTCCTGTTCTCCAACCAACCTATATACCAGTCTATACTCCTTCTGCCCCATGTCCTCTACCTATCAATTCCCTCTGTCAGTTCCAAGCCCTCCTATCATATACCGGTAATCAAACCAAAACTATTGACGCGCATCCTGTTTAGGCTTGCCCTTATACTTCTGCTCCTCTCTGGCAATGTGCACCCTAATCCAGGGCCCATTTTACTGCCCAGTACCACTAGTCATTGTGCTGATGGACTTGTACTAGTTTCAGTAAACTTTTGTAGCCTATTACTAAAGCACAACCTTCTCCAAGACTGGATTTTGCAACACAATCCTGACATCCTGGCTGTGGTTGAAACATAGCTCTCTCCCAAAATACCTGACTATGCCATTGCCTTGAATGGCTATTCACTTTTCAGAGTTGATAGACTGGGAAAACAGGGAAGAGGATGCGCCATCTACCTCTGTGACCCTCTCCAAGGCCATATACTCCAGATCACCCTCCCAGGCAATGGAGCCCAGGCCCTGACTATCAAAATATCAGTTGATAACTTGGGTAAGTCACTCATAGTTATGTTCATCTATATTCCACCCCCGAAACCCACAGCCTGCCTTCAACTCTATACTTGTCTACATCTCCCAGTTGCCCAATAATGCTGAAGTCATTGTTCTAGGTGACTTTAATATTAACTGGTCAGTCACCTCTTCAGCACCTCATAGGGACACAGCTACAGTCATTAACCTTACTCAGGTTGTGTCATCACCCACAAGTATCAACTACAGGATGGGCACAAGTACTCTAATTGATCACATCCTTACTAATCATCCTGAGAAACTCCACAATGTCACGGTCTTACCCGATTCACTAAGTGATCACTCTCCTATCATTTGTAGTTTGTCAAACCATTCCCCCAAACCCTCTCCAAAGACTTCTTATCAGCACTCCCTCAAAAAAGGTTGCCTCATGCACTTCAAGGCCTACCTCCTTATCTGTGACTGATCCCCTCTAGATACTTCCTCAAATGTAGATAGTGCCCTATCTTTTTTCATCTCCACTTTTAACTATGCCTGCGACATTTTCACCCCATACTCAAAGCATACAATGAAAGGCCCTGAAACCCCTCTGGCACTCCTTGATCTAATACACACTAGTGGCAACCTCTGGCAGAAAGGATGTGCAACTAGTCTCCAATCAGACTGGCAAAGCTATAGGACTGCCAGAAATTCTTGTACCTAGGAAATTTTTGCCGTGCAAAGGCTACCCACTTCCAAGCCAGCCTCTCATCCACTTGGGGTCTGGGGAGGAAGTTCTAAGACAACAGAAAGGACCTGACTGCTAAACCCAACTCATCCTCCCCCCTTGCTGAATATCAGTGGTTTCATTACAGAGGTGCTCACAATTGGGGGGCTGTGCCACCCGAACCCCCCCTTGTGGGGGCTCCGCCCCCCCACCACCCTGGTCTCTATGATTCTAACTCTGAGTCAGAGTTGAACCGGGGGGGGCAATCACCCAGTGAGGCAGTCCCGATCGGCACACAGATCACCGCAGCAACAGGCAGATTTTGCCTGATTCCTGTCACTGTGGTGGTCTTCGCTGTCGGGAAGTCACGGTACACCTTTTGTAGCCATCCTGATCCCACTCCACTCCAAAGCAATCTCCAAAGGTTCTTTTCAGAATATGAATCGTGGTTCTCCCATCATAAACTTATTTTAAACTACAAAAAAAACAAAGGTGATGGTGTTTGCCAAATCTCAAAACAAATTTAAAACCTCTCCTCTAACCATCCTGAACTGTCAGCACATGCCCCTGGAACAAGTACATAGCTTCAGATATCTCAGGATCACTCTCGACTCCACCCTCTCCTTCCATGAGCACATAAACTTGGCCTGTAAAGCAGTAAACACCAGGACTGGTCTTCTCTTCAGACACAGGTCATGAATGCCAGCTGATGCTCATCTCCTGGCTGTAACCAGTTTGGTCATGTTCATAGTTAATTATGGCATTGATATCTATGGATCGGCGGGTGACACAGCTTTAAGCAGGATTAAGATCGCATTAAACAAAATGTGTCAGCTTGTGGTTGGTTGTGATAATTTCACACACACCTGTGACCTGTACAAGCAGGCTAATTGATTAAACTTTGATTGAAGGCTTTTGTACCAGACCAGCCTGTTGGCAAAAAAGATAGCCACTGGTCTTTCTCCTCCTACTGCCCAACATCTCCTAACTCCTGCCCCTACTACTCAGACTACCAGAAGCTCATTTAAAGCCACTTTCCTTATCCCATTTTGTAGGACTTCTATGGGACAGAGGGCCTTCATGTACAGGGCTCCTCTTTGGTTGAATGACCTGCCCTCCGAGGTTTCTTCTGTAAATAAATTAGGCTCTTTCAAACATAAACTATATGAACATACGAAATTTGCCAGAAGATAAAGGCCTAGAGGTCTATCAAGTCTGCTCGAATGTGCAGCTAGCACCCCTTGTTCTGCAGCTGCCCCTCCCTTCCACCCTTCCCCTTCATTAACCCTCTCCCTTGTCCTGTCCCATCCTCATTTGAAGCAGTCCAGTGTTCTACTGCATACCACTTCAGCAGGTAACGCATTCCACCCAGCCACCACCACCCTCTCTGTAAAAAGTATCTCCTCATCTCCTCCTGAACCTTCCTCGCTCCAGCCTCATATCATGGCCCTGGTGGCCCTCCCTCCTTTACTTTGAACAGCCCCTCTGTACCCATCTTGTTTATTCCTTTCATGTATTTAAAGGTTTCAATCATGTCACCCCTGTCTCTCCTCTCCTCCAGTGAGTACATGTTCAACTCCTTCAACCTCCTCTCGTATGATAAATCCCCCAGCCCCTTGATCATCTTTGTCGCTCTGCGCTGCACCCCCTCCAGTAACTTAATGTCCCTCTTCAGATACGGACACCAGTACTGCACGCAGTACTCCAGGTGTGGTCTAACTAATGACCTATACAGTGGCAGAATCACCCCTCCCTCCTCGAGGATATACCCTCTTGCAATACAACCCAGTATTTTATTGGCCTTTGCAGCTGCCTTCCTACATTGTGCCGAGTTGTTCATTGACCCTATAATGAGCACACACCCAGATCCTTCTCCTCCTCTGTCTGGGCTAGCTGCACTCCCCTAGCTGGTAACTCCTCCTTGGGTTCTTCATCCCAAAATGCAGCACCTTGCACTTTTGGCATTAAAGCCCAGTTGCCAGGTGTCTGACCAGGTTTCAAGCTTTGCCAGATCATCCTACAACCCCTGCCATCCCCTAGGTCATCCACCACAGCACCTACCTTGGTATCATCAGCAAACAGACTGATCTTGCTCTTGATGTCCCATGATATGTCTGTAATGAATATCCCAAAACACTGGTCCCAACACTGGAGCCCTGTGGAACACTGCTCATCACTGCCCTTGGGTGTGAGAGCTCCCACCCACAACCACCCTCTGTTGCCTTCCCTGCAGCCAGTTTCCTACCCATCTCATCAGCTTTGCACCCCCTGTGCCTACTAAACTTCCTTCCCAGCCATCCATGTGGCACTGAGTCGAATGCCTTACTGAAGTCCAGATACAGGACATCCACTGCATGACCCCTGTCCAGTTGCCTAGTTACCCAGTCATAGAACTCAACCAGGTTGGTTTGGCAGGATCTTCCACATATGAAGCCATGATGTCTGCTGTGCTGTAGTCCTTGGCTCTAGGAGGGCCACCAGCCTCCTTCAGGATAGTCTCCATTAGCTTACCCAATGATGGATGTGAGGCTCACTGGTCTGTAGTTTCGTTCCATCCTTGGGGCCACTCATGGAGGGGCACCACGAGCCATCCTCCGTCCGAGGTACACACCCTGGATGTAGTGAGGCATTAAATAGGGTCTGCCAAAGGTCCTGCAAGGACCTCACCAGCTCCTTCAGTACCCTGGGGTGGATGCCATCTGGGCCTGGCACCTTGTCCACCCTCAGTGCCTTCAAACCCTCTCGAACTCTGCTCTCCATGATTTCCCCATCTGTCACCACTTCCCCCCCTGCTTCTGCCATTTCTCCCACCTTGGGTGTCACCCCCCTCTTGATTTGATAGCTTGATTTAGGAGTTATCTGCTTCAGCAGTGTTATCTTATGTCAATTAAATTTATATGCTGTAGGATTTTTTGTATGTGTGTTCCACCAAGCATGTTTGACCCAGGGTTGCTTCTGGCCGAAGGCAGTATGGTACTCTGACATCATCTTCTGGTTTTTTTTTTAAATGAGTATTTTAAACCAATGGGGATTTTTTTCTGTTTTTCTCTGCATTATCTAGCTTTTATAATTATTGTATTTTCTAAACAACTGCCATGAGCTTCTGAAGAAGGACTGGTTGGTCCGAAAGCTAGAGCACTTTGTTCTTGTTGTTACATCTATGTTGGTCCATTAAAAGGTATCAAATCATTTGCTTTTGGATCTATTCTTGCAAGGACCAATACAGCAACTACTAAATCTAGATTTTTACTATAATATATATGCATATATGTGTATTTGTATTAGTCAGCATGTGTCTAGCACAACAATTAGAAAGTGCAGTTAGGATGCTTTTTGGTAGTGTA
The DNA here is from genome assembly GCA_016271365.2 of Neoceratodus forsteri. NCBI lineage: Eukaryota > Metazoa > Chordata > Ceratodontiformes > Ceratodontidae > Neoceratodus > Neoceratodus forsteri. The sequence continues at coordinate 451,178,498 of JADMNL010000022.1, forward strand.
AAAAGTGCTAGTCTACATTTCCCCACTATCTAGATTAGTTTCAGCCTTCTGCATGTCATTGTTTATTTAACTGAGGTGTCTAGTGGCAACTCCCCACCCTCTGATGTCCCTCGGAGCCCAAAAAGAAGAAAACAGTCCCTTGATGCCTTTTAATCTGTAAACATGTGTGTAGATGGTGCACTGCTATGTAATACTGGAATATATATACATATGTGTGTATATGTATTAGTCAGTGTATGTGCATATCACAGCAATTAGAAAGTGAAGTTAAGTGGCTCAGTGGTTAGTGCAAAAATTGTTAGTCTACGTTCCCCTGCTATCTAGATCAGTTTCAGCCTTATGCATGTCATTTCTGATTTAAATGAGTCTGTTGTTGCCCCGCTGGGACTGTCCCCTCATGCCCAGCCCATCCCAAGCCCAGCCCATATTAGTCTTCTGGCACAGAGATCTGCTCCTAAGCGTAATACAACATCAATACCAGTGGCAAACATCTGGCATTGAGAAATGCTTGTTTTTTGTAGGTACTGTAGCTGGTAGCTGCTGCCTGCTGGTATTTTTTTATTCACATTTTCAGTTTTTTCACCTCACTGATTTATTCAGACAGAAAATTACTAAACCAGCCCAGTGGCATGGAGAGCTGAGGTGCCAGTAGCACACCTTACTTAATGCCACATGGGTGACCTATATTTGTTTATAAGCATGGGTTGCTGGCAGTTGGCTGGGAGGGAGAGGATCACACACCTGATGGCTGCTGTACTCTCCCAGAGGGAGAACCTGCATGCTCCACTGAATGACTACCACATAGTGGAGGTCATGTGGTACTGTGGGTCATGGAGGGCAGTGGAAGGGAGGGCTGTTGGACTCTGTGGCATGCTCATGCTTCCACACGCATGCACTCACGAGTGCACCACAGCATAGGGGAACAGAGGGACGCAAAATGGAAAAACAGATTGGTGTGAGAGAAATTAAGCCCTACCAGCCTGCCTCTGCCCCACAATGTTGGCCAATTGCCCTGCCTTGTCTTGATGTGTGTCATCGGGTGGGGGGATGGCCCTCCCCTTCCCTTCACAGCCCTGCCATGGAGGTAAAATCCATTGGTGATCTACAGCACGGTGGTCCAGTGAGACAGATGCCAGGTGAAGGGCAGTGGGGACAGAGCAGAGAAAGCCCTCTCACACCAGCTCTGAGGAGGGAGAAAAACTTGGATTAAAAAAAAAGAAAATCAAATTACCCCCATCTGAGTATTTGTTTTTCCAAAATGGAAAAGTAAGCCAGACAGCTCAGTGGCTGCCCGAGAACATACTCCCTCCTTACTCTCACACTCCTGATTCCTACTTCTTACTTTCACTTTCTTTCTTGCAAGCCAAACATTTTTTAAATGTAATTGTAAAAGTTTTTTTTTTGGTTTGGTTAGCTCAGCCTCACTCAGAAACAAACTGACTTCAGTCTGTCAACCTGTGTTGTCCTGTATAGTGGGGTTGGATCACCCGAGCACTAACAGAGAGAACAATTTCACTCTGTTCTGCACAACACCTCACTTCAACTGCATCTCTCTCTCTCACACCCCAGGAGCTCCTATGCATGGCAAATGTGCATGCCCATTGGAGCATGTAGACCACATGCTGCTATCATAACAATAGGTCAGAATACTAATTTTATCATGGACACTCAACTATGCCTCAGGCCTTACACAACAAAAATTGTAAAAATCATATAAAGAATTATAGAATTCAAATCTTATATTCTGTCTGTTGTAAAGGTTCTAGACAATAGTAAAAACATTTCTGTCACATCAAGAAGTATGAAAAACAGATTTTATTAACACCTGTACAAAAATTCTAGATATTCCTAATTTGCGTAAATATACCTTGTAAACATAATAAAAATAATGCAAACATAAAACAACAAAGGTTTTAGAAAATAAAATAAACACAAAGAAATAAACAAAGACAAAACAAAACAATTTACAGTTTGGATAACTTTTGTAAACAATAAAATTGGTTTTCTGTAAAAATATTTCAAATGGCTTTGTTCAATTATTAGATTGACTTTTCTTTGTAACTTGTTCAAATGTTTTTTTCTTATGCAAGAATCTTTATCTCTTTTTTTCTTTTTTCTATCCTGTGTTGTTTCCTCCATGACAGGCCGCACTTATGTTGGTCAAACTTTACCGACTCTGGGTTCGTTTGGGAACTTTCCATATCCTGGTGGATCCTGGAGGCAAACTGGAGGTGTCGTCCTTCCGTGACCCCTGTACTTTTTCCTCTTTTTTTGCGCTGTTACCTGAGGCCTCAGAACGCAGTACTGCATGTGTGTGGAGCTGCGCATGCACTCCGCAGCTCTGGTAATGGCCCTTTCTGCCCTCCCCTGGCTTTCAACTGGGGCTCCTCGAGCGTGACGCTGCCACCTAGCCTCAACCAGGAGGCAGCCAGGTGCCAAGGAAACCATTAGAACCCTCCCAAGAAGGAGAGCTGCCAGCCAGAAGCTCAATCAACTCCTCACCCCCCCAGCTGACCCCCAGTAACCCATGTCCATGCCTAAACCTGGGTTGCCGACATGGCATGAGGTGTGGCATCCAGTGCCTCAACCCTTTGTGCCACCGGGCTGGCTATAGAATGTTTATCTCTTAATTAAACTCAAGCTTAAATTATATCCCAAGATTTTGTAATTAAAAGTAAGTTTACTCTGTTACCTGTGTTACCTCCCTAGATAAACCAAATTAAAATATTAAAAATTAAAATAATTAAAATAATACTTAAACATCTGGTTATTTGTAGAGTCTGGGTCTTCTTTTCTTTTAACTTTAAAAATCTTGATAAGAATTTCTAATTCTGGATGATAAAAGTTCTGTAGTATCTGGCTTTGTTGTAGTCTTTGAGCTGGATATTCAAAAGGGTTGCGCCATGCTCAATAGGGTTGCGCCTGAGCAAGTCCAAAATTGCGCCATTCTGTGATATTCAGCAGGAGGCAGTTGTGCCCCCCAAGTCATGCTGAGCAACAGCACAATGCTAATGAAGGCATGCTCAACTGGAGGGGGAGGAACCATGCATAAACTGCATACCCCGATATTCAGCCGGGCGGTGCAGAGTTGTGCAGGCGCAACCCCCTACCTGCGCCTGCACAACTTTGATCCAAAAAAAAGGAATAAGTCAAGGGCCACCCACAGGTGAGCTGCCGCATTGCAGGGCGTAACACAGCAGCTGCCACCTGTGGGTGGCCCTCCACTTGTTCCCTGTGTCCCCCCGACTGGCCCGATTGTGGGCAGAACGGAGTTCAACCTCCCCAAAGACCAATATCCCTGGTGGTCCAGTGGACCATGAAGCCCAATCGTGGGCATTAGAGTCAAACCCACCCCCAAAGTCCAATTTCCCTGGTGGTCCAGTGGCCACCCACCCACTGAGCCCCACCACTCCGCTCCCCCCATCAGCCAGCGGGCGGTAGCACCCCACCCACCTGCTGCCCACCGCCTGACAGCTCGGTAGGGCTGCACGCCCATTGGTTCAGAGCAAGAGCCAATGGGTGTGCAGCCAATACCATACAAGGCAGTCCATATATGTGAATGAATGACAACAAGATAAACATCAGCAGTTCAACAGCACAGCAGTAGATCTGCCTATCATCTTGGTTGAGTACAGAAAAGGATTTCCTTGTGGATAGCAAATTTCTTTTTGGTAACTAGATTTTATGACCATTTCTGTTTTTCAATTAATTTCCACTTGAACTCAAGACTTTGGACCCATCTGTTGTCAAACAGCACTGCAGACTTACTTTGGCTGATGAATTTCATTGTTAGTCTCTGTCCATGCTTGGCTTTAGCAGAAACTTTTAAAACATGACTTCACTCAGGATGTCCAGTACTTAAACCACAGGCTTTGCTCCATCCAATATTGGAAAAAGTCCTTTTGTAACAAGCTATGTTCTTGTAGCTGGTTTTTGTTGCAATTTTGTGTCAGTTTCCAGGCTTGAAACCTCCGCATCTCTGATGTGAACTTATCAATGGCTTAACCAAATGCTGGTCCAAATATTCCAAGACAGGTTTGGCTTCGGGCTTTCAGCCTAGTAGAAGTCTTAAAACCATAAAATTACTCAGTCAACCCGGCACAGGTCTTTACAGCTCGAAGATTTTAGAAATTCTGGGTGGACCTGGCAGGGCCTGGCTTTATCCCCTTGGATCCAAAGTGACATCATCACCAGTTCTGATTGGTTCTTGCAGATGGGGTAGATGTGGCTCTAGGCTCCTCCCAAGGACTACTTTTTTTAAAGTCTTTTAACTTAGAACAAATTTTCTGTTTAAAACCATGTTTCTCTCTTGCATCCAGAGGCATTTTGACACAAACTTAAGACTTATATTTTCTTGCCCAGCTTGACATCTGAATTATTTAGACACCAAACATGATTGGATCAGTTTTAATATAAAGTCCATAGTTTATAAAATGTTTTATAAAGCTTGTTTTCCTGTAGATATCTTAAAATGTGTATAGATGCATAATCTATATTTCTTGTGGTTCAAAAGGATATGTTTCTTTCTTAGCTACTGTGTTCACAGAGTTTATAAAGTTGAAAAACTTCCTTCTGAGGACAAATCCCTTTGTCTGAACTCAATGAAGCATGCAGTCATGCTGTTTGTTTTCATTGAAGAAACCTTTTCATTGAAGCTGCGTCAGAAAAGAAGAGGGAGTTTTTTGCTGCAATCTGCGGCATCTTTGAAGGGAACCGCATCGGCGGCATCTGGCGGCTGCATTGGTAGCCAAGGAAGGATCGGGTGGCAGCATTCAGTGGCCAACAATGAATGCTACACAGCCACTTCAGTGGCAAAGGGGGCACTAATTGGCCGCATCAGCGGGTGAAGAGAATGGCCCAGTTAATCAGGGCCTGAGGCTCCAAGTTTTGAGTTATGGCCAGGCTTTAAAAGCCAAGCAACCCAGCTGCAATTCCCAGAGCTGCATTGGAGAAGAAGAGGGAGAGTTTCACCGCAATCGGTGGCATCTTCTGAGGGAGCTGCGTCTGTGGCATCCGGTGGCTGCATCGGAGGCCAAGGGAGGATCAGGTGACCATATTCAGTGGCCAGTAATGGATGCAACATGGCCACTTCAGCAGCAAAGGGGACACTGATTGGCCACATCGGTGGCTGAAGAGGACAGCCCAGACAATCAGGCTGGAGGTGCCAAGTTTTGAGTTGACCAGGCTTTAAAAGCCAGGCAGCCTGGCCACAATTCCCAGAGCTGCGTCGAAGAGGAAGAGGGAGGTTTAAGAAGAGGGAGATTTTGTCCCACCCACCCACCACAGCCTCTATTAAATGCAGGTGGGAGGAGGAGGAGCCTGCAGCAAAGGAAGACTCGTGGATTGGCCAGGAGAACTGACTGCATTTTCCACAATAGGGTTGTTCACTTGAAACTTTTAATCTGATCAGAGCTCACTGGGAAGATTGCTGTGTACTTTTTCTGACTAAATTTGAAGCTGCCTGTTACAAGCTGTCTCCACCAGACAGACAGACAGAGCTCACTGGAGAGATTGCCATGTACTTTTTCTGACTAAATTTGAAGCCGCCTGCTACAAGCTGTCTTCAATGGATTTAATGACTACTTTGATGCTATTTTGCCTTGTCATGGTGAGATTTGCACTGCATTGGGTAGGGTCTTGCATTTGGGGCAAATCTGGTCTGATTAAGGGAGCTGCACTGAGTTGAGTTGGGGATAATCTGGGCTCAAGAAGGGCAATCTGTGTTGGCTGGGTTGAAACTATAATGCTCTTCCTGGAGTGGGCTTGAGCTGCTTTGTTTTGGGGTGGATCTGGGCTAAATTCTGGGTAAACTGTTTGCAGGCTAAATTTGATTATACTGAAAAGTTAGATGACACATTTGAGGCTAGCTAGATATTGCATTGCTTTGGGTGGAGTTGTACTGCTTTGGTTCAGTCTACTTCCTGCTACTGATTTGGACTAAATTCTGGGCAAATTGTTTGCAGGCTAAATTTGTACTGCTTTGGTTTGATCTACTTCCTGCTACTGATCTGGGCTAAATTCTGGACTAGCTGTTTGCAGGCTAAATTTGCTTGAACTGAATAGTTAGATGGCACATTTGATGCTAGCTAGATATTGCATTACTTTGGCTTGATTTAAACTGCTTTGGTTTGATCTACTTCTTGCTGTAGGGGAGTCACTGGTTGTTAGTCAGCACCCTTGAGGAGACCAGGGCCACATGGCTGCAACAGGTTTGGGATATGTTAGAGGAAACTGGTATGGGGGAAGGAGACTCAGCATGGAGTGGCTAACAGGGGCAGCTGGGCTGTACGGGGTCACTACTGGAAGGGGAGGGGGACCTCAGTTACACGATGGAGGGGAATCAGGATAGTGGGTTGCAGTGGCTGTGGAGCTGCAATGGTCATGAGTACACTATGGAGACTAGGGCACTGTCCTATATGTGCCAGGTTGATGGGATTGGAGGCTGAGCTGCGCAGATTCAGGTATGAACTGGACAGGTGGGTGAAAGGCATGAGTGCAGAGGATCAGAGACATGCATCCACAGACAATTAGGGAAGAGGGTGCCTGCAACTGTGGATGCAGGAGGATGGGGGGCTACCAGAAATTAGGATAGGTCTGGCCAGCTCAGGGGGGCAGAAATGGGGGAGGATTCGAGGAGAGTGGACAATTGGTAGTGTGTAGGATGGCAGAGGGTGGGGGCCATTGGTAGATGGGCAAAAGAGTCTCCATAGATCACAGCAAGGGAACTCACCTCACAGGAGGGGAGAACTGGTAGGCAACCTACTGGGGATTCTAGTCTCAAGTAGGTACTCTCGCCACTGGCGGACACCATGGATGGAGGGGCCTTAGAAGAAGGTGGGGGCACAGTAAGCAGAAGATGGAAGGAGGATGAAAGTGATGGGGGTAGGGAGCATAGGCACCGGGCCTAATAGAGGTTCAAGGGAGGGCATGGGAAGGGGGTCCAAGAGTTAGGAATGCCTAGAGAGGGAGGATGAGGGGACAGAGAGGAGGGAGCACAGAACCCAGGAGGAAAGGGACCAGCAGGGAGTAAGTGTTGGGGACAACAGAAAAAAGAATGATGGAGGTTGAGGCAAGAGCACCTGGAAGTCAGGAGGGGCCACAGGCTAACAGGGGTACTGTTGGAGCAGACCAGAGTGGTGAGGTGGAGGGGGAACTAGGAGAGAAATGGTTGGACAAGGGAAATAGTTGGAACAGGGGGTTAGGAGCAGTCATTGTCAATCAACTTGATGGTGCGGTAAGTGATAATGGAGAGGTAGTGAGGGTGTGTATGGAAGAGGAAGGAGTTAGGCTCAAGGGGAAGGAAGAAGTTAAAGTGCTCCTGTTAGGGGACTCCATGATCAGGGGCATTAAGTGGGAAGGGGGCGTGAGGGGAAAGGTTGTGCTGTCAAGGTCAAGAGTATATCTGGCTTGACTGTGCACAAGGTCAAGCACTTGATCTATGCTCTGGTGAAGAACTGTGGGGGATCCACTAACATTTTAGTGCACCAAGGAACAAATGACATAGATACATAGATACATAGACAGTGTCGGCAGATAAGGGCCTATGGCCCACCCAGTTTGCCCATTTGAGCTTGTAAGTTCAGTTTATGTTTTCCTAGAAGTCTGTTGCCCCTTACCCCTGACCTTCAGAATTCCTTTATGTCTATCCCATTCATTCTTAAATCCCGTGATTGTTTCAGCCCCCACCACTTCCTCTGGCAGGGTGTTCCACTTGTCCACCACCCGTTCTGTAAATAAATTCTTCCTCATGTTTCCTCTGAATCGTCCTCCCTCCAACTTCATCCCATGCCCTCTAGTCCTGGAACATCTTTTTCACTTAAAAATAGTGTATTTCTGCACCCTGTTCCTCCCTGTAAGATACTTGTATGTCTCTATCATATCCCCTCTCTCCCTCCTCTCCTCCAGGGAGTACATGTTCAGTTCCTTCAACCTGTCCTCATAGGACTTGTGATGCAATCCATGCACCATCTTTGTTGCCCTCCTCTGAACCTTCTCTACCCTGTCTATGTCCTTACGTAGGTAAGGTCTCCAGAACTGTATACTGTACTCCAGGGTGGGGCCTCACTAGTGTCTTGTATAGTGGAATTATGACCTCCCTTTTCCTGCTGGTGATGCCCCTGCCTATGCATCCCAGCATCCTATTTGCTTTACCTGCTGCCTTGTCACACTGTTTCCCTACCTTGAGGTCATCAGAGATGATAACCCCAAGATCCCTTTCCTGCTTGGTGCATGCTATATCCTCACCCCCCAACTGATATATTGTGCCAGGGTTTTTGTGCCCCATATGCATTATCTTACACTTCTTTGCATTGAATTTCAACTGCCAAATCCCTGACCATTCTTCAAGTTTCTGCAGGTCCCTTCTCATTCTGTCTACACCATCTGGTATGTCTACTCTGGTACAGAGCTTTGTGTCATCAGCGAACAGTGAAATTCTGCCTTCTAGGTCCTCCGCAATGTCACTGATGAAGATGTTGAATGGGACCTGTCCCAGCACTGATCCCTGTGGTACCCCACTGTTCACTCTTCCCTCTGTGGAATGACAGCCATTTACCACCACCCTCTGTGTCCTGCCGCCCAGCCAGTTACCTATCCACCATACTACTGTCCTGCCCACACCCATATTCCCCAGTTTATGTAATAGTCTTCTATGTGGCACAGTGTCAAAGGCCTTGCTGAAGTCCAGATAGGCCATGTCCACTGCCCTCCCCTGATCCACCTCCCTAGTCACCCAGTCAAAAAATTCAACAAGGTTGGTCTGACATGACCTCCCCCTGGTGAAACCATGCTGCCTTGGGTCCTGTAGTCCATTGACAACCAGATGTCCCACCAATCTCTCCTTCAGTAGTGCTCCCATGATCTTCCCCACTACCGAGGTGAGGCCCGACTGGTCTGTAGTTCCCCGCTTCCTCTTTGTTCCCACTTTTGTATAAGGGGACTACATCTGCTGTCCTCCAGTCTTTGGGTACCTCCCCTGTTTCCGTGATAAAATGTGTATCAAACAGAGATTATTTAAGCCACATGATTTTTGGGCTCATCAGGGATTTGAACCCGGGATCTCTCGCACCCTAAGCGAGAATCATACCCCTAGACAAATGAGCCATTATACATTAGACATAGAGAGAAGTAGTGTGGAGGAGATACAGGCATGGTTCTGTGAGCTAACTCAGAGGTCCTCCCAGTGCCCAGAGCTAGCATAGAAAACAAGCAGAAAATCAGGGAGGTAAATGAATGACTCAAAGCATGGTGTGTGGCTAGGGGGCATGGATTGGTGGGGGACTAGGGTACAACATTGGGAGGACAAGGGGCTGTATGCTAGGGGCAGGCTCCACTTACATTTTGAGGGGAAGGAGGTTTTGAAATTAAAACTGATCTAGTTCAATGAAGCTAGGTGGGGTTTAAACTTATGAAGGGGGAAGGCTGGGGCTTGAGGCTGCCATGGGCAGACACATCAAGGGAGGACTTGGCCTTCTCCCCCAGCAGAGAGGAAGGGGTGCTTAACAGGGTCACCCAGCAGTGCACAAGGGAGTGGAGGCTTGCAGTTTATTGGGAGATTTTGGGTTGGGGGATGGGTGAGGGCAAAGGACAGGGATGGAGGGCGGTTCTGATTAATACCAGGAGCATGGGTAATAAGATGCCTGAGCTTCGGGTGATGCTAACTGAAGGGGATGTGGATGTGGTGGCAGTCACTGAAACTTGAGTCACCCCTCAGCACTACTGAGATCTAAATCTGAAGGGGTACACTGTATTCAGGAAGGACAGGGCTGTGGGCAGGGGATAAGGAGTGGCACTCATCATTAGGAATGGCATCGATATATGCAGGGTGGAGGGGCTGAGGGAAACATAGAGGCATTATGGGTTACCTTGCAGGCAGCTGGGGATAAGAGGGTTAACCTGGGGGTGGTTTATAGGCCACCCATGCAGGCTGAGGAACTTAAGGAGGGTCTGGTGGTGAATCTAAGGGATCATTGTGGTCAGGGGGAGGGTAAAACTGTGGTACTGGGTGACTTAACATGCCAAGGGTTGATTGGGGCACTATGGCATCTTCATCAGTTCAGGAGCAGCATTTGCTGGACATCTTCCAGGATGCATTCCTATCCCTACTGGTGACTGACCTAATGAGGGATGGTGGCATCCTGGATGTGGTCCTGTCAGACTGCAATTGGTTAAGAATCTGGTTGTAGGGGACCCACTGGCGGGGAGCAATCATGCCATGGTTTGGTTTTCCCTGGATCTGGGGGAGGGGAAAATCACACTAAAATGGTGGCGGTTGACTTTACAGGAGCAGACTTTAAGGGTATGGAGGCAATTCTCAGGGGGAATTTGGAAGGGATCAGACTGGATATGGATACAGTGAGCAGGTGGGAAATTATTTAAAGAAGACTTCTGGATGCTACCAAGTCCTGCACAAAGGACAGATGCAAGTTTGGGAAGGTCAAAAAGTCAAGTTGGTGGATCAGGGAGGTCCAGAAGGTGGTGAGGGAGAAAAGAGTTGTTTATAGAAAATACAAGCTCTCACAAGGGGACATGGACATGGTGGAGTACAACAGGTTAACCAAAAAGGTAACCAGGGTGGTGAGATCAGCCAAGGTGAGGACAGAGCAGAGGCTAGCACAGGGGATCAGGAATAGGAAAAAAGGGTTCTTTAGGTACATTAGGGAAAGGAGGAAAGTGAAGGGTCAGATTAGCAGAGTGACGTCAGGGAGTGGGTGGCCCAAGGAGGTCAGGGAGCAGGCGGAGGTACTTAACGAATACGTTACCTCAATCTTCACAAGAGACGATGGAAGGACAACACTAGACGGGGGAGATGGGCTAGGAATGAGGGAGGGGGGAGTTCTCTGATGTTGATATTCCTGTTGGCAGGGAGTGGGAGGCCCTTAAGTCCCTGAGAATGGATAAGGCACTCAGTCCGGATGGTCTTCATCCCAGGGTGCTGAAGGAGATGGCTGATGTTCTTGCTACAGCTCTGGCAGACCTTTTTAACTTCTCCCTACAGATGGGTTGGGTGCCTCAGGATTGGAGGATGGCTCATGTCATGCCAATCCACAAAAGTGGCTTACAGAAGGAGCCGGGAAACTACAGGCATGTCAGTCTGATGTCAGTGGTGGGCAAGATGATGGAGGCCATCTTGAAAGAAGAGCTGGAGGTGTTCCTGGAGACATGGGGCCATCTGGATGATCACCAACATAGCTTTGTTCAGGGCAGATCGTGTCAGACTAACTTTGTGGAGTTCTATGATTGGATGACAAAGATGCTGGACCAGGGAAGGCCAGGGGATGTCCTCTTTCTAGACTTCAGCAAGGTGTTTGACTCGATGCCATGCCTAGGGTTGCTGGACAAGCTGGGAGAGATGGGGTAGAAAAAAGTATGGTGAGGCGGATAGGTAACTGCCTAGCTGGGCAGTCTCAGAGGGTGGTGGTTGGAAAGGTATCATCTCCAAGGAGGATCATTAGTGGGGTCCCACAAGGGCCAGTGTTGGGCCCACTCCTGTTCAATGCTTATATCTCGGACACCAGGAACAGTATCAGGAGTGAGATGAGCCTCTTTGCTGATGACTCGAAGCTGGGGGCGGTGATGGATGGGGAGGAGGATAGAAGAGCCCTACAGAGGGACCTTTAGACTCTGGAGAGGTGGTCACACACTTGGAAATTGAGGTTTAATGCCAAGAAATGTAAGGTTCTCCACTTGGGGCTTAGAAACCCGGGTCATGAGTACTTTTTGGGTAGGGAGAAACTACAGGTCTTGGGGGGAGATCTTGGGGTGGTCACGGATGCCAAAATGAATAACTCTGAGCAGTGTAAGAGGGCTGTGGCTCAAGCAAATAAAATGCTCGGGTGCATTGCCAGGGGGATAACCTTGAGGAGATGGGAGGTGCTTCTCCCTCTGTATAACTGCCTGGTTTGACCGCACTTTGAGTACTGCATGCAATTTTGGTGCCCGTGCTTAAAAAAGGATATTGCACTTCTAGAGAGGGTCCAGAGGAGAGTGATCAGGATGATACAGGGCATGGGGGAGAGATCCCATGAGGAGAGACTTGAGGAGCTGAACTTGTACTCCCTGGAGGAGAGGAGGGACAGAGGTGATATGATCGAGATCTTTGAATATCTAAAGGGAGCGAACAGGGTAAGCCTAAATAGGGTGTTCCAGCTAAGGGAGGAGGGGGTCAACAGGGGCATTCCATAAGGCTGACTGGTGGGAGGCTCGGGGGGGGGACTAGGAGACGCTACTTTACCGAGAGGGTGGTGGACCCATGGAACACACTGCCAGTGGAGCTGATGGCTCTGGATACAGTGCATGGATTCAAGAGGGGCTGGGACAGATATAAGAGGAAGACAAAACTGAGAAATGCCAGATCTGGAGGTGCAAGTCTGTTGAGGGATGGGGTCGAGGTGAATTACGGGGGGATAAAAGGAGGGCAGCAATGGTGTCCAGACCGGGTGCTGATTTTTGAGCAGACTTAATAGACCTTTAGGCCTACTCTGCTGGCATCTTAGTATGTTAGTATGAAGTGACATCTGCTTGCTTCCAGGCACCTAATCAAGAATCATATATCTGGACTGCTCATGACAGTAGCTTTCATTTGAGACTAAACAGCCTTATTTATTTATGGCAGTTTTAACACCACAATGTTTTGCAGATAACACAGTTGGCATAGATGCTGCAGTCTTTAAATTCATCCAGAAGCAAATGATTTGATACATTTTAATGGACCAACATAGATGTAAGAACAAGAACAAAGTGCTCTAGCTTTCGGACCAACCAGTCCTTCTTCAGAAGCTCATGGCAGTTGTTTAGAAAATACAATACTTATAACAGCTAGATAATGCAGAGAAAAACAGAAAAAAATCCCCATTGGTTTAAAATACTCATTAAAAAAAAAAACAGAAGATGATGTCAGAGAAGTTTAACAGTACCATGCTGCCTTCAGCCAGGAGAATCCTGGGTCAAAGGTGTGATGGAACACACATACAAAGAATCCTACTGCATATAAATTTAATTGACATAAGATAACACTGCTGAAGCAGATAACTCCTAAATCAAGCTATAAGTGTCACAGTTTGTATAAGGATGTGATTACTGAAAGGCAACCCCCACCCAGATTAAAGACAAACTAAGATTGTTATAGGGCTCATGCAGTTGCAATGTCTGCATTATAGACAAGAATTTACCAGTAATGTTGTCTTAAAAACATCAGTGCACACTGTGTGATGTGTAAAACCTAGCTGGACCTGTCACCCAGCTGTACTCTCAAGCTAGATATAAGGCCCAAGAAATTTCAAAAACTTCAGGACTATATAAATGATAACGTAAATATAAATTAACAATATTAGTGTCAAACAAAAAACTCTAGTCGAGGAACTTCAAGAAACTAAGACCATGTAGCCTGATATGTACTGATGTCAATATACACCGGGAATGTAACAACTTGATGTACCACAAGTGTCTAAGGAATCTGAAAAAGATATAAAAATGTAATTTCTCTCCTCCTCTTCATACAAACAATACACCCTAACCCACCCCACATCACCATAATGTGGGTGGGGGAGATGCAAAGCTTTAAGGAGATGTTCTCTCTCTCTCTTCTCTCTCTCCCCCTTTTTTTCTCTCTTTTCCCCCACAGACACACACACACACACACACACACACACACACACTCTCTCTCTAGTGAACCTTTATTCACTTCAGTCACTGCAATTGTTCCCAAAAGGAATTCAACTTGTCATGAAATCCTGAGTAAAAGGGCTTATGTCTCCTAATACCTACAGAACAAAAATGTGACACTATTTAACCGTACTACTATCTGCATAGTAACATTTCCAAGGATTCTAGATAGAACTACCATGAAATAAATCTGCCACCCTCCCCAGGATAAGGTAACTAGAAGTAAATATAAAGTATGTGTGTAAGACCAGAGGTCTAACATACCTACATATCCCAAATTACTACAATATTAGCCTAATGTAAAAAGATCTGTGCAGGACCCCATGCAAATGAGATCACGTACCCCAATATGTACAGAGTTACAAAAATTATATGTGACAGTATATGATAACACTCCTGTATGTACAGTAGCAGGCTAGGTAATCTGAATATGGTGCAATGGAATCAATCCCACCCCCAGGCAAAGATAAAAAGTAAGGAGGAGTTAATATTCATTATGTGTGTGAAGTAAGAATCGTAACACATTATAACTCCATATATCTAAACAGAGACCTACCTCTGTGTGACAGCAAGCCCCACATCTGTTATATCATGTACCTCACAACGCATACCCACACACATACATATACACACACACCCACATCCCATACATGCTTAAGTCCTATAATATGTCAGTCTGAAGAAGAAGAGGTCTGTGGATGTTAGTTTCTGTAGTGTCCCATAAAACCAAGATCAACATTCATCCCATCTGCTACCATATTGAGATGTAAAATAAGTTTAATCTCAAAAGCTCGTCTCTGTTGTGTGTTTTTGAGATTTCCTTTTAAGACCTTTTGTCTTTAAATTCAGTAATTTGACAGACCACTAAGTTCCCCATTAGATAGTATCATTTGGTTCATGTAGGATTTAGAAGTTTTGCAGTGGGTAAAAGTCTTTTCATCTCTATTGAAGTTAATGTAGTTTCAAAAGACAAGTCTGCATTTTTTTCCTCTCGACCATGGCTTGTACCAGTCTGTAACACCACTGTAAATCTACCACCTGTCAAGTGTCAATGGCAACTATCTTTTTAGCTGTAACTTCAGAAAAGTAAAACTTATTTTTCCCTAAATGGGAATGGATGCTATGTCCCTTTTTAGTTAGACAAGTTGAAAGCAGACCCCTTTTTTCCAAAGTCTCATTTGAGTAGTTTGTTTTCCTTCCTGCTTGCAACTCATGTAGATAGCAACTTTGACCAGATGTTTATAGTATGCCTTAATTTAATAATTAAGCATTTATAAAGAATATGAACTAGTAATTAAAAATAATGAAAATAATAATATAATAAAAATACTATAAAATTTCAATAACTAAGTTTTGTTCCTACACTGCTCTGCAAAGCTGGTCACTATCTGACAGGTAGTTGGATAGGGTAGGGCAGGTATCTGTCTATTTTAATCAGGTAGGGTACCTTAGGTTTTAATCCACCCTACCTGGTTTAGTAATGTTGTAATCAGGTAGGTAATTTTAAATTACCCAGCCCGACTGTCAGACCCGTTACCCAATCTTACATTATTAATGCCCTTCCAGTCTGAATGCCAAAAGACATTCTAAATACACATGATGTATATGTTTGTTGTTGATATATTGTTATATGATGAAAATGAATAAAATCTAAGTTTAAAAACAGGGATTAATAGTGTCCCTCATCCCTGCTCCAGCTGGTAAAGTATTAATAGTTTTCCATCAGAAAAGACAAAATAAATGTTGCAATGGTTGGGGTTTACTGTTTGCAGGGAGCGCAATGTTCCAACATTTCAGAACACCCTGGGCCCAATTCAGGAATGGGTTTAGAGCAACACAAGGGACTTGTGTTGGAGGGTCAGTCACAAGGGCTGACTTGCGACGATCAGTGCAGCAAATGAAATTCACAAAAGGTGCCAGCTGCAATCTCTGACATAAGTCCCTTGCGTCAGCCACACCATCTCGGACCAGCTCCCCCCGGTCTAACTGTGTGCCAGTGGGAGAGCCAGTTTACAGGGCTTGAGCCGCAGCTTTGGTGCAAACAGCTGTAAACTGAAGAAACTGCTGCAGCTGCACCAAATGTTGCTGAACTGGGGGCAGTTGTGGAGGATGCGTTTGGTGCAGTTGTGGAGGATGCATTTGGGGCAGTTGTGAAGGATGCGTTTGGAGCAGTTGTGGAGGATGCATTTGGTGCAGTTGTGGAGGATGCGTTTGGTGCAGTTGTGGAGGATGCATTTGGTGCAGTTGAGGAGGATGCATTTGGTGCAGTTGCGGAGGATGCGTTTGGTGCAGTTGCGGAGGATGAATTTGGTGCAGTTGTGGAGGATGCATTTGGGGCAGTTGTGGAGGGTGCGTTTGGTGCAGTTGTGGAAAATTCATTTGGTGTAGTTGCAGAGGATGCATTTGGTGCAGTTGCAGAGGATGCATTTGGTGCAGTTGTGGAGGATGTGTTTGGTGCAGTTGCGGAGGATGCATTTGGTGCAGTTGTGGAGCATGCGATTGGTGCAGTTGCGGAGGATGCGTTTGGTGCAGTTGTGGAGGATGTGTTTGGTGCAGTTGCGGAGGATGCATTTGGTGCAGTTGCGGAGCATGCGATTGGTGCAGTTGCGGAGGATGCGTTTGGTGCAGTTGTGGAGGATGCGTTTGGGGCAGTTGTGGAGGGCGCGTTTGGTGCAATTGTGGAGGATGCATTTGGGGCAGTTGTGGAGGATGCGTTTGGTGCAGTTGTGGAAAATGCATTTGGTGCAGTTGCAGAGGATGCGTTTAGTGCAGTTGCGGAGGATGCGTTTGGTGCAGTTGCAGAGGATGAGTTTGGTGCAGCTGTGGAGGATGCATTTGGTGCAGTTGCACCAAAGTTCAGGGTTGACGCAGGGCTTGATGAAAGCTCTGCATCATCCTTCTTGAATCAGGCCCCCTGTTCCTTGCAACTTACAATGAGCTCCCTGCAAACTGTAAACACCGAGCATTGCAGTATTTAGGTTTGTCTCTCTTTTCAGACTAAAAACTGTTAACTCTTTACCAGCTGTGGGAGAGATGAGGAGTACTAGTAATTACCTGTTACCTGTCTCAAACTACCCGACCCGAGAATTACACTGTCATGTCAGGTAGGGTAGTACGTTACCCAAACTATTCTACCTGGCCAAAAATAGGTGATACCACACTGCTCGGCAGCTACCCCCGTAGCCCATGCCTGGGTACCACATCCGCACTGCTAGTAACCCTGTGGAGGAGCAAGGAGCTTCCTCCACTCAGTGATTTTGCTGCAGCATCTGAGGTTATGAAGAAAACTGGGCACTCACCAACCCAGGAACACCACAAACACAGGTTCTGTGTGTAAAAAAAATTCAATTCAGGTGCCAATACAGTAGCTGCAGAAAATTAAAACAGACCCCCAAGGAGTGCTGCCTGCAGTATTTCACACAAAAATATCATTTCTCAGAGCAATAAAGGAACACTGGCTTGTGCTAGAACAAGATAGATTCTTAGATCATGTTAGCAGAGTCCCCCCCACAACAAAATGGCCTGGAGAAATGCAACTACTATCAAGGACATTCTTGTCCACATGTAACCCCCTCCCCCCAAAGTGGTCGGGCTTACCTTAAGTTATCTCTGAGTGCTCTCCTTTTGCTCTATGCCTGGTCATGTTCCAGCCCTGAGTTCTGCCTTTGAACCTAGGCTACTATCTAGCAAAGAGTGTAAATCCATGTAAAATACTGCTGTGTCCATAGTTCTTGTGCGAATGTGCGAGATGGTGCTGTTGCGCTGTAGCTTTAAGAAGTTCAGTACCTGTATATAGTGTGCATAGCTTTTACTGGGTCTGAGTATTCAGAGCTCATGACCAACCAGGGA
The DNA here is from genome assembly GCA_016271365.2 of Neoceratodus forsteri. Taxonomy (NCBI): domain Eukaryota; kingdom Metazoa; phylum Chordata; order Ceratodontiformes; family Ceratodontidae; genus Neoceratodus; species Neoceratodus forsteri. Next base: position 451,196,009 of record JADMNL010000022.1, read on the forward strand.
GCATTCTTTCAGACTCCACTCTGCAGTCACTTAATACTGCAGAGGGAGCTCTCTCAAATGCTGTAAATGTTTAAACTTAAAACCAAACTGCTTGTTTCTAAAAAATAAACTTTAAAATGGGACTGTTTATCTATCTGCCATCTGGCAGCCATCTTGGTACTTTGACCTTTGTTCTTAGCCAATCAGAACTCAAAGGGTCCTAAAGGGGTCCTTCTGCTATGGCTACTGGGAGAAATAGAGAACTGTGTGCTTGGTGCCCTTTATTGGCCAGACAGAACACCAGAACTGTGACTGACAGCATTATCTTCCAAATGGATTGCAGTATTGGGTTTCCTTCAGTTAAAGGGGGACAGTTGAACCTGGCAGTCCTGGGACAGCTTCTGGAGAGTGAGAAGGCTCAGACATTTGCTCTGAGAGAAAGTTTGGTGACCTATCTGGGTTTCCACAGCCAGACAACCCAGAAGTGGTCTGTTTGAATGCCAATACATGCAGCAGTTGCTGAAACTGTGGCAAAGAAAGTAAAAGCTTTACTTTTGAGCCAAATCGGCTATGTATGCCTGAACTGTTTCAGAGACTGTTTACTAGAGCCAGAGTGAAGGTGAATCTTGCATCAAGTTGCCTGAGTAGAGATTTGGGAACCAAGCCTTTTGCCAGAGGTTCCATTAACCAGAAAATGGTGTTTGCTCAGTGCTACAACTGCAAAATAGTACTGCCTATGTTAAGTGTACAGAGCGAGTTTAGCATGTTTATGTGGAGACAGCATCCTGCTTGCAGAAGCAAAACTGCAAAGGCTGTATATTGAACTAAATCTGCATTTGAGCCAGTGTGGGGAGTCAGCTATCACCACAGTGGCTAGCGTTGATTTACAGCCACCTCGAGGGTTATGCCTAGAAGTGGGGGGGTGTCATGCCAGCCCTGGTCCTCTCTGCTGGTCCTGTGTCCAGAAGCCAAAATCTGCAGAATGAAACTGGGACTCCAGAGGTTTGAGACTGCCTGAGCGAGCCATCCACCTCGATTGCCAAATAAAGTAGAGTTGCAGAGTAGTGAGTAATTTCAGGGCTTGCCCTGCAACAAATGTTTTTGTATTTTCAGTGTGGTTAAAAGTGTTTTGCAGGCCATCGGGCCTGGAATTACAAATTCCAGTTTTCCAGAGAGCCAAGTTATATGTTCTTTTATGCTAAATCATTCTGTATGGTTACAGAAGTAAATCAAACCTCTTGTTTAAGGGCCCCAATGTTGGCCAACCAGCTGCAATGCGCCGGGCTTGCAACGGTTATAGTCTGGATACCCAGTGAAGATAACTGGGACTGTCCATGTGGACTATTCATTGTTTAAATGATTTGCCAAAACCAAAAGAAATACCACTGCCTAGCCTTTACTTCATATTCCCCTTACCCATTGTTTATCCATTAATAAACAAGGTTGATTGTTAATGTTACCACTGTCCATGAGCATATTATTTCTGAGTGCCAGTTTACTGTGTCTAGCTATGAAGTGCATTGTTATTGCTAATAACTATTCCTTGCAGGTATACAGGGTATGTTGCAGATGTCAGAACCCTGTTGGTAAGTGCAGTCACTATGAGCATATTGAGCCATATGCACGATGCCAATGCGCCAGCGGAAACCGGGTGCATTGGCATCGTACGCGTGAATGCCATAGATTGGGGACCCATGCAGCATTCATGAACAGGGTGCACAGCAGTTATGCACCTAAACCCACAGCCGCACAGACAGCATTGTGCTGGTGGCTGGCTGGGGGTGTGCCAGCACTAGGCACCATGCACAGAGGCACATAGTGCTGGCCACAGATGTGCTGAGGGGGTGCAGATTACACCAGGGGGAACCCTGCCATAAGCCCTCTAAGTGCCCCCCCACACACACAGCAACCCCCTCTCCATATGGCTGGAGGCACCCCACCCCTAGCACAGTATCCCGAGCTCGTTACCAGCAAGGGCCCCCTTGACCCATCATGGTCTACCCCGATCACGGTTCTGTGAAACCCCCCTGCACCAACACATGGCAGCCCCGAGCCCTGTATCCCACAGATCCTGTGATAGACAGTGCCCTCCCATGCCTGTAGCTCTGTCAACCCCCCCACTCCCCCAAACCCCATACCAGTCTATCAGTGCCCTAGAAATGGCTGGCAGCACAGCCATCCTCTCACGGCCACAGCCGCCGGCCATTGGACATCTGCGGGGTGCGCTGCCAACATGTGCCCCACCATGTTGGTGATCCACTGGGTGCTTGGTCGAATCTGCAGCTCTGCCCCCAGCTGCCCTACAGGGTCCTGCGTGCCAGGGGGGACAGGGCTGTGGACAGGTGGCCGGCGGTTGTGCATGCTGCTGGTGCGCACCTGTCTGCAGGTGCGGAGCTCCATGGATGGGTATGCGCCTCCAGCATGTAATTCCCACCCCTATGTGTACAGAGGCCATTATTTGTAGTCACTGTGAGCATATTATTAGCTATCACCAATAATCATAATACTGAATGAAAGGTAAATTTTTAAGTGGTAATCCACGTGTGGGACCACTGGTTGGGGCAGTGGGTAGGTACAGCATCCCAGAGAGTTGTACTCTCTTGTCATCAGACCCACTTAAAATATACTGTGGGTGGAGGCACTGTGCAAATAGTTTTACTACTGTTAATGAGCCCCATTTGTCATCAAAACCAGAACCCAGGCCGCTCAACCTGTATTGTGGGCAGCAGACAGGGGTAGTAGCCCTTTGGGACACGGCATCCGAGTTACACACAGTAGGCAAAAAACACAAGTGCATGAATCATGGTTTCATAATCTTAGTAAAGGATGTCACCAATATAAGAGGTGCAGCACCTTCAGTGTTGTATCTCCTTGTGATACTGTAGTTTTGTCAGCCCTGGCCAAGACAGGAAGTAGTTACCAAATTAGAGACATAATAACTTGTGACACTGCTGGTGTCATTTACTTTGCTATGTGCATATGTGGGGCCTACTATGTTGCAAAATTAATTGTCAATTTCATACCAGGGTGGAGAAACACATCAGGTAATATAAAATCAAAATCTTGATTATGCAACTGCCAACCATCTTGATAGATTGAGGGACCCTGAAACACATAGGTTCCTCTTTAAAGGTACTTAATTAGTTAGATACAACCCACGGGGGGGGGGGGGGTGACTATGATAACCAGGTCCTTAAAAGGGAAGCTTCTTTGCTTTTCAATCTGGGAGCCAGGGACTGGCTAGGATTAAGCCATAATTTTGATCCAGCATAATTTCCACAATATTAAACTGTTTCGCACTATACTGTTTCTGTCATTGCATCCCTGTGCTTCTCCAGGGCTTTGCTGGTGTCTGTATCTGAACAAGAAGGCAGTCTTAGGACACTAGATCCACTTAAGATAGCAGTATTTGCATGAGGTGAAAACTGAATACAACTCCCCCCACCAAACTCCAGCCCTAGCCCCAACCCTTTTCACGACTGATGGGGGAATTGCTTGGATACATTTTAGACTCTGACTTATTTGATTTACTAGAACTAGCTGCTGATGTTGCATTGTGTGTGATTTCTTTAAATTACCTCATTGATTATTACTTTTGGGTTATTGATTTAGATTTAAATATTTGTAGCTTCATTTTCATTGTATGTTGTTGTGTAGGGTTTGAGGGGGGTTCAGGGGGCTTTGCCTTCAGCGTACACATTTTAATTCATATATCAGTTGACTACAACAGTAATGATGGATGAGAAATTTAATAGAATTAATTTCTGAGGTTCAATTCCCAGTGGGCCACACTTTTCCTTTCTTATTTCCATCCTTGATTTTGAGATGAGTCACTCTTTGTAGTTGCTCCCATAACTCCTCTTTTAAATTCACCTGTAATGTCTTAAAAGTGATAGGAAATCATTTTTGTAGTGTTAAATGCTGTCTTTTTCCCATGTCAATTATTGTAGCTGATAGTTTGATATGTTTGTCCAATTTCCAATTTGTCACTGTTGACTGATTCCTTTCCTGTATCTTGGACCGACAACAGTCGGTATAGGCAGGAGGCCCATTCCCCCAACCCTCCCTATCCAGCCCAGGGTCCCACAGGGCTCCATTCTGGGCCCAGTCCTCGTCTCCATCTTCCTTAATGATCTCCTGTCCACCTGTGCCAACTTGTATATTCACATGTATGTAGCTGACATAGTTCTCTACACCTCTGGTTCCTCAAATGCATCTCTGGAAGTCTTGCATTAGCAAGACCTTCACAATGTTCTGCACTGGTTCCAGTCCAAACAACTTTGGGTCAACACATACAAAAAACTAAAAATGGTGTCTATGACTTTGGTACTAGCCAGAAATTGGCCTGGCTCACCCCACTCCCCATTTTTTCTGCATGCTGGATGGCACACCACCTGCAGTAGTCCCAGCTTTTAAGTACTCTGGTGTGTGGTTAGATAGCAGGTTTCACTTCTCTGCCCGCATTGATGCCATCCATGCCAAACTCCGCCCCAAACTCAGTGCCCTGTACTGCAATAAGGACTGTCTGTCTCCCCAGGTCCACCAGAAGCTGGTCATTGAAATTGATCTCCCGGTTTGTGACTATGCGGATGTGGTTAATGGAAGCATTCCCTCCAGCTCCTTTGGCAGACTGGACACCTTTTGCAATGACTTATGCCACTTTGCTACCCCTCACCCTCTCATACTCATCACTGCTTCATTTAATCCTCCTTATCCATCCTCCCTCTCCCCTCATGTCGCCAGTCCCACTGTGCTTCCTTCATGTCTAAATACTGGTGTTGGTCCCGACTCATACCTATCCCATCTCCTCTCCCCATCCCCTGCTCCTCCTTCTCCCTGCATTGAAGAGACCCGTGCATACAGTATTCTCCCTCCCCCACCCACATTCCTCAGCTAGGCAATCTGCTTTTTCATACAGCCTCCCATCCCTCTGGAACCAGCTACCCTTCTCCATCCAGCTCTCCCCCTCCCTTCCCTCCATTAGACACCAGCTAAAATTCCTTCTCCTCACTCCTGCTCCTGCCAACCCTCTTCCTGAACCCTTCCTTACCCTTGTTTGACTTTTGACCACCCCTTACCTCTCCATTCCCCTTAGCCTCACAGTCCTGGCAAACTTTTTGAAGTTCATCAACCTGTTTTTACTCTTACTTTCAGCACTAGCTCAGCCTCCCTTCACTCTGGCATCATGCTCTTTGAGTGTGCCCAGTTTGCACAGATGATTTCTATGCTAATTCATTTGTCCTCCATATGCAAAGTTTTGCCATTTTGTCTGTACTGCACTCAACTTATGCTTTTTATGCCATTCTCAGTGTAACCACATCACCTGACAGGCTGTATTTTATTTGTAATTGTGCTTCTCCCCATTCCCTTTTCCCTGGGTCGCACCTGGAAATCGGCCTTGACTCTGTGTGCCTCTCCCAGTTACCAATTTTAAATAAATAAATAAATGGACAAATGAATTAGATATGTAGCCCAAGCGCCATGAAGCAATGGGCTACTACCCCTGCCTGTTGACTACCTTACAGGCTAAGGGGCCTGGGTTCTCTTCCAATGGTGTTTGAGGCTTCTTTCCCAGAATAGAAAGAAAGTAGCGTGGGTGCTTACACCTAGAGTACAGTAACAGTGGGCCAGGTGTCTAATTGATACAACCCCCTGGGATGCTGTACTTACCCAACTCTCCTTCCAGTCACTCCACACACTGGATACCGTGTTATTCACCAGTACTGTAATACACATATACAGTACTTATCAACTGCAACTAATAAGTTTCTCACAACACAGGAATTGCAAAAAAAACAACATATATTAATTTTGGGAGGTTAGGAGAGGGGTACTGTGACACAGGATTGCTGTGAGAAAGAAGAATGTGTTAAAGGGTTAACAGGGCCCGTGGGCCAAAACATGTACAGTGCCCACCCCAACTGGTACCACTGCAAACCCCCTATGTCCTGGCAGTCCTAGTTGGGTATCCAGACTTAACGCAGGCCTGCTAGATGCCACGGGTTGGCTGGCATTGGGACCCTTGAAGTAAACCTTCCCAAGGTGTTAGCTGTTTTTTTTTTATATATATAGGTGTTTATCTCCTTCTCTGCCTCCAGTTGCCCCCTTTTAACTGACTCCACCAGCTCCGTCACCCCGTTCTCACCGGGACTTACCCAGAGTCCACCCGGTTGCTGGGTGCAGAGCCTGTGAGGGGTTAGTCATCATCCACAGCTAGGGGTGTTTTTCCTCCATTTTTCCCTTCCCCATTGCTGGGGCACACACGCAGGACATGCATACATGGAGACGTGCAGATGTCTGCCGAAGTCCTACAGCACCCTCCCTTCCATGGTGCCCACAGTCCCACACTACCCTCAGGCCTCCGCCTGGGGGCAGTTGTTCAGTGGGAGTGCCAGTCCTCCTTCCCCGGGAGAGAAGAGGAGAGCTGTCCTCCAGATGCTTGATCCTCTCCCTCCCCTGCCAACCCCTGGTGGCCCATGCTCATTCCCGAGCACGAGTCACTGGCATGGCACAAGGTGTGCTGTCTAGTGCCTCAACCCTCAGTGCCACTGGGCCATCCCCAGGTGCTAGCTGTTTTAAAGTTACTCCCCTTTTGGCCAGGGCAAGCCCAGATTATTCACTGTTCTGATGCACTGGAATTTGGCTACTGGCACAGTAGGTTCAGTCAGTTCAGGATCAACTGAGCTGAGAGGCAGCAAACAAATGGGCAATGAAATGCTGCTCTGGACAATGCAGCAATGGCTAACACCTGGTCGTCCTTGGACTTGCTTGAAGTCTCTTGCAGCTTATCACCTTCTGACTTGCTTGAAGATTCCTGCAGCTTGTCCCCTTCAGTCCACCCAGTGGGCAAGATTACAATGCATACACGTAAAGCCTACCAGGCCACAAGGGTCCCAGACCTAAGAGTGACCCCATGGTCCAGCTCCACTAATGGGTCCAGAGTGCCCTAGCACTCAGGTGCACACCTGTGGCCCCCTGCAACCCAGTCTGCCTCACTCATTAGGGGTTGGCAATTTCCTTACCTGGCCCAAAATTGTAGCTGTGATGATTTTCAGGTTTTGCCTTTCTTCTGGGCAAGAACAAAGAGCTCTGGTGTGCAGCAAATAAGTTCTCAGAATTTCCCCCTTTCCAGTGGCTTTTGGCAAGTGACTTGCAGTCTCTGGATCAGACCTCTGCCTTCCCATAGCTGGTTTGCTTTATTTATTTATTGACAGAGATTTATCAGCAAATACATACTGAGTCATGAAGTTCATTTCCAGATGTGTCTTGGGGGAATGGAGGTGGGAATAAATGCACAGTATAAGCAAAGTGGAGTAAAAAGGCACAGCTATATACAGTATTTACAGTAATATAAATGGCAAATTGCTAAACAAGAAAGATAGATAGGAAAGGAGGAGAACAAAGGAGGGGTAGGGAGCAGGGAGGAGGGAGAGGATGAAAGACAGTGTGAATAGATTGGAGGTAGTAGTGAAGGGGAGAGTGGGGAGATAGGGAGGAAAAGGGAGCAAGGTAGTGGAAGGAGGGGAAGGAAAGGAAGAGGAAGAGTTTGGAGGTTGAAACATTTAGTAGTAGTAATATAGTAGCTTGGGGACTGGCAGCAGATGGAGAAAGAGAAGAGGCAAGACATTAGACTAAGGGAAATTGCAGGTGGGAGAGGTATGGGCTTGGAGAAACAAGGAAAGAGATCATTTGGAGTAGGCAGAATGAATTATATGGGGAAGAGAGTTCCAGATTTTAGGAAAGCAGTAAGAGAAGGCATTCTGTCCTGCAATGGATTCACAAGTAGGGAGCATTTGGGGCACGATAGCTTGAGTTACAGAGAGAGTGACAGGAAGGAGGCATAGGGGAGAGAAGAGAACTGAGATAAGAGAGAAGGGAGGACAGTCAGAATTTAGAGATGAAGGAGGAACAGTGGGTTAACCAATGATCTACCAAGGAGGAGAGGGAGAGATCATAGTACAGAGAACAGTGGTGAGTACGGGAAGGACAGGAGAAGGTAAACTGGCAGATGGAGTGGAGGAAGGTATCCAGTCTGGCCAAAGTTGACTTGTGTGCAGCACCGTAAACTATGTCACCATAATCAAAGCTGGGAAGTATCATCTTTGAAATGATTTCCCAGCGAGCAGGTAAAGGGATACTGCTTTTATTCCTATAAAGGGCACCAAGCATGGGATGGAGTTTTTATGAATAGTGTCTATGTGCTGAGAGAAGTCAAGGTGCCTGTCAAGCCAGACGCCAAGGTATTTAAGGGAGGGTACATCAACAATTGTACTCCCATCAAGGGTGTAGAAGGTGGGGAGGGAGGATAGCCTAGAAAGCCTCTTCTTGGTGCCGAAGCACACAGAGACAGTTTTTTAAGCATTTAGTGTTAATTGATTTGGGTGAAACCAGTTCTGGATAGCATCAAAATCAAGTTGAAGCCTGGATGATAACTCTGAGGAAGAAGACTCAGATGCAGATAGGACCGTGTCATCTGCATACATATGGATGGAAGCAGAAGAACAGGATGAGAGAAGGTCATTGAGGAATATGGAGAAAAACAACAGGCAAAGGACAGAGCCTTGGGGTACTCCAGTAAGGATAAGGAGAGGGGTGGACAAAGAATCTCCAGTTCTCACAGATTAAGACCTCCCTACCAGATAGGAGCTGAACCAATTAGTTGCTGAATCTGAGAGACCCACTGTCTTGAGTTTATCAAGGAGAAGAATATGGGAGAAGGTGTCAAAATCTTTCGCTAAATCGACAAAGATGGTGGCTGTGAGGTGGCCATGATCATTGCCAGTAAGGATGAAGTCAGTGAGTCTGAGAAGAGAAGAGGTAGTGGAATGAAGTTTGTGAAAGCCAGAAAAGAAGAGGGTAAAAAAGGAGGAATCAAGGTAGAGGTAGAGTTAAGAAAGAACAATGTGTTCTTGTAGTTTAGATAGAATAGAAAGAAGGAATATAGGGTGGAAGTTGCCAGGAGAGGAGGAGTCACCATTTTTAGGGAGAGGGATGACTGTTGCATGCTTCCAGGAGTCTGGGACTGAGGCAAAGGAGAATGAAAGGTTGAGAAGAGAGGAGCTGGAATGACAATGGCAGTTGCAGAGAAGTGCAGGAGCTTAGGGACAAGCCCATCAGGGCTCCCGCCTTTCTGAGGGTTTAGCGCCAAGAGGACCTTTAGAGAAGAGGATGGGGTAACTGGCAAAAACCAAAAAGGAAGTGTAGAAGGGTCAATGGGGATGTAAAGGGAGGTGAGGAGGTGGGGAAGACAGACAGGAGAAAGGAAGCACAGGTGGTGAAGTAGGAGCCGAAAGCAGAAGCGACAGAAAGGGGGTCTGAAATAGTGGAGTCACCCACCCTGAGGACAAGAGGGGGGAACAGGGCAGAGAGGGGGGGAAGAGGACACGGATGACTTTCCAGAACTCAGAGGGGTGATTTAAGTTTTTCTAGAAAAAAGTTTTTCAGCAAAACAACAGGCTCCTGAAACACTGGAATCCTGCAAACAGTTTCTTTCTGAAGTCCTCAGATTCGGGTACAGTGGCAACTTTTAGCTCTGGCACACACACAATTCCAAAAACACCTTTTTCTTTTCACAGCTCAGGGTTACTCACAGTTCCAACTTTCCCTTTTTACTTCTCAGGGTTACTCACAGTTCCAACTTTCCCTTTTTACCACTCAGGGTTACTCACAGTTCCAACTTTCCCTTTTTACAGCTCAGGGTTTTTTTCAACACTGATGCAGGCTCACTGCAACACTGGATCTCCAGAACACCAGGAGCTTCCACCAGATACCTAGAAAATTCAGCTGCAACACCACCATTCTCTTCATCAGATTAAATTCTCTATTCCAATCCTCAAACAGTTCACCATTTCACCAGCTGAGTCCTGTAGAAGGCCTCCTGACTTTCCAACTCACAGCACTGAGCCCCTCTTGACTCGAGAAGGACCCAGATCAGACTACCCAGACTGCCCAAGGTCCCTGGGGTTTCAGCAGAAAATCCTAGCTTTTGATTGGCTGAATTGCATTGCCCATCATTAAAATTATTAAACATTAGCCCACTTAAAGTACTGATTGATTATTGATTTGGACACCCAAATTAAAGGAATAATGCATGACAGGGTGTGTGTCATGCTGGGATAACCCCACGCCTGGGGAGTTGGGCACAAGGCCACAGGCTGAGTGCGTCCAATTTCCCAGGCATGGTGTTATCCCAAATGACACACACCCTTGAGTGCATTATTCCTATTATACAATGGCTCGTTGTTATATATAAAATAAAAAAATCATTTTAAAGAATGTTTTTATTAGAGTGGAAAAATATTTTTGTTTCTTAAGAGGAGATGCAAAAAAAGGGATCATCAGCCATAACAGCAATAATGATGAGAGTAGACATGTGGCATCGTGCTGGGATAACGCCATGAGTCCAGCCCGACTGACCAATCACAGTCCAAGATTCTTTCTTGCCATTGTATAATAAGGTTTACACCCCTCTCTGAAGTAATTTCTCTTAGATTTGGAAGCCTAAGTCTATGACTGGCTGTTTTTAGGGGTCAAAGTATCACAACATGGAACCTTAACAAACTGTCCCACTGCAGTCCATATATCGTCCCCACATTTTTAGTCCTCCTGCAGCCTGAATAAACACATTTATTTAACAATAGTCCCATGGTCCAGTAGCAGTCCCTGTTCCCTTTCACACTGTTTCCCCAGTTAACATATTTATTTTGCCCCCTGCTTGTCGCTGATGCTGAAATTCACTGTTGTTGGGGCAGCAGACAGGCTCTCTCATTATTAAGCACCCTGCCTCATTAATATTCATGAGGCCAGATCAACACGCTATTGGTGCTCTTTAATTAACAACTCAAGAGGCTTCTCCTGTGCCTCCTTCAGGTCTCTGGTCCCCGATCAGCTTAACAGAGGGACTGGGACCTTCCAAATGGCCTCTGATTTGGCTGCAGCAATGGCTGAAAACCCAGAATGAGCTACTGTGCATGCACTGACCACCAGCCCTGCAAGAGAGTGCACAACAGAGTGGCGGCTCTGCTGTTCAGATCCTTCAGACTAAATATAAGCAAAAAGCACTGCTGGAGCCGGATGGAGGCTTAGGGACACAATGGGACTACTGGGCAGGTGGCTGGTACACTACAGAGAAAAGGGGAGGCCAGGTGCAGCCATAAGGGGCATGTAGGTAAGCTCCCACAGGAAGGCTATACTCTCCCTCCCCTTAAATGCTTGACATCCATGCCATGCCCATTAGCAGGGTCCTGTAAACATTAAACCTTAACACTGACCACATTTTAAACATTTCTGTCTAGACACCTGATCCCTATCTACCTCAAACAGTCAGATATCTTTGCAATGAACAGCAAACTATATACAAACAATGGTCACATTATTTGGTTCACCATTTAATATGCATACCCTTTTCTATTTTACCCTTGGTCGGGTTTTTAAAGATACCGGCACCTTAAGCACATACTTTTTAGCTCTTCTTTTTCCATAAGTACCATCTTTTACCTGTCCCTTTTGCGTCTTAACAACTTCCCTCTGGGCCTGGGGGTTTTTGCATTTACAGGACACATAAAGATTTTTGGCAGTGACTTGGGGGTGACATTGATACCTTTGTGGACTATGAATAGGGACAGGTCAGAGAGTGCCCCAGTAGTGTCATATGATAGTTTGAGCAAAGGCTTAACAGTTCTCCCCGAACATCCTATGTGTGCTTGTTCTTCTGCCCTGGTATCCGAGTCATCCATCTCCTGTGCGAAGGTGTGATCAGTGTCTTTTGCCTCTGGTCCCTTTTCTGCCTCTGATTTTTCTGCTCTAAAGGTCACCAAATCTGTATCTCCACTCTGGCCAAGAGAACTGTCTTGCGGCCACTCAAAAAAGCTCATTCGGACTAGTATTCAAGTTCGAAGTGGTCTTTTCAAGAGGCATTGTTTCAGAGGAACTGTTCTGGGACCACTGAAGAGGCTCAGCCGGACTAGTGTTTAGGTTCAGGGTGGCCCTTTCAAGGAGCACAATTAGAACAGTTTCACTTTCAGTGCCCTGGTCAGCAGGCACAGCTGAGTCCACTTCCCCAGGATCTTCATCGCCTTGTACCACATTCTCTCCAAAGGTGAACCCCTCTTCCACAGATGCAGTGTCTATTTCTGTCTCACAGTCTGTCTTTATATCTGCAGGTCAACTGGGACCAGGTGGCTCTGCAAGGAGGGTGTCAGCCACAGTGCTTGATGCCAGTGATACCCCTCTTAAAAAACAACCTGGCCAACTCAGGTATGGGATAGTAACAGGCAAGATAGAAACCAAGCTCTTCCTCTGATTATCCATCTGAATCCTCTCCTCCTGTGGCCTTGTCTGTCAGAACAGGACCAGCCACTGGTTGATTACCATTCTGCTTTCTCTGTTGACTGTGTGCAGCAGCTCAAGTAAGTGGAGGTGCAGGAGGGTCTGGCGTGTCAGGAGCTGGGCCAATCACTTTATCTCCAATGGGTAGGTGATGATTTCTGTGGATGACCTCATGTCCACTGGAGTCCCCTTTAGGCCAACCTTGTAAACTGGCAGTCCATTCAATCTCTCCAGTACCATGTAAGGTGTACTACCCCACCTGTCAGCAATCTTGTGCTTCCCTGGTATGCCCAGACTCCTCAGCAACACTCTGTCCCCTGGCAATAACTCTTTCGCCTGGACCTTCCTGTTATAACTTTCTGGTGGCCACTTTGGCTGCTAAGTGGTAGGCATCATTTAGCTGTTGTTTGAGCATTTGTACATACTACAAGTAGTTTCCCTCTTTAGTGCCATCAGTGGACACCCTGAAGCATAGATGAAATGGAAGTCAGGCCTCCCCAACTTGTCGCACCAAAGCCCAGTGGGGAAGGGGGTCATTTTTTCTCTCAGCCAGATGCAGCTTATGAGTTAACAAAGTGGAGTCACAAGCAGCCTTGAGTACATGCTCTAATCTCACATGGTTCAAGTCTTGGGAGGTCACACACTCTTTGCGAAATACTTTTTGCAATGACCTCTCCACACGAGTCAAAAATGTGGACAAAGGTTCTGCCTCCCTCTGCCGTGTAGTCTTAAACTTTGACATGAGATCCTCACAGGACTCTGGGCTGCCAAAACCACTGTCCAGGGATGTAAAACACACCTGGGCTGGGGCATCGGGATCAGTGGCCCTTAGTGAGCAAATAACCTCTAAAGCAGGCCCATGGAGGCTTTCTCCCAGCTGCTTTCTTTTCCAGCCTCTGTTCACTGTCAGTCTTGTGCTAGAGGAGTAACATAGTCCATTCATGCTTCCAAATCATCCTCACCTGCTGGGGTGGGCTTTATTCCAGAAAATATTTTAATTTCCAATAAGAATCTGAAGGGGAAGGCACATAACTGGGCTGGGTTCCTTCATCAGGTGTGGGGGGGTTGTTTTTAACTCGGACACTGTCTCCTCCTTGGGGACGATACTGGTCATAGTCACAACAGGCCATGCCTCCAGTGACCCCTCTGGAACTAAAGCATCAGGTACCCAGGAGGCTTCTATTAAATTTTTACATTCAACCGACACAGACAAGGTTCCTGTAACAGAATCTAACATTCAGCCCTGGACTGTCACCCGACCCAACCTCTTTATAGCAGACAGATACCTCTCTATTGTTCCAGTATCATGCTCAGGGGATACTTCCAGGAACAAGAGGGATTTCTGGGGGGTCCATTTCCTGTCCTCTATTCCACTCAGTTAATCTTAATTTATCTGCCACTTTAACCATAAAGTTGGGCTCAAGGAAGTTAGAACCGGGGGTTGGGGAAACAATATGTTCCTTTTCAATGGTGGCATCCGTGGTGGGCATGGCTGGTGAACAGGAGATCCCAGTGGTGCCTCCAAAGATGTAGTCCAGGCACCATAAGGCAATGGGCTATTACCCCTGCCTGTTGACTACCACACAGGTTAAGGGGCCTGGGTTTTGTTGCGATGGTGTTTGGGGGTTCTATCCCAGAACAGAAAGAAAGTAGAGCTGTGCCTCCACCCAGAGTAAAGTAACAGTGGCCAGGTGTCTGATTAATACAGCCCCCAGGGGTGCTGTACCTACCCATCTCCCCTTTCAGTCATCCCACACACTGGATACTGCATTATTCACCAGTACTGTAATATGCATATACATATCAGCTGTAACTAATACATTTCTCATAACACAGGAATTGCAACACAGTTTCATTTTTTGGGGAGGGGGGTGTTAGGAAAGGGATACTGGGACAAAGGATTGCAGTGAGAAAGAAGAATGGGTTAAAGGGTCAACAGGACCTGTAGGCAAAAACATGTATAGTGCCCACTCCCACTGGTACCAGTGCAAACCCCCATGTCCTGTCAGTCCTAGTTGGGTATCCAGATTTAACACAGACCTGCTAGATGCCGTGGGTTGGCCAGCATTGGGGCCCTTGAATTAAACCTTTCCAGGGTGCTAGCTGTTTTAAAGTTACTCCCCTTGTGGCCAGGGCAAGCCCCGGATTACTCACGGTTCTGATGCACTGGAATTTGGCTACTGGCACAGTAGGTTCAGACAGTTCAGGACCAACTGAGCTGAGAGCCAACAAATAAACGAGCAGTAAAATGCTGGTCTGGATAATGCAGCAATGGCTAATATCTGCTCGACCTTGAATTGCTTGAAGTCTCTTGCAGCTTATCACCTACTGACTTGCTTGAAGATTCTTGCAGCTTGTCCCCTTTCAGCCCACCCAATGGGCCACATTACAAAACACACATGCAAAGCCTACCAGACCACAAGGGACTCAGTCCCAGGAGTGACCCCATGGTCCAGCTCCCCCCCAATGGGTCCAGAGTGCCCTAGCACTCAGGCGCACACCTGTGTCCCCCTGTAACCCAGTCTGCCTCACTCATTAGGGGTTGGCAGTTTCCCTACCTGGCTCCAAGTTTGCAGCTGTGATGATTTTCAGGTTTTGTCTTTCTCCTGGGCAAGAACAAACAGCTCTGGTGTGCAAGAAACAAGTTCTCTGAATTTCCCCCTTTCCAGGGGCTTTCGGCTAGTGATTTGCAGTCTCTGGATCAGACCTCTGCCTTCCCACAGCAGATTTTCAGCAAAACAACAAGCTCCTGAAATACTGGGCACCTGCAAACCATTTCTTTCTAAAGTCCTCTGATTTAGTTACAGTGCCAACCTTTAGCTCTGGCACACACACAGTTCCAAAAACAACCCTTTTCCTTTTCGTAGCTCAGGGTTAGTCACAGTTCCAACTTTCCCTTTTTACAGTTTAGGGTTACACACAATTCCAACTTTCCTCTTTTACAGCTAGGATTTTTTCAACACTGATGCAGGCTTACTGCAACTCTGGCTCTCCAGTACACCAGTAGCTTCCACAAGATACCTAGAAAATTCAGCTGCAACACCACTGATCTCTTTGTCAGGTTAAACTCTCTATTCCAATCCTCAAACAGTTCACCATTTCACCAACTGAGTCTTCTAGAAGGCCTCCTGACTTTCCAAGTCACAGCACATGAGCTCCTCTGACTCGAGAAGAGTCCAGGTCAGACTACCCAGACTGCCCAAAGTCCATGGGGTTTCAGCAGAAAATCCCAGCCTTTGATTGGTTGAATTGCGCTGCCCATCATTAAAATTATTAAACATTAGCCCACTTTGAGTACTGATTGGTTATTGATTTGGGCACCCAAATTAAGAATCACACCCCTTCCAGAAGTCATTTCTCTTAGATATGAGCACCTAAGTCTATGATTGGCTGTCTTTAGGGGTCAAAGTATCACAACATGGCAGCTGAACAAACTGTCCCACTGCAGTCCATATATTGTCCCCACATTTTTAGTCCTCCTGCAGCTTCAATAACTACATTTATTTAACGATAGTCCCATGGTCCAGTAGCAGTCCCTTTTCCCTTTCACATCATTTCCCCAGTTAACATATTTATTTTGCCCCCTGCCTGTTGCTGCTGCTGAAATTCACCATCTCCAGGCAGCAGACAGGCTCTCTCATTATTATGCACCCTGCCCCATAAATATTTATGAGGCCAGACCAACACGCTATTGGCGCTCTTTAATTAACAACTCAAGAAGCTTCTCCTGTGCCTCCTTCAGGTGTCTGGTCCCCGATCAGCTTAACAGAGGGGCCAGGACCTTCCAAATGGCCAAAAACCTGAAATGTGCTACAATGCATGTGCGGACCGTCAGCCCTGCACCGGAATGCACAACAGAGTGGCAGTTCCACAGTTCAGCTCCTCCAGCCCCAATCTGAACAAAAAGTACTGCTGGGGCAGGATGGAGGCTTAGGGGCACAACGGGACTGGACCAGGTACAGCCATAAGGGGCAAGCAGATAAGCCCCCATGGGGTTACAGATAGATAGATAGATAGAATTTCTGATTAACTAGGTTTCTGTTGCCCTCAAATCAAGAGTGTGTTCCTTTCACATCATCAGCTACTGCACTCTCTTCCTTTTCTTATTTCCTATACTTTGCATGAAAAAGTGTGAAAAAGTGCAAAAGGAGGGTCTCTTTAAAATGAATGAAAACAACACCACTAGGGGGCACAGCCTAAAATTGATTGGGGAGGATTTCGGAGGGGATGTAAGGAAACATTTCTATATGGAGAGGGTGGTGGCCACCTGGAATGAGCTGCCAGAAGAGATGGTATCAGCAAAGATGGTGGGAGCATTCAAGAGGGCCTGGAACAAACACAAAGTTAACCCTTGGGACCATGTAAAGGGGGGATGAGGGGAGAGGTAGGGGTGGGGGCAGGGTCATTGGCATAAGTGTAAGACCAGACAATGCATCATTACAAGCAGAAGCGATAGACTAGGTGGTCTTCTTCTGCTGGCTTTTTCCATATGATCGTATGAAATTAGTCACACCATTCTGTGCTGTTTATCCGAATAGTCTGGAATAGTGTTACTGGAATGTCATGGCATTATGAAAACTGAGAGCAGTAGTTGCTGAGGAAAGAGGTATTTAATGTTGTAACAAATGGAATGTAATATTAGATGTTTAACAATAAAAAGGTCTACAAATATTAGAATACAAGACAGACCCTTAAAGGAAAACAGGACAGTATATAAAACTATAGAACTATTACCAATCACAGCAGTAAGAGACCATACTCACAAGGCTGTGTGGAAAGGATTAGGTTAATGTACTGCTAATGGTCTTAACAGTCATACTTTACACCTCCCTAACTGACTGGTTTATAGAGAAGGGTGTCTATGACATTGGCACTTGTTTGTGACCTGAACACGCAGGTAAAACAGTGAATGATTTGATAGAATCTGTGAGTATGTGAGCATTCATAATGGCTAAAAAAAGTACAAAACTGGATGACCAGATAAGGACCCTGAAAGTCAGTTCTATAGTCCAAAGTGGGACAGATGGCAACCCTAAATGCCTTCTCTGGGTGTCACTGGATTTTAAAATAAATGAAGGTGTTCACTTAAGGGTTATAATTTACTTTTCCCAGCAATAAACTTCCAGTTTGTTGGTGTGAAGTTAGAGGTGACTGCTGGGCCGACAGTGACACAAATCGGCTCTTTCCAGCACCTTGCACTTGAGGGCACCTCTTCATCAGCCTGCTTTGCAAGCTAGCAAGAACACTAAAATGTCAGACACTTACAGTCACAGGAGAAGGAACTGAAATAACACATTTAGAAACATAGATCATAGAAAAATAGATTTTGTTGGCAGAGAAGGACCCTTAGTAAGCCCAACCAGTTTGTTCCATGTCCCTACCTATTCCATCACCACTGATCCTAATCATAGATGTCAGTCTCTCCCCCTGTTCCTCTGCCTAATATGCCCCTGTGCCTATCCTACGCATGCTTGAAGCGAAGCAACCTACAGTCTTTGCCCTCACTACCTCCTCTGGCAGGCTGTTCCAGTCGTGCAATACCCTTTCCATGAAGAAGTATTTCTACACATCTGTCCTAAATGTACCCCCTTTAGCATCATTGCATGCCCCCTTGTTCTAGTGCCTTCTTTCTCTGAAATAGACCCTCCACTTGGACGTTGTTCTCTCCTGTAAAGTATTTGTAGGTTTCAGTCGTGTCCCCTCTCAATCTCCTCCCTTCCTCCTTGGGTGAAGTATTTATTATGGGTGATTGTAACTTAAATTGGTTATCCCCTACACTGCACAAAGTAAGAAATGAACTCGCCGTCCAAAACCTATCCCAGCTTATCCTTGAACCCACTCGGTTAAACCCTAAATCGAACAATCTCTCCTTAATTGACTTGGCTCTCACATCTCATCCACATAGGGTCATTAAATCCGGTGTGTTACCCGATGCCCTAAGTGACCACCTCATGACCTTTCTGGTACGTACAATCATCAAACTAAATTAAACCCCCTTACAAAAACTTAGTGACTCGCTGATATAAATCTGTGGATCTCGCCCCACTCCTCCATAACCTATCCCTCATAAACTGGGCCCCTATATTTTCAGCGAACTCAATAGATGCAGTTGCAGATTACTTTAAAGGAAAATTCCTCGAAGTTTGGAACCAGAATCCCCCACTATGACATATCAGAGCCCATGGGAACCACCTCCTATGGATCTGTCCTGAACTCTTAGCACTCCAAAGAGTGAAGGACCAAGCATGGAGGCAACACAAAGCCTCTAAACTACCTAAAGACTATGATGACTATCATTATCGTCACAAAAAGTGCACTAAGGCCATTTGTTTGGCTAAAGCCGACTACTTTACCTCAACCTTCCAATCTAACATTAACAATCCTGCTAAATTCTGGAAAGTCATACACTCACTTTTCTCCCTCCTTTCCTCTCCTTCCTCCCCCCTCCCAATATTAATAAAACCCTTATTAGTGACCACCTGAGTGTTGCCTCTGAATTTAATTCGTACTTCACGTCATGTGCTTCTGCTCTACTATCCTCCCTACTTCCTTCCAAACCTGATCTCCCCAAACTCTCCCCACACACATTCCCAGCTAAATTGCTTTTCATTTTCTAAACATTACCCCCTCTGACACCTTGGAGGCCTTGCTTGCTCTAAACCCATCGAAAGGCAGTTTGCCTGATGGGTTGGATCCTAAGCTGCTTTACCTTTCTGCCACGGCAGGCGATGCCCCATCCTCCCTTGGGAACTACTGCCCCATAGCCCTACTTCCCACCCTTGCTAAGATGCAAGAACACTTGATTCTTGCCCAGCTCTCTCCCTTTCTCTCTAACTCTAACTTTTTCACCCCCTTACAAGCTGGCTTTTGGAAAAATCATTCCACCACTACCTCCCTGATTAGGCTCACTGACTCCATCTTCTCAGAGATGGACGGTGGTCAAATCATGTCTTCTATCTTTGTCAACCTAGTTAAGGCTTTCAACACAGATTCCCATGTCCTACTTTTACACTCTTTCTCCTCTGCAGGTCTGACAGCCGCTGACACTAACTGGCTCCATGCCTTTCTTGTAGGTCATACCCAGTCTGTGAGAATCACCGACTCCACATCCACCCCCCTTCCTATTAACACGGGTGTACCACAAGGATCCATGCTGGGTCCCATTACTCTTCTCAGCCTTCCTAAATAACTTACCACCCATCTGTACATTTACCTCAAAACATATGTACGCAGATGACATGGTTCTCTACAGATCAGGCCAATCCCACACTGATGTTGCAAACAGACTTCAGCAGGACTTCAACAATATTCAGCGCTGGTTTTGCTCACATCACATTTTTTCTAAGCGCCAAGAAGACAGTCTCCATGACCTTTGGCACTAGGCAGAAACTCTCTAGGTTCCCCTTCCTGCCCTCCTTCCATATCCTTGATGGGACGGTCCTTGAGGGCACTTCCTCACTCAGATATCTGGGGGTTTGGCTAGACCAACACCTCACCTTCTCTGGACATGTGCATGCCGTCCTAAAAATGTTGCACCCCAAGCTAGGTGCTTTATATAGGAACCAGAATTGCCTCCCTCTCCCAGCTAGGTGTGAACTTGTCCAGAAGATGATCCTCCCCATCTTTGACTGCTATGTCATAGTCTACAGTGCCACTCCTAAGACCTCCTTAGCCAGACTGGATACCTTGATTAACTCCTTCTGTCACTTTGCTCTGGACTCTCCTTCTTTTCTCTCTCCACTGCCAGCTCAACCATTCCCTGGCATTTCCCTCATTAGAAAATAGACATCTCCTCCATTGTGCTAAATTTGTCTCAAGATTTTGGTTTGGATCACTCCTATCTTATCTCAGATCTTCTCTTACAGTCCTCCCTCCCCCCGCCCATTCATTTAGGTCCTTTGACTCCCACACTTTGGGTGTCCCTTGCCGAACTACTACTGTTGGCCAGGTTGCCTTCTCATATAGATTCCCTAAATTATGGAATTCCTTGCCCCACCAGATCCACCATTCTTCCTCCCTCTCATCCATTCCTTCAGCCCTACATAATTTCCTCACTGTGAACTGTACCTGCAACTGATCCTACCTGTATTATATTGCATCACTTGTGCTATAAAGGATTATCAAAGTATTGCACTTATGGGCCTTGCCCACCGAACACTATAACAAATTACCATCTGTAACACTTAATAGTTCTGTTACTGTTTGTTAGTTTGCCTCTCTGCTATGGTAGTCTGTTATATTTGTACTGTAAATTGCTGATTGATTGCTGTATTTTGATTTGTATGTGTGTTATTTTCCAGTTGCCCTTTTCCCCAGGATGCACCGTGAGATGAGCAACTTGTTGTTTAGTGTGTCCTTCCTAGTGAAACTCTTCAATCAATAAATAAATATAAGCAGCACATGCTTAGTTCCTGCAGCCTTTCCTCGTATGGCTTCTCATGCAACCCCTTCACCATTTTGGTTGTCCTCCTCTATACTGCCTCCACCCTTTTTAGTGCCCTTGTGGAGGTACAGCCTCCAGAACTGGACACAGTACTCCAGGCAGGGCATCATCACCACCAGTGAGCAATACAACGGCAGCACCACCTAATGACAGCCTCATAAGACTATTCCACCTAGTAGAATAGGGATATAGGCACTAAGAATTATACAGTTTCAGCTCCATCATTACCATCATCGATTATGGGCTGATTGTTTATGGCTCTGCCTCTGCTACATCCCTTCACAGGATCACTGTTGCTCTTAAGAAAGCATGTAGACTCCTTACTGGGGCTGCCAGCCTCACACACACACGTGTGACCTATATGCTCAGAGCAGGTGGCTTTAATTATTTAGCCGGATCCAATATCAAACCTGCTTACTCGCCAAGAAGACACACCTTGGATTGCTAACCCCTGGGTTCCAGCAGCTCCTTAGTCCTTGTCACAGGACGCAACGTACTCGCAGCTCGGCAACTCAGAACTTTACTGTTTCCAGATGCCGCACCACCTTAGGTCATCGGTCTTCCGCTTATAGAGACCCCCTCTAGCTCAACTCCCTGGGTAGGGATATCTCTGCTGAGTCAAAACTTGGCCCTTTCAAACACAAACTCTGGCAGCATCTGTTAGCAAACACTATGTGTGACTGCCACCCTTAGCAGCGTTCTGCTTACATTTCTTTGTTCTTATACCTTTTGGCACTTTTAACTCTCGGCACTTCATTTCAATCCTACCCCGAGCCTTTTCCCCTCCACCCCTCACTCCTGCTTCTTCCCTGCTCATGCATCTTCGCACTCTTCCCCTGCTCCTCCTCACCGTCCCCCTTCCACCCCCAACCATTCTCTTATCTCATGCCACCTCTTTTGCAACACTCTTCCCCTCCTTTCCCATACATTTCTCTCTCTCTCTCTCTTACCTTCTCTCCCACCCATATTACTCTCTCTCTTGGGTTTTTGACAAGGCCTGCTAGGCTGCCCCCTTCCCTGGCTAAACACCACCTCTTCTCCCTCTACTATTGATTTGTCTCCCTCCCCCTCTCCTTCCCTTCTCCCTTTGCCAGCACTCCCCCCTTTTCTCTGCATTCACCCCATTCCCCTCCTTCCACCTCCCCTCATCTCTCTATTCCCCACCACCTCCTGTGCAACTGTTCTCCTCCCCATCTCGTCTCTCCTGTCCCCCACCTTACACCCCATTAGTTTCTGTCCTCGATTTTGACAAGGTCTCCCAGGCTGCCCACTTCTCTAGCCCCCTCTACTGTTATATTGAGTAACATTCAGTGTTATTTTGATTGCTTTCAATGTATTCGTTTTTTTTAAAGTATATTCTTGATGTCTGATATTTATTTATGTATTATTTACCTTGTTTTGTTGTTGTACTACTGATGTGGAACCTTTGTAAATGAGTTGCATTGCTCAAAGGTGTTGTAATCCAAGACTCAATGAATAAATAAATAAATAGTAGTTAGTTTTATTGTATTTAAAAATAAGTTGCCGAGGACTTAGGTTCGAGTCTCATAGTAGGTAGGAGCTGTCAGCAAGATACGGGTGGCCCCTGCAGTGATATAAAAATCGGATTTAGAATCTATAATTGAAATAAATAAATAATCAGCAGTTTAAAATGGATCAGCTGTCAGAATCAGCATGAGCATATTAATAATTTTCATAGTAAGGTGCATCACAGGGGGGAGTATGGAAAGGACTCCTGGCCCTGGCTTGTCTTACCCACATGCAGTTTTGCTCATTTTTATATGATTGGCAAGATTTTGTACATTAAAAAAATACTATTTATTGTTAAAAATGGTAGTTTTAGTCATTGGTGGCTAGTGGGCTATTAATCTGATTGCCTTGGCTACAATACATGCCCTGGTGGTCCAGTGGTGTAATTTGGTCTGCCTGGTTACTTCCTATAGTTTTAATGTTTTATATTTTAAAAGATCGTTCTTGTAGTAGATAAAGCTGCTCTGTACATGTAAATAGAATGAAAATGCAGTGTGGCAGCTGCGGGCATCCAGCACACCGAAAGAAAGAGGAGCAGGGAGTGTGAAAGACCGAGAGTTGGTCCCACAGCAGAGCGCAGCACACTCAGTAGAGGAATCCCTAGGTCTGCTTGCAGGCAGGCACTCCTGGCTCTGACACTGGTCAGAAATCAGGCTTCGGCCTGCAGTGAATCAAGCTTGAGTGAAATGTGAGAGGGAGACACACAAAGGCACTCCTCTCGCAGGCAGGATCAACCAGATATAGTTCCCTTTATTTAGCTGAGCAGATGACAAGTGCCAGGGAAAATGTACTTAGGGACTGGATCACATAAATAAATATTAAAGGAGCATAGTCTACAGGGACTCTGTGGAAGCTCCACACATGCTCAAAAAGACAAACATTTTGTGGAGAGCTCACTCAGGAGCCATTTTGTGATAAATGGATGGAATCTAATCCTGGGGAACCCATGGCTTCACACAAGTGAAAATACATGAAAAATACTATTTTTTGTTACAATAAAGCCATAAAAGGGGCTAGGGGAGTCCTGGGGAGCTAATAAAAGTACACATTTTTTTATATAAATAAACACAAGCAAAAACGGAGCAGTTTGAAGCAAGGTTCTGTTGGAGCATGTTGTATTCAGTCACAAAACATTTGCTGCATGTAGCTACTTTTCAAAGATCGTGATGCCAAACTATTTTTATTCAAATTTGTATCAGACTTGGCAGGCTGATAGATTAAAGTGTCTGACTCCTACACCACATAAAAATAGTTTTAGGTGACAGAAATGTGAGATAAGGGAGTCGCTGACCTTAAAAGAGAGAGTGGGTCCTGAATGAAACAAATCCATGCAGTCAGTTATACAGGAGGTGGAGCTAAGCGTGGGAAAAATTAATATTTAATTTCTGTGTGAGAAAACTGCTGTGGACAGTGTAATTAAAGGGGAAACTACTGTTTTCAATAGAAAATAAAGAGAAAATGTCTAGAAATAATTATTTATTCAGTTTAATTACAAAAGGGTGTTAGTGTTAGCAACATAGCTTTCCTGTGGGTCATTTTGTACAGAATAAATTCAGCAGAGAGCTAAGGATGTCAGCTTTCCAGCCATTATAGTGAAAACATTCTTAAACTTAAAGAAAGTGCTTATTTTTTGTGACAAAGAAATGTAAAAGACTCAAAGTTATATAAAAAAGGGAAAACTTAGAATGTTGAGAGGGGCAGTTGAACTGAATATTCCATTGTGGCTGATGCTGCTGCAGAAAATATTTTGATTGGTGCTGAGCCTCTGGACAGGTATGTGTTCACTCAGTGTTCACAAATTAACATATGCAAATGAGATTTGGTTATAAAAGTAGCTGCACTGCCAGTGTGCAGGGAGTCTGAGCAGGGACAGTGACCGAGAAGGAAGGTGCCCAAGTCAAGTGGTGTCCTGTCTGAAGAGGCTTGATGCAGAGATAGAGCTTAATAGTGTTAGCCTTTATTTCAAGTTCAAGTTTATTGCAGGAAAGCTCCATTGAGCAAGCTCATTCACAAGGAGGTCC
This sequence comes from Neoceratodus forsteri, assembly GCA_016271365.2. Lineage (NCBI taxonomy): Eukaryota > Metazoa > Chordata > Ceratodontiformes > Ceratodontidae > Neoceratodus > Neoceratodus forsteri. Next base: position 451,220,309 of record JADMNL010000022.1, read on the forward strand.
TGGTACGCGTATACAGACAAGGAAATCAATACATGGGTTACAGAAAGAGCATCACAGTAGATAAAATAAAATACAGTTTAGGTTCATATTGTACATCCTGCTTGACTTAAGGCATAACACGATAGATGGAAACTACATTTTCTTGTGCAACATTAGCAGCTGAGGGTTAAATTCGAGGGGGGAGAGTAATTGTATAGTAGCAAGAATTTGAGGAAAAAAAGCAGCCAAGGGAATAGAAAAGGGATAAAAGGGAGTGAGGAGGTAAAATGTAGCTGGAGCACAGAAGTGTATGGCATTTTTTTATTTTATTTTGGAGAATAGAGAGGGGAGGTCAGATGAGATAGGTAATAAGTGTAGGGATAAAGGAGAGTCCTCAGTCAGCTGAAGAGATCGTTGTGGTTTGCCAGAACTAGTAGGATGTCAATAGGATTATGGCAGATACCAGTACATAGGGAGGGCATAGAGAGACATATAGATAAGGAAGAGTCTTAATAACAGTTATTTAAATACAGTATAGGATTAGGGGATCACCTGAATCCCAGTGTCGGGTCAGATAGGGCAGTAAGTGAGAACAGGGTGAGACTAGAAAGCCTGTTGCTTCAAGTGTCTGATGATTCTGTTATGCCAAGTTTTCCTCACAGAAGAAAAGCTAGAACCTGAAGAATTTCTCACTTCTCCTGATTACACCAAGAAACTGCCACCTCAAGAGGTCCATCCAGCAACAACAAACCTTCAATAATTCTTCAGCAACTTCAACAACAGAATTTCTTCAGAAAACCCACAGGAGTGTGGTATTGTAAAAACCTTACTTATACAGTTTGGGGACTATTTTAAAAGTCAAAGTGACATTAATTTATGGAGATTTTACCTCAGTCCTTCTGAATTGAAAGAGACTTTTGTCATCTGAAGGACTGAATATTGCAAGGACTAAAGGGGGATAATGTCATAGTTTTTAATGAACCAGCAACCAATATGTTTTAGGCCATTGTCATTCCTAAATGTTTTGCTTTACAGTAATTAATGTGTAGAGATGTACAGTGATTTCTAAATGCTTTAGAGTTTGGTGATAAGTATAGTAACTATATAAGTGGATACCTAGGTGGGTATCTGGCAGAAGGGGTCAGTGGATTGATTGCTTGGAGGTATAGGCCCAGTAATCACTGTATGCCCTTAAGGCAAGTGAATTGTATGACATTGGGATCTGAGGTATGGCCTCGTGCTGGGTAACTGTGTAACTGGATACCAGGGAGGGTATAAGGCAGAAGGGGTCAGTGGACTGACAGCTCAGAGGTATAGGCCCAGTAGTCACTGCACTCCTTACATCTAAAGTGGTTCAGCTCAGGGATAAAGGCCAGGGAGGGCACTTAACCTGGGACCTATGTGTTATCTGGAGGGCTGGTGGATGGTGAGTGTCTGTAGTCTCCAAGGGGAAAAGAGTATCAGAAGGTTAGTGGGGTGGTGTTGCCCTGCTGGGAAAGAAGAAAAGTGATAAAAGTACTGCTAATTTATGTGTATTTATTTGTCATTTATTCACAAGGTGTGTTATGCCGTCCATGGCTGTTGTTTCGAGATTTCACATTTTCAGTACAAATTTACCTTTTTTCTTAACTATCCAAGTGTCAGTGTATTGTCGAGGCACAGGTCAGGAAGCATAGAAAAACTAGGAGCAGTTGTAAAATTCACAAGAGTTTTATTATTAATAACCGTAAAATTAAAAAAAAAAATTGTTCAGAATAACTATTTACAATGGCAGCAGAAACATAGAAAGCAGAGTCCTTTTACTTCTCAATTTCCAATCTCAGTCTTTCAGTCTCTGTCTTTCTCTTTTGCAAAACACTGCAGCTCCATTTTGTAAGTCTGTGCAGGAGTTTGTTAAGAAAATAGCATGCTTCTCACACAGTGTTCTTGTAAGTTTCAATGTTCTTGTCAGTTTTATCAGGTGCAGCAAAAACACCATTGTGACCCAGGACAGACCTCATGTTTGCATCTTCTGCAAAAGGCTTAAAAATTGCATCTCTGGTTAACCCCTTGAGTTCCAAATAGCTTTGCAATCATTTCAACACTATAACTATATATAGTTTTAGCTTTGCAATCATTTATTTATTTATTTATTGAAGTATCGGAATTATAAACCTTTGTGTTAAAGACTCATTTACAAAGGCTTCTCATCACACAAACAGAAGGTACAATGAAGAGGTGCAAATACATAATCACAAGCAGCAAAAGACAGTACAGAAGCAATTCCAGTAAGGTATACAGGAAGGCAAAGTACAAGAAACTACAATATTACCCAGGGAAACTGGGAACATGGTAACACAATTGATATAAAGAGGCAAGAATGCTATTAACAGCGTAAGTTAACATTTGGGATAAGACAGAGGATAACCATATCTAGAATAAACATAAGTGTAATAATTAGAAAGAAAACTTGATACCTTGAATAAAATAACTTGTCTTAGGGGAGGCAGTTATGTAGAGGGAAACAAATTAGAAAGGCAGGGAATACAGAGGAGGAGGAACAGGAAGTAAGAGAAAGGGAAGCAAATAGGGGATGAAAGCAGGAGGGACAGAGAAAGGGGGACAGGCGGAGGAGGGAGTTAGGAGGTGGGGGAGGGAGGGAGGAGGTAAAATTAGAAGGAAGCAGCCAGAGTAGGCCTTGTCATAGTTGATTACTGATGTGGGGAAAAAAAAGCAGGGAAGTGAAGGGAGAGGAGAGAAGGCTAGGAACAGTCACATCTGCATTTAGCAAGGAGATGCTGTTGGAGTGAATGTTTGAAAGGGCCAAGATTATGTACAGATGAGTCTTCAGTGGGTAGGTCATTTAGCCAATGGGGAGCCCGATGCATGAAAGCCCTCTGTCCCATGGAAGTCCAACAGAATGGGACTAGGAAAGCAGCTTTAGAGGAGTTTCTAGTAGCCTGCAGGGAAGGGGCAGGGGTTGTGAGATGTTGAGTTCCAGGTGGGGAGAGATCAGAGGATATTTCTTTGGCTAACAAGCAGATCTAGTAATTAAGCCTTCCCTGGAGGTTTAACCATTGTGCTTGTCATACAAGTCACAGGTGTGGGAGAATCTATCACCACCAACCACAAGGCGACGGGCTTTGTTCAGAGCTATTTTATTGTGACTCAATGCAGTATCCCCTACAGAGCCATAGATAACTAAGCCATAATCAACTATGGAAAGGACCGAGCTTGTAACATCCAGGTGGAGGACCTCGGGTGTCATACACTTCCTGTGTCTGTACAGTAGGCCAGTCCTGATGTTAACCCCCTTGCATAAAAGGTTAATATGTTTGTGAAATGATAGTGTAGATTCAAGAGTGATGCCAAGGTATTTGAAACTATTCACTTGTTCCAGGGATTGTGGCTGAATATTGAGGATGCAAAGTGGCTGGCTTTTGTGTTTGTTATGTGTATTAGCAAACATCATAACCTTAGTTGTTTATAATTTAGTAGGAGTTTATGACTAGAAAACCAGGATTCAGACTAGGAAAAAACCTTTGGAGATTGCCTTCTAAAGGAGAGAGTTCAGGGTGGCTAGAAAAAATGACAGCGTCATCCGCATAAAGTAACAACTGTCCAGAGCAAGCAAGGGGGAGGGTATTAAGAAAGAGACTGAACAGGAGAGGGCCAAGTATGGAGCCTTGCAGAACCCTAGAGTGAACAGGCAGACTAGAGGAGAGAGTGTCATTTATTTTTACCTGCTGAGACCTTCCGCATAGGTAATTTGAGAACCAGGTGGTGGCTTCATGAGAGAGGCCTAGAGATGGTAGGGAGTCACTGAGGAGTGCATGGTTCATGGTATTGAAAGCTTTAGTTAGATCTATGTACACAGACCCAACTAAGTGGTGCCAGTCAATGGCTTTGTGTATAAAATCAGTATATTCTAGAAGGGCAGTGGTGGTACTGTGGCCCTTCCAGAACCCATGCTGTTGACAACAAAGGAGACTGTGTTTTGAGAGATATTCTGAGAGCTGATCAGAAATTATCCTTTCAAGGGCAGATGGGATGGTAGATGCTATGGGAGGTTCTATTGCCACACTTTAGAATACTGTAAGTGTGATAATTGCCATCTTCAACAGTATAACTATATACAGTTTTAAACAAAGGGATCCCAGTATCAATTACATTTCCCACAAAATGATTCACATATATTTTTATACCAGCAGATATGTGAGGGGGGAATAAAAGACACAACAACATGTGAGGGTAGAGAGATAGCGAGAGGCAGAGGATTGCCTTCGGGGTGATCAAGTCCTAGGTCTCACAAGAAAATTTGGTTGCACAACCAGACAGAGAAGATAGAAAAGGAGAGAATAGAACAGATCCTTGCATTTAAACTCTTTCTTCATAACAACTGGGAGACGGCTGTATTCAACCTTGTCACATAGCCCCCTACTTAAGAGGGAACCTATTTTACAAACACAGGTTTCCAAAACTTTCTAGTAATTCTCATCTAGCATAAGCATATAACCTTTACAGTTCTGTGCATATGCAGCATAGCAAATAGAGGTTTCAACTCACATTTCTTCAACCTTCAGAATTCTCAATTCCAGATCCATATCTAGATGGAAAATTAGCATTGATATTTTCTTTCCCAGATTTGTGCATTACTATAAATTTAAATGGCTGTAGTGCCAGGTACCACCATATGATTCTAGAATTGTTATCCTTCCTTTGGTTACGCTAACAGAGGGGATTGTGATCTGTTACAAGTACAAGGTCAGCTCCTAGTAAGTAAAACCTAAAGGACTACATGGCCCACTTTGCTGTAAGGCATTCCTTTTCAATGGTGGAGTACCTTTTCTCTCTGTCGTGCAACTTTCTATTTACAGTATGTACAGAATAGGATGTTCTTTCTCATCTATATGCTGACTCAAGACTGCACCTAGGCCTACCTCTGATGCATCAGTCTGTAACAGAAATTGTTTCTCAAAGTCTGGACTTCTTAAAACAGAGGCTGAACATAATGCAGCCTTAATGGCTCAAAAAGCCTTGTCACACTCTGGGGACAATTTCACATTATTTGGGTACCATTTTTTTGTGAGTTCAGTGAGGGGAGTAGCTAACTCTGCAAAACTGGGAGCAAATCTCCGATAATAACCAGCCAGCCCTAAAAATGACCTGACATGTTTCTTGGTTTTGGGGAGAGGGCTGTTAGCTACAGCTTTTATCTTGGAAACCTCTGGCTTGACTTCTCCATTTCCCAAAACATAGCTCAAATATCTGGTTTCCTGCATGCTCAATGCACACTTGGTAGGATTGCCAGACCTGGCTTTTGATCAATTGCATAACTGCTTGTAGGTGTTCCAGGTGGTTTTTCCAGTCAGGATTGTACACCATGACATCATCCAGGTACACAGCACAATAACCAGTGTAAGAAGATAAAATCATATCCATGTGCTGCTGGAATGTAGAGGGGTGTGCCATGTAAACCAAACTGCATGGTGGTGAACTAATAGAATCCTATAGGAGTAGCAAATACAGTTTTGTCTCTGGATTCTTTAACTATGGGGATTTGCCAGTAACTCTTGATGAGATCGAGGGTACTGATATACTTGGCACTCCTCAGTCTGTCCAGCAAATCATCTATTCTGGGCATAGGAGAACGGTCAAATTCTGACACTTGTTAAGTTTCCTAAAATCAAGGCAGATTCTTACACCCCCTTCTTTTTTGCTTACAGTCACCATTGGTGATGACAAAGCACTTCTCGACTATTCTATGATACCCAATTCTTTCATATTTTGTATTTCCTTAACCACGTCTGCGTGTAACTGCTCTGGTAATCTGTATGTCTTTTGTCTAATAGGGCGAGCATTCTTTGTCACTATTATGTGCTCGACCCCTTTTGCTTGGCCTGGTGCTGTGGTAAAAGTACTGTTAAATGTCTTTAGTAGGTTACAAATATCTGTGGTTTGTTCTGAGGTTAAGGAAACATTCACCTTTACAGCATCAGCAGTTACAGTTTGTTCCAGTCTGTCATAAGCTACATCTATATATTCTTTATCAGTTTCTGGTAAAACTAGCAAAACAGCTTTTGGTGTTTTTTTCAACCCATTTCTTGAGGAGGTTATCATGGTGTATCTTAATAGGATTTTTCCTATCAGGGGTCTCAATCTCATAGTTAACAGTGCCAGTACGTCTAAGCACTTTATAAGACCCTTGCCACTTCATTAACAATTTATTTTCTGTAATGGGTAACAGTAGCAAGACCTTTTCACCTGCCTCAAAAACGTTTTCTTTTACCCTATGGTCATAATACACCTTCTGCTAGTTTAAGGCCTTTTCCTGATTACTATGGATGATTTCAACATATTTTGCCAGCTGCTTTCAGGAGTTCTTTGAGTCGGGTGAAGGCTTCTCAAGGATTGTCGACTGATACTTAAGAGACTAAAAGCTCTGCCTGTAGGTCTCTCCTGAGATGTCATTCCTTTTTAGGATTTTGCTTTTCACCAGGTCATAGTTTTCTGACTGTGCAGTGTCAACATTGCTGTAAGCAAGTTGGACTTTCCCTGTCAGGTAAGGTCTGATTGCCCATTGCTGCTTTGGCCACTGGCATGCTACGGCAACCCTTTCAAAAGTTGTCAGGTATGCTCCAATATCATTGAAGGGGCACGACTTTGTAAGTTAAATGCATTTCAAGTTGTCTGTGTCCTGTTGCTCATCTGGATCTGTGCCAGATCCTCTGCCTTTGATAGCCTGCAAGGCATCCAGCTACCACTGCTAGTATCGCTGCATCTCTTCTCTTTTTGTTGTATAGCCCACCATTTGAAAAAGTCAGTCAGGCTTTCAGGTTCTGTGACTGCGCTGTTCTTTTTCTGTAACTGGTGCTGGCTGTACAGTTTCAGTTTGAACTTCTGCTTCTGTCTCTGCAAGTTTGGCTGCCATTCTCCTGGTACCACTCCTAGGCTTGCTGCTGCAGAATCCATACCTTTCTTCTATGCCTCCCTGGTACCAGGTCTAGTACCCTGGCCCCCCCCAGGCATTCACTCCCTAGACCCTCTACAGCAGGCCTCATTATTTAATATAATTGTTAGAGCAAATGTGTAGATAATTGAAAGCCTCTGCACTCCTATGTACCATTGGAATTGCTTTTTATGTTCACTTTATTGTATCTCACCTGTATCGTCCACCAATGTTGTACTTCACCGTCTATTGTTGTCTACCCTCCCTGTGATGAGGTGTCTTTGTAACTGAGTCTTTGACTCAAAGGTTGTAAATCCGATTTATGAAATAAATAAATAAAAAATAAATAGTGCCCATGCACAAAACTCCTGGCTTAGAGTATGCATGGTGTATATCCCACTGCTAACACCATCTGTCATTGAGACACAGGTCAGGAAGCATAGGAAAACCAGGGTCAGTTGCAAAATTTGCAACAAGAGTTTCATTATTAAAAACAGTAACATAAAAAAATAAAATTGTTTGGAATAACTACTTACAGTGGCAGCAGAAACATAAAAAGCAGAGTCCTTTTTCTTCTCAATTTCCAATCTCAGTCTCTCTCTTTTGCAAAAAATTGAAGCTCCTTTTTATAAGTATGTGCAGGAGCTCATTAAAAAAATAACATGCTTATCACACAGTGTTCTTGTAAGTTTCCAGTGTTCTTGTCAGTTTCAGCAGGAGCAGCAAAAAGAACAATGTGACCCAGAACAGACTTCTTGTTTACATATTCTGTAAAAGGCTTAAAAAATGCATCTCAGGTTAACCCCTTGATTTCCAAATAGCTTTGTAATCATTTCAAAAGTATAACTATATACAGTTTTAGCTTTGCAATCATTTCAACAATATAACTATATACAGTTTTAAACAAAGGAATCCCAGTATCAATTACATTTCCACAAAATGATTCACATATATTTTTATACCAGCAGATATGTGAGGGGGGAAGAAAAGACAGAAGAGCAGGTGAGGGTAGAGAGATAGCGAGATCCAGAGAATTGCAAGACCATCAGGGTGATCAAATCCTAGGTCTCATGAGAAAATTTGGTTGTGCAACCAGACAGAAAAGACAGAAAAGGAGAGAGTAGAACAGATCCTTGCATTTAAACTCATTCTCCATAACAACTCGGACAGGGCTGTATTCAACCCTGTCACACAGTGCCCTTGCTTACAGAGCCAGTGTCTCACATTCCTGCAGGTCTCCAGGTCAGTCCGGTGCAGTATTCCCTACCCTTAGCAGCTCTTAGCTATTCCAGTTGGGGAGGTAAGGTACTGTGCTCAGGGAGCACCCAAGTGGTAAAGTGTTGTCACAGGGGAAGGAACAAAGAATCCTTGATGTCACCTATCTCTGTGTGGAATGGTCTCACCTGTCACTAGAGGTTAATACAGCTGTGGGTGTGTCATCACCACCTCCCTTCTTCTGCTAGAAATCCCTCTCCCAATGCACCCCAGCATCCTGCTAGCCTTTCTCACTGTTTTGTTACACTGGCCAGCCACCATGAGGTCATCAGAGATGATGACCCCTAGGTCTCTTTCTTGCTTGGTGACTGGAAGCTCCACTCTCCCATCTTATACAAAGCCCCTGTATTCCACAGCCCTAAATGCACAAAACCTTTCACTTTTTGGCATTGAAACCCAGCCATCACCCCCAGGCCATTCTTCTAGTTCCCCCAGATCCCTTTCCATTCTCTCCACCCCTACCTGAGTGTCAACCCTGTTGTAGATTTTTGGGAGCACAACAATTTGCTCCCAAAAATACGCTCCCTGCCATTTGGCTCCCAATATTTCACTCCCAAGACAATTCCCTCCTTCTCAAATTCATGCCCGACAATTCACTCCCAGTAATTTTTTTTTTGAGTGACTCACCACCACTGAACACCCCACCAAAGGAAGATAGTCTCACCACCACTTCCAGACTCAAAGTGGAGAAGTACACTCCAGAGGATGCTCTTTCTTCTCACCTTCATACTTGATACTCCACCTCGGCAATGAGTTTTAAGACTAGTAAAACCACTCTTGCAACCATCAGGCCACCAAAACAGTTGAATCTGGGAAATCATCAGACTGCTCTACCTCAGTTACAATACAGGTCAGCTAGTGACTCGAGAAACTCAATGACTCAGAGAGTGACTCCCAGTGTAATGGCTTTGTAATAACTTTATTTGTAATGTTTAACTTCTGATAAACTCTCGTAGCCTGCTTAACCTTTTTTCAGACTGTCTACCCGAACCAATTTATATGGTGACCCAGGCTTCTGGTTGTGCTCGCCCGTGTCGACGTGTCTGTTTGGATGAGAGATTGTGGGCACAGCTAGCAGCAAACAGAGTAAAGAACAGTAACTTTGTAATGTTTTAGCACTTATTTTAACTTTCTATCTAAACTGTGTAAGTCTGATCACTCTTGCTGGACTTTCAGGTTGATGCTAGGCACTGTGCCTGACTTCTGTGATGAAGCTGACACATGTGAACGAGCCTGTTACTGGGTACTGCCCACTCCTGCATAAACAATATACTAAATAAAGTAAAAACTCTGGCTAAACTGCAACTTGTAGGCAAATATTTAATAAGTTAATGATTCCAAAAGATTTCATCTGGCTTTGAGAACTGGCTGTTATACTCTACAGCTTTTTCATTTTTTTCATTTTTATTTTTTATACTTGTAAATCCAAATGAGCAAATTGCCCGTTTTCATTGGAGACAAGTTTAAAACTAAAAAACACACAAAATATTAACAAACATAATACAAACAAAAGATTTAATCAATAAAATACAATACATAAAAATACATCATGTTTCCAAATATAGCCACTGTTTTAACCGTGTCTTAAAACCTTGACAGGAGTTATTATTAACAACTTCTGATGATTTCACGTGAACCTGAAAAGAACTATTCTGAACAATTTCTAACGGAATTCTATTAAAAAAACTAGGTGCTCTAAATAATAAGGATCTTTGCCCAAAAGTAGTCTTAAAAAAATGGTATTTTAAATTTATAATTGTGCTGGGACCTAGTAAACAACACATTAACTAATCTAGGAAACATTAAGGAAATAGAATAAGGAAAAAAATTACATTTAACTTTAAATAAGAAAATGTCCATCTTATAAAGTACTCGATTTTCAAAAGATAAGGAAGATGACTGATTGTACAGATCAGAAAAATGGGTTTGAAAAGGTAAATTTAGCCAAAACCTCAGAGCTGAATGGTAAATTACTTTAAGAGGACTCAAAACATTAGTACATGAGGATGTATAAATCAGTATGCCATAATCGAGTATGGAGAACAGAAAGCTATGAACTAAGAGCTTTCTGGATTCCAAAGTCAAATAAGATTTAACTCGATAAAGCATACCCAACCTCTGATGAAGAATTTTCCTAAGATTCTGAATGTGAGGTTCAAAAGAAAAATGTGTGTCCAACGTAATACCTAAGTATTTAAAAACAGATACATTTTCAATTATGTTTCCTGTCCTATCAGAAATTGGAAGCAAATCAATTGGTACATTTTTCTTCTTAGAAAACACCATTACTTTGGTTTTCTGGGAATTCAAAACCAGGTGACTTAAGGATAACCAATCCTGCAGAAAATTAAAATCAGTTTGAAGATAGGAAAGGGCGACATTGGCGCTGGGATCTGAACAAAATAAAACAGCGTCATCTGCGTAAAGAATCATTTTAGTTTTTGTACATATATCAGATACAGAATTCATAAATAAGGAAAAAGTAAGTGGTCCCAGAATTGAACCCTGGGGCACACCACAAACTAAGGGAATAGAATGGGATAAAGATGAACCAATAATAGTTCTAAATGATCTTTCAGACAAAAAGTTTTGATACCACATATTTACTTCATCAGAAAAATGAAGACCTTGAAGCACACCAAGAAGAAGATCAAATTCAACCAAATCAAAAGCCTTGGTGAGGTCCACGAACAGTGCCGCACATGAAAGTCCACTATCAAGTGCTCCATGGACACTGCCCATGAACCCCACCAAGGCTGTTTCAGTGATATATCCTGGCTTAAAGCCATGTTGGTTCTCTGATAACAAAGAATACCTCCCAAGAAAAACCAAGGTTTGGTCCATGACAATCCTTTCCAGAATTTTTGAAATAGGCGATAAAAGGGAACTAGGACGATAATTAATAACTAAAGAAGGATTTCCATTCTTTAGGATGGGTTTTATAACTGCTGATTTCCAACTACTCAGAAAAACATTATGATATAAGGAAAAGTTAAAGATATGAACTAATGGATAAACAAAACAATCAATACCCATTCTAATTATCTTAACATCAACACCATCCTGGCCCTGAAAAGGTTTGGATTATTTTTCAAAAAGTATTTTTTTACTGAGGAAGGGGAAAGAGAATTAAAATAAAACTTTGGATTAGTGTCATTATGAATATCATTATTATCAGATACATCATCCAAATATATGGGAGTTCTATAGGGGCCTAAGTTCCCAAAATGACTATTGAAAATATTAGATACCCTAAGATGATCAGTTATACTTTGTCCATTATGATGAAGAATAGGAACAGAATCTACTTTACCCTGTCCCAAAATTTTATTTAAGGAACTCCAAGTCTTTTTAGGGTTGGCCCTGGAATTCCTTTGTTCATTTAAACAATAGGCGACCCTAGCTTTCCTAATTTCAGATTTACACTTATTTCTAAGTGTCTTATACTCTTGAAGAGCAATCAGGGTTCTAGAAAGAGTATACGATTTCCAACACTTGTCACTTTTTCTCACTAAGTCAATGAGGTCCCTTATAACCCATTCTTGTTTGGATGATCTAATTCTTATTTACTTTAAGGGAGAGATTATATTTGCAATTGCATGATAAGCTATGCAAATAAATTCCCACATTTCATCAATGTTAGTGCTAATTACCAAAGGGGACCAGTCAATTTTATTATATAAATCTTGGATTCCCTGTGGGGTAAACTTAGCCAAATTTCGACATTCAACATATCTGGGAGGACTTTTTAATAATTCTATGGACCACTCACATTTGACAGGACAATGGTCACTCACGGTGTCGGCCAGGTGTCGGCCATAACCTCAGATTTAAAAATTCTATCAACATGAGTGACAATGATCCAATCAAGGATGGTCGCTACGCCTGTTTTATAACTGAGTCTGGTAGTTTCCTTAATTAATTGTGTTACACCCAGATTAACCAAAGTCTCTCTGATTCCACCCTTCAAACTTTTATCCCAACTGTAATTAAAGTCACCAAGAGTAATCCATTCTCTATTAGGGGAAAACACTTCATGAAAAAGGGTCAATAAATCTAAACCATTTAAAATTTTACCAGGGGAAAAATAAACACTACTAAGAGTCAAATGTTTACTTTGTCCAAAAATCAAATCCATAGAAATCATATTACATCCAGAATTTGTCACAGAGAAGTCAAAAATAGTGTAATCAAATTTACAAAGAATATACATTACAACTCCACCTCCTTTTTTTCCTTCTCTGTCTTGTCTAACGAGATTATAATTGGGGAGATAAATCTCAGAGTCCTTACTACCATTATGCAACCATGTCTCAAATAAAGTAATAATATCAAAAGAATGATATTGGGACCAAGCCACAAACTGAGACCATTTAGATAACAAACTCTGTATGTTCAAATGAACAATTTTAAGAGTAGGAGAGACAGAACCCTTGTTAATACTAACTGTGGCTGACTCACAGTCTATCTCAGAAGAAAAGTTAGGCCCAGGATGTGGATTCACTGATCCAGACATAAGTAACAATAACATAATTAATCTTTTTAAATTATTCTTTTTCTCTAACTGTCTATCATTTTTAGTGGACGAGGTAGTGACCAATCTGCATGTGCACTCACTATATTGAAAATTATGAAATATATGAACTTCATAAGAAAAATACAGAAGTAAAACATGTGATTCTGACAAATACATCCCTGTAAACCCATTGCCCTGATCTGTACTGAATGGACAAGAATAGTGCAATAAACACTCTACTTTTTCAACATGTGAAACATTAATTGAAAATGAGCTTGTGCTGAGAGTGAATTGACGGGATCAAGTTTGAGGAGGAGCGAGTTGTCTTGGGAGTGAATTGTTGGGAGCCAAATGTCAGGGGAGTGAATTGCTGGGAGCAAATTGGCATGGACCCCAGATTTTTGTATCATCTGCAAAGAGACACACCTTCCCCTCAAGCTCCTTCACAATGTCACTTAGGAAGACATTGAAGAGGACCTGTCCCAGCACCAACCCCTGTAGCACCCCAGCAGTCACTCTCCTATTGCCTGAGTGGCTACCATTTACCACCACCCTTTGCCTCTTATCCCTTGACTAATTTGATACCCAGCTTATCACTTACTCCTCCACTCCCAGGCTGCTTAGTTTCTTAACAAGCTTCCTGTGTGGCACAGTATCGAAAGCCATACTGAAGTCCAGATAAGCCACATCCACTGCTCTCCATTGCTCCACCTCCCTGGCAACCCAGTCAAAGAAATCTATGAGATTAATTTGACATAACCTTCCCCCTGTGAAACCATGCTGCCAGTGGTCCTGCAGCCCTTTTGCGTTGACGAGCCTCTCCTTCAGTAGTGTCTCTGTTAACTTCCTCAACAGTGATGTGAGGCTCACTGGCCTGTAGTTGCTAGCATCCTCCCTACTGTCATTTTTGTGTATAGGGACTACATTGGCCCTCCTCCAGTCCTCTGGAACTTCTCCAATCTCCACTGATGTGCTAAAAAGTGCTGCCAGAGGGGTGACCAGAACAGTACTCAGTTTCTTTAGGACCCTTGGATGAATCCCATCTGGCCCCATTGCTTTGTTCTTCTTTAAAGCTTCTAATCCCTTCTGGATCCTCTCCACCAAGAATGGACTTGTGTCCACTCCCCCCTCCCTGCACCATGCTGGTCTACCCCCCTCAGCCTCTACTGTGAAGACCTAACAGAAATAATCACTTAGTATTTCCACTTTCCCTTAATCTTCCTTTGTGCTGCCCCCGCCCTCCTAATTCTCACTATCATTCCTCTTGTCTTTCTCTTTCTCCACATACCAGAAAAAGGTTTCATCCCCTTTTTGACCTCCTTAGCTATTCTTGCTTCTGTTAGTGCTTGAGTTGCCCTCATCTTCCTTCTTGCCTACCTTTGTTTTGCCAGATATACTTCCCTGTCTTCATCCTTCTAGATCTCCTTGTACTTTCTAAATGCTGTTTTCTTCTCCTTCATTACTTTTGCTGCCTCCTTGGAGAATCATAGTGGCCTCTTCCTCCTCTTTCCCTTCCCTTTCTTCAAACAGCATACTGTTGCGTGGGCTATACCCGCTTTAATCTTTCTCCATTAGGTCTCCACATCCCCTTTGCCTCCCCCACCCCACCTGAGGCATGCTCTGAGGCAGTTTGCCTTTTGTTTAAAATCTGCCATCCTGAAGTGTAGGACGCTTGTCTTAGTGTATTTTTTTTCCTGTCCTCTCTGTATGCCAAACCACACAGTATGGTGATCACTTGTACCCAGGGGACTACCCACTGTGACGTCAGCAATGCAGTCTCTATTTGTAAGTACCAGGTTAAGAATCATCACTATCCCATTCTTAGTTGGTTCCAAAACCATCTGCCTGAGAAATGCCCCTTGTGTGGAATCGAGGATGGTCTTGCCTGTTGATGTAGCTGCAACCAGAGTTCCTTAATCTACATCTGGCAGATTAAAGTCACCCATAATTAACACTTCCACCTTGTTGGACACTTAGCTAATGGCTTCCCCCATGGCTCTGTCTAAATCCTCCCCATGTCTGAGGCCTGTACACCACCTTTGTGTGAATAAATGCCCCCAACTTCATCTCTAAATGGACTCATAGAACTTCCAGCCCTTCATTGCCCCCCTATTTCCCCCTGGATCTCAGTGGCCCTTATACCCTCCTTCACATATATCTGATAGATTTTTTGACTAGGTAACAAAGGAGGTGAAACAAGGGGGAGCAGTGGACCTCTCCTACCTCGATTTCAGAAAGGCCTTCAACACCGTCCCACATAAAAGGCTAGTTAACAAGATAGGTAGCTTGGGCATGGGCCAAAAGGTGGTGAACTGGGTTAGAAACTGGGTAATGGACAGGAAGCAGAGATTTGTGGTAAATGGGATCCAATCAGGGGACAGGGAGGTGACCAGTGGGGTACCTGAAGGGCCAGTCCTGGGGCCAGACCTTTTTAATGTCTTCATTAGTGACATTGCAGAAGGGTGTGAAGGGAAGATTTGCCTGTTTGCAGATGACACCAAGCTCTACAACTAGGTGGACATTCCAGATGGGGAAGAGAAAGCTGGAAAAATGGCCCAAGGTGTGGCAACTGAGGTTCGATGTGAAGAAGTGCAAAGCCATGCACCTGGGATGCAGAAACCTGAGGGAGAGCTACAGGATTGTGAGGGAGTTGCTGACAGTCACCAGGGAAGAAAGGGATCCCATGGTTATCATTTCAGATTATCTAAAGGTGGCCAAACAGTGTACAAAGACTGTGGGAAGGGCCAGTGGCATGTTGGGGTGCATAGGTATGGGTATCACTAGTAGAAGGAGGGAGGTGGTGATTCCACTATATAAAACACTGGTGAAGCCTCAATTGGAGTACTGTGTATAGTTCTGGAGGCCACATCTTCGCAAGGACATAGACAGGATGGAAGCTATTCAGAGAAGAGCAATAAAGATGCAACAGGGCTTGCACCAGAAAACATATTAGGAGAGATTAAAAGTTCTCAGTATGTATTCACTGGAGGAAAGGGGGTAGCGGGGAGGCACGATAGAAACATTCAAGTATCTTAAAGGCATAAACAAGGTGCAAGGTGATGACATCTTTTAATTTAGGAAATGTACAAGAATGAGGGGGCATGATATGAGATTGGAGGAGGAGAAGATAAAGAGAAATGTGAGAAAGTTTTTTTTCATGGAAAGGTGGTGGATGCATGGAGTAGCCTGCCATAGGAGGTGATGGCAGCAAGCACAGTGGGGGGATTTAAACATGCTTGGGACAGGCATAAGGGAACCCTAGTGGTGGGAAGGAGAAGCTAGAGCTGATGATCATGTTGGGTCGGCGACCGCTAATAAAAGTAGGGTAAAGGGCAGATTAGATGGGTTTAGATGTCCTTATCTGCTGTCAATTTCTATGTTTCTGTATAAAACAACCCCTTTGCCTTTCCCCCCTGATCTGTCCTTCTGGAAAATAGTGTAGCCTGAGAAGGCCACTTCCCATCTGTGGTTGTCCATGCAACATGATTCCATTATGGCCACCAGATCCAGGTCTGCCTCTGTAATGGTTGCCTCCAGGTCAGGAATTTTGTTTCCCAGATTCCTTGCACTGGCACACATGGCTCTCCATTCTCTCTGTCCCTCTCTTCCTTTAATCTACATCCCCATCCTGCTCCCCCCATGCCCCCTCTGTTAACCCCATCCTACCCGCCCCGTTACATTGTCTTCCTGCCTTCCCTTCTTCCCCACTCTTTTAAGTGAAGTTCCTCCTCCAGACTTGCCTGCCTTGCCCTTCTCCTTGCTTCCATTAACCTCTGGGGAATTTCTTCTCCCTGGGTTAATCTTCCCTGTGAGAAGGATCTTATGTATACTGCTTTCTCACCATAAAAACTGAATCCATAGTGGTAAAAAGCAGACAACTGAATCTGGACCTAGGAAACCAAATCATTCGGTCAAAAACTGATGGGTAGTAAACATAGTTAGAAGTTGTGCTATTTTTACTCACCATTTCTGATGACCTCCATTAAATATAAAAATGAAACTGTGTAAACTTGTCAGTTTTTGATGTTTAATTCATTTAATGTTGTCTTGTGCATGCAGAGCAAGCAACATTGTGTGACAGCTTGCTGGAGTAGCAGGTTGTGGAGGTGCAGCCATGTTGTGGCCAATGGTGCCACTGCTATTTTTGGGCTGGTCTCTGTGGCACCAATGAATAAGCACACTGTCTATGACAGCTCTTCAGAAGTGAGCCACCAACTTGAAAGAAATCCACCTCTGCAATGAGAGACAGGCTCATCATTGCAGCGGCAGATCTCATACTCCTGCATTACGTGTCCCTGGCGAAACATTTCAATAAACATGGCAGCAGCTCCTGCCATCCACCTCTCACAGTCCCTACAAAGCCAACATTGGGAGTGCCCAGTCTCCCTGTCAGCATGCCCCCTCCCCAGTTTGTTTGCTGCCAGGGGAGCCCAATCCCCATTGGCATAATGTCTCTTTCGCTGAGGGGTGCCCAATCTCTTAGCATCGCAGCTCCCCCAAAACACAGACATGCTTTTAGTTGGACGGGGAGCCCAATCCCCATCAGCTTCAGTCCCCTGCCCCTCAAAACACAGGTGGCACACTGGGAGACCACCCCAGTGTGTCCAATGTAGTACCTGAAAAAAAGAAAACCTTCCCCCGAAGCTTTTTTTTTCAATTTTTACCTGTAAACAAGAAAATGGTCCCTTGCTGTCTGTAGTGCCCCTCCCCCAACCCACATCCACCCTCTGCACTCCCTGCACCCCCTTCACCCCATACGTGCCTCTGGAGCCTAGCACGATGATCTTCAGTGGAGTAGGAACATGTCTGCACTCTTCAAAGCCAACCACAAACTGAAAAATATCATGGTAAGCTGTATAATGGCATCATTGGGGGGAGGGTCAACTTAGGTGGATATCTTGGCCATTTTTGTGACTTTTGGCTCCAAATTTTCAACATGAGGTTCTTGGGACCCCACCCAGGGACCTCACCTCATGAACTCAGTCACTGTCATTTCGTTATTCAGTCCCGAAAGGTGGTTTCACGGTCACCGCGTGGAATCACCTTTTGGGTCCTATTAATGAAATCACAATGTCACTGTTCATGAGGTGGGCTCCCAAAAAGCCTATGTTGTACATTTGGTGAAAAGATTCCAAAAAATGACTGTGTTATGAGCGTGCATTGTACAGTTTCCATGTACGCTTGTAACTTCAATAATTTTTAATATTTTCACTCCAGATTTTCAGCATTGCCATTTTTTCACATCTCCTTATGAACAGTACAGCTGTCAATTTATGTTTTCTTGTGCTTATGCACAAGAAACATTATGTGACAGCTTAGGAGAGAAGCGGGTTGTGGAGGCACAGCAGTGTTACAGCCAAGGGAGGCACTGCATTTGGGGGCTTGGCATTGGTGGACCAATGGAGGCACAGTGTGCCGATGACACTGGTCTCTAAAAAGTGCACCAAGTTCTAACATTTTTGCCTCAGCAATCAGGGGCCGCCACATCATTGCAGCATCAGTCATTGTGCTGCAATGAGGGAGCGACCCGTCATTGCAGGGCGGAACGTTAGCTAGCCTAACACTGTTTGTGAACATGGCGGGCAGTTTGCTGCCACGTTCACAAACAGTATTAGGCAGCCTCCCTTGCCGAGAAGGTGCCCAATCCCTCTCGGCAGCATGTGCCCCCCAAACGGTCTTTGTTGGCCAATGGGGGCCCCAATCCCCGCCGACCCCAGTGCCAATAATGTTATATTTAGTCAACAGGGAGCCCATCTCCCCGTCGGGTATGATGTAAAAAACACCTTAATTTTGTTGCCCGTCGACAGGGTGCCCAATCCCTGTTGGCATGATGGTTCTCCCCTGCTTTCTGGTGCTGACAGGGTGCCTAACTCGCGCCGGCCACAGCTGCCCCCAAAGAGTCCTTGGCATGCTGGGAGCCCATCCCAGCATGCAAATGCCCCTGTAAATTGAAAACGCCCCGCTGTCTATTTATTTATTTTTTCCCTGTAAAGGAAAAACTGACCTCATGGTCTGGCAGACCCTCCCACAACCTGCACTCCACCCACTGTGCACTCTGCCTCCCCACCCCTCACCCCATACTTACCTCTGGAGTCCAGTGCAATGATCTTCGTGGACTCGGAACACGTCTGCACTCTTCAAAGTCGACCGTGAACTGAGGAAATGCTGGTAAGTTGTATAATGTAATAAATAGGGTTTTTTTCAACTTTGCTGCATATTTCAGGCATTTTTTGGAATTTTGCCACCAAATTTTCAACATGGGTTTTTTGGGACCCCTCCTCATGAATTCTGTCACTGTCATTGCGTTAATCAGGCCCGAAGGGTGATTTCGTGGTCACTGCGTGAAATCACCTTTTGGGACCGATTAATGGAATGACAGTGCCGGTGTTCATAAGGTGGGCTCTCAAAAAGCCTGTGTTGCAAATTTGGTGAAAAAATTCCTGAAAATGACTGTTTTACGAGCGTGTGTTGTGCAGTTCCTACGCACGCCTTAGGTTAGCTAATTTGTAACTTTGGCACTCAAATTTTCAACATTGCTATTTTATCACACCTACTTATGAGCAGTAATAGCTGTCATTTTTCACATCTCACCCAAAATGTGTTTCCGCATGTAGTGCACAATGGTGCAGTCTGTGTGTGAAATCAATGTTTGGGACAGATTAAGAAAATCACAGTAACACTGTTCATGAGCAGAGGTCTTATAATGGCTATGTTGAAGATTTGTAAACAAATTCTAAAATGTCTGTTTTACTTAAGTGCATTGCATAGTTCCTACGTACACCGTAAGTGTGTGAATTTTTAATATTTGGTAGTCCAGATTAACAATGCCATTTTACCACATCTACTTATGAGCAGTACAGCTTTAATTTTGCACATCTCACCCAAAATGTGTTTGCGTAGAAGCATGCGGTGCAGTTGGTGCGTAAATCAATGTTTGAGACAGATTAAGAAAATCACGGTGACACTGTTCATTAGCAGAGGTCCTAAAATGTCTATGTTGAAAATTTGGTGAGAAAAGTTCATAAAATGACTGTTACAAGCGTGCATTGCGCAGTTTCTATGCATGCTCATAGCTTTGCACATTTGCAATATTTTCACTCCAGATTGCCAACACTGCCATTTGCCCACACCTCCTTATGAACAGTACAGCTGTCATTTTTCACATCCTGGCCCAAATGTGTTTTGGCACTTCTGGCGCAAACAAGCACAGTCGTTGTGGGAAATCCATGTTTGGGACACATTAGGAGAATTACACTGACACTGTTCATTGGCAGAGGTCCTCAAATGGCTATGTTGAAAATCTGGTGACAAAAGTCCATAAACTAACTGTGTTACTTAGCATGCATTGAGCAGTTACTTTGACGACGGCCGTAACTTCGCATTATCGTGCCATTTTCACGCCCATATTTTCAACATTACCATTTTTCTGCAACTCTTAATGAACAGTACAGCTGTCATTTTGCACATCCTGGCCAAATGTGTTTTGCACCGCTTACTGGTCAATGCCGGTCGCTGGGACATCACTGTTTAGGACACATTGCAAAAATCACAGTGACACTGTTCATTAGCAGAGGTCCTAAAATGCCAGTGTTGAACATTTGGTGGTGAAAGTCCATAAAATGACTGTGTTACGAGTGTGCATTGCGCAGTTTCCACGCATGCTTATAACTTTGCACAGTTGTAATATTTTCACTCCAGATTTTCCCATTTTCCCAAACCTCCTTATGAACATTACATCTGTCATTTTTCACATCCTGGTTGAAATGTGTTTTTGCAGTTCCGGTGTAGAATACCATGGTTGCTGTGGGAAATCAGTGTTCAGGACACAGTAACAAAATCACAGTGACACTGTTCATGACCACAGGTCGTTAAATGCCTATGTTGAAAATCTGTTGATGAAACTCCATAAAATGACTGTGTTATGCACATGCGTTGCGCGTTTTCCACGTATGCTCAGGTGTGCAAGCATTTTTATATTCCCACTACACATTTTCAACATTGCCATCTCTTCATACCTCCCTATGGATGGTATAGCTGTCATTCTTCACATCCTGCCTGATCTGTGTTTTCGTGCATGTGGTGCAGAATGGCACTGTCACTGTTGGAAGTCAGTTTTCAGGACACACTGACAAAATCACACTGCCACTGTTCATGACACAAGAGGTCCCGAATGCTTTCATGAGGTGGGGTCACAAAAAAGGCCATGTTTAAAATTTGCATCAGAATACTAACAATGCCTGAGGCATTATGGTTTCTAACCATAACGTCCTACCCTGTACAGACAGACAGGCATCGGGGTGTGCCTTTGGATTGCCAACTGCACTGCTCATGCCATCCCACCCCCACCCCCCAGCCACTGACAGGGCATCGAGGTGTACCTTGGACTCTTCGTCCCAAGACTTCACCCCATTCTCCTATGCTGCACCCATTTCAACATATGTCCTTATGGAATGGGGTAACTGTAAAGCCAAACACCCTAAGGCACAACTCAATATGTGTCAGTGTCTGCAGAATAGGGTGAGGTGACATGGCTTGACCGTCATGCGTGACAACATAAAAACCTTACTCCAAATCCTGTCCGTATCTACAGGATGGAGGTGGGGTTCATGTGAAGTTCAGTGCTTCACTGCCATTCCTATTCCACATCTGTCTAACTCCTGCATTTCTAATGCTAATACCAGCAAGCAAACATTCGGCATTGACAAATGCTTGTTTTACATCCTGCCCAAAATGTTTTTTCGCACATCTGGCATACAATGGCTTGGTCACTATGGGAAATCAATGTTCGGGACAGATTAAGAAAATCAGAGTGTCACTGTTCATGAGCGGCGGTCCAAAAATGCTTATGTTGAAAATTTGGTAAAAAAAGTTCCACAAAATTACTGTGTTACAAGTGTGTGTTGCAGTTTCCACGCGCACTCGTAACTTCAAGCATTTTTAATATTTTCACTCCAGATTTTCAACACTGTCATTTTTGCACACCTCCTTATGAACAGTACAGCTGTCATTTTCCACATCCTGCCTGAAATGTATTTTCGCACATCTGGCGTACAATGGTGCGGTCGCTGTGGGAAATCAATGTTTGGAACAGATTAAGAAAATCACAGTGACACTGTTCATGAGTGGAGGTCCCAAAATGCCTATGTCGAAAATCTGTTGAAAAAATTCCACAAAATGACTGTGTTATGAGCGTGCATTGTGCAGTTTCCAGGCACGCTCTTAACTGCGAGAATTTTTAATATTTTCACTCCAGATTTTCAACATTGCCATTTTTGCACACCTCCTTAAGAATGGTACCACTGTCATTTTTCACACCCTGCCCGAAATGTGTTTTCGCACATCGGACGCAGAATGGCACGGTCGCTGTGGGAAATCAATATTTGGGACAGATTAACAAAATCACAGTGCCACTGTTCATGAGCAGAGATCCTGAATGGGGTCACAAAAAGCCCATGCTGAAAATTTGGATTGCAAATACCATAACGTCCCAACCTGTAGAGGCTGACAGGCATCAGGGGTATGACTTTGGATTGTCAGCTGTAATGCTCATGCCATTCCACCCCACCCCACCCCACCCTGCAGCCAGTGACAGGCATCAAGGTGTACCTTGACTATTCGACCCAAAGGTTCACCACATTTCTCCTATACGCATTCATCACAGTATTTCCATGGAATGGGGTAGCTGAAGGTCAGATGACCCCAAGGCACAGCGCGACACTTGTTGGAGTCTGCAGGGTAGGGTGAGGTGAAATGGCATGAGCTTTATGGCCGACGACCCAGAGGCACACCTCAATGCCTGTCAGTCTCTGCAGGGTGGGGTGGGGTTGTCGTTAATTCCATACTTCATTGCCATTCCTATTGTGCATCTCTCTAACTCCTGCACTACTAATGCCAGCAAGACAGCATTCGGCATTGACAAATGCTTGTTGTATATACAGTACTTTATAAATATTGGATTTCTTAGCACATATTCACTTTTTGTATGCTTTTTATCAGGCTGAGCATGTTTCAGACTGAAATTCAACACTGTCTGTTTTTACCTTAGCTTGTATAAATTGGGTCAGGGCTTTTGCACCTGTTGCCTTTGAAAAAGCACACTGTTGTGTGAAACATGTCAGGCTGGCAGCACTCCTTGGGGGGCTGTTTTAACTTTTTGCTACTACTGGCACCTGAATGAAGCTTTTTTCCTCACACAGACAGCCTATGTTTGTGGCAGTGCATGTTAGAGCTTTTATAAACTCAGATCAGATGTTTGCTCATCCCACTGTTCTCTCAGTACTATGTACAGCCCTCTGTGACTGCACATAGCCCCAGGAGGACAGCAGGACTAGCAAATAGAAACATAGAAACATAGAAGTTGATGGCAGATAAGGACCTCAAGGCCCATCCAGTCTGTCTATTTCTTTTTCTACCTTAAAAATGTGCCATCCACCTTTGCTCTGTCAATGGCCTATCTATTCATACTCATCTGTATTGCTCCCTTATGCCTATCCCATACCTGTTTGAAGCCCTGCACTGTATTCATATCCACTACTTCCTGAGGTAGGCTGTTTAATGCATCCACCACCCTTTCTGTGAAAAGAACATCCCCACATTACCCCTTAATCAGCATCCCTCTAATCTCATGATGTGTCCTCTTGTCCTGTTAGTTTTTCTTATATTGAAACATGTTAGACTCTTTCACCTTGTTAATGCCAGTAAGGTGTTTGAATGTTTCGATCACATCATCTCTCCCTTCTTTGCTCTAGGGTATACATATTGAGCTCCTTTAATCTGTCCTCATATGTTTTCTGATGCAGTCCCTGCACCATTTTGGTTGCCCTTCTCTGGACTGCCTCAATTTGGTTAATGTCTTTGTGAAGGTGTGGCCTCCAGTACTGCATGCAGTACTCCAGATGGGGCATAACCAGTGTCTTGTAAAGAGGTATTATTACCTTCCTCTTCTGATTTGTGATACCTCTACTAATACACCCTAACATCCCCCCTAGCCTTACCTACTGCTTTAGTGGTCTGCTTGGATGATTTCAGGTCATCGGTGATGATGACGCCCAAGTCTCTTTCTTCCCTTGTGACTGCCAGCAACTCCTCTCCCAGCCTATAGGTGGCTTTAGGGTTTCTCTTCCCTATGTGCATGATCTTGCACTTCTTTGCATTAAACCCTAGTTGCCACTCTTCCGACCATTTTGCTAGTTTATCCAGATCTCTTCTCATTCTACCCACCCCATCTCCATCATCTACTCTGTTGCAGATCTTGGTGTCATCTGCAAACAGACAAACCTTACCCTCCAGTCCATCTGCAATGTCACTGATGAAGATATTGAAGAGGACTGGCCCCAGGACTGATCTCTGAGGTACCCCACTTGTGACTTGCATCTCTTCTGACTGTATACTGTTTACCACCACTCTCTGTTTTCTGCCTGTCAACCAGTTTGCCACCCAGCTGACCAACTTCTGACCCACCCTGAGCCTGCCCAGCTTATTAATCAATCTTCTATGTGGAGCAGTATCGAAAGCTTTGCTGAAGTCAAGGTAGGCAACATCAACTACTCCCCCTTGGTCCACCACTATGATTACCCATTCAAAGAAATCTATGGGATTAGTTTGACAGGACCTTCCTTTTGTAAACCCATGCTGTCTTGGATCCTGTGCTCCTGTGGATTCCAGGTGTTGCACTATCCTTTCCTTAAGGAGTGCCTCCATAATCTTGCCCACTACTGAGGAAAGACTGACTGTTCTGTAGTTCCCTGCCTCCTCCTTGCTATCACTCTTGTGGGGTGGGATCACATGAGCCCTTCTCTAGTCTTCTGGGACCTTTCCTGTGCTCAGAGACTCACTAAAGAGTTCTGATAATGGCTCTGCTAGTTCCACCCTTAGCTCCTTTAGTACCCTGGGATGTATGCCATCAGGTCCCATTGCCTTGTTCACCCTGAGCTTATCAAGCTCTTGTAGGACCCTTTCTTTTGTGAAGGAACTAGTGCTCACCTCCCTCCCCCCCGTGTCCATGGTACTGAGCTGTGGGCCCTGCCCTACCTTCTCTTCAGTAAATACTAAGCAGAAGTATCTATTTAGGATAGATGCTTTTACATGGTCCTCCTCCTCCTCCTCCTCCTCACACATCCCATTATCTCCTTTGATCTTAGCAATACCCCCTCTGGACTTTCTCCTTTCACTAATGTATCTACAGAAAGTCTTGTCACCTACCTTTACTGTTTGTGCTAGTGTTTCCTCAGTTTGGACCTTTGCCTGCCTTACTGCCTTCCCTGCTTCCCTTAGGGAAGTTTGGTATGCCTCCCTATCTTCATCCCGCTGTGTTCCCTTATATTTCCTGAAGGCCAGCCTTTTGGCTGCAACCTTTTCAGCTACTGTATTTGAGAACCAAAGTGGTTTCCATCTTCTTATGCACTTTCTTTTCTCTCTAACACAATGGGATGTTGCTTCAAGTATTGCATCCTTAAGCTTGCCCACTTTGCCTGTACCCCCTCACCTGTCTTTCTTTTTGCCAGGGCTAGCTTAACTCTGTTGGCCATCTTATCAAAGTCAGCTCCTCTGAAGTTTCATATTTTTGCCTTGGAATGGGACGATTTAGTTGTCGTGGCCAAACTGAACCATACCATGTGATGGTCACTGGCCCCCAGGTGACCTTCTACCTGGAGATCTGTGATGCTTTGCCTGTAAGTCAGTACTAGATCTAGGATAGCCCTGTCTCTTGTGGGTTGTTGTACCAGTTGTTCAATCCCCTCCCCCCTTGCAGGGAATCCACCATATGTCTAGTTCTGGCAGATGATCAATGCTCATAAAAGCTCTTACATGCACTACAGGATATTGAATCTCCCACTGCTGCAGCCCTGCTCTGATGTCAGCTGCAGGGAATTCTGGGATATCTGGTTACGGCAAATGTAAGCTTGAAAGTCAACAGAATTAGCTTGATAAGGCTACTATGCTACAGTAAACAGTAAGTAAAAAAATGTGTTCACACACAAAGTGCAAATTGGGAGCAGACCCACACTTGGGGATGGGTGTCCTAATGCTGACTGTGTGGGGCTCTTAATGCTGACTGTTCCCCTTTAAGGAATTTTAAAGGTTAGAAAACTGCCACTTGAGCTGTTTATCAAAATGCCCCCTTGACTAAAGGGGTTCCTCTGTACTTTGTACTGTATTTTGTAGATTTCTTGTCCTATCTGGCTGCCTGTGTGTATCAGCTAAGCAATAGCAGCATCTGTGTTAGAGTGATTTCAGAAGCAGCTATGATTTAAAAGATGCAGTTTTCTGTACATAGTTCTGTTGACTTATGAAAGTAATAAAACAATCATGTTTTGTAAATTTATAAAAATCAATGAAGACTTGTCTTCATACACAAGTCCGAACTAAAAAAGGTTTATCTTTTAAGGGCAAAGTAGTAGAGCAACCATTTGAGTTCTGATAAGATAACTGTTTTAGAGCAAAACCAACCTTGCTACTACAGTAGACACCCCCTGATGAAGAGTCACACCTTCGACTCGAAGCGCTGGGGTATTGTAGCCATGGGCTCCTGCTTCCAGCAGACTTCATGCTGTAGAGTCTGAATTTCTTGTGTACCAAGAGTGCTGCCATCTCTTGTGTTTACCTGCTAGTACAGTAGCTTGGGTTGCACTAGTATTTTAAAATTGTTATTTTTCCAGCTAATCCTTGCCTACCACTTGTAGCCAGATTTGAATTTCCTTTAGCTAGTATGTGACTCTTTACCTGTGGGTCAGTTTGGGCTGGTATGCTCTTGTGACAAGGCCATGCTAGTTTTCACAAGTACTGTACTAGCCTGACCGCATGAGTGCTATAAAAAAACAACAAAGGTGAGATTATTTTAATGGCCCAGTGGAACTGCATTGGGCCACCATGCAGGTGTCTCTGGTTCAGTAGCAAGCCCAGGATCCCTACTGTCTAATGGCCAGTGGTTGGGGCGTTACTGATGCCACCACTTACTCGCTGGGGGACAGAGCAGACATGTGCGATACCTGCAGCAAACACTGTGGCAATTCAAGGAGAGCACCTTCTCTCCTACGTGGACCCTGCAAACCTCAAGCATGATGTGTAATGTTACAGTCAAAACAAGACAACAGTCAGTGATGAGGCACTGTGGGACAGAGCCAAATATAAAAATAACTAATGCTACACCACATGAAAATTTGGCTGGTTCTTCCAGACTAAAAATAAATAAATAAAACTCCTCACTATACTGGAGTGGTTAAAAAAACTCACTATTGCTAAAACACTTACTGACCTTGTTAGCATCCCCACATACAGTAAGTAACATCCACTTACTTATGTTGGGGTGCTACCATGGTCGGTATGTGTTTCAGCAATACAGCTTTACTTAACCACTCCAATGTTGTAGGGATATTTGTTGAGTCTGAAATGAGCAGCCAAACGCTCATGTAGTGCAGCATTATGTGTAATGTCTTTACTCTACAGACATAAGATTCAGCAGACAGTGTTTTGTTCCATGCTTCTTCGTTATTCATTAAAGAGTAACAGTCAGTACTAATAGCCCCACACACAAGTGCGGAGCTTGTCCCAATTTGCACTTTGTGTGCAACAAAAATGATATATATATTTTTACGTACTGTTCACTGCACTATAGTAAACCATATCTGGCTGATTCTACTGACACCAAAGCTGACATTTATTGTAGTTACTTGAAACCCCAGAATCCCCTGCAGCTGATGTCAGAGCTGGGCTGCAGCAGTGGGAGATTCAATAGCCAGCAGTACATGTTAGAGCTTTTATAAATTGCAATCAGGCTGCACTTAGCCTATGTAGGACAATGGGACCAGCAAACAAAAGATCAGAGCTGGAACTGGAATGGAACAATAGATGTGTTTTGTGAAACACAACAGCAAAAAACACTGAAATAAAAACAGGATTAAAAATCGGAATGGGATGGTTGGCTCTTCTGTACCAGATCAGGAGGAACCCCCCATAATGGCTCACTTCTGTTTGACTTTGGAAATTTAAGTCATTTGTGACCCAACTCTGATTTGACCTAGTCTAAACCATTGAAAAGGTTTTGATATGCCAGTGACCTGGTTCTGACTCAGTCCTGATAAGTTAAGTGGTTTTGGAGTTCTATTCATGTTAAAAATTGATAACCTGGTGGGAAGAGACATGAAATAACTATTTTAAACATGAAACAACAGAAACAAAAGGTTATAACGAGGGAGTGGAGGCAGCTGTATTCTATCATTTGACCTGATCCAGATCTGCCTCTGACTCAGTTCTCATTTAGTTTTGAAAAATGTCCTGTTTTGGTCAGCCAGAGCAAATCAGAACCTTTTGGAGAACAGACTTGGACTTAGAATTGGGTTACAGTGGACCCTTCCATCCCTAATGCAAAACACCACCAAAAATAGAGAAACATAAAAATGGTCATGAACATTTTTCTAAGTCTTATACAAACAAAATGTTTGAAAAGCAACCATGCACTTCAGCTTGTACATTCATGCATATGACATTGCAGTTATTACAACTTACTAGAGAACACTTTTGTTTCCCCATTTTCAATGTTCCTTTCCATTGTTTACGGTACATCTTGGTAGTCTATCCAAAAGGTCTGTATAAAAAGCATTTGCCTCTCCCCAGTTAACCTCATTGTGCTTTTGTTTATCACATCATAGCATTCACTCTGACAACAGATTGTGATGTTACAGAGAGCAACAGTGAGGTCAGCAGGGGGAGTCAGAAACATTTTGAAAGACTCCATGAATGTGGCCGGCCCAGTGGCGCTGAGGGCTGAGGCACTGGACGCCTTACCTTGCTGCATGCTGGCGACCCAGGTTAGGAATGAGCCCAGGCCATCAAAGGTCAGCAACAGTGGTGGGAGGGCTGGGGCTGGGTGGAGCTGCCAGAAGGCAGCTGTCCTCTCCATGGAGGTGTAGCGGCATCCCTCGGCAGATGGCTGCCTCCTGGTGGAGGCTAGGGGCAGCACGGGCTTAGAGGGTGCCAAGGCACTAGGCCAATGGGGTGGGGAAAGAGGTCATGACCGGGGCTGTAAGGCTCATGCACTCCTACTCCTGGGGCCCCTGGGAAAAAACTGGAGGAGAAAATGCCGGTAGCAGGATGAAGACCGACTACCCGCAGGCGCCGCTCCCGGGCCGGGCTTAAGGTAAGCCCCAGTAATTATGGGTGATGGGCTGAGGGGGTCAGTCAGATGGAGGGCTGTCTGGAGAAGTAGAAAATGTGACATGATTAAAAAAAAAAAAAAGAAAGACTCCGTGAAATAAGTGCTGCATTATCTGCAATATTTGATAAGCAAAGGATCACATAGAATCCAAAATGCATTAGGTCTGCTGGGTTTTGGCAGTTTTGGGTCGGTTATTGGCGTGGAATAAAACTGATTTTTTGCACTTTACTGGTCCGAGTGGCATAATCTTTCCAAGAAGAGGGAGTGCTAAATTGTCTTTTTATTGCTACTACTTGTTATTGTGAGCACCTCCGCCCCCAGTCTGGACTTCTTTTTGCTGTTATTTCATAAGCAGACAACAGGGGAAAAGTAAATAAACAAATAACAAGCTTCACCAGGCCCAGAAATCTAGAAAACATTAAAGTTAAAAGTAAATTGGTGTAAATCTAGTGGTTTTAAGCTTTTTGTTATAATAGACAGTTCCTCTGTAAAGGTGCAAAACACAGAAAATAGTTGAGAATGTAATGGAAAAAAAATCAGATGCAATTTGTACTAGAATTAAATAATACATGAACAAAATATTAAGAAACATATTGGTTCATAGGTCATTACAGATGAAAGAAAACCTAGTGGTTCATCATGTCTGGCCGTGGTCACTCAGTGGTCATCTCCATAAATTCCCTTGTTTGTCATATGTATGTCTAGGTACTATTCAAATGTGGTCACTGAGCCACAGATGATAATCTTAGATGGTGGATCATTCCATAATTTTACAACTCGCTGGGTGAAAAAGTGTTCCCTTGTCATCATTGTTTGATAAGTACCCCTCTAATTGAAAGCTATGACTTCTAGTATTGTGGGTGCTCTTTTTGACTTTCAGACATGGCTGGAACAGAGTGAAGTGCTAAGTGGTTGCTCAGGGTGGTAGCGGTAGGGTGGGTCTGAACCCTGTATGGACAATAGGTCCCAAGTTTGTTAGTTTTATGGACAGTCTGGATAGACCAGTGGTCTTTTTCTGCCATCATTTATATGTTCTAAATGTAATGTTACCAATAAATCTGGATTCTGCATTGATCTGAATATGACAATAAGGTCCCCTTTCAGTCATCTTCTCTCCAAGGCAAAGTAATTTAGTTCTTTCATGTGGTCTTCTTATTTCAGGTGCTCAACCCCACTGATTATCCTCAACCTCCTCCTCTGCAACACTCAACCCTTGTTATATACCTGTATATGACTCCTCTCCTACTTTGACTGGGGCTCAAAGGGCTCAGCACGAAGCAAGTTAGGACTCGCATCCTGCTTTCGGCCTTATGCAAAGACATTTAGGACTCACCTACTACTTCAGACAGGATACCAAGTTAGGACTTTCCTGTTGCTTCATGCAAGGCCCAAACGGGCCTGTGTGAAACAAGTTATGACTTACCTGCTGCATTGCACAGGGCCCTGTGCAAAGCAAATTAAGACTCAGTTCCTGCATGATGCAAGTTATGCCTGTATTTTCTCACAAAGTAAGGAAATTCATTAAAAAAACAACTATGCTAATGCATAGGTTATGGTTATAGAGCCACAACAGCAGGGAGGTGTGGCAACTCTAATGTTTACTCACCTCCTCAGCCCTAGCCTTGTGACCGAATGCTAAGATACAGTGCCAGGGTCATACCCCATGAATCTGTTGCTTCAAGCTACTGATCTGGGGACCTGTGTGAAGAAATTTATGTCTCTTCTCCTGCTTTCCAAGGAAAAACAAGAAGGAGGCTCCAGTCCAGTTTATATGATAGTACACTTATTTATTTAACATTCTACCACCACAGCTTCAAATGTTTCGTGCCAAACCACTTTGCGAGGGATACAGTGATTCTGTATATTTTAATAAACAGAATCACAAAGCAAAAAATCATAATGAGTGCAGTTGTAATTATACATCTATATTCCACTATCTAGTTTTTAAACTACTGTACCATTGTGTCTATAAGAAATACAGTTTAAGCATGTTCCTACATAATTGATAATATGTTCATTAAAAAAAAGCTTATTAAAAAAGCTTAAAATTAGATGCTTGACGAGTGTGGATAAATTACTCCACTCAGGTAACATCTTTTGGGAGTAGTGCTTCCTAACTTTTAGGTCCTGTGAGGAGGAGGATGGGCCAGCGCTACAACCTATGTCTTATTGCACCTGTTTTTGACCTTTGGCTGGAGCACCCAGATATACACACTCTTTTTTCTCTATTCTGTTCTGCTGTTTCACTTATAATCATTTTTTTTGAATATGGTTATAATGAAATATTTCAATGCCCTGTCTTGATTTGATACTGTATGTTTCCATTTGGTTAATTTAGAAGGAAAAGAATCAGATTAACACACTGGTCCTTTCTCTTTTGTTCCTAACAAACTTGTCACACAGGTCATTCATTTAGGACATGGTAACAGCTTAAGGACTGCTGCAAGCATTCATTCAGCATGCACTTAAGCCCAATGGACATTTGGATTATTTTTCCTACAGTATCAATTGAGTTATTTGACCTAGCACTTCTTGTATCATCGATAAGTTTGGTATATAAATGTACTGCTTTCACCTACTTGTTTCTTACCGGATCCATGACACCAGTTTAACAATAAAAACACCAATGTCAACAACCATGCCAGAAACCCATCAACACCCCCGACTGTGACGTGACCCTGAACCAACCAGCACGACCGCAATGCACAATGTGGGGGAGCAGTGCCCCCCTACCTACTGAAAATATCAACTCCGTCGCACAGACAGTGGGAGTTAGATATTTAGCCCTCATTGCCCTGTGGTGTCTTGACATAAACCCTGTTGCCGATATAGGTTTCTGGGGTTTTGGTTATGGGGATTCGTGTACCGTGTTACTGTAGCAATGATATACCTTTCTTACCTACATTGTAACTGTCCTTTGTTGAACATGTTGAACCAATTGTAGACCTGGTGATTCTACTTATATTGGATTTAAATAAAGCTGAGTTAATAAAAAAAAAGCTTAAAATAAGCCTTACTTATTAGCGAGTCCAATTTGGTTACTGTATATTATTAATCCTAAAATACCATACCATCTGCAGTGCAACTACCTATTTAACAACCATATCCACATGTTAGGCTGAGTGCTGACCCCCCACTTAACATAGAAACATAGAAGTTGATGGCAGATAAGGACCGAAAGGCCCATCCAGTCTGCCCATTTCTTTTTCTGCCTTATGAATGTGCCATCGGCCTTTGCTCTGTCAATGACCTATCTATTCATACTCATCTGTATTTCTCCTTTAAGCCTACTCCATGCCTGTTTGAAGCCCTGTACTGTATTCATATTCACCACTTCCTGAGGTAGGCCATTCCATGCATCCACCACCCTTTCTGTGAAAAAGAACTTCCTCACATTACCCCTTAATCAGCCTCCCTCTAATCTCATGCTGTGTCCTCTTGTCCTGCTGTTTTTCTTATATTGAAATGTTACACTCTTTCACCTTGTTAATACTCTTAAGGTGTTTGAATGTTTCAATCATATCACCTCTCTCTCTCTTTCCTTTGCACTAGGGTATACATATTGAGCTCCGTTAATCTGTCCTGATATGTTTTCTGATGCAGTCCCTGCACCATGTTGGTTGCCATTCTCCGGACTGCCTCAATTTGGTTAATGTCCTTGTGAAGGTGTGACCTCCAGTACTGCACACAGTACTCCAGATGGGGCCTAACCAGTGTCACAAACCCACTCAGCAGGTCAGCCCTCTACTCCCAAAGTGCCAACCTCTGAGCATAGAATTGTGAACAGTTTAAGAGATCAAGGTAACCCTCCTGTCTGTTTTGTGGGTTCGAGTCACTTTAGTCCCAAGTTCTGGAGGGATTCAAACTGATAACCTCTTGTTAGCGTACCCAATTGTCAGGCTCAGATAATTCTGTCTTTGGGGGGCCAGATATCTTTACCTACAGGCACCTAACCAGGTATTTCAAAATGAACCCTTAGAACTCTATGCAAGACCTAGAGAACTCTGACCTGTTTCCCAGTTTGGTATCACAATAAGCCCATGCACAGTGTCAACTATAACCATCTAAGCTTCACTTATATAAAAAGAACTTTCAAGGCACACCAGGCAGTTTCTGTTTTTAAAATATATATCATTACTTTAAAATAGGTAAAATAGGAAAACAGTAAAATACAGAACAAGATATCCCAACACATGCAGCCTTAAAAACAAAACAAGTTTAAAAGTGCAAATTCCTACAACTCATACACTCAGACTGGTCTTACTTTCTTAAGCTTTCAGTGCTTCGATGTTCGTCCTTTCTCAGTCAGAAAATGAATGTCCTTGTGTAAGGTCTGCTCAGTATTTTTAAAAGCAGTCTTGAGCCGGCCTTCTCTCTGAGGTCACCTAACTCCATCTTGGTGTATTAAAATGTATTTTTTATAACACAGGATGTCGT
Organism: Neoceratodus forsteri; assembly: GCA_016271365.2. Classification (NCBI taxonomy): domain Eukaryota; kingdom Metazoa; phylum Chordata; order Ceratodontiformes; family Ceratodontidae; genus Neoceratodus; species Neoceratodus forsteri. Next base: position 451,253,597 of record JADMNL010000022.1, read on the forward strand.
ACTAAGATATTTAAAAAAATAATAGTGGTCATAAATGTGACTTGCCAAAACCGGTCTGTGGTCTGCTTCACATAGACATCAAAGCCTCTTTGATGTAATTCACTGGATAACCCCAAGCAAATGCATATTGGACTTCCTAATTTAGTCTGGGACCTGCTTCACCCAGACATCAAAGTCTCTTTGATGTATTTACTGGCTATCTTGGGAGACACCTCAACATGTGCATATTCTCCTTCCTCCATGACACCTAGTGCAAATCAAAGAATTTCCCTGAGGACGTCATCAATGAATATTTTATTTCCAGGGCTTCAAAGAAAACTTAACAAAGTAATTGCATTTCAGATATCTGCAGTTTAAGCTACCTCCTGTCCTTTGAACTTATCCCTGGGGGGTTTAATGTGTCAATTTCAGCAAGACAGTATTTCCTCCTGACAGACATTCCCTTACATATTTTATTTTGCAGAAAAAATATCATATTGAAATCAAAACCAGCTGTCCACGTGCCACAAGCAGTGTCTTGTAAAGAGGGATTATTACCTCCCTCTTACGACTTGTGATACCCCTACTAATATACCCCAACATCCCCCTAGTCTTATCTACTGCTTTAGTGGTCTGCTTGGATGATTTCAAGTCATCTGTGATGATGATGCCCAAGTCTGTTTCTTCCCTTGTGACTGCCAGCAACTCTCCTCCCAGCCTATAGGTGGCTTTAGGGTTTCTCTTCCCTATGTGCATGATCTTGCACTTCTTTGCATTAAACCCCAGTTGCCAGTCTTCCGACCATTTTGCCAGTTTATCCAGATCTCTTCTCATTCTGCCCACCCCATCTCCATCATCTACTCTGTTGCAGATCTTGGTGTCATCTGCAAACAGACAAACCTTACCCTCCAGTCCATCTGCAATGTCACTGATGAAGATATTGAAGAGGACTGGCCCCAGGACTGATCCCTGAGGAACCCCACTTGTGACTTGCATCTCTTCTGACTGTATACCGTTTACCACCACTCTCTGTTTTCTGTCTGTCAACCAGTTTGCCACCCAGTTGACTAACTTCTGACCCACCCCGAGCCTACCCAGCTTATTAATCAATCTTCTATGTGGAACAGTATCGAAAGCTTTGCTGAAGTCAAGGTAGGCAACTTCAACTGCTCCCCCTTGGTCCACCACTCTGATTACCCAGTCAAAGAAATCTATGAGATCAGTTTGACAGAACCTTCCTGTTGTAAACCCATGCTGTCTTGGATCCTGTGCTTCTATGGATTCCAGGTGTTGCACTATCCTTTCCTTAAGGAGTGCCTCCATAATCTTGCCCACTACTGAGGTAAGACTGACTGGTCTGTAGTTCCCTGCCTCCACCCTGCTACCACTCTTGTGGAGCGGGATCACATGAACCCTTCTCCAGTCTTCTGGGACCTCTCCTGTGCTCAGAGACTCACTAAACAGTTCTGATAATAGATCTGCTAGTTCCACCCTTAGCTCATTTAGTACCCTGGGATGTATGCCATCAGGTCCCATTGCCTTGTCCACCCTGAGCTTATCAAGCTCTTGTAGGACCCTTTATTTTGTGAAGGGACTAGTGCACACCTCCATCCCCCCTGTGTCCATGGTGCTGATCTGTGAGCCCTGCCCTACCTTCTCTTCAGTAAATACTGAGCAGAAGTATCTAATTAGGATAGATGCTTTTACATGATTCTCCTCTTCACACACCCCCTTATCCCCTTTGATCTTAGTAATACCCCCTCTGGACTTTCTGCTTTCACTATTGTATCTATAGAAAGTCTTGTCACCTTCTTTTACTGTTTGTGCTAGTGTTTCCTCAGTTTGGGCCTTTGCCTGCCTTACTGCCTTCCTGCCTTCCCTGCTCCCCTTAGGGAAGTTTGGTATGCCTCCCTATCTTCATCCCACTGGGTTCCCTTATATTTCCTGAAGACCAGCCTTTTGGCTCTGACCTTTTCTGCTACTGTTTTTAAGAACCAAAGTGGTTTCCTTCTTCTTTTGCACTTCCTTGTCTCTCTTACACAACGGGATGTTGCTTCAAGTATTGCATCCTTAATGCTTGCCCACTTTGCCTGTACTGCTCACTTGTATTTCTTTTTGCCAGGGCTAGCTTAACTCTGTTGCCCATCTTATCAAAGTCAGCTCCTCTCAAGTCCCATATTTTTGCCTTGGAATGGGATGATTTAGTTCTAGTGGCCAAATTGAACCATACCATGTGATGGTCACTGGCCCCCAGGTGACCTTCTACCTGGAGATCTGTGATGCTTTCCCTGTTAGTCAGTACTAGATCTAGGATAGCCCTGTCTCTTGTGAGTTGTTGTACTAGTTGTTTGAGGCCCTCCCCCGTAGGGAATCCACCATGTGTCTAGTTCTGGCAGATGTTCCTGCTGGTATTGACCAATCTGTATCTGGCATGTTGAAGTCTCCCATTATCAGAAACTCCCCTTTAGCTGTCATGTTTTGTATATCTTCTAACAGTAATGTGTCTATGTCCCCCGGTCTGGAGGCCTGTAGACAACCCCAGTTCATATGGCTATCCCATTTCCTGTTTCCAGGGTGACCCACAGTTCTTCTGGCTCCTTATGTGTATTCTGAATTTATGTAGCTTTGATATTTTAATTGACATAAACGGCCACTCCTCCCCCCCCTTTTTGCACCTCGGTCTCTTCTGAACAGTACATAGCCAGGTACTGATGTTTACCTAGTGTGCTTACTGGTAAACCATGTCTCGCTAATGACTACTATGTCCAGTTTAGCCTCTGTCATTATTGCCTACAGGTCTAGGACCTTGTTTCCCAGACTGTGAGCATTTGTGTACATGATTTTCCACTGGCCAGATTTCGGTGTGTTAGTTGTTGGGTGAGATCTGGCATTTCCCCTGTGCACTGTATAGGGAGCCAGACCTTTTTCCTTACCTGGCGATGCAAATGAACTACAAACATGCTGAACTTCTGTTTGACCACTAGCTGAGGGGGAAAGGGTGTTCTTCCCATTTGACTTATCGGGTGCTGCACCCCTTTACCCATTTGCTAGTTTAAATATTCTGCAAAGATGTCAAACCTCTTCCCCAATGCACTGACTCCCTCCTTAGTCAGCTGCAGTCCATCAAATTTAAAGAACTTTCACTCCCAAAACTGTTGCCAATTCCCTACAAATTTGTGTCCTTTTTCCTGGCACCAGCCCTTGAGCCACATGTTTAGCTCCCCTATCTCCCCTTCTCTGACCTTCCATCCATCTTCCCCCTCTCCCAGACTGGCAGGATCTCAGTGAAGGAGATGCCAGATGAAATGGATGATAGTTTGTCACCCAGCCTGGTCAGGTGTTCCTTGGTCTCCACAACTGACCGGCTGGCAAGATCGTTAGTCCCTATGTGTACCAGGACATCAATGTTTTCTTCTACTTCCTGTACAATTTTAGCAATGCAGTCAGTGTCTCTCCATGCTGATGTACCTGGGAGACATCAGACCATTACCCCTGGCTGGAGATAGGTATCAACTCCCCGAATCATGGAGTTTCCTATGATCAGAAGTTTTTTGAATTTCCTTTTTGCTTTTTTTGTTTTGGTTCCTGTTTTGGGTGAGTTTTGTTGCGCTAGCTCCTGTGCTGCAGTATTCTGCTCTGCAGTGTTCTCTGCCCCTTTGTTTGATTTTGGAGATAGAGGCAAATACCTGTTTGTAGTTGTTATATGGTTTGTGGAGGTGATATGTTGGAGAGCACTGAGTTATGGGGCACCCAATTTTCCCCTCCTAACCACCTGCCAACCTCCTGGACCAACTACCCTCTGCAGTCGAGGTGCTACTGTTGGATGTTAGGGAAATGGCAGGCAGTTCTTATAATATATTTCCTCCTGAATATGTGATTTGAGGCATGCAATCTCTGCCCATGCTGCCTGGAGCTGAGCCCTTAGATCTCCAATGGCCCAGCATGTAGGACAGTGTCTTAAATCCTGTAAACTGCCCTTCTGAAAAGTGTCCTGCAGTACCTGTACTTAATAATATCTATTCCAGATAAGTTGCTGGGTTTATATCCTGGTCAGAGTAATTAGAAGGAGGAAAATGAAAACAAAAGTTTGATTTTGTGTTTTGTTTGTTTTTGTATAACTTGTTATAACAAGTTAAATTACTTGTGCCCCTGTAAATGAGGTCACTGTGTGGATACCCCTCTGATCCACCCCTTCCTGCTTTGCTACAGGAAATGTCATGACTGTGCTACCCTATAAAAGGAGTGTATTGTGGTGTGATTGGGGATGGGGTGGGTGGCTGGGCGCTTCCCCTGCCAAAAAAGAAGAACCACGGATGAAAGAAACAAAGAGGTAAGAGCAGAAACAATCAGTCAGCAACAAATGCAGTAGCTCTGAAAGCTTATCCTAATGATAGATAAAACTGTAAAACCTGTTAAGCACCACCTGTAATAATTTCACAGAAGATATACCCTGTAAGAAACACTTTGCTACAGAGAAAAATAAAGCGGTAACAGAAGATATACCTTGCAAAAGACAATTTGAATCAAAAGATTACAGCAGCAATCTGTAAGCTCACACCTGTAAGCACACCCTGTAATAATGCAGCGGAAGATATACCCAGCAACAACAATTTGAATCAGAGATAAATAAAGCAATAAAATGTTAGTAACAAACAGAAACAATCCCGGTGAGTACAAAAGAAAAAAATAACACACAGTAAATCTGCCTAGTCAAAAGAAGCTGTAATCCTTTTCCTTGCTCTGGTAAGGTTCTTTGTTCTGTCCTTTCAAGCAACCTAGAAGAAAAGAGCTCAGGTGAAGCTAGGTGCCTTTGCCAGCAAACCTAGTCTTCCACCCTTTACCTGGTTTAAAAGTTTTTTAAACTATATTCCTAAAGTGAAGACCGTCATGTGAAACAACCATGCATATTTTACATGTGTATTTACAGTATATAGAGAATACTGGATGGGCAACTATGCAGAACTAATGTGTTCTGCCACAGAGGGGATCTGATTCCCTCTGACCTCGAGAGCAAAGCTTGAGAGGTCCAATGGGAATCAGTACCCCAAAGTGGCAAAACACACTGGTTGTGCACAGAGTTGCTCAACCTGTATTTTTTATAGTGTATAGTACTGTGTGAAATATTTGTTTTGTGAGTTGTTTTGCTTTCAAAATGAAACTGACTCAAGCAGCCTCTAGAGGCTCTAGAATGCTGTTCTACCACAGTAGGGTACAATCGCATGCCATGACCTTGGAATTGTGGTAGAACAGCATTTTGAAAGGGATGGAATTCTATACAGATCAACACTCCACTCTACACTATATATACATATCTTCCATAACAGGAAGGTCTGCCTGAACACTGATGCTTCTGTCATTTCAGAGACCACATTTTTCCCAGTTTACTCCTGTAGGAGGTTTAAACCCATTACTTATCAGTGCAGTTAAGAAGTTTTAGCTTGGAGTCAACAGCTGGAAGACTTGGAGGGTCTTACAGCTGAGATTTTAAGATGTTACAGTATATACTTTGGGTTGAAGTCTATGGGGTTTTTGGTTCTACTTTTAGAACAAGACCTGTGGTTTTGTGGAAGCCGATATTTCACATACTGAACAGAAAATTCTGATTTTAAGTCAGAATTTTGGAAACCAAGACTCTTCACCAAGGAAGTGCCTGTAGACTTTTTAAAAGGATACTCAGAGAACTAACTTGGATCACAATTTGCTTCAAATCTGTTGCTTAATGACTTTCACTTACAGGGAGAGAACATTCATCTCTACAAGGACATTTAATCTTTCTGGACTCTAACATCAGAATAAGGTATAGTTTAGAACAACAGTATCTAGTGTTTTCTGGTATTTTTTGGTATTATCTGCAGTTCAAAGCTCTTCCAAATTGTAGAATGTACTGTATTGCTTTTATTTAAGTAAACTTTTATGATTTTCTTATCAACTCTGTCTGGGGTCTGATTGTGTGATCTAACATTTTAACAGAAGTATTTTGCAAAGACTGTGTGCCTAGATAACAAACATAGTGACCGCTCAGCTATCCTACAAAGCTACTTAGGCAAGAGGTAGCCAGTGGCAGTGGTGGGATTCAAACACTTAAAGTACTGCCGAGTCAAGGGAACTTGAAACTACAGTTTCCACCCTCCCACTGGGAAAAGGAGGGTTGGTGATTATTCCTGAACCCTACAACTGCTCACAAGTTCTGTAAAAAGGGAGATCCTCTCTGCAAACAGGAGGTCCTGCTGCACCCCCCCCCCAAGGTTAGGCTCATGACAGATTTGGTGCCATCTACTGGGATTTTGAACGGTTTTGCAAAACCATCACACAATCAAGGGCAGAATTTGGAAAAGGGAAAAAGAAATGTGTTTGCAGACAATAGACCTTATCCTGTTTGATTTTTTTTTTTAAGCAGAGTAGTGTAGTATAGAAGAATGTCTTCCCAGTACAACATTATGAACCTGGAACAACTGAGAAAGATCTGTGGGGAGAAGGGCATTCCTAGTGAAAACAAAAATAAAAAAACAACTCAGAGGCCCTTGTGACAGCTGAGATGCAGGAAGCACCCCCCCCCCACACACACACACTTATAGCCACAGGTGGTGACTTCAGAGGACCAGAGCCCAAAGGACAAGGAGCTGGAACTGAGGAGGCTGTGGATGCAGAAGAAACAACTTGAGAATGAGCAAAAAGGTTCAAGATGGAATTAGAGGAACAACGGCGACAGAAAAGCCGAAGAGTGATTGCACCTAAGAGAGGCCGATGAAAAACAGCTGCAAAGAGATGAACAGCAGTGTCAGGCAGAGGCTGAAGAAAGGCAGTGACAGAGAGAGTTTGAGCTGAAAAAGCTGATGCTTCAACAGACAGCAACCCCAGCAACCCCCGAGCAGGTAAGTGGTGGGGTTGGGTCTGAAACTCCAGGACTAGGGTACAAGTTAAATTCAAAATTAATGGCTGAGTTTAAAGATGGGGAGAATATGGACATGTTTTTAAATTCATTTTAAAAGGTCTGTATCCAGGCCAATCTGCTCAAAGAGACCTGGAGCTTTCACCTGTCTCCACTACTTATTGGCAAGGGGAGGGAAGCACTGGGGCAGATGGACAATGTTGACAGTAAAGATTTTGATAAGTCTAAAACTGCTTTATTAAAAAAATATGATCTAAACCCTGATGTATACAGAGCAAAGTTCTGGAAACTCTGCAAGGGGCCAGAAATGAGCTTTGAGGAAGTAGCCACAAAACAGAATCAATATTTAAAACGTTGGTGGGAGGGGTGAATGCAGATTCTGTTGAAGCTATTGAAGGGGTGGTATTGCTTGAGCAGTTTTATTGGATTTGCTCACCTGACTTAAAGCTTTGGTTAGAGGACCGAGATCTTAAGACTGCCAAAGAGGCTGCAGAGCTGGCAGATCACTATGTTCGAAGCAGAACTGCTCCCAAAGGGAATGCAGCGGTGAAAGGGAAAAGTGGGCATTTTGGGCAACTAAAAACCACAGCACCTCTTCAAAAAGAAGGTGACCTCCCAGGTTTCCAAAAGGGAGGTTGTAGACAAGAAAAATGATGAATGCTGGTATTGTCATCAGCCAGGCCATCTGTCTGGGCAGTGTCCTAAGAAAGCCCAGAAGGTAAAAAGGCCTGTGTAAACAGAGACAATTGCCCACTGCATCACTGACACTCTCCCTGACAATATGAGGGTGCACATTCACTCAGTTATGGTGAATGGGGTACAAACTAGAGGGCTAAGGGATACCGAAGCAGAAGAAGAGATGTGCAAGAACAAGGGGGCACAATTTGAAGATAGAGGGGGAGGGCTCAGAGGTAATGTTAGACAGAAAGAGTTGTGGATGCATGGAACAGCTTTCCTGAGGAGGTTGTGGAGTCAGGAACAGTGGGAGAATTCAAGAATGCATGGGACAGGCATAAGGCAATTCTAGTGGGGGGCAGGAGGAAGTAAGCTGTTGATTAACTAGAATCTGCAGCTTATCCATCAGGTAGAGAAATGGGCAGACTGGGTGGGCCAAGCGGTCCTTATCTGCCATCAAATTCTATGTTTCTATGTTTCTATGTTTCTTACCCTGGTGAAAGGGGATTTGGTAGGGCTGAATAAATACTGCCAAATCAGTTTGTCTCTGTGAGGAATTACACAGGGGAAAATAAAACTTTCCCATTAGCCAGTGTTACCCTGGATTGGGTAGATGCAGGTGAAGGAGTAAGGAAAGTGGCTGTAGCTGAAAAACTCATTATGGATGTTATTGTGGGGAATGATGTTCCACAGGGAGTGGTTTGTGCTGTGACCAGGAGCCAAAAGAATAGAGGCTCCTGTGATCTTTGAGACCTACAGAAATTCAGATAGGAGAGGTTGGGAGACAGGCCAGCTAACCTATGGCTCTTGTAAAAGAGGGTGATAATAGCGGGATGGAACTTCCTTTAGTGGCAGTTAACCCAACTACTACTGATGGTTGCTCTCAGGAGGGTGGGGTGACACATAGCCCATGGGAGGGGGAATGTTGTGATACTGAGTCCCCTACTGCCACAGCTATAGATTTCAGCCTGGGAACTGATGGGGACATGCCCCATGCTCTGGATAAGTGGGAAGACTTACAGTAGCAGAAGCACAACAGACAGATCCTAGCTTAGAGAAGCTGAGAGCCTGTGTAGAGGCTGATGAGACACTGAGAGGTGATGGAAAGCATAAGGTGTATTGAGACAATGGACTGTTATACATACAGGACATTAGGACAGAAGGAGGGGTGATGGGCAGGCAGCTTGTTGTTTCCCAGAAGTATCATGGGTTATTGCTCAAGGTAGCTCATGATATTCCCATGTCAGGACATCTGGGCATTGCTCTTACTATGCAGTACTTAGCCCATGATTTCTATTGGCCCAATATTATCAAGCAGGTGAAGAAATATTGCAAATCCTGTCAGCGGTGTCAGGAAATAGGGAAGGCTGAAAGCAAAGCCAAGGCAGCTCTGATTCCCTTACCACTTGTGAAGGAACCATTCCAGAAGGTTGGAATGGATATTGTGGGTTCTTTGAATACCCAAGTTCCTTGGGGCAGAGGTATATATTCACAGTTGTTGATTATGCTACCCGCTACCCTAAAGCCATCGCGCTGAGCTCCACTGAGGCGGACAAAGTGGCAGATGCTTTGCTGGGGATTTTCTCCCATGTTGGGTTTCCATAGGAGGTTATCTCTGATCGAGGGGGTAACTTCATGTCGGACCTAATGAAGTATTTGTAGGAGAAGTGTTGTGTTGTACAGAGGTGCACAACACCTTACCACCTACAAGTCAATGGACTTGTAGAGAGATTTAATGGGATCATAAAAGCTATGCTTATGCCATTTGCAGAACAGCATGGGCGGGGAGAAATACCTGCCCCACCTGCTGTTTGCCTACAGGGAAGTGCCACAAGAGTCGAACAGGTTTTTGCCCTTTGAGCTCTTGTTTGGACACAGGGTAAGGGGCCACTAGATTTAGTACAAGAGGACTGGGAAGGTAAGCATGCCACCAAGGGGACCCCCATAGTGGAGTATGAGTTAAAATTCAGGGAGACACTGAAGGAGCTTATGGGCATGGCCCAAAGAAACCTGGCAGCTGCCCAGCAAAAACAAAAGACCAGGTACAATCATGGAGCCAGAGCTTGCTCATATGGCTAGGACAGAAGGTAATGGTTCTGATCCTGGCTGAGAAGGACAAGCTGCAAGCTGAGTGGGTGAGGCCATATAAGGTAATCTGGCAGGTAAGCAATGTTAATTGCATTGTAGAGTTACCTGACCAAAAACACACTCATAGGATGTATCATTTGAACGTGATAAAGCCATATTTTAATAGGGCTGACATGGTACTTGCGGTTTGCAGTCCTGGAGAGGAGATGGGTGGGGAAGACTCCCTTCTTGACTTGTTAGTCGAGAGCAAGCAGGCATCATCTGTGGAGACCATCACGCTGTCACCCCAGTTGACACCTGGACAGGCCCAAGAATTGAGGACTGTTTTGCGTGACTTTGCCCCTTTATTTACAGCAAATCCTGGATGGACATTGCTAGCAGTGCATGACGTAGACACGGTGACCCAAGCACCCATTCATAGGACAGCTTACAGGGTGTTAGAGACAGTCCTCAAGGATGTTAGAAGGGAGGTGGGGGAGATGCTTGATCTAGGGGTGATCCAGAAATCCCACAGTCCCTGGGCCTCACCTGTACTCCTTGTACCAAAACCAGATGGGACTACATGGTTCTGCATAGATTATCACAGGCTTAATGCCATCATGAAATCTGATGACCAATCAATGACATGCACAGACAAACTGCTTGATAAACTGGGCGGGACAACATACTTGACTATAGTAGGTCTGACAAAGGGGTATTGGCAGGTGGAACTGACTGACAGGGCTAGGGAAAGGTCAGCATTCATCACCCCAGTCGGCCTGTTCAAGTTCAAGGTCATGCCCTTTGGCATGAAGAATGCCTCTGCAACATTCCAGCAGTTAGTAAATCAGGTGTTACAGGATACAGAGGACTTTGCAGTCGCCTTCCTGGATGTTATTGCTATCTTCAGCAATAACTGGGAGAAACACCTGACACACCTGAGGGAGGTGTTTGGCCAAATACAGGCCACAGGGCTGATTATTAAGGCCAAAAAGTGCCAGGTGGCCATGGCAGAGGTCACGTATTTGGGACATGTGGTGGGGCGAGACCAACTCTGCCCAAACCAAGCAAAAATAGAGGCGATTGCATCATGGCCCACTCCTGAAATCCAGAGACAAGTTAAGAGCTTTCTTGGGACAGCAGGGTATTATAGAAAATTTGTTCCCAACTATAGCTCCCTGACTGCTCCTTTATCTGGGTTGCTGACAAAGAATAAGCCTAGGAAAGTAAAATGGGACGCAGACTGTGAGCAGGCCTTCACACAGCTGAAAATCTAGTTATGTAGGGCCCCAGTGCTGGCTAGCCCAGACTACAAGAGGCCATTTGTGATGCAGATGCATGCCTTGGATGTGGGAATAGGGGCAGTCCTAACTCAAGTATCCAATCAGGGAGAGAGCATCCCATTGTATACTTGAGCAAAAAGCTGCTTCCCCGGGAACAAGCCTATGCAACAGTAGGAAAAGAATGTCTTGCCTTAGTTTGGGCATTAAAAAAACTTGAACCATACCATTTTGGGAGTCATTTTAAGGTCCAAACAGACCACAACCCATTAATATGGTTGGGCCAGATGAGGAAGACAAATGGAAAATTTCTGAGATGGAGTATTGCCTTGCAGGCATATGACATGGAGATTTTGCACAGGCCTGGATCCAAGAATGGGAACATAGGCAGCCTATCCCACATACTGGATCTATAACAGAACTGGGAAGAACTGCCTCCAATATGGAGTGTGTTCCCCCCAGGTTCTGTTTTAGGAGGAAGGGATGTTGCCAGATAGGCCTATATCCTTTATTTAGATTCCTATTGTATGTGCTGTAATGGACTTTAGAGTAAGACACTGTGGCCCAGATATTCAAAAGGGTTGCGCGTGGCACAACAGTGTTGCACCATTCGCAACCCACTGATGCGCCCTGGCGCGATATTCAAAATGGAAAAGTGTGCGGCACAAATCCCAATGCGCCGGAGTGCATCAGTAATGTATGCAGGCACAGGTTGGGGGGGCGTATCCATGCATACTCTGCACTGCCTGATATTCAGCCCGGGATGTGCAGAGCCATGCATGCGCAACCCCTACCTGTGCCAGCACTAAGCTGATCCCAAAAAAAAGGAACAACTGATGGCCACCCATGGGTGAGCTGCCGCATTGCAGGGCGCAACACAGCAGCTGTTACCTGTGGGTGACAACCAGAGCTCCAGCTGCACCTGATGGTGCCCCCCATGCCTGATCGTGGGAATTTGTAAAAAAAAAAATTAGAATTCCATCCAATATCCCCTGGTGGTCCAGTGGACGACTATCTGCCCGATTGTGGGCATCTGTAAAAATAGAAGCTATTCCGTCCAATATCCCTGGTGGTCCAGTGGACCACTATCTGCCAGATCACGGGCATGTGTAAAAAAAAAATAATTACAATATCCCTGGTGGTCTAGTGGTACCCCACCACCCGCCCACTGAGCCCCACCGCCCTGCTCCCCCCCGGTCAGCCAGCGGGCAGCATCACCCCACCCGCCTGCTGCCCTGCCGCCCACTGACTGACACCTCGGTTGGACTGCACACCCATTGGTTCACAGCATGTGCCAATGGGTGTGCAGCCTGTACCATACTACACATTCCAATATAAAGTTTATTAAAGATTTTACAAAACCCAGCCGGGCCATGTCCATCCAACTCAAATCGATACATATACCACGAGATACATGGTCCCATCCCCACTCCCCACCCCCACCCACCCAGGCCCCAAGTCTCCCTCCCGCACACAGTCCAACAATCTGTTAATCCAATGTAAAGAGTAGATACACAAAATACAGCTTAGATTGTAAACAAGGAATGTAAAGGAGCCCAGATCTTTTCATATTTAGATTTATTATTTTTAAGACTAGATATGGTTTGTTCTGTTCTAAGATTAGCTAGGAGTTCATTAAGCCATTCAGAATAAGAGACTGTTCCTGTACTTTTCCAATATTTGAGGACCAATTTTTTGACTGACATGGAGATCAGCGCCATATGGAATGTACAGGAATTTACCGAAATCTGTGAATAATCACCCAGAAGACAGACCTCTGGGGTAAAAAGGTCAGTTAAACCAAGCAACGGGTCTGCCTTGGCTTTAATACTATTCCAAAGGGGAGATATTTTAGGGCAGTCCCAAAAAATATGGAGCAGAGTGGCCTCATTCTGGGAGCACCTAGTGCATTGGCCTGAGTTTAATAGGCCCCATTTGGCCAACTTCTGTGGGGAATAATAAAGGTTATGCAAGATGTTAAATTGCATGAGACGTAACCTATCCTGTGTAATGAAATGATGACAATTGTTCCACAAGACGGACCACTCCTTATTCCATTGCGGAAAAAGGTCCAACCAAAACTCTGTAGGCCCAAACGAGTCCAGGAAGCGTTATTCGTACAATGTATTGTACAGTTTAGAAACTACCTTAGTGGTATTGACGAGCTGGTACAAATCCGAATGGAAAGAAAAATTAGGAGATGTAAGCACTCTTTTCTTGAATTTATTGCTAAGGAGGTGATGGAGCTGGAGAACTTTAAAGAAGTCCTTCGCCTGCAACCCAAACTTACTCATAAAATCCTGTGTTGGTAGCCATGTTCCATCTGGCATAAGAAAGGAAGATAGTTTACCCTCTCCTAGTTTTGGCAACCAAGAGGGGGTAAAGTCTTACCATCGATTTTAGAAGCAGGGGAGTTCCAGATCGACTGAGACGGATCCAAGTGCTGTTTATATTTCAAAAAGCCACATAACTGTGCATGAATTCTAATGGAAATCGCCACCGTAGTATCTTTTAACTTTTTCGGCAAGGACGAGGTCTTTAAATGTAAAAGAGTGGAAGGGGCTATATTGCATGACTGAATCATTTCCAACTCTATCCTGAGCCAAGGAGGAGAAACAGAGAAAGGGTTAGGGTTTAGCCACCTAAGATACTTGGTCAGGTGACTGGCCCGATAATATAAACCAAGATAAGGAAGTCGTAAACCCCCTTTACTTTTAGGCGCTGCTAATTTGTAATATGCAAGTCTCAATTGTTTTTTCGGACCAGATAAAGTTTATCATCATCATCCCCTGGGCTTTATTGAACCAACTCATCGGAAGGTAGATATTGAGTAGTTGCAAGGGATATAATAATCGGGGGGAAAACATTCATCTTAATCAGATTTATTTTTCCCCACAGAGAGATGGGAAGCATCAACCACCTATCTAAATCCTGCTTTAATGTGACTAATAACGAATCCAGGTTTCTCTTGATAGTAAGTGACGTATCCCTGGTTAACTCGATACCCAAGTAGCGCAAGGAGTCCACGGACCATGAGAGACCTAAAGCGGTAATACTGCTCTTAAAGACCTTGTGATTCAGAGGAAATACTACAGATTTACTAACATTTAACTTATAGTTTGAGAAACCACTATATTCCTTTATGATATCCAACATTACGGGGATCAAGGAGTCAGGATAAGAAAGCTGTAAAAGGAGATCGTCCACGTAAGCGGAAACTTTAACCTCAGTACCAAAGATTGTGAGCCCGCGAACTTCCGGACATAGGAACAACTTAAGGATTAAGGGTTCCAAATACAGATTAAACAGTAATGGAGAGAGAGGACAACCTTGCCTAGTACCAGAATATAGCGAAAATGATTCAGAGATTACCCCATTCCCTGAAACTCTGACGGTCGGGTTCTGATAAAGTGCTTTTACCCACCCTTAAAATTGTTGGGGAAAACCAAAAGACTTTAATGTCTGGAGTAGAAAAGTCCAATTAACTCTATCAAAAGCCTTCTTGGCATCCAGGGACACCAAGACTGCTGGAAATGGGGCATTCCTGGATGCCGAGAAGACATGAGAAAGAGTGCGGAGGTGATCAACCGAGGATCTGCCTTTCATGAAGCCCAATTGCTGCTCACCTATCACCTCAGGGAGGATGGGGGCAAGCCTATCAGCTAATATTCTAGTTAGAATCTTAACATCTTGATTCAACAGAGAGATAGGTCTATAGCTCTCCACCAATTCTGGATTTTTACCCGTCTTAGGCAACAGCACAATAAGAGCTTCAAATAAAGTGGAATCCACTCGTGCTCCCGACAGAATGTGCTGGTATAATGAGAGAAGGTGTAGTATAAGTTGCTCTTTGAAACATTTATAAAAATTGGCCGAAAAGCCATCCATCCCAGGTGTTTTATCCAATGGGAGGCCCTGTATCACGTTCGAGATTTCAAGAGCTGAAATAGGGGTAACTAGCTTTCTACACTGAGCTTCCGAGAGAAGAGGTAATTGTGCCCCCACTAGATAAGAGTCCACCACATGAACAGAAGGTGGGTTGGACATCTCACCGTACAGTTGTTTGTAGTACCAGGTAAACTCTGCAACAATCTCCTGAAGAGAAGATCTCAGGACTCCATCTCTCAAGGAACGACTTGGGGGGATAAAACTCATGTTGCTTAATTCTCTGGGCCAGTAACTTACCCGCCTTCTCCCCTTGGTCAGAGTACTGCACCCTGGTACACAGCATTGCGAACTCAGCCTTTTCATTCAACATCCCTATATATGAGTCCTTTAATTTTGTAAGTTTTAGCTTGACCTCCTCTGCAGAATAAGCGTAAGTGTTTAATTCCAAGGATCTGATTTGGGATAATACTACCCTCTGTTTAGCCTCCTGCTCTTTTTTCTAGGCAGAAGCCATCCCGATCAGGATACCCCAGAGATAAGATTTAAACACACACCAGAGAATATCCGGCCTAATGTCTGGGGTAGAGTTTAAATCAAAAAATTGTGTAATATGTTCTTTAATACGTTCCCTTTTTTTAGAGTCTTTAAGCAACTGCTCATTCAATTTCCACCTCGTTTGCCGTTTGATCACAGAGCTGAGAGAAACCCTAGCCAGAACGAGAGAATGGTTGGAAGGAGGACCAGGCTGGATAATAAAAGATATTACCCCAGGTAATAGGGACTGAGAGATCAACAAATAATCAAGTCGAGATGAGGATCTATGGACCGGTGACGTGTATGTAAACTCCTGACTCTCTGGGTGCAAAACCCTCCAAACATCACACAAGCCCAGGCATTCCAATAAGTCATGCAACACCTGCTGCGCCGGGGAAAGTGTGCCTGACACTTTACCAGAACGGTCTTTATCTGAATCCAGTACTAAATTCAGGTCTCCCCCTAATATTATAGACATGGTAATAATGGGAGAATAGACTTCAGTAACCGCATGAAAAAAGGAAGGTCGTCCTTATTGGGGGCGTAAATGCTGCCCAATATGAGTTCAGTGGAATAGAGAGCACTCCGCACTAGGATAAATCTCCCATGAGGGTCTTTAACCTCCTGTATAACCTTGAACGGTATATTCCTGTTAACCAGTATCAAAACCCCACAACTGTTAGAGGTGCCTTGGGCCGCAAAAACCTGCCCTATTTGCAACCTTCTCATCTGAAAGGCCTCAGAATCTAATAAGTGAGATTCTTGTATAAAAGAGATATTAGCACGTAAGAAACTCAGGTGCTTCAAAATCCCATACTGTTTCAACTTTTTACGAGCTCCCTTAACATTCCAAGTAGCAAAGCACGTATCATTAGCCATCCTACCTGCCCGTGCAACATGAGAAGTCTGAAACATGATAGGACATTATTAAACACTGAAAAAACCTTTAACGTCAGACTGTGTCCCCCCACCCCACCCCTCAAACCCCCATTCCCAAAAAGTAAACCAGTAAAATACCCCATCTACCTGCCCCATAAGGTGGCCTAAGCAGAAGCCTTTGTCTCACCAAGTTACCTGCTAATGTACACTGGTCATTATTCCTCCATAAACACGAACCGGAAGAACAATGACAGTGAAGGAGGCAAGAAAAAAGAAAAAACAGCCCGATGTTAAGTAACACGTAATTCCTCCTAGTGCCTCCACATCGGCCACACCAGTAATTAACCCTCGGGGCCAGAATCTGTGCCTACTCCTCTGTATTCAGGGCTGAAAGTATCCTCCCAGCGGGTACCCCTTTACTCTGAGGGAAAGCGCCTATCTTTCAGGAATCCTGCCTTTGCACCAGAGTGCTCTAAATGATACATCACTGTCCCCCCGTGTGGTTCTGAAATGCCATAGCAGCCTATTTTAATAGCTCGAACCTCGCTATATAGTCCTCCGAGAAACCGGAGTAAGAACTCACACCCTTCTGGCTGAGGCTGAGTAATGCTACTCATGTGTTTCACCCGGGGAAGGTGCTGCCCGCTAACCAGGCTTTGCCCACAAGATGAGGCTCCTTCAAATAAACAATGGAGGGTCCAACTGAATTGGACCACGTCCCCACAAGGTAAAGACAGGGCCTCCGTATTGACTTTATGCCCATGTCAACACCTGCTAACCGCAGCATGGTTGCATCTCCCATTTAAACTCCTAAGGGAGATATCAAGTGATAAGGCAGAAGAATCCCTGGACAAGACCCTTATCCCTGCTGCTAGCCTATTATCTCTGTCCAATCTGCCTAATGACAACCCTGCCCTCATCATCAGCAAATCTGTGCCCTTGTAAGTTAACTGCACCTGCAATTGTCGTGGCACACGGTACCGGGGCCAGTAGGCCACCATATAACTAACAAACGGCCCTCCGAGCTTGTCAACTCATTACAACAACTCTATCTGCACTATGTAATTCCAAACTATGTCCTACCTAAAAAGAAACAAAAAGGTCAACTATTGCCTGCCTCCAGCTTAAGCCCGGCTGCCTCTCACATGTAGGCCTGAGATGGTAGCCCACATTCCCAAGCCAGAGTAATAACCTAAATCCAGTGGGCGCTATGCCACGATCTCCACTGACCGAGAGGTAGTGTCACCTATCAGGGTTAGACATTTAATCAAGCGCCCCGCCATCGGATTCCCTGACATACCCCCCAGTCCTATAGCCCAAATCAGCCAATGTATTGTATAGTCAGGATTCCTAATCCACTATTATAGCAAAGCATTAAATTAAAGGTTCTGACTTAACCCCGAATTGTCTCACATCTCCTTCCCCAATACTATTTCGAGACCTGACAAAAAGTCCCATTATCCAAGAACACCACACGTAGAGTACCAATAATCTCAATATTTCTGGGTAAGAGTCTCAGAGCATTATAAACTGAATGTCCTTAATGCCATAAAAGCCCATCCGAGAATCCAGATTCTGAAGGCACCAAGAATACATCCTAAGTCCCAGTCCAAAGAGGAATACCGGGGAAGATCAGGTAGCTTTGAAGAGCTCAGGCATGGCAGCCTTGAGGCCTGAGGTCGCCGCATCTACATCCTCGTAGGAATGCCATGTACCCGAGACCAGGAACTGCAGTTTTGCAGGATACCCCATCTTAAATTTGATACTTGCTGCAATTAGTTTAGTAACCAGAGGATGAAAGGTAGCTCAGCGCTGGCGAACGGAGAGCGGTAGATCCTGGGCAACTCGAATCTTCACCCCCCCCCCATTGCAGATCTTGAATGCTCCTCGTCTTCATGAGGAAATGTTGTTTTTCCAAAAAATTCAGAAATCTAAAGATCAAGGGATGGTGGGAGCTCCTGTCGGCGGTATGGGCCTGAGTGCTCTATGAGCCCTTCTATAGTGTAACGGGTACCATATGGAGAAGGCCCAGCTATTTTTTCGATAAATTTCTGTACAAATAGCACCGCATCCTGTCCTTCCTCAGATTCAGGGAGGCCCAAGATCACTGCATTATTTCTATGGCTCCGCCCTTCTAAATCCTCTAACTTCATATCAATCTTTGTTAACTTTTGCTTAATGAGGACCACCTCGGGATCCTACTTATCCATTCTTCTTTCAAGGGAGATAAGTTGGGCCTCGGTGTCAGACGTCCGCAGGGCAATTTCCTTAATTGCTTGTGAGATTGTCTTAATCTCCGCAGTAAGGCTCTTCAGTTCCTCTTTAAAGGGATGAAATTCCACAAGGAAACCAGCCAGTGTCAGAGGTTCCTGGTCTGAGTCAGGTTGCTGTGCCGGCTGGCCGGTAGCAGGTATATGAGCTCGCTGCTTCTTAAGGGCCTTTTCAGGCATGGCAGGAGAGGTATGCTTGGGTTGGGGTTTCTTCATTTCAGCATCCATCCCTCCCGAACCTGCCCAAGCAGATACGCTGGCACCTCGAATGCCCCTGGCTTGCTTTTGTTAGGCTTTCTGACTGTGTCGAATGCTGAAATAATAACAAAACAACGGCAGTCGGCAGGAGAGGTTCAGCTAGGCGTCCATTCAGGTTTGCTGCATCACGTGACACCCATACTACACATTCCAGATACGTGAATGAACACTTTAAGGCCTTCACCAAACACGTTGTCCCCTTTCAGGGGCAAGTTCTGTAAGAGAGCTTTTGATTCATTGTCTGCTTCCCAAAGTTTTAGCCATAGGGCTCGTCTGGCTCTGTTTGTCAGGGCAGCAGATCTGGCTTCTAATTTTAAGGTCTACATTGCCATGTCCCCCAGATATTTAGCTGTATCAAGGGTACATTCTAGCAGCTCCGCTTCCCTGGTCTTGGGGTCGGCTTTTTCCAGTAGTTCCTCCAACCAGCGAATCTGTGCCCTGGTGGAGTAAACCGCTGTCACTGCGGCTCTAGCTGTCATGCCTGAGATTTTGAATAGCTTCTTTAGCATTTCCTCTACCTTTTTGACAGTGGGGTCCTTTAGAGAAATGATGCCACAAGGCAGCACTGTCTTTATGCTCAGTGCTGCGATTTGAGGGTCTATGCTTGGAGCCGTGCACCACAACTTGACTTTGTCCTCTTGTACTGGGTACATTCTGTCCAGGTTTTTTTTCTCGGACAGGGAACCCGGCTCTGTTGCTTCCCACTCTTGAAAAAATATCATCAATGGCAGGACAACTAGGGAAGGTGTCCTTAACCTTCTGGTTCTGCTGGATCATGGGACTGAGCTTGGACCCTGGTTTGGGTGTTTCTATGTCGAACCCCATTGTTGATTTTATGGCCCGGGACCAGGTCGAAGGAACAAAGTTTTGTTGTTAGGGAAGGTGACTTGGGTATGATGTCCATATCCTTGTCACCTGATTTGACTTCCTCACCATCATCTGGTGCCCCACCAGTGTTCTCATCCCCAGGAAGGGGTGTAGAAGGTTCCTCATTAGAGTCCGGCTGGGGGGGGGGGATGCTTGGTCCTGGAGCCGGTGCTGGAATGGGTGTGAAAGGCGGTCTTGTTTTCGTCAGTGACTCCAGCTTTTCCATAACCTTAAGCATGAAATTCTGTTGGCTTTCCATCATAGCCACCGTTGCTTGCTGAGTCTGAATAAGAAGAGCCCCGGATTCAACCAGCCGGACACTCCGGAACCTTGATTGTCCAACTCTGTGTCTGGGAGTTGGCTCCCTGCTGACTGTTCATCCTCGTGCAGGCAAGCTGGGCATTGAGGACCTTGGTTGTGGGGCATCAAGGCGTTACTGCAGGAAATGCACTTCTTGGTCTTCCCCATCTAGAAGACGAAAGAAAGAGAGGTTAGAATGATTTCCCAATGGGGTAGAGCACCTGCAAAAACAGGTAAAAGATTAGCAGATATTACCACGACCTTAAAAACCATATGCAGTATGCCCTGGGCACCATAGCGATGGTTGACATATTAGTGCGCTTCCCCACCACAAGGGTTTGGGGGGCAGTATGCTCTTCGACCCCCGAATGCCATGATGATGTTGCAGGCAAGGGAACTGCTGGGCAACAATGAGTTACAGTGGAATAATATATATATCAGCGAGGTTGCTTCCCTGCCCTCACTTAATGCTGTACCCCTGAAGTCATTAAGGCCACGTGTGCAACAGCCGCTAGACACTACCTTCTTTTCTAAAATGGCGGCCACAGGGTGGGGAGGCTACCCCCACAAAATGGCGGCTGAACCACGCAGTATGCCATGGCCTACAGTAACAAGATCCTGAGCCACACCTTGTTTGTGTGGTAATCCTTCCCTGCCCCAGCTGTATGATTAATTAATTTTAAACCCCCAGCCTTTGTAAGCGGTGATGACAAATGCTGTTAAAACAGCATGGTCATGACAGTAGAGGGAGAACTCCCTTTCTTGCTCTCAGTTCAGCAGGCCACAGCTACATGGGGCCTAGCGTGGATGGCAGAAGGAAACCAACATTCTTGTTAAATTATGCCCCCAAAAGTCCGTGCGGCAGTCGCCGGCTAGGGACCGCACACGAGGGTTGCACCGCCACTCCTGCACTACCTGCTAGTTAGGTGGTAGCATAGGGGTGCACAGAAATGGACTGCATGGGCTCTGCTTGGGAGGGAAACGCCACAGCATCTGGCACCCGCCCATATGATGAAAGAGCTAAATATTTCCAAGGTGGTCGGGCTGGGCTAGCCCTAACGCCGCAGCTAGGTTGTGCTGTTGCACCATGGCCCCCCTCTTGGAAGGGAGAACCACCAGTGACTGAATGGGGTGGCTAAGTGTGCAAACTTTAAACTCTGCTATTGTGTGTGTGTGCCACAGACCAGGTGGCGGCCTCTAACGCTGCTGAACCATGCAAACTGCTAAAATTAGCTCGAGAGATGAATCGAGCACCATATTTCAAAAAACTGCTGGTTAAACAACACATTTTCAGATTTAGTTCTACAGCAGCCATCTAACCAAATGCAAGAGCCAACAAATAACATAATTTCAAAATGAGGGGGGGAGAGAAAACACTACGGCTCTGCCAGGGCTAAAGATTAGTGACTTTTCAGCAGTTGTACAACCAAACAGCACAGAACAAGCAGCTTATAAGACAGGATCAACAAACAATGCTCTCTCTCAGTTCTTAGAATCACTAAACAATTCTGTCTCTCAGTTTCTTGAGGAGCAGCGATTTAAACAACAGTGGAGGTACCTGCCCAACTGAAGTGCCTTACTTATGCCAACTAAGGAATCTTAATTAGCAGCTTAGCTAACCATTCTTATTTATTCTATCTAAGTAAGCTTGTCTAACATTTTATCTAACCAGCCAGTTAGAAATCTATAAAAAAACACATTCTTACTAAGCCTCCCAGCTGGAATACACTAACAATGTAATTACTGTGAGAGCCAAACAACTACTTTTCTTTTCACTGGTTCTGGACTACCTTTAGATAATTGATTGCTCAGGGACTCCTGGAGTGCTTGTAGTCTTTTCAGATGCAAAGGCTGAACTGGAGAATGGGGACTCCTGGGACTTAGGTATGCTGCACAATTTAATCTGGGTCACATGTGCATCAATAGCCTATCAGGTGGGTTGGGAACCCAAGAGGTAATGTCTGGAGTGTCAAGGATACAACATAACACAATCCTGCTTTACCAGGGCTCATAGTGCCCTGCCTGAAGAAAATTATGACTGATCTCCTGCTTCACCAGGGCCTGTAGGGCCCTGCATAAGGAAGGTTATGCAAAATATATATCGCGGGTCTGTCCCCTTAAATCTGATAATGCAAATCTAACTTTGCACGCTAAGTGATCAGCTGTTCTGCTGTCTTAATACAGCATATTGACATGGCTGTGACAGGCTGTCTGTTAATCAATAAGATGATTACTTCAAACAACGAACAGCGAATTGACAGCTGTCTGTCAAACAATTAGCTACAGTATTCAGATGGCTGTCTGTCAATGAATTAAACAGGTCCCGCTGTCAGTGGTCAGCTAATCAGTGGATCTGTTCAAAAGACAGGATGCCAGACAATCAGTTCTGTGTCTCAAAATTTTGAAAGTACTGGTATTGTAGTGAGTATCAAGAATTACGAAGACAGGTGTAAACTTCATTCCATACTTGCAGTGAACAATGGAAGAAGTTGGGGCAAGGCAGAATGAATTTACTGGTCTTGGGGATAAGAAGCAAGTCTCCATGGTTATGGGCTGCACTTTGGCTGGTGATTACTTGCCATCTCAGGTTATCTATCAGGGTAAAACTGCCAACAGCCACTTTAATTTTTATTTTCCCCGTCTGGAACATCACACACTCGGAGAACCACTGGCCATATGAGGACACTATGCACTCTGATAGCACAACATGCCCAGTAGCTAGAGAAATCTTTTGAAGAACTGAGCAGCCACCATGAGGATTGTATCTGAGGGTTTTGAGAAGCAGCCATTTATGATGCATGCTCTAAATGTCTGGATACAGCAGTAAGAAAAGTAAGTCAATCAGTCTCGGGAGGTAATGGGGAGGGCAAAATAAATTGTTTTTATATAACTCCCCCTTCCCCCCCTTTTGTGTGTAGGGGTCATGATGGTATACGGGGGGGGGTACAAACTAGAAACCTTCTAGGCATAAGGCCTACAGCTCAAAGAAATGCAAGGCCTTACCTTGCCTGCAGATCTAAAGCAACGTAGAACAGAATGTTTTCTCACCCACAGGCTATAGCTTTCCAAGAGCAGCATCTTCCAGCCAGACCAGGGAGGACAAAGGCTGGATTATCTTCTTTAGAGGAAGAAATTAGTTAGTTCATTCAAGAATCCCAGTACACACGAAGTAAAAGAACCAGTAAAGAAATGTAATTCGGTATCTATTTAAAATGAATAAATAAATAGCTGGAGTGTCCAGTTCCATGGAGCCGAGAGACAGAACAGGACAGAGGACATCCAAGGGAGGTACAATCAGTACTGGGCTGATACAAATGCTTCAAACAGGCCTAACGTAATAGACCAGGCACAGACTCTATGCAGATAACCAGAGCCAGAGTAAAGCTCATTCCTTAGAGAGTACAATGCATGACCTAAACCAGTACTTAGGGAGTGCCTTACTCCCCACTTCAAAGTAATCAATACCGGGGATGCAGACTTTAAACAAACCGTGGCTGCCCTGAAAAACCTTGCCAGAGAACCAAACAGTTTGTAACCCTCTTAAAACAGAGACAGAATGCTAGCTTAGACTATAGCATGTGTGACTCGGTTCCTTCCTTGCAGTTACTCTTACTTTACATTCCTTTAATGGGCCTAACATGGGACCTGCCCCAGACACAGGCACAGCAAGCCCGATAAAATGAGATCCCGAAATGCAATCCTCCCAAACTCACCTTGGCAGCATGCTACATTGAGAAAATGACCACCTTAGAGCTGCCACCTCCAAACGGCCCTGCCATTGCCACTATAGTCCCACTGCCATATCTTTCCTTAGGGCACAAGGTCTCCCAAACCCAGATGTTGATGGGCTTACCTCTAGGTTGCTGTCCACCCGGCCAATGGCCTTACCAGGACTCCAGTTCCCAACAGTCGCCATACTCCAATCACCCTCTCCATCAGAGTTGAAACCACATAGCCATCAACGCTAGAAACAGCCGGCACTTCCCGGGCCAGGGGTTTGAAACCCCAGCCCGACTTGCCCAACATACAGCCTACTAGCTCTCCCCTTCCTTTCAGAATCCTTTTAAACCCAGGCCAGGAGCAACGCCCCCTTGGGGGCGGAACATAGAAAAAGTCCCTTAAAGGGAACCTAACCAAGAGGGGGGCATATGGCCCAGTAAGCCAGTCCCGAGAGGGGTGGCTTACATTTAATTGCATTCAATGTGTGTTATTGCTTAAAAAAAGTTTGTGAATAAAAGAAATGGAAATCAATCTTTACCGTCTGCTCGAAATGTCACCTGCGTTTGTTAACTTTTCTGTGATTGTTATTCCATCTATTTATGTAAACTGTGTTTCTTACTGGACTGGGACTCTATATCTCAGTGGGCTTACCTGGTTAAAAAATTTCAGTAACTAAATAAATAAATAAATACTGTCTGCTTAAGTCTGCGGGACTGACTCATTTGTGAACATAGCAAGATTTAACTTGCAGTTATTTTATCTATTCTACAGTATGTAGCTTTAAGCAGCAGACCCATGGGGCACTGGCCCACACCTATAGCTTGGCCTTGGGTCATGAGGCTGGGGGTTTGGGGGGGGTGTTAGGGTCCTAGTGCCACATTTCCTTGCTTTTTGTGGCTTTGTAACCCAAATGTATGTCTTAACGTAGTTTTTTGCAATAAATGTATACAGTATATTCAGGGGATATGCAATGGTCTGACTCCAAATATGTAATTCATTTTTACGTTCGCTTGTTAACATGCGCAAGGCGTTTTGAAGATAGCACACTTGAAGTGTGCCTCTCCACCAATCACACTACTCCCTTCAGCAGGCGTGGCGGTCCTGCACCAATGGGCGCAGCAGCTCAGTATGACAGCGGTGTTCCTCTGCTTCAAAAAGAAAACACCGCTGCCATACTAGCGCCACCTAAATCACGCTCTACCTCCCCAGCGCCCGCGTCATCCGCGCCCCAAAGCTTCGTACACGCGGAGCCCACCCAGTGCGTAAGCATTGTTTGCCAACGGGGTGCCTAATCCCCGGTGCCAGCTCCACGCCCCTGTTATCCTGCTGCCACACTGGGAGCCCACCCCAGCGTGGCAAGCGTTCTTTATTTTGCCGACAGGGTGCCCAATCCCGTTGGCTCCTCGATTGCACCCAGCGTGGTTTGCGGCGGGGTGCCCAACCCCCGTCAGCCCTGGCCCCCCAGCCATCTTCTGCCATGCTGGGAGCCCACCCCAGTGGCAAACGTCCCACATCGCCTTTTTTTTTCAAACCTGTAAAACAAAACTGTTCCGCGCGCTGCCTCCCAAGCCCCTCCCACAACCAGCACCCACCCACTGCGCACTCCAGCCTCCCACACCCCCCACCCCACACTTACCTCCGGACTCCGTGTGCGATGATCTTCGTGGACGGGAACACGTCTGCACTCTTCAAAGGCGACCGCGAACTGAGGAAATGCCGGTAAGCTGTATAATGGGCTAGACGGGGGGAGTCCAACTTTATTGCATAACTCAGTCATTTTTTGGAATATTTGCACCAAATTTTCAACATGGGGTTTTTGGGACCCCTTCTCATGAATGATGTCACTGTCATGGTGTTATTCGGGCCCGAAGGGTGATTTCGCAGGCACTGCACAGTCACTACGTGAAATCACCCTTCAGCCTCCAATAATGCCATGACAGTGACATCATTCATAAAAAGGGGTCCCAAAAACCCCATGTTGAAAATTTGGTGCAAAAATTCCAAACAATGACTGTTTTACGAGTGTGCGTTGCGCAGTTCCTACACAGGCTCGTAAGTTCACGAATTTTCAATATTTTCACTCCAGATTTTCAACATTGCCATTTTATCACACCTTCTTATGAGTTGTACAGCTGTCATTTTTCACATCTCACCCAAAATGTGTTTCCGCCCATGTAGCGCACAATGGCGCAGTCGGTGTGCAAAATCAATGTATGGAACACATTAAGAAAATCACAGTGACACTGTTCATGAGCAGAGGTCTTAAAATGGCTATGTTGAAAATTTGGTGAAAAATTCCTAAAAATGACTGTTTTACGTAGCATGCGCTATGCAGTTCTACGCACGCTCAGATGTTTGCTAATTTTCAATATTTGCACTCCAGATTTTCAACATTGCCATTTTACCACACCTCCTCATGAGCAGTACAGCTGTCATTTGTCACATCCTGCCCAAAATGTGTTTCTGCCCATGTAGCGCATAATGGCGCAGTCGGTGTGCAACTCAATTTATGGGACACATTAAGAAAATCACAGTGACACTGATCATGAGTAGGGTCTTAAATGGCTGTGCTGAAAATTTGGTGAAAAAAATTCCTAAATATGACTGTTTTATGAGTCTGCGTTGCGCAGTTCCTACGCACGCTCGTAAGTTTGCGAATTTTCAATATTTTCACTCCAGATTTTCAACATTGCCATTTTACCACACCTCCTTATGAACACTGCAGCTGTCATTTTTCACATCTTGCCCAAAACGTGTTTCCACCCATGTAGCGCACAATGGCACAGTCGGTGTGCGAACTCAGTGTATGGGACTGTTCATTAGCAGAGGTTTTAAACTGCCAGTGTTGACAATTTGGTGAAAAAATGCCTAACAATCACTGTTTTACCAGCGTGCATTGCACAGTTCTCACGCACGCTCCTAGGTTTGTGAATTTTCAATATTTCCACTCCAGATTTTCAACATTGCCATTTTACCACACTTCCTTATGAGCAGTACAGCTGTCATTTTTCACACCCTGCCCAAAACGTGTTTCCGCCTATGTAGCGCACAATGGGGGTAACAAAAAGGTCATGCTGACAATTTATTGTGCAAATACCAGCAATCGCACAGGGCATTAGGGTAAAGCACCATACATGCCAAACACCACTGCAAACACCTGCAAGCGAACGTTCGGCATTGACAAATGCTTGTTAAGTGTGTGAGGGCAGGACCATAATTTATGAGTGGCAGATCCTCGAGCGAGGTATGAAAGTCTTACTCCCTCACAAATGGTGATAAAGTGTGCATTTTGAGTTCGGCCGCTGTATATTTGATATGTACAACAGTAGTTTACTAATTATAAATTTTAAAGCTGTTGTTTGTTAAAGATTTACCAGTTTTCTTTGATTTCAACTGCTGGCTTCAGTGCTCTACTAGGCATTATGATGTCATCAGCATTGTGAGAGCTGTTCTCTGATTGATTCAGTATTCCACTGTGATTCTAGTAACCTTTAAAATATCTATTGTGACAACGGTGATAACATGAATAATGGATGGGTTGGTGTTTATACCGAGGATTTTACACCCCTTCTGAGGCATCCCACACCGAGAGTATGTGTAAAATCTGAGTTTTGACCACCTACCCATCCTTTATTTTATATAATTGCTGGGGACCATTTTTTCACCACAACAATTATATAAAATAAAGATTTCCCTAAGGAGCCATGGACCAATTGGGTTTCAGTGCATTCCATGGCTCGTGAAAAAAAAAACTGTACTTGTGTCCTTTTTTTTTCTTTTTAGGTATTCGAGTTTGCAGTATTTTGGTCAGTTATTTCTTTATTTTCTTTGTTTGGTTATTTTTTAAATGAACTTACTATTAACTGAAGAGTGCGGCGAACGTCCTATCACTGGGGAGTGGTGACTGGTGAAAGTGGAAGAGCGGTGGCTGCTCATGCTCAGAACTAAGGAAACTGGGCACATGTTTGCCATTATAACCAGCTGGTTATAACGGCGAAATTACAACCCCATTTCCCTATGGGAAAAAACGAGACCCAGTAATTATATGTAGGACAGTGTATGGTAGCCCATGCACAACAAGGCTATGCTTACACAGAGTGGTTACTATGACATCAGGGACCTCGAGACTGAAGCTCGAGAGGTTCTTTAGATGTCATAGTAGGCCAGTCTCTTCCGTCTGGCACTGGGACTTCTCTGCTATCCGCCCGCCAGCCAGCTCCAGGGCGCGACAGTTGAAGGTCTAACTGGTGAATGAATGGCGCTGCTGGGGGCACTTGTATTACTATGTAAGAACTAATGCAGAACAAAAAATATTTCTGCATTAGTAGCCACGTCACTACTGTAGCAGAATGAGTTTTTACGGTGTATGGAAATCCATACATGATAGCACAGAACCATACACTATACCGTGTTTGATATGATGCAGTTACTGATGTCACTTGCCACAATATCTTTTTATCTCATCATTTATACCCACATGCATGTTGCATATGTACAGTATATGTACATATTTATAAAATGGACAAGAAAAATCCATAAAAAAGCTGTCTCCTGATTGGATGAAACACACCACATGACTATGCTTTATCCCACAATGACTGCACAACTGTACTTCTTTCTATTTTCCACCACCTTCCAGAACAATTTTAGCCATTTTATAAGATAGATAATCCACTACAGGGCATGCTGTCCTGCTCTGATATATGTATGCCTTTTGGTGGTTGTATGCACTCAACCTGCAACCTGCAACCTTGTGCCTCACAACACACAATAAGGCATGCGTATATCAGAGAATGACTGTATGTCCTATGGTGGATTACTTGTTACTTATAAAACGGGTGAGAAAAATCAGTAAAAAAGCTGTCTTCTGAATGGATGAAACACATCACATGATGGTGCACTATCCCATAATGACCGTATGTAACCACCACCCGCTAATTTATTTAGTTAGCACCCCCTTATTTAATCACTGGCACCCATACTGGGCTCACACTCAAAATTTAGAAATGGTACCACGCCTAGCTTTGGGAAATGTATACCAGGCTCATTCTCTAGAGATCAAGGGGTGGGATGTACAAAACAATGGGAGGGCTTAAGCCTGAGGTTCAGTGTGGGGGAATAGCTCCTCCCACTTCCCCTTTAAAAGCACACCTCTCGCAGAACTTTGTGCTTAGGAATCAGAAACTCGACTATTATTTGGTTTCCCCTAAGCTCCTGGATCAGCATCTTGCATCCTGCTTCCGAGTCATGCTTGGATTTCGCTGTTTTTGTTTCTACATTACCTGGAATTCATTCGTTTTGTACTGCTGCCTGAATCGCGAACTCCTTCCTAGCAATTTAGCTGGGCTGTACTCCACCAGTAGGCTCCGTCTGGCCGTCTTTCTTTGCCTTCCCGTTTGCCCTCCTCTGGTAAGCCCTCTATTTATCTTGCATGCCTGTTTGATTTGGTCCCCTCCTCGGTTTTTACCCACCCCGGTATCACCTGCTCCCTGCTCTCCTAGCTCGTCCGCTGCTTTTCTGCTCTGTCGCTCCAGTCCATCCCCTTATACCCTGCTTGTGCCTTTTCCTCATTCCTTTCTATGTTTTTTTGTATTATTTTGTCCCCACCTCTGGCATCTCCATTTTCCCGGCCTCTGCCTTTGCCGTTTCTGACTGGTGCCATACTTATGAGCCTCGCATCAGTACCCATTGACGGATCGCATTCAGCGCCCTCCTCACCTGCTCCTAGTCAGCCTGTGGTGCCCACCGAGGTTCCACTTACGGCCACTCTTTCAACCCCATGCATTGTTTAGTCCCTTCCTCTCACTCCCTCTCTTGTGGGGACTGTCTGTCCCATCATTCCATCAAGGACTGGACCGTACCTCAGCTCATGTCAGAGTTGACCAGATGGGTCATATACTACTATTATTCTGCTCAAAAGCAGGTGCTCTATGACCTCTTCCTGGCCTCTATATCTCAGCCTGGACCTATACCAGGCCCCAGCCAGCCTTCTCCTCCACAGCCTGACTCTACTCCCCTTTCGGACATTCAGGACTTCATGGCTCAAATGACCACTTCTATCTCAGTCATCTAAACTTGCCTTTCATCGCTTGAAGCTCACCCCGCTGTTCCTCAGCCTTCTCCTCTGGCTCCCACTCTGCCCACTGGCATGCCATCCACGGGCCTCATCTCTCCTCCAGACTCCAGACTCCAATCTCCCTCTGGTTGTGGTTCCTTCTCCATCCCTGCCTCCTACCGATCCTTCAGGTTCATTGCTCTCTCATAAGCCTCCATTCATTTTCCCTGTCCATCTTGTGCCGGCTCACCTCCACAAGGACATCTTGGACGGTAAGGATATCAACTTGGTCTCGCTGCTTATTTCTTCCCACAATGTCTTGGACAATTGTATCGTGTCCTGTGGGGACGTATCTGTCATCCTGAAGTCCAAAGATTCTCATCTCCTTCGTAAAATGACAATGGCAGAATTTGTGCTTGCATTCAGTCTCTACTGTGACATTATTTGTTCGGCCTTCCCAGCACGCCGAGAAGAACTGGACACCTATCTTTATCTCCTCATCGACCTCAGCATCAGATATGGTGGGATGCATTTCTATGACTACCATCACTCTTTCTCAGCCAAGGCAGTGTCCGCATTATCCCACTACAACATCAAACTAAATTGGGCAGTTTTGGACAACGACCTCTTTAGTTGCCACTTTGCCGGCCAACGTGCCTACTCCTGTTCCCTCTGTGGTTCATTTAACCATTTTGCTCCCCTTTTCCCCATGGCTGTGTGTCCTCCTCAACCCTCCTTGTCCGTCCCTGGGCCTTCTCGCCCTTCCGAGTCCTCTTCTTATTCTGGCCTAGTTTGCCCGGTCTCTGACCAACACACTCACCTCAACCAGTATTGTCATCCTATCCATACCATTGGAAGCAAGTCCATCTGCAACAACTTTAATGACCGTGGTTGTTCTACCCCCAGATGTCAGTTCCTACACCTCTGCTGCATTTGCGGTGATGAGCACACTCGCTATATTTGCCCCGAAGCTCCGAGACCATCCAGATGATGCCAGGTCCATCCTACTACACCTGTGCGCATCCTTGCCCTGGCTCGCCTGCTGACTGACCATCCTGACCAGGACTCTGTGCATTCTATCACCTCAGGTTTTGCTCATGGTTTCCACACAGGTGTCTTCATTCTCCCTACTTTCTCCTTCATGTGTGCTAACTTGTAGTCTGTCGTTCAGGAAACCAATGTGGTCCGCTCCCTCCTTCAAGCCAAGGTTGCGAAGGGCTTCATCTTGGGACCTTTCATGCACCCTCCATTCCCAATTTACAGGATCAATCCCATTGGCATTATCACTCGGAAGTTTTCTGGTAAAAAGTGGCTTGTTATCAACCTCTCTGCTCCTAGCCATTCTTACACGCCGAGTATCAATTCCCTCATCCGGCTGATGACTTTTCTTTAGCCTATGCCTGCATTGACAACACCATTGCCATCATTAAGTGATCCAACCATAGCTCCTGGCTGTCCAAAGCAGACATATCGGATGCATTCAAGCTCCTTCCCATCCGTCCTTCTCTCTGGCACCTATACTGTGTTTCTTGGGATTCTGTTTTCTATTTTTCCGTTCACCTTGCATTTGGATGCCATAGCAGCCCTAAGCTCTTTGACATCTTTGCTGAATTTCTGTGCTGGGCCCTCCTCAACGTCTGCCGCCGGCCTACCATGCTCCATCTGCTGGACAATTTCCTCCTCATAGATCTGCCTCACTCATCCCCTGCTGTTAGCATTTCTATGCTTCTCCTCCTGTTCGAAGACATGTTGATTCCTATAGCAGCTGATAAAACATCTGGACCTTCCACATCACTCAAATTTCTGGGTATTGTATTGGATTCTGACCTCATGGAGGCTCGCCTTCCACTGGATAAACTATGTAGGATTCAGGAACTGATCTCTTCCTTTATTTACCCAAGAAGGCTGCACCAAATGGAAACCACTCTGTCTTTTGGGGTACCTAAATTTCACAATGAGAATCATTTCTCAAGTTTGCTCCTTCATATCTTACCTCCTTATTCAAGCAGCATCTGTTCTAGAGCTCCGCCATCATGTCTGTATCACATCATTTGCAAAATCCGACCTAGCCATGTGGTCCCTTTTTCTTGCTAGATGGAACGGATGCTCTATGTTTCGTAAAGATCCATCACCTCAAACTCACCCTCGCATTTTCACAGATGCATCTTCTACCAATGGATACGCAGCCATATCCATTGATCATTGATTGCCGCCCCATGGCCTCCAGATGTCTGATCATTGATGGATTTCGCTTTTACTTCTCCACTATTCAAAATATATCCCATAGTAGCAGCCATAGCTCTATGAGGGCACCTATGGTCCCATCAATCAGTTTCAGTTTACTCCTATAATCAGTCTACAGTAGCCATCGTTAACAAAGGTTGATCATCCTCACCTTCCATCATGTTGTTCACGCGGAGGTTAACCTGGCTTTCACTCATTCATGATTTCATTATTACTTGCTATTACATTCCTGGTGTTCAAAACCAAGCAGCTGACACTCTTTCTTGATTTCAGTTTCAGGAATTCTTCCATCTTCATCCTTCAGCAGATCCCATCATGACTCCTCCGCCATCATACTACAACCTGATAATGACATAACTTACTATCAAAATCAAGCATCTCTCATCATGTGGTCAACATTGGCCTCGTCTACTAGAACTACATATGCAACAGCCTGGAACAAATATGTATCATTCTGTGCTTCATCATGATCATCAGAACCAACCTTCATTTCAGTTGATCGAGTTCTGGCCTTCATAACATTTTGCCATCAGGCCTTACATCTTGCACATGGTACCATCAAAATGTATCTAGCAGGCATCCAGTTCTTTCTCTCTCAATGTTCTCCATCTTCACCATCTTTATTCTCTAATCAATCAATCAAGCTACTCTTACTGGGCTTTCAACGACTATCCATTTCAAGTTCTCCTCGTCACCTTCCAATCAAAGGACCGCTATTCCAAAATCTGCTAGACTTACTGGATTCAAATCTATTTGAGCATCGTTCAAATATAATGATGTCCTCAGCAATCACGCTTGCATTCTATGGATTTCTTCATCCAGGAGAATTCACTATAGTATCAGCTCACTCATCTGCTTTTCTCAAAATATCTAACCTGGAAAAGCATAATGACAGTT
The DNA here is from genome assembly GCA_016271365.2 of Neoceratodus forsteri. Lineage (NCBI taxonomy): Eukaryota > Metazoa > Chordata > Ceratodontiformes > Ceratodontidae > Neoceratodus > Neoceratodus forsteri. The sequence continues at coordinate 451,286,399 of JADMNL010000022.1, forward strand.
TCATTCTAAATCTACCATCATCAAAAACCCACAAACTTCAATCTGGGATTTCCATAACTTATTACTCTTCATCAAACAAATGGTGCCCAGTCATTATACTGTCAAAACTCATGAATTTTCACACCAATTCCAATCCCTATTCTCCTCTACTAACTTCTGAGGCTAACATACCCATGACATCGAAATGATTCATTGGCCACACAAGAATCCCCCTTCAGAGACTCAGATTAGATCCATTTTCCTATACAGGTCATTCATTCAGAATAGGAGCAGCCGCCTCAGCGTCCCATCACAATATTCCCGTTCACATTATCAAAAGACTCGGAAGATGGAAATAATCTGCATTCAAAGTACCTATCTCCTCTTAGTTTGCTCAGAGGACGAGCAGGTCAGTAGCCATGGGTCCTCAGACATTTTCCTCAACTGTTTTTTTTTTTCCCCTCCTGAGTGCTCCTGATCACACTCTAAGGAGTTGAAGGAGGTAATATTTTTGGGCCTCTATTCCCTATAGCTGCCCAGCTCATCTACCAAGGGTGGGAATAGAGAAAAGCCACATTATAATTCAATATCAAAATACTTACAAATCTCAGTAGCACCAAGCACTACATATTTCACTAAAATTGAATGGGAGGGCTTAAGCCCGAGGTTCAATGTGGGGGAATAGCTCCTCCTACTTCAATCAATAAATCAATCAATCAATCAAATCTTTATTTATCCAGGTGAACACCATTGAGCAAGCTCATTTACAAGGTGGACCTGCATCACACAAGGTCAAAAACAAAGCCATTAAGTACAGACAATGAAGATATATGTACACAGTAATTGATAAAAGGTTATATACATAGTTTTCATATTCATAGCATACATATGTATAATCATAGCATTTTCAGGGCAAGGATTGTGGTAGATAAAAGTGGAGACTGAAGAGTGGATCAAATACAGTTTCAATTATAGGTGTGAGTTGGACAGGGACATTTGCAATACTAGAAGTTCTAATTTCATAGGTCAAGACATGATGTACGGGTGGGGTGGAAGGGGTGGGTGAGGGCACATGGATAAGGAAATTAATTAGAGAGAGCGATAGTGGTCAGAATGAGGTTATGGATAGACATAGGAAGGTAGGCAGAAGGCAGTCAGCAAGCCAACTAAGGGTGATGGAAGCAGTTGCATACTTCAGTGACAGTTTTGGTATACAATGTCTTAAACACTGCAAGATTGACTGGGGTACTTAATTTTAATGATTTCTGAAGCTTATTCCAGAGCGAGGGCAGCACGAAACTTATGGCCACTCTCCCAAAATGTGTGTTGACCCATGGCACTTTCATGGAAATCAATGAGCTGCTTCTCAAGGCATAGTTGCCTATCAAGTTTAGAGACAGACTTCCCCTTTAAAAGTACACCTCTCGCAGCACTTTGTGCTTAGGAATCAGAAACTCGTCCTCCATCCTCCCCATCAACCTCTTTCTTCTCCGGCACTCTGTCCACCCTTGGGTAGGGCCTCTATTCCCTACAGCTACCCAGCTCATCTACCAAGGGTGGCAACAGAGAAAAACCACATTATAATTCAATATCAAAATACTTACAAATCTCAGTATCACCAAGCACTACATATTTCACTAACATTGAACCATTGGTATTTACAAACCAGGTCCTGGGGAAAGATTTTTTGCTAGGCATATGCTAGACTTATCTCCTGGAGGGGTACTCAGTAAATCCACACAGGAACCAATAACATAACTGTCCATACCATAGTTGGGGTTCTAAAGTGGGACACTATTTAAAAGATATCCTTTAAAGCATGAGTGGATCCCCAAATGTTAATACTTCTTGGCACTCTTTCTCTTGCAGAAACCAAAATCAAACTGTAATTGACAGAACGTCTTTGTATTCCCACCACAGTAGGACATAGGACACTTGCATTTGTATTCCCACAGACATAGGACATAGAACACTTGTATTCAGTGGCATCTTGGCCACAACTGAAAACACACTTTGCTAACCATTAGCACCATTTTTCTATAAACTGTGGAGAAACTGTAACCCACGACAGTGGGGTAAAATGCACTTTAGACATTTGGCCATTTGTCTAAAGTAACCAGGTGCCCTTACTGAACCTGTTAGTCCTGAACTTGTTACTCCGATGGGGTTCTGACCACCCTTTGCTCCAAAATTCATACTCGGCCATTCTTTCAGAGTTACACCTTAACTATTTGCAGCACCTCTTGAAATGCTATGATTGAAGACTTGGCATTCAGCATTCAAATCACCACCTAGATAGTGTAAAGGTAAAAACCCCAAATAGTGTGATATAGTCATACCTCTGGACATCACACACCTCAGCCAATTTTACTTCAAAAACAATCTTGCACATCTGTACTTACAGAAAGTTGTGCCTTCACTTAGGTATGGAACACAACAGAACAGGTACTTGCTCCCTCTAGAAAAAGTCAGATTTCACTCACTGCTATACTTTCAGGCAGCTTTAAAACATCCTGGACCAATACAGGGGATTGTCCCTTGGATCCACTGAACTGCAGATCCTTGCACCCCTTCAGGGATGAAATCAGGAAATCCTGCTGAAGAAACTACACTTGGCAAGCTGGAGAATTACCAAACTAGGGTGAGAAATCCAGGGCCTTAGACTCAGAGCCCACTAGCAGAGCAGCACTCATTCCTACACTCTAACTCCAAACTGCATCTCAGACTAACTAACTGCTGCTCCCAACATTCTATCTCCCACTTCAGCAGCTGGCACAAGGGTTATGCTGCTGCAAGAGTTCCAGACGAGCTCATCACTGCAGTCTCAGCTGGAGCCAAGTAAACAGAAGAGTGAGCAGATGAAAAACCATTTAACTAGTTAATCACCAGCTGCCTCTCCCTGCCTAGCACTGTTACTGAAGGGATTCTAGTAACCCCAAGGGACTGGGTGGTTACACGTACAACTGTACTTCTTTCTATTTTTCATCCCTCAAAAACAATTCTGGCCATTTTAAAAGACAGATAATCCACTACAGGACGTGCGGTCCTGCTCTATCTCTTCATGCTTTGGTGGTTGAACGCACTTGGCCTGCAGCCTTGTGCCTCACAACGCACACCAAGGCATGCGCATATATCTTGGAGAATGAGTGCACATCCTGGAATGGATTACTTGTTACCTGTGTCTAACTGGATTGTAGGGGGGGCAGACTTTGGGAAAATGGGGAGACACTTGAAAGAGGCATTAATGGGAATGGGTGGGAATCCGGGGTTGAGGAACAGTGGGCAATATTTAAAATGGGGTTACAAGAGCAACAGAATTATGCATTAAGCAGATTAGCAAGGGGAAAAGGAAGAGGAGGCCATTATGGTTTTCCAAGGAGGTAGCGGAGAAAGTGAACACCACCAAGATTGCATTCAGGAAATACAAAAAGACGCAAGCAAAAGGGGATAGGGAAAAGTACCAGGAGAAGCAAAGGGAGGCAGGGAGGTCAGTAAGGGAAGCCAAAGCTCAGACAGAAGAGCCCATCACAAAATCAGTGGGTAGAGGGGACAAAACCTTTTACAGGTACATAAGTGAAAAAAGAAAGGCAAAGGGAGGGATAGTGAGACTGAAGAAGTAGGATAGAGGCCACGTGGAGGATGACAACAGTAAAGCTGACATACAGAATAGGTATTTCTGCTCAGTCTTTACTGAGGAAGAAGAGGGTAATGGGCCTGAAGGGAGTAAAAGGGGTGGGAATGGTGCAGAAATGGACACATGTCCCTTTACACAGGAAAGGGTCCTGAAGGAACTGGAAGGAATAGGAGTTGATAACGTAATGGGGCCAAATGGGATGCACCCCAGGGTCCTAAAGGAACTAAGAGAGGTGGTGGCTGAACCTCTGGCAATCCTGTTTAGCTGATCACTGGAAACAAGGAGGTACCCAAAGACTGGAGGGCAGCAGATGCAGTCCCCTTATACAAAAGTGGGAACAAAGAGGAAACGGGGAACTACAGACCAGTCAGCCTGACCTCAGTAGTTGGGAATATCATGGAAGCACTACTAAAGGAGAGATTGGTGGAACATCTGGTTGCCAATGGACTACAGGACCCAAGGCAGCATGGTTTCATCGGAGGAGGTCATGTCAGACCAACCGCATTGAATTTTTCGACTGGGTGATCAGGAGAGGGCAATGGACATGGCCTATCTGGACTTCAGCAAGGCCTTTGACACTGTGCCACATACAAGTCTATTAAGCAAACTGGGGAATATGGGAGTGGGCAGGATAGTAGTGTGGTGGGTAGGTAATTGGCTGGGTGGCAGGACACAGAGGGTGGTGGTAAATGGCTGTCACTCCACAGAAGGAAGAGTGACCAGTGGGGTACCACAGGGATCAGTGCTGGGACTGGTCCTAATCAGCATCTTCATCAATGACATTGCACAGGACCTAGAAGGCAGAATTTCCCTGTTTGCTGATGACACAAAGCTCTGTAACAAAGTGGACATGCCAGAGAGTGTAGACAGAATGAGGAGGGACCTGCAGAAGCCTGGAGAATGGTCAATTGTTTAGCAGTTGAAATTCAATGCAAAGAAGTGCAAGATAATGCATATGGGGCACAAAAGTCTTGGAACAACATATCAGTTGGGGGGTGAGGATATAGCATGCACCAAGCAGGAAAGAGACTTTGGGGTTATAATTTCTGATGACCTCAAGGTAGGGAGACAGTGCGACAGTGCAGCAGGTAAAGCAAATAGGATGCTGGGATGCTTAGGCAGGAAAAGGGATGTCATAATTCCACTATACAAGACTCTAGTGAGGCTCCACCTGGAGTACAGTGTACAGTTCTGGAGACCTGACATACATAAGGACATAGACAGGGTAGAGAAGGTTCAGAGGAGGGCAACAAAGATAGTACAGGGATTGCATCACAAATCCTATGAGGACAGGTTGAAGGACTTGAATATGTACTCCCTGAAGGAGAGAAGGGAGAGATGGGATATGACAGAGACATACAAGTACCTTACAGGGAGGAACAGGGTGCAGGAACACACTATTTTCCAGATAAAAAGATGTTCCAGGACTAGAGGGCATGGGATGAAGTTGGAGGGAGGGCAATTCAGAAGAAACATGAGGAAGAATTTCTTCACAGAATGGGTGGTGGACAAGTGGAACACCTTGCCAGAGGAAGTGGTGGGGGCTGAAACAATCACGGGATTTAAGAATGGATGGGATAGACAAAGGGAATACTGGAGGTCAGGGGTAAGGAGCAACAGACTTCTAGGAAAATAAAAAGTGAACTTACAAGCTCAAATGGGCAGACTGGGTGGGCCATAGGCCCTTATCTGCCAACAGTGTCTATGTATCTGTATATATATTATATATATATATATATATATATATATATATATATACAGTGCCTTCAAGTATTCACCCCCTTGGTTTTGTCACATTTTGTTGTGTTACTACCAGAATTTTTAATGCATTGAAATTATTTTTCCCTCCTTGATTCAACAGCATACTCACAACAATTTAAAGGGCAAAAATATTTGTATTAGTAAAAATTTATGAAAAATTAAAACTGAAATATCTTGTTTACTTAAGTATTCACCCCCCTGAGTCAATACTTTGTAGAAGCGCCTTTGGCAGCAATTACAGCTTTGAGTCATCTTGGGTATGTCTGTATCAGCTTTGCACATCTGGATTTGGGGATTTTCACCCATTCTTCCTTGCAGATTTGCTCAAGCTCCGTCAAGTTGGATGGGGAGCGTCGGTGAACCGCAATCTTTAAGTCTTTACACAAATTCTCAATGGGATTCAAGTCTGGGCTTTGGCTGGGCCACTCAAGGACATTCACCTTTTTGTTCTGAAGCCACTCCAGTGTTGCTTTGCTGTATGCTTGGGATCGTTGTCCTGTTGGAACGTAAATCTTCGCCCCAGTCCAAGGTCTATTGCAGACTGATGCAGGTTCTCCTCAAAGATGTGCCCGTATTTGGCTCCATTCATTGTTCCCTCTATCCTGACAAGTGCCCCAGTCCCTGCTGCTGAAAAGCATCCCCATAACATGATGCTGCCACCACCATGCTTCATGGTAGGATGGTGTTACACGGGTGATGAACTGTGTTCGGTTTGCGCCAGGCATAGTGCTTTGCATTCAGGCCAAAGAGTTCAATTTTTGTTTCATCAGACCAGAGAATCTTTTGCCACATGGTCTCAGAGTCTGCCACGTGCCTTCTTGCAAACTCCAGGTGCTATTATGTGGGGCCTTTTCCAGGAGTGGCTTCCGTCTAGTCAGTCTCCATAAAGGCTACATCTGTGAAGTGCTGCAGAGATTGTTGTCCTCTGGACAGGTTCTCCCATCTCAGCCATGGAACTCTGTAGTTCTGTTAGAGGGTCATTGAGTTCTTGGTCACTTCCTGACCAAGGTCCTTCTGCCTGCTTGCTCAGTTTGGGAGGACGGCCTGCTCTAGGAAGAGTCTGGGTGGTTCCGAATCTTTCCATTTCCTAATGATGGACTTGACTGTGCTCCTGGGAACTTTCAACACCTAGAAATGTTTTTATACCCCTCCCCAGATCTATGCCTCCTCAGAATTCTATCACGGAGTTCTACGGACAGCTCCTTGGTCTTCATAGTAGAGTTTCTGCTCTGACATGCACTGTCAACAGTGGGACCTTATATAGACAGGTGTATTTCCTCTGAAATCATGTGAACCATTTGAACTGACCACAGGTGGACTCCATTCAAGTTTTAGAGTGATCTCACATGGAAATTGGATGCACCTGAGCTCAATTTGGAGTGTCATAGCAAAGGAGGTGAATACTTATCAACTCAAGACATTTCAAGTTTTTATTTTAAATTACATGTACAAAAAATTCCAGAAGTTTCATTCCACTTTGACATTATAGAGTAATTTGTGTAGATATGTGACAACAAAATCCCATATAAATGTATTTTAATTTGAGTTTGCAACATCATAAAATGTGACAAAATCCAAGGGGGTGAATACTTTCTGAAGGCACTGTATATATATATATATATATATATATATATATATATTTATTTTTGCAATAGATATGGACAATAAATCCATGTGATAAATTGGTTCATCAAGAGTAACTGTACGTATAACTGTAAAATCTTACATTTATACATATAGTTACTACAGCATGACCTGTTTATACACCTAGTTAGTGCATCATAGGCAGTCCCCCCACACCCGGTACTTATTTCAACAGTTTCATTTAGTAGCTCCAGTAGTGTGTTTCTCCCCCCAACATCTACCTGTACTGCAGCTATTTATCCTGCCGGTCTGCCATTCGCAGTTGTCACTTGTCTTTCTCTCTGCAGCTCTGTCCATCACCATTTCCCAACGTCCATTGAAAAAAACAAGTAATAAAACCGTGACTTGCTGGCAGCCTTCACGACTGACAACCTCTCATAGGCTGCCAGCGCTAAATTTTGCAAGAGTTGGCTCCCGCTCCACTCCCAACAAAAAAAAGCCTATCCTGTGTTACACATTATCACTCTGAACTGCAAGCTGTTCTCTGACTTTAAAACAAAATCAGTGAACCAGCAAGCCATACTCCCGGTTGAACAACTGCTGTGCTTCCAAAGTTCAATTCCCCTCTAGCTAAACCCCAGTGCCATCTTTCTTTGAATTTTTTCTAAAATCCACTTGATCCACCAATGAGCTACGACATCAAGATGTCAGCATTTACATCATGATGCTGTATCCCTGGCAACAGCCATGAAACAAGATACCTGTATCAGGGAAATGTACTGTTTCACCAAAAAGTGTCACATATTATCCCAATTTAAAAAAAAGCAAAACATTTAAAAAAATACTGTAACAAACAATGTCCTCCCCTATTCAATGGAGAAAGTGTGTGATGCATCATTTATTTGCACTTCGGCAGTTTGCCGTCAGGCACATCACTCATGGCTTACGCCACTCATCAGGTTACCCAAGGTCGAACTGCCCATGTGCAGATAAATGATGTGTCACTCAAGTCCCTTTTGTATGTTATATGGGCAAGTATCATTAGGGTTGCATGGTCGCTTCTATGTTAAACCCCAAATTTTGAACCTTAATAACTTTGTAACCGCTAGTCCGATTTGTCTGAAATTGTGTATGCACGGGATTGGTACCATAGTTCTCTGGATCTGAAAAGTTTAGTTCTGGTCAGACTTACAGTTGTGGAGCTGCTGCGTGTCAAAAACTGTGAAAAATTCTTTTTTTTTTTGCATTATTTTGTCATCCATTTTGTCCACGTGGTGTGTCCCTTTGGTGTAAAATTGTGTTGGGTACATGTAAACTGGGTCAAAGGGTTGCCTTTTGAAGATTTGGTGAAAAAAATATTAATCCATTCGATAGTTATGCCATTTTTTCATGTCCCATTATAGTCTATGGAAAATTTATGTGGGTGGCTTGAAAACTTTCGTGGCAACATTTTTTTTGTTCATGCTCTGGGAAAATTCGTTTGTGCTGCTGCCATTTTATTTTTAGTCAGCGAGAGACAAAAAATGGTAGAGCTCAAATAATACTGCCCCTTTTTAAATACCACCACTTGTGTTTACCTAATGGGGCCATGAGAAACATGTCCCTGACATCAGTTTTTGTCAATATTGTCTGAAAATATGTGTTTTTGCTTTATGATCGAGCTTACAAAATTTCGGTCGTGCAAACATAATTTTCATGCGTGACGTTCTCAGGAAGCACAAAAACAATCATGCAAACATTTTTTTGATGCGCAACAACATCCTTTTAAAATGAATAGGGGTGCAGTAAAAAGTTTGACATTTCCTTTCAAGAAGGTAAATTGTGCTTTTTGGCTACAATTTACAGGGTAAGAAGCTGTTGATTCATAGTTGTGCCTTTTGCTTGACTGGTGAAAAAATATTGAATGGTTCCATAGTAATAGCATTTTGAAAACTGAGAAATGTCCCATACATCTGATAAGATTGCGGTGCCCATGGTGTCTTCTAACTCCCATATCTCAAAAATGGTTCGAGATACAGATTTTTCGTTGTAAAAAATTTTAGTCCCCCATAGGGGACAAAGTACAGATGTAGGTTGTAAAGTCACGAATGCCATGAATTTTGAATTTTTTCTCTACCCCGTACGGTTACTGAGATATTTGGAAATAAGTATTGCAATGGCTTATTTTCATGTCCGTAGGCCAGTATTTTGCCCGCAAAGTTAGCAACCACAGCACTTTTTGGTACCCATATCTCAGAAACTATGAGAGATATGGCTTTAGTTGACTTATCTCATGTGGAGGTCTCGCTGTCATGATTACAACAGCACTTTAATTTTTTTCATAGCTGCTACAGTTGCTGAGATATTGGCAAATTAGTGTTACAAGTGTTCCTTGCCCTATAGAACTGCTGTATGGCTATGTAGTTATGTGTAAGTGGAAGCACACAGCCCGGAAGGCCCACGCTCCCACAGATGCATATCATTATGCACAAATGGGCAGTCTGGTTGGAGTGTAGAACCCACCAACACATACCATTTACTAGTTATATTACACTTTTTCAAAAAGTAAGAAAATTCATTGCAAAAAACTTTGTTAATGCATCAGTCAGGGCTAAAGTGACAAAAGTGGGGAAATGAGATGTTAGGGTTTCAGAAGTATTGTTATGTTGTCTTGTGTTCTGTTCCTGTTTATGTATTTGCTCATTCTGTGTGTGAGTTTTTCTGAATGGGCTGGCAGTGTTATAAACTCTGGGAAACAGATGAGTGTGTTTTGCAATGCTAAATGAGTTAGTTTTAGGTAAGAGTGAGAAACAGACTATTTTGTGAAGATGTATTCTTTAGAAGTCTGGCTACAGTCAAGCTGAGAGTATCACAGTAGTGGTAATGGGCTGAGAGTCAGAGTGTCAGAACACCTGGGGCTGTTTTTAATAGTAATTGAGTTAGCTGCAGGCAGCAGTGAGGAACAGAGTGTTCTGTGAAGCTGTGCTCTTTAGAATTATGGCTGCAGTCAAGCTGAGAGGAACACAATAACTGTAATGGGCTGAGAGTCAGAGTTTCAGGAACAAGTGAGAGTGTTTTCAGTGGTAATTGAGTTAGCTGCAGGCAGCAGTGAGGAACAAACTGTTCTGTGAAGCTGTGCTCTTTAGAATTCTGGCTGCAGTCAAGCTGAGAGTATCACAGGAATGAGCTGGAAGTTAGAGTGGGGAATAGGTGATAGTGTTTTGTAATGCTGAGTTAGCTGCAGTCAGCAGTGTGACCTCTCATGTAGTTCTGCATTTGTGTCTATGGTAACAGCACAGGTGTTTCTAGCATGCTGAGGGGAAAGCTGCCTAGACTCGATATCAGTGACCTTTGTGTGACCTGTGTGTGTAAATGGCTGATATCATCATAGTAGAGCAGATGGTAAAGTATCACACTGCAGTGGATGATACACCGTTTTATCTCACTCATTTATCACTCACCCCTATTGTGTGTGTGTGTGTGTGTGTGTATATATATATATATATATATATATATATATATATAGTATATATATATATATATATATATATATATAGTTCAACCTAATGCCACAAGAGGGCCCAAAGCTTCCAAAGTCCATCATGAATTCTTGACATCCATTGCTCCACAGAAGTGCAGGCGGACACAGTCTTCCCTTGGCACAGGTCCCAGAAGGCCCTGTGTGTTTACATTTTTTCATGCAGGTCCCGAAGGACCTGTGTGAATGATGATACAATTCCAATATCTCAAAAAGAAAGATGCACAAAACAGATGATTTAATACCTTTTATTGGAACAACAAAATTTTACAGAAACAAAAATTAAGCTTTTAAACTACACATAGTTCTTCAGAAAGACAATGGCAGTTTTTTTATGAGCTCTATTTTAAATTCCCTGAGCTTAAACATTTTACACATGAATATGACTGATTAATGAAGTAATTAGATAAGAACACAACCAGAGATGAGAAAACATTCTTCTAGTTCAAAGACAGAGCTAAAATAATATATCAATGAAAGCTAACACAATCTATGGGGGGGGGGGGCACAGAGCCAGGAAAAATGACCACTCATATAAACTTGCTGTTTTGCAAAATTTGTATATGAAATATTTCCATATGCTTATTAAATTTGTTATAATTTTTTTTTTAAACAGAGCCACTAAACAGAGAAGAGGCATATGGAGAAGGGTACAGTTCGCAGACTGTACCAGCTGGGTGAAATGGAATTCTTTAATCCTGCGATTGTTGTCAATTTAGTGAACAGGTGGTAGCACATTTAATGCTACATGGGGTGGGGTGACCACTGGGTCTGGGAGTGACCATGGTTCTTTCACGTACTGGGCCAGTGGAGGGCAGATGGCCAAAGAGGTACTGTGCTTGATCTCTGGAATGGAGAGATAATGTGCATTGCTTTCCAGCAGCCTCCTGTGGTTGGCTGCCATGAAATACTGAGCGGGGTAGGTAACAAAACCAGGAACATCCCCGCTTCAACAAAACCTATTTTAAAATGTTTTGCTAAAGTGGGACGCCTTTAGATAGCCAGCACTGTAACAGACTGCAAATCGGGAGTAGTTCACAAAAATAACAAAGACAGTCTTGAAAGGTTTCCATACAGCAGCTGGCAAAATGGTGCCACTGATGGAGAAAACCTTTGAGGAACAGAACACTGGGTTTCCATCACACCCAGTGTCAATTTCCACATGTCAGTTTCTTAAAAAATAAAAACCTAGGGAAAACAAAGCCATTTCCAAGCAAATACAAACGTTTCATGGGGAGTTAAAAATAAACAAGCATCTGTCAACACCAAAAGTTCACTGTTGGTATTGCTGTTGTACATGCCTCCCATATTTCTGTGTGCATATTCCTCTGCCTTGCATTTTAAGGCATCACTCTCAAGCAAATTTCTTATGTTCTTCCAGCACTGGTTCACTTCATTAGAAAAACAAGCATTTGTCAATGCCAAATGTTTGCTTGCTGGTATTGGCATTGGTAGTGCAGAAGTTAGAGAGATGCATAATAGGAATGGCAGTGAAGTATTGAAGTAACGCCAACCCCCACCCCCGCCCTGCAGGCACTGATAGGCATTGGGGGCATGCCTTTGGGTCATCGTCCATAACATTCATGCCATTCCACCTCACCCAACCCTGCAGACACTGACAGGTGTTGCAGTGTGCCTTGAGATCTTTGGCCCTTACACTCACTCCATTACATAAGAAAATAAGCTGAGATGGATGCAGTATAGGAGAACTGGGTGAATGTTAGGGCCAAAGACCCCAAGGCACACCTTGATGCCTGTCAATGGCTGCAGGGTGGGGGTGGAATGGGGTGGAATGGGGTGAGCATTACGGCCGACAACCCAAGTCACACCCCGACACCTGTCAGTCTATACAGGGTGGGCGTTATAGTTGGAAACCCTAATGCTCCAGGCATTTGTTGGTATTTTTGCTTCAAATTTTCAACATGGGCTTTTTTTTACCCCACCTCATGAACAGTGCAAGTATAATTTTGTTACTCGATCCCTAAAGGTGACTTCGCATAGCGAGGGTGCCATTCGGTGCCACAGGTGTGAAAACACATTTTGGGCAGGATGTGAAAAATGACCTCAGTACTGTTCATCAGGAGGTGTGAAGAAATGGCAATGTTGAAAATCTGGAGTGAAAATATGAAAAAGTGGTGAAGTTACGAGTGTGCATAGAAACTGTGCAACACACGCTCATAATGCAGTCATTTTTTGGAATGTTTTCACCAAATTTTCAACATGGTCTTTTTGGGACCTCCCCTCCTGAACAGTGGCACTGGGATTTCATTAATCTGTCCCAAAAGCTGATTTCACACAGTGACCATGCCATTCTGTGGCACAGGTGCAAAAACACATTTTGGGAAGGATGTAAAAAATGACAGCTGTACCGTTCATAAGGGAGTGTGAAAAAATGGCAATGTTGAAAATTTGGAGTGAAAATATTAAAAATTGATGACGTTACAAGCATGTGTAGAAACTGCACAATGGATGCTTGTAACCAGTCATTTTTGGGAGTTTTTTCACCATATTTGCAACAAGGGCCTTTTGGGACCCCACCTCATGAACAGTGGCACTGTCATTTTGTTAACTGGTCCCAAAAGGTGATTCCACACAGTGACCAAAAAATCACCTTTAGGGACTGAGAAATGAAATGACAGTGACAGTGTTCATGAGGTGGGATCCCAAGAACCCCAGGTTGAAAATTTGGGACCAAAGCTCCAAAAATTGGTTGAGATATCAACCTAAGTTGAAATCCCCCTCCCCATTGACTGGCATTATAGGGCTTACCGTCCTTTCTTCAGTTCCCAGTTGGTCTTTGAAGAGTGTAGACATGTTCCCGGTCCACAGAAGATCACTGCTCCCAAGCTCCAGAGGTAAGTATGGGTGAGGGGGGTGCAGAGAGGTGGGGTGCGCAGAGGGAGGGTGCAGGTTGGGGGAGGACCTGGTGGGAACGATGAGGGACCGTTTTCTATTTTACAGGTGAAATATTAGTAAAATGGATTTTGGCACACTGGGTTGGGCTCCCAGTGTGCCAGAGTACTGGGTGGGCGATCAATACCGACCCAGGAATTGGGTACGCCGAGGTCAACTGAGAACATAGGGGCTTGGTGGGGCTCATCTAACACTGAGAGTGGGTATCCTGGTGTTGGAAACATCAAAGAGGTACTTTTTTGGCACACTGGGGTGGGCTCCCAGTGTGCCACATTAATGGGGGAAGGAGATACATGCTGACATTGGGATTGAGCACCCTGATGTCAGTGGGGGAGGATCCACTAGTGTGATCGCACTTAAGTGGAAGTGCCTTCAGGCGCTGTAAACTCCCAGCCTGTACAGAGCTTAGGCCATAGCCTGCTCCACACGGGTGGGAGAAAAGGAGCAAAAGGAGTCAGCAGGAAGTGGAGGAGGCAGGGAAAGAAAGCACCTCCTCCCACCTTCCAGAATCGCTGCTCCAGCGGCACTGTGGTAAATTTATTGATACACTACAGGGCTTAAGGTGTCAGCTAGGGGTGCAAGGTGCTGGAGAGGGAAGGGATCAGTGGGGTGGTGGGGGGGCGGAGACATCAGCCAGGCTGATCGGGACACAAACAGCTGTTTGCTGTGCAGTGAACTGTAGATGAAAGAAAGAAGCTGCCACATGATTGGTGTGGCTTTTTCTTTTCAAGTGCAGACCACTTCAGGCAAAACAGCATCACAATCAGCCTGGCTGATGATTGGTGCGATACTGTTGAGCCCCTTGCAGAGCACTCTGCATTGGACAGACAGTGTCACACCCCTCAAAAGTAATTCATCCCAACTAGTTTGACGCGCATTCGCAAACTTAAAAATGGCATGTTTTAAACAATGTGCCGTCACTCCACTGTAAAAAAAAAAAGAGAGAGTTCTTTTTTTCTAGTTCTGGATAGGTCAAATGTCACAAAAGGAATGCTATGTCGAGGAAGGCCATAAATTATTTGATGTTGAATGTCTTATCAAAGCAAAACTAAAGAATATGCTTGTGTGTCTGTGTGCAAGTCCTTGATTGAATTAGAGACACATTACAATTACATTTACAATGCTGGCACTGGGTAAACATGTTTCTGTCTGTAACTAGGAGTTCATTTGTCAATATCATTAGTGAATAGTAGCTTGCACTGTAGAAATGTACCGTCTATAAACTTGTGTTCATTTGTCAATATTATTTGTGAATATTAAAGCTGTAACCTGAGATGAGACCACCTAGTAAATAGGACTCTGCAGCCCTAATGGTGTCAGTGTACCAACATATGCCTGTATAAGAACAGCATTTTCTATTACTAAAAATAACAGATCTGCATGTGTAATTTCTGGTGGCAGACACTGGGAAGGTCGTTGAGGAAGAGGCTGAAGATGAATGGCCCCAGGATGGACCTCTGTGGGACCCCTGAAAGAATTGGCTTTTCTTCCGAGGTGACACCGGCAATCCTAACCCACTGGATCCTCTCCCCAAGGTAGCTTGAAAACCAGAGCAGCGCTTCATTGGACAGCCCAATGTTTGATAATTGCTTCAGTAGGAGTGGGTGGTTCACAGTATCAAAGGCTTTCATAAGGTCGATGAATACTGCCCTACACAGTTTCCTTGATCGAGCGTGGTATGGATGAAGCCTGTGAATTCTAATAGTGCAGTGGTGGTACTGTGCCCTTTTCAGAAACCATGTTGCTCAGGACACTGGATGTCTTATTTTTCCAGGTACTTGACTAGTTGGTCTGAGGCGATGCCCTCCAGGGCCTTAGACAATGGAGGGAGGCTGGAGATAGGTCTGTAGTTGGAGTGCAGTGATTTGTCTCCACTTTTGTGTACCGGTGTGATAGTTGCCTGTTGCCAGTGAGATGGGAACTGGGACATCCTTAGTGATAGGTTGAGGACCTTTGTCAGGGGTTCAAGGACTTCTTCAAGGACAAGTGCTAACAACTTCAGGTCAAGGGAGTTACCGCTGTAGCCTGCATTGTGAATGGCCTTCTGAATATAGGTTCTGGCTTCGTGCACTGGGATCTCCTTGAAGTAGAATTGTGGGGCAGGGTGTAGGAGAGGAGTAGTTGCAGGAGGGTTGCTACCAGAGGGGGCATCAAAGAAATTAGGTTGAATAAATTAGTTGGTTGTTTGAAAGACAGTAGAGGTAGTTCTTGGAAAATACATTTCAAGGTGTCATCTTCACTGAATATTAGTTGGAGGTCCTTAATAATTTTACATAGTGGCTCCAGATCTGGGTTGTATGGGACAACCAAGGGTATCCGGTTGGTGGTAGTCTTTTCTTTGTATTGTGATAGTTGTTCTCTTGGTAGCTGCATAGCACATTCCACCACCCTGTCAAGTTCTCTAGAGGAATGCCCCTGCCAAATAAATGTTTTTTTTTCAGTGTGGCCAGGTGCTTGTCTCTGTCTTCCTCACTCAAACAGATACGGTGCTATCGAAGCACTTGACTGTACATAACAGATTTTTTGAATGTGCCTAGGGTGATTGCTGACAGTATCCAGTGATGTGGGCTTTCGCATATCGGGGAATGTGTGCAGGGTGATTCCTAAAGGGTGATTCCGTGTTGTGTGAGCTACCCTGAACGGTGACTGGCACATGGGCTGGCGGATCGATAGGCGAGTGTGCCAATTGCTATGGGGACATACGGCGACAGGAAAATGGGCGTCTGGTGGTAAAGGGTGGCTCAGAAAAGGATGACAAGCTAATGGGTGACTGTTGGAAAAGGGCAACTGGGAAGAGGGTGACTGGGAAGTGGGTAACTGGGAAAAGGGCGACGGGGGAAAAAGGCCTGCGCTGCAATGGGTGAATGTGGAGGACGTACGCATGCCCATGGAACTGCATGCCAGCAGTGGACCCCTTCCCACCCCATGGAATGCACCCAGTGGCAGTCAGAACTCTCCCCCAGCAGACCTAGTGGCACACTTCATGGCCAGTGGGAGGACCGCACCCACCCCCCCCAGCACACGGCAGCAGGATTAGTAAGGCACTCCCCCTGCACCCACGCACACACATAGGCAAACAGCACACTACCAGAAAGAGCACGCAGGGATGTGACAGCAGCCACCAAGCCACCACAGTACCTCACAAGGAGAGTACTCACCGCCATTGCAGGAAGTGGGCTGTGGGCCAATGAGCTGGAGGTTCAAAACCCGCAGCAGCCTACAGTCCACACAGCGCCAACAGCAACAGGAAATGAGGATACTGTAGGGCAACAGTGCAGGCAGTGCTTACCAGGGATACCACTTGTCACAACCTGGACATGCTGCATCCACACCGCTGACAGCCAACAACCACTGCAACAGAGCCATGTAGTGTGCTGCACATCTACACACCACCATTTTTATGCAGCTCTGCAATGGGGCATGCTGTCACACACACACTGGCACACGCACAGATTTGCGACCACTTGGCCCACCCCTGCCCTTATAAGGGGAGCAATGCGGAACAGAAGGCTACCTGAATGGAATGCAGATAGAGGATGCTTGAAGTCTGCTGTCTAACAAGCCAGAAAGGGAAGACCCTCCTTTTCCACTGTGTATTCCTCTACTGGTGGGACAAGGAGGTAAAATAAAAGACATATTGGTGATGCATACAGGTTCATCGTCACAGCTGCCCTGCTCGGGTGCACACAGAGGCAGACACAGTGGTATACACTGGCCAGCCCCACAACCATGCACCCAATGCAGGGGAAGAAGGGGTCTGTGCAGCGCTCAGCAGTGTGATCACCCATGTGCGCACAAGCATGGAGAGCACCATACAGGTGCTTGTGCAGTGCACCACAGGGCTGCCGGATGCCATCACTGGCCAGATGCCAGGGTTGTCATTGTTAAAGCACATCATGCAGCATGTTCACCAGGCCAGCAGGGTAGACCTGTAACACCAACCTCACTGCTGGACCTGGTAATGCCCCCTGAGTAAGCCATCACGGCACGAGGTGACATGTTTCTGCAGCATGACAATGATTAGTCCAAGGACTGTGTGCTCCAGCGTGCCACCCAGAGGTCTCTGCAGTACCTTGTTGGCTGTAACGACTGGTTCCTGAATGGCACTTTCCACTGTGCACCACCATTCTTCTTGCAGTTGTACACCGTACATGGGCTATGGATGGGTGTTATGCTGCCAGTGGTATACATACTGATGCCATCACAGATGGAGCAGGTGTATGCCACCATGTTTGGGGAGGTGCAGTGGCTCATTGGATGTGTATGCCCTTTGATAGCACTGATGGTCTATGAACGGGCAGCCTGGCGTGCCTTCACAGCCACTTTCAATGGTGTGGCAGTGCATGGCTGTTTCTTCCACTACTGCCAGGCAGTGTAGCACAGGGTGCAGCAGATCCCAAAGCTGCACGCCAAGTATGCCAGTGATGAGGAGATCACACTGAATGTTCGTATGCTCCTCGCCCTGGCAAACGTGCCCGTGGATGTCGTGGAGGGTACCTACAGTGAACAACTGGATCAGCCCTTCTACCGGGTGAATAAGGAGCTGCTCAGACCCCTGTTGAAGTATATGGAACAGACATGAGTCGGCAGGCCGGTGGGCAGGAGGGCTCACAGGTGTTGCCTGTTCCCGATCCCAGGGTGGAACATGTACCAGCCCACCCTGGATAGCCTCGCCCGGACCAACAACTTGGTTGAGAGGTGGCACCGGGACTTCTGCATCAGACTGCATGCATGCCACCCGAGCAGTTGGTGATTCCTGGATTGCCTAATGGAGGAGGAATGGCTCACCAGCATTCACATGGTGCAGGTGCTGTCCAGCATGGGTATTGCGACACAGAAGCGGTGGTATTGGGACTTCACCCGCAGAATGGAGGTGATCGTAGTTGACTATGCCAACAGGAACAAGCTCGACTACCTGAGGGGGCCTAGCCTACAACTTCCAGATGCAGATGTAGCCAGGTATGCCCTGTGGTGGCACGCCAACACCGCCCCGCTTTGTGACCCTCGGCATCAATGGATCCCCCCAGAGATCTGGCACAGTAGCCATTTGGAAGTCCACCCCCCACCATCACAGCATGCTGCAGCTGCCCTGTGTGCACCCGTGTGCTGTCCACCCCTGCAAGGTGGCAGTGCTGCATATCACTGTGCCACCCACGGCCTGGGCCCTCCTGTACAGTACGCCACCCAAATGCCATTCGCATGCTCCATGCTGACAGTGTCCCCCATGTGGATGTATCTTCCCTGTGTACTCCACAGTGCCCCCCCATGCTTCCACATGTCGTTTGCATTCCCTAGAGGTGGTGGTGATAGTAATTTTTTTTAAGCCATCCCATTCACCATTCTGACTGTTGCGCATGTCCCTGTGCACTGTTACTGGACCCCCCCATATGCTGTCACCCTCCTCTGTGGGGTGGCTCTCGCCCTTCCAGTGGGCATCTTCATTCTCCAATGCCATCCTGGTGTGCACTGTACTCGCTGCTCCCTTTTGGTGGTCGCGGTACAGCGTTCGCCCATATCTCATAGAACCATTGCTGTCTCTATGTAAGTACCTTTGTCTGTCTGTTGGTTTACTGTAAATACAAGTCTGCAAGATTCCATTTTTGATGCTAACTGTGGTGTCCAGGCAATTCACACTAGTGTCAGAATACTCCAGGGTAGCCGGCCCGGTGGCACAGAGGGCTGATGTGCTGGTGCCTTATCTCACACCATGCCAGTGACCTGGGTGCAGGAATGACCTTAGGGTGCCGGGGTGCCAGCTCGGGGGGAGGGTTGGAATGGGATCAAGCTATGGCTCTCCCTTCCATAGGGGTGGATGCCCACTCCGCTGTAGTCCCGCTCCCATGAGGTGGAGGTCTGGTGGATAGCGCAGGCAGACAGGAGCGGTGACACAAGTCTGGGGAGGGGCGGAAGGGGCCACCAGATCCTGGCATGTGTGTGCGCCTCCACACACATACACACATGTGCATGCCATGGCCCTGTGGGGGGGAAGGAGAGTAAAACAGTAAAAAAGCCAAAAAAGTATGTATAGAAAAAGAATACTCATGGGAAAGTTTAATGGATGGGTAGAGATTGTTAAGTTCATGATGAAAATCTTTAAGTGCACAGGTACCCTCTGTCCAAAGTATAAACAAATCATCAATGTAACAGAAATAAGCAAGTGGTTTGTGTGTGCATTGTTTCAGGAAATTCTCCTCCAAATTTGTCAAGAAAAGGTTGGCATACTGTGGAGCCATCCTGGTGCCCATTGCTGTTCCCATAGTTTGAACATAATGTTTACCATTGAAGCTGAAGTTGTTGTGGGTCAGAATAAATTCAATAAGCTGCACATTGACTTTTGAATGGATGTTGTGGTTCTGTCCTTTCTCTTGCAGGTATACAAGTCAGGCTGAAATGCCATCAATATGTGGGATATTAGTGTAGAGGGAGGTTACATCCATCGTGGCTAATATGGTATTAGGTGGTAAGTCCCTAAAAACAGTTTACATAAGAACAGTGTAGTGTCCTGAATATAGCTGTCCCTTTCTATGACAAGTGGTTTTAAAATTGTTTCTATAAAGCCAGAAATCTCCTCAGTCAGGGTACCATTCCCAGATATTATAGATCTCCCTGAATTCCCAGGTTTAGGGATCTTGGGCAACATGTAGAATGTCCCTGGTCTAGGTTCATCAGGGATGAGATCAGTTACTCTGTCTTGGTCATGCTTAGGAAATGATTTGATTATGTCCCCTAGTTCCCTGATGTATTGTGCAGTTGGGTCACCAGCCAGTTCTCTGTAGTAAGTATGATCTGTGAATTGTCTGTTAGCTTCATTGACATAATCCTCATGGTTTAAGATCACCACTGCAGAACCTTTATCGGCTTTTTTATAACAATGTTATGGTTAGATTTCAGAGAGTGCATTGCTCTCCTTTCAAATGGGGAGAGGATATAACGGATCTGTTCTTGCTTCTTCAGGATCTGGCAATTGACACTCTGGGGGAAAACACTGAATGTAAGTGTCCAGTTTAATATTATGCCCACTTTGGGGGGGGGGGGTCAGATGACTTCTTTTTCTTCTCCAGGGAATTGCTGATGTCTGGGGTGTCTTCCTTGTTATGAAAAACATTCTTTAAGTCTCTGTCTATGGAAGTATTCTAATTCTCCACAAAACTATTTTGTCAAGTTGTCTTGTTGGGCATACTACAGTATGTTTTATACTATGTCTTGAGGACCTAAGCAAGGCGGGAAGCTTATATACGCTCCTTGACCTAGTTGTAATGTGAAAGTGAGTTACTATTTAAAATAAATTGATCTAACATTTTTTAAAATTGTTCTTTATTGTTACTGTTAATTATTTCAACTGGTAGGCTATTCCAAGTGTTAACAATATGTTGAGTAAAAAAGGCCCTTCGTCTCTCAGTATGAAACTTAAGGGGCACTAGCCGCAGCTTATGTCTTCTAGTACCTTTATTATGATTTTTCCTTTTTAGGTTCAGTTCTTCAAAGAGATAGTTATCTTGACATAAGGTGTAACATAATAGCAAATCTCCGCTAATTCTTCTAGTTTACAATGTCATTAGGTTTAGTTTTGTTAAACGGTCTGCATATGGATTGCCTCTGTACCTTTTTCACCCTGTCCTTTATTCCCCCCTTAATCGGGCCCCATAATTGTGAGCCTTGGTCTTACACTGGCCTTCCATAAGCTCTATACAGGTGCGTTATTACTTGTGCATCTCTGCTTTTGAAATTTCTTTTAATTGACTGGAAGATGCTTTTTGCGTTTGCAACTTGAATGTCAGTATATGCTTTGAATGTTAATTTGTTGGAAATAAATATATCAAGATCTTTTTCAAGTTATGTTTTCTTTAATAAGTAATTACCCATTTTATAATCTAGAAATTTGTTATGGGCATCAAAATGTATCACAGAGCACTTGTACATATTAAATGACATGCCTACTGAGTCAGCCCAGTGTGTAGTGATATTTAACACCCTTTGAAGATTGATATGATCCTCTTCATTAGATACCACAATTTGGTGTCGTCAGTGTACTTACTAATCCAGACACATTCTTTGTTGCCTAAATCAGAAATAAACAATTGAAACAGTAATGGGCCCAAAATGGAGCCCTGAGGCACCCCACTACTGACATTTGATATTGAAGAGTGGAAACCATTGATGAGTACTACTTGTGTTCTATTGTCAAGCCAACATTGTATCTATCTAATTAAATTATGATCAATCCCATGTTTTATAAGGGTCAGGACAATTTGATTATGAGGGACCTTATCAAAGGCCTTTTGACATATCCAGGTATATACAATCAACAGATTTACCATTGTCCAAGGCAACCGAGATTGTTTCATAAAAGCATAATTGATTTATAATGCATGACCTGCCGGTGACAAAGCCATGCTGCGTTTGATCTATAAGTTTCCTGTCTACAATATCTTTATATATGGATTCTTTAATTAAAGGTTCCAAAATCTCACCAGGCACTGATGTGAGACTAATAGGTCTATAGCTGGTATAATCAGATTTACCACCCTTTTTATGTTGTCTTGCTCATGTGCAAGAAACATATTGCAGTAACTTAGAATAGCAGGTTTTGGAGGTGCAGTCCTGTAGTGGCCAGTGGCACCACTGCTTTTTCTGACTGGGCTCTGTGGCACAAATTAGACTGCACGCTGTCTATGACAGCAGTGCAAAAGCATGCCAACACCTTGAAAGGATTTAGCCGCTGCAATGAGGGAGTGCCCCCTCATTGCAGGGCATGCCTTCCCTGGTGTAACATTTTAATAAACATGGCTGAGCTGTCCACCTCTTGCAGTCCCCATAACAGCCAACATCGGGGGTGCCCAATCCTCCTGTCAGTATTTGCCCTCACCAGTTCATTTGCCGACAGGGTAGCCCAATCCTCGTCGGCATAATGTCCCCCCCCAAAAATGTGTTGTGTGCTGAAGGAGTGCCCAATCCCCCCGTCTCATGCTGCCCCCCCAAAAGCACACCATGTGGCCAACAGGGGAGCCCAATCCCCATTGGCTCCAGCTCTCCCAAACAAAAACAGGTGGCATGCTGGAGCCCACCCCAGCGTGCTCATGCCCCCCCAGCACACTGTATCGCCTACAGGGTGCCCAATCCCCATCGACTCCAGCCCCCCCAAAGAAACACCCAGGTATGCCGGCATGCTGGGAGCCTATCCCAGCATGCCCAAAGCATCCCACGTTGCTGGGTTTTTTTCCCCTGTAAAAACGGTAAACAGTCCCTCGTGGTCTCTCGTGCCCCCCAACCCGCACCCACCCTCTGTGCACCCACCTCCCCAAACCCCCCCTCACCCCATACTTCCTCCGGAGGTCGCGCAATGATCTTGGTAGACGGAACACGCCTGCACTCTTCAAAGTCGACTCGAACTGAAGAAATGCAGGTAAGCTGTATAATGGCATAAAAAGGGGGTTTTCAACTTTGGTGGATATCTTGGCCATTTTTGGGAATTTTTTCACCAAATTTTCAACATGGCGATCTTAGGATGCCACCTCATGAACTCAGTCACTGTCATTTTGTTATTTGGTCCCAAAAGGTGATGTTGCGGTCACTATTCAGAACCACCTTTCAGGACTGATTAACGAAATTACAGTATCACAGTTCATAAGGTAGACTCTCAAAAACCCTATGTTGCAAATTTGGTGAAAGAATTCCCCAAAATTACTGTGTTACGAGCACGTGTTGCGCAGTTCCTGCGCACGCTCGTAACTTCAAGAATTTTTTATATTTTCACTCCAGATTTTCAACATTGCCATTTTACCACACTTCCTTATGAACAGTATAGCTGTCATTTTTCACATCATGCCTGAAATGTGTTTTCACACATGTGGCGCACAATGGCGCTGTTGGTGTGCAAAATCAATGTTCTGGACTGATTAAGAAAATCACAGTGACACTGTCCATGAGCAGAGGTCCCAAAATTCATATGTTAAAAATTTGGTGACAAAATTCCACCAAATGCCTATTTTATGAGCGTGCGTTGTGCAGTTTCCACGCACACTCATAAGTTCGAGAATTGTTAATATTTTCACTCCAGATTTTAAACATTGCCATTTTTGCACACCTCCTTAAGAACAGTACAGTTGCTATTTTTCACATGCTTCGTGAAATGTGGTTTTGCACCTGCGGTGCACAATGGCGCGTTCGCTGTAGAAAATCAATGTTTGGGACAAATTAAGAAAATCACTGTGACAGTGTTCATGAGTGGATGTCCCAAAATGCCTATGTTGAAAATTTAGTGAGTACCATGTGCTGTGGACCTGTCCCAAGATCCAGCCTTACTGGCAGAAGATTCAAACTTCCCTGCCACCTATGATAGGCCCTGGACCTTATTTCACGCCTGAAACATGTCTGTTGAATGTCTTCCCTATAGAAATGGGTAAACAAGGTAAACACTATACGACAATGGTATCAGCCGCAGCAAAAGCGGTCATCTTAAGACACTGGAAGGATGACGCAGCACCATCAGTGCGTGAGTAGCACAAGGAGATTACATTAGCTTTACAAGTGGAATTGCATATAGCTAGAATGACCAACAGAATACAATCTTATAATGCCAGATGGGGTCTGCTTGATGCAGCTCTAACTACTTGGAACATCTAAGCTTTTAAATGTCATAATGCCGTTTGCTCATCCGGGGCACTTCCAGATCCGGGAGAAGTTTTGAATAGTTTGTGTAATTCAGTTAATGCTGCTCGGGGTAAGGGGTATATATGGGGTGGGTTAAAATAATAGGGTTTTCATTAACGTTTTATTAAGTGAATAAGTCACTGATTCATATTAATGACTATCTCTTTATTGATCATATACACATTCCGCTTGTTGTCTAAATTTCGAAATTGGTTGTATATGTAACTGGGTCCGATAGGACCACAAATACTTATGTAATATGAATATCTTAATAAAGTGAACTCAATTATAAAAAAAAAAAAAAGAAAATTTAGTGAGAAAATTCCACGGAATGACTGTGTCACGAGCATGCATTGCGCAGTTTCCATGCACACTCATAACTTGGAGAATTTTTAATATTTTCACTTCAGATTTTCCACATTGCCATTTTTGCACACCTCCTTAAGAACAACACAGTTGTCATTTCTCACATCCTGCCCAAAATGTGGTTTTGTGCTACTGGCACAGAATGGCGCAATCACTGTGGGACATCAACGTTCAGGACAGATTAACAAAATCACAGTGCCACTCTTCTTGAGCAGAGGTTCCAAATGCTTTCATGAGGTGGGGTGAGAAAAATCCCATGTTGAAAATGTGGAGTGCAAATACCAACAAATGCCCCGGGCGTTAGGGTTTCTAACCATAATGTCCCACCCTGTAGAGACTTTAGATTGTTGGTTCTAATGCTCATGCCATTCCACCCCCACTCCCACCTTGCAGCCACTGACAGGCATCGAACTGTGCCTTGCACTCTTCAGCCCCAAAGTTCACCCCATTTTCCTGTACTGCACCCATCTCAACATATTTCCATATGGAATGGGGTGAGTGTAAGGCCCGAGGACCCCAAGGCAGAACGCGATACTTGTCAGACTCTGCAGGGTAGGATGAGGTGGAATCCCATGAGCGTTATGGCTGACACCCAAAGGCACACCTCAGTGCCTGTCAGTCTCTTCAGGGTGGTGTGTGGTTGGCATCACTTCTGTACTTCACTGCCATTCCTTTTATGCATCTGTCTAACTCCTGCACTACCAATGTCAATGTCAGCAAGACAACATTCGGCATTGACAAATGCTTGTTAAATATAGGTATTATTATGGCATTCAGCCAATCTGCGGGGATGTCATTGTCAGTTAAGGACTTTTTAAACAAGGTTACCAAAGGAGTGACAATATGTGGACTTAATAATTTTAATAGTGCAGATAATATGTTATCAGGGCCAGCAGAGTGAGAGTTTTTCAGGTTTTGAATTTTGTCAAGTACAAAGTCTGGTGTGATATCAACATGAATCGGTTTTCCCTGACGCATTTCATTGTTGTAATCACACTTAGGAGAATAAACAGTACTAAAGTACGTATTAAAAATATCTGCGATCCTGGATGGATCTTCTACCTGAACAGTATTATGTTTAATTGGGGGTATCCCTTGAATATTGTTTCTGAGGGAATTTACATAACCATAGAACTTTTTCATATTATCGTTACTCACAGTATTTGCTTGTTTTAATTCCATACTTCACCTTCTCTTATGTATCATCCTTTTTCATTTCTTTTGAATAATTTTGGATTGTCTCCAGTGGTCCTCCCTATCACTATTATTGATGTTATTTTTATAAACCTTGTATATTTTCCTTTTTTTCTTTAGTAGCTTTTTTATCTTATTATTAAGCCATTTGGGTTTTATCCCCTTCATTGTCATATTTTTTGATTCTCTTTGTATATTTGTCACATATTTGAAATATTTTGGTTTTAAATATATCCCACATTTGTGATACTGTTTTATTATCTAGTTTTGTAACCCAATCAATTTCCAGTAGGGCCTACTGAATTTGTTCAATTTTTGCTGATTTTAAATTATAAGCAGTTGTACAACCTGCTAATGAAAGGGTATTATCTAAAAGTATAAACTGGACACTATCATGATTGCTGTTGCCAAGTGGTGCCTTACTTTCACATACTGGTACCTCAATTTCACTAGATGCAAGAATAATGTCAAGACAGTTTCTAAGTCTAGTTGGTTGCTGGACATGTTATATTAGTCCTAATTCTTTGGATAGCCCCAGGAAACTAATAATCATATGATGTGTTGCCTGATCAGTTTCCCAGTTTATATCATTATAGTTTAAATTTCCTAGAAACACCACTCTGCCTAACTCACATGTTGCTTTGAGTTCTTTATTAATTTAGTCAGACATCTCTGTGAATTAGACCCAGGTGGTCTATAACATAACCCATTGTATAATATTAGGTTTCTTGACTGTGTCTATTTTTACCCATAATGTCTCAGTTTATTATTGTTGATTGTTACTGGCAGAATGTGAGTCTCTTAGAAAGTACAGTTAATTCTTCAGTAGCCGGTGTGTGGCTGGACAAATTAATAACAGAGAATTGTTCAGCAGCATTACCTTGTCATTCTGTGTTATTATTGTTTTCTTCACTGTTATTCAGAAATGTGGCTTGTTGGAGGGCATTCAGCTTCTTTTTCTTTTTATGCTGATTGCATGCATGTGCAAGAAACATATTGAGGCAGCTTGCCAGAAGCAGGTTGTGGAGGTGCGGCACTGTTGTGGCCAATGCCCCCACAGCCTTTAAAGGCTTGTCCCCCTTTCTCCAATGCTGTGGCATGCTGCTGCTGACACTAGTTCAGCCAGCATGCCACCACCTTGAAACATTTCAGCCGCTGCAATCAGGGGAAGCCTCATCATTGCAGTGTCAGCATTCTGCTGCAATGAGGGAGCGACCCGTCATTGCTGGGTGGAATGTTGCCAAGTATAATATTGTTTGTGAACACGGCGGTGGCTTGCTGCCATGTTCACAAACAATATTAATTAACCAGCACTGCCAAGGGGGTGCCCAATCCCCCCTCAGCAGCATGTACCCCCCAGAACAGTTTTTGTTTGCCAACGGGGGCCCCAATCTCCATTGGCATCAGTGGCCATGTATGTTCATGTTGCCGATGGGGGAGCCCACTCCCAGTTGGCGTTATGTCCCCCCCTCCCAGTTTCATTTGTTGATGGGGAGTCCACTCCCCATCAGCGTAATGCCCCCCAAAGAAGCAGCACAGTTGTGCCGAAGGGGTGCCCAATCCCCCTCGGCTCTTGCGCTCCCCCTTTTGTGCTGATGGGAGTGCCCAATACCCCATCGGCTAGAACTGCCCCCCCCAAAAAAACACGCTGTTGGCATGCTGGAAGCTCACCCCAGCATGCCAAATGGCTCTGTAAAAAAAAAGTCCCAAGATGGGTTTTTTTTTGATTAACCTGTAAAAAAAGAAAATGGTCCCTCGCCATCTCCCTGCCCTCTCCCACAACCTGTGCCCACCCCCTGTGCACCCTGCTTCTCCACAACCTTCCCCCACCCCATACTTACCTGCAGAGTCTGGCGCGATGATCTATGGTGGACTGGGAACATGTCTGCACTCTTCAAAGCTGACCATGAACTGAGGAAATGCCGGGAAGCTGTATAATGGCATAAATAGGGCTTTTTCAACTTTTTTGCATATCTCAAGCATTTTTTGGAATTTTGGCACCACATTTTCAACATGGGGTTATTGGGCCCCCTCCTCATGAATTCAGGCACTGTTATGGCATTAATCGGTCCCAAAAGGTGATTTTGCGGTCAGTGCACAGAATCACCTTTTGGGACTGATTATTGAAACAACAGTGCCAGTGTTCATGAGGTGGGCTCTCAAAAAGTCTATGTTGCAAATTTGGTGGGAAAAATCAAAAAAGGGACTGTTTTACGAGCGTGAGCTGCGCAGTTGCTACGCACGCTCATAACTTCACCAATTTGCAATATTTTCACTCCAGATTTTCAACATTGCCATTTTTATGCACCTCCTTATGAACAGTACAGCTGTCATTTTTCACATCCTGGCCAAAATGTGTTTTCACAGTTCTGGTGCAGAATAGCCCGGTCGCTGTGGGAAATCAGTGTTCAGGACTCATTAAGAAAATGACAGTGACACTGTTCATGAGCAGAGGTCCTAAAATGCCTATGTTGAAAATTTTGTGACGAAAGCCCATAAAATAAGTGTGTTATGAACGTGCATTGTGCAGTTTCCACTCACCCCTGTAACTTCGCAAATTAGTAATATTTTCATGCCACATTTTCAACAGTGGCATTTTCACATCTCCTTATGAACAGTGCAGCTGTCATTCTTCACATCCTGGCTGAAATGTGTTTTCGCACTTCCGGCACAGAATACCACAGTCACTGTCGGAAATCAGTGTTTGGAACAGATTAGAATTGAGCGAGTGAGAGAGAGGGGGAGTGAGTGAGCTCAACTGAGCTCTGTTGGGACTGCTGCAGATTTCTTTGTGGGCAGGAAAAGGCACCAACGCAGGCAGGAGCCCAGTACAAAAGGGCAGCCCGCAGCACCGGGAGAAACAGAATGAGCGAGTGAGGGAGGGGGAGTGAGTGAGCTCAATGGAGCTCTGTTGGGACTGCTGCAGATTTCTTTGTGGGCAGAAAAAGGTGCCAACAGAGGTAGTAGCCCAGTACAAAAGGGCAGCCTGCAGCAGCAGGAGAAACAGAAAGAGTGAGTGAGATGGGGGAGTGAGTAACCTCAATAGAGCTCTGTCGGGACAGCTGCGGATTTCTTTGTTGGGCAGAAAAATGTGCCAATGCAGGCAGGAGCCCAGCACAAAAGGGCAGCCTGCAGCGCCGGGAAAAACATAATGAGTGAGTGACAGAGGAGGAGTGAGCGAGCTCAATGGAGCTCTATCGTGACTGCTGCGAATTTCTTTGTGGGCAGAAAAAGGCAGCAACATAGGCAGGAGCCCAGTACAAAAGGCCAACCTGCAGTGCCGGCAGAAACAGAACGAGCGAGTGAGAGAGAGGGAGTGAGCGAGCTCAGTGGAGCTGTGTCGGGACGGCTGCAGATTTCTCTGTGAGGGCAGAAAAAGCTGCCAACGCAGGCAGGAGCCCAGTACAAAAGGGCAGTCTGCAGTGCCGGGAGACACAGAATGAGTGAGTGAGCTCAACGGAACTCTTTTGAGACTGCTGCAGATTTCTTTGTGGGCAGAAAAAAGCAGCAATGCACATGGGGCCCAGCACAAAAGGGCAGCCCGAAGCGGCAGAAGAAACAGAACGAGCAAGTGACAGAGGGGGAGTGAGCAAGCTCAACGGAGCTCTGTCATGACTGCTGCAGATTTCTTTGTGGGCAGAAAAAGGCAGCAACACAGGCAGGAGCCCAGTACAAAAAGGCAGGCTGCAGCACCGGCAGAAATGAAATGAGCGAGTGAGAGAGGAGGAGTTAGTGAGCTCAATGGAGCTCTGTTGGGACTGCTGCAGATTTCTTTGTGGGCAGAAAAAGGCGCTAACAGAGGCAGGAGCCCAGTACAAAAGGGCAGCCTGCAGCGCCAGGAGAAACAGAATGAGTTAGTGAGACAGGGGGAGTGAGCGACCTCAATGGAGCTCTGTCGGGACAGCTGCAGATTTTTTTGTGGGCAGAAAAAGGTGCCAATGCAGGCAGGAGCCCAGTACAAAAGGGCAGCCTGCAGTGCTGGGAGAAACGCAATGAGTGAGTGAGAGAGGGGGAGTGAGCGAGCTCAACAGAACTCTATTGTGACTGCTGTGGATTTCTTTGCGGGCAGAAAAAGGTGCCAACCAGGCAGTAGCACAGTACAAAAAGGCCAGCCTGCAGCCAGCAGCAGAAACGGGAATGAGCGAGTGAGAGAGGGGGAGTAAGCAAGCTCAATGGACCTGTGTCGGGACTGCTGCAGATTTCTTTGTGGGCAGAAAAAGCTGCCAACAGAGGCAGGAGCCCAGTATAAAAAGGCAGCCTGCAGCACCAGGAGAAACAGAATGAGCGAGTGAGAGAGGGGGAGTGAGCCACCTCAACAGAGCTTTGTCGGGACAGCTGCAGATTTCTTTGTGGACAGAAAAAGGTACCAACGCAGGCAGGAGCCCAGTACAAAAGAGCATCCTGCAGCACCGGGACAAACAGAACGAGCGAGTGACAGAGGGGCAGTGAACGAGCTCAACGGACCAACGCAATCAACATTCGGCATTGACAAATGCTTGTTATACATGTCTCTCTTTAAATTTTTCAGGTAGTTCCTGTGGATCTCTTCCAGGAGTTCTGGTTTTGGTCTAACAATCCTTCCCTCTAGTCTAGCAGAAAACCTCTCAAACTCTTTTCTTCAATTAAACTTTTTTAGAGTATGTTCTGTGAATGAGGTGATTTCTTGGTTTCTCAGAAGTCCTCCAGCAGAGCTGTTAAGCATATTTTGAATTATAAGTGTTCTTTAATGGATTGCAGATGGTAAGGCCCTTAGGGACAATATTCCTTTTTGCCCTGGGTTAGGCAGTTAATGTTACTAGTCAGCTGAGCTGCCTCGATGCTGTGAAGCTGCCATATGTGACAGTGAATTGCAGTATCCTCCATGATGTCAAAAAAACAGTAACAGACATTTGTTTTCAAAAAGAAATAAAATTCTTTGCAAAAAATTACTTTTTGCACAAATTATGGTTCAACTTAGCCTTTTTTTACCCTGTAATTAAAAAAATGGTCCATCAAGGATCTGACCCCCCCACCACCCACCTAATCACAGCGATCCACTCAGCACCCACCACCCCATACACCCTCACTCACCTAAAACTGTCCCATGGCATAGATCCACTCTTGGATCGAAAAGAGGTCTATCTGCTGGAAATGGCGACTGCAGTATGATCAAACAGGGTAAGTTTAGTTTAATGTTATTTCAATGGGTTTTGATCTTTTACTTATAACTTTGCCCTTTTTTAATATTTTTACAACAGATTTTCAAATTGGCCTTTTTGGGACCCACCTCATGAACAAGGTAGGTGGCATTTTTCAAATCTGTGCTAAAAGGTGATTTCACAGTCATGCCATGAAAATCACCTTTTGGGAGAGATTTGAAAATGTTCACCTATCTGGTTCATGAGGTGGGGTCGTAAGAAGGCTATATTGAAAATTGTGTGCACAGAGCTGGCCCGCTGGTGCAGCGGTTTGGTTTTAGCCTGTGATGCTGACATCCTGGGTTCAGAAATGGACTTGGGAGTCGGAGGGCCAGCCAGGGGAGGAATACTGAGCACCCTGTGGCTTGCTCTCCTTCTCTGGGGGAGGGGAGTTGTGTGTCCAGCACATAGGGTGACCCCTGTTGATGGCCGAGGGTGCAACAAGCATCCAGTACCTTGATGTTGTGGGATGGGTGGACCAACCCACCTAAAATCAGAACCCCCCACCAGATCCAATGCAGCCCAGTGGACCTGGATCAATAACCCATTGCATAATTCTACAGAGTCTAGGTCTGCCGGCCGTGTGTGGCTAGAAACTTCCCCCGATTAAAAAAATGTAAGAAAATCTGTCCACCCCACCAATCATGTTGGTGACAAATTTCTAAACTGATCTACCCTCTGAGAGTGTGGCTGAAGGGTGAGAGTAGACTGAAGCAGGCAGTTCCAGAATGCAGCCTTGAGCCATGATTAAGCTGGCAGCTACAAGCTGCAAGACCATTCAAACAGTTCTATAGCTTGTAGTTGCCGGCTTGATCATGGCTTGGGGCTGCATTCCAAAACTGCCTGCTATTTGCAATGAAGTTTAGACTCAGAACAAGAAGGCTGACAATTAGTAAGCAGTCAGTCTACTCTCACCCGACAGCCACACACCCGGAGAGCAGATAAGTTTAGGAATGTGTGACTGGTCCCCCACCCCATTGCCTGGTGTGGTGCTCCACCAGCCCAGAGGGTGGCATTAGGATCAGGATTTGAATTCCTCATGGCATGACGCCCCCCATCTTGAGCAAGTTGCCTTGATATAATGCATTTTTTTATGCAGAGAACAGTGTGTGCAGGAGGAACGAAAGGTGCCAGCTGGACCAAATACTGAGGAGCGGAAGATGGAGTCGAGCCCAGGAGGAGGACCGCACGTTACTGTCACATGGAGTAGAGATGTGGAGCATGTGTTGCTGCGGTTTGTTGTTGTCACTGGTCATCTCTCTCTCTCTCTCTCTCTCTTTCTCTCTGTCTCTACCGGGTCATGTGCTCACTCCGTCGTGGACTGTCTCAACTTCTCTGATGATGGCACATCAACTCAAGAGGAAACTAGAGAGAAGACTGAGATGAATGGACATTGAGTAGTTAAAAATGAAATCTTCCTTTCCTCAAGGAAGCATCGGGGCAACTGTCTGGGGACTGTTCTGGTGGTTATGAGTAAGTAAGTTGGTGCTTCATGCAGCAATTTATGGCACAGACCGTAGTGGGGTGCTTGGGGTGGGCAGACCTGTGGGGGAGTCTCTGGTGGGTTTGTAGGCTGCAGGTTAGTCTAGGATTTAACAAACTTTGGAAAAATAAATAAAAACTTTTTCTTCTTCTGAATCCTCCTGTTCCTTCCAAGTCCCTGTCCAGACCACTATAAGAAGAGGCTAGTGGCTAAGATGAAGAGAAATCCAGCACCACCACCAGAGTTAACAAAATACTGTCTGTGTGTTAGACTGTAGACAAATACAAATTAATACTAGTCGACCTCCAGCTCCAGTAAGGTTAGAGGAGTGAGACTCTCCCCAGAAAAAGGGGGAGATGAGAGCTATCAAGTTGTGGGAAAATTCATTTGAAAAAAATCTGAATCGGTTCGGAGTGGGGTGGAAGAAAGAATCCTGTAAGTTCTAGCAGCCAGTGTGCAGTTTTCCCATGCACATTATATTTTTGTATTTGCTATGTTATGTAGTGCCTTGAGTCCTAGGGATGAGGACCATCATCCATGTATAAATTTTATTTGTTTCTTGATATATTTATTTATTTAAAATTGGTGACTGGGAAAGGCACACTGAGCCAAGGCTCATTTCCAGGTGCAACCCGTGTGCAAAGTAAAAACAATCACAAATCAACAGAAGTTAAATTTGGTTACAGTAAATGTAATTTACAAAGATTGCATTGTTATGAGATGACAATATGCTGCAGGTATGATATATACAGAGGTGACATAGTATGATGAGGTACATAGATGTGATTAAAGATTGTTTGTTTAAGGACACCTGGTAGGGGAAAATAGCAGCAAGTAGGGAAGGAGCTTGAAAAACTTGAGCGAAACTCTGAAAAGATAGGGGGTAGAGAACGTTCAACAATCCTCAAGAGAGGATGTAGAGAGGGGCCCGCAAGGGATCTGAAACAAGATGGAGGTGAGGTTAGGAGCAACTGGGGGGAGGGGAAGAGTCTAAGGAGTTTTTTGAGGGAAGAGAGTGGAGAAGCAAATTGAAGGTTGCAAGGTAGATTGTTCCAGAGAAGAGGGAGACGGTACAAGAAGGTGGACTGGCCTGCAGCTGAGTGAGGGCGAGGGATAGAGAAGGTGCACAAGTCTCTGTGACAAAGAGAGCAGGTAGTGGAATTAGCAGGTGCAAGTCTGAGTGAGAGATTGGGGGAAGGGAGTCAAACCGATACTTAGCTATGAGGGAGGCACAGTAGACAGCTCACCTACGAGATAGCAGAAAGAGAGTGGCATAGAGGAGGCAGTGATGGGTGAGGGGGCAGTGGCAAAATGGCAAAAGGAGTTGAGAAGAGTGTCCAATTTGAAGAGGGAGGTGGCAGGGGCGGTGTCGGACATTACATCAGTGTAGTTCAGCACTGGCAGGATCATTTTTAGTACTAATTCACATTGGATAGGGAGAGGGAGGCGGGCTTATGGTGGTAAATGACAGTGAGTTGGGTCCAAAGTTTGGTGCAAATGGCCTTTATGTGAGCAGAGAAATCGGGTTGACTATCCAGCCAGACCCCCAGGTATATGAAGTTTGGGACCAACTCAAGTGGTAAACTATCCAGTGAAGTAATTGTCGGGGGGGTCTGGTAAGGAGGCAAGCTTCTGTCTGGAACCAGAAAGCATGGTAACTGTCTTTCTGGCATTCAGTTTCCATTGGTTTGTTTGGAACCAGGTTTGGACCCTGCTGAAGTCATCTTGGAGAAGAGGGAGAATGCAGTTGAAGGATGGGCCGGAGGCATAGATGACAGTGTTGTCTGCATACATGTGAATGTTTGATGAGAGG
This sequence comes from Neoceratodus forsteri, assembly GCA_016271365.2. NCBI lineage: Eukaryota > Metazoa > Chordata > Ceratodontiformes > Ceratodontidae > Neoceratodus > Neoceratodus forsteri. The sequence continues at coordinate 451,320,470 of JADMNL010000022.1, forward strand.
CAAACTGAGGGAAGGTCATTTATGAAAAGCGAGAAGAGGATGGGGTCCAGGATGGAACCTTGGGGGACACCAGAGAGGATAGGGAGAGGAATAGAAAGTGCATCACCTATTTGAAATTATTGTTGTCTATTTTGCAGGTCTGAATGGAACCAGTCTACTGTTGGTTTTGCAAGGCCGAGAGAATTCGGGTTTTTGAGAAGGAGTGGATAGGAGACTGAGTTGAAAGCTTTTGCTAGATCTAAAAAATAGCAGCGGTGATGTGGCTTTGGTCCATAGCAGAGAAGATAGAATCGGTGACCTGCAGCAGAGAGGTGATTGTGGAGTGTTGTTTCTGGAAACCTGATTGCACAGGTGATGAGTTATTTGACGAGAGAAATTCAGAGATTTTTGCAAGGATAAGGGATTCTTGGACTTTGGCAAGGGAGTGGAGGAGCGACATGGGCCGGTAATTTCCAGGGGATGAGGGATCACTGCCCTGTGGAGAGGAAGGACCTTGGCCAATTTCCAGGCATTTGAGACAGTGGCTGAGGAGAGAGAAAGAGTTAGTATAAATGTCACAGAAGCAGTAATAGCAGGTGCAGAGATGTGGAGCAAACTAGGGTGGAGATCATCAGGGCTTGACTTGGAGGGATTCAGGGAAATGAGTGCGGTGTACACTTCATGAAGGGAGAAAGGTGGGAAAAGGAAGCCGGTGGGAGGGGAAGGAGAAAGGGGAGGGAGAAACAGGAGGGCAGGGATGGAGCCAGGTGGAGGAGGGGGACGGGGGGTCAGGGCAGGACACAGGAGGTGAAGAATTTGTTGAAGGCTTAGGCTACTGAGGCGGGGTTAGAGATTTGGGAGCCGACAATTTTAAGGGCCAGGCAAGCTTGCTGGGAGGGAGGGAGGATCTGTGAGGGAGCAGATCACCTTCAGAAGGAGGCATGGGAGTTTTGGCTCTGTTCTGTCTGTGATTTGAAATAGGATGCTTTAGACAAGCAAATAGCCTTGGTACACCTGTTTCTAAGACATTTGTAGGAGAGGAGGTCTGGGGGTGTGTGGGAGGATTTGTAGAGTCTCCAGGCTTTGTCCCTGGCATGACACAAGGCAATAAGGTTGGGAGTAATCCAGGGGTGATGATGTTGTTTCACCTTGACTTTTCTGAGCAGTACATGACAGTCCCAGTTGAAAATGGTGTGGAAGTGGGATAGGGCAAGGTCCATGTCTAGGGCAGAGAGGATGGGTTCCCAGGCAGCATGTAGGAGATCTTGCTGCAGGGCAGTCTTGTTGAGGGAGTGAAGGGGCAGGACCATATGAATTTGGGAGGGGAAGTTAGGAGTGTGGATTTTATGAATGCAGAAGGTAATACAGTGGTGGCTAAGTGCATCTGAGAAGATGCCAGATGCAGAGATGTGGTGGGGGTGGGAGGATAATATCCAGTCTAGAAGAGAGTGGTTTTGGGACCAAGGATTTAGCTGGGTAGGTTCCAGAATAAGTTGTGAGAGGTTAAGGGCTTTGATCGTCAAAATGAAATAAAATTGCCTCACTTTGCCCCTTCCTTATACCAACCCCACCCAAGCTATACTCAGGGCTGTAACTAGATCCCCAAAAATGGTAAGGCAAAGAGCCCAAAAATCTACGGGGGGGGGGGGACAGTAAGAGCATTCCCCTCTCCCAGCCTGTTTTTATAAAAAAAAAAAAATGCCATACTCTGCTTTGTTTCTTGATTACAGTACCACTTGAAGAATGAACTGTATCTGCAACTGTGTTATGTACCTGCAAGTTTTTAGAAAAAAAAACATGCATTTCGCCCCGCTCAAAAAGCAATCACGAGCCTCGCAAACCTCAGTGTAATTACACCCCTGATACTGACTCCATACATGGGGCATGGAATACAGCATAACAATTTCTCTTTGATGAGAACAGGACGGTTGGACCTGTCAGATAATGTTTTGGTGGCCTCAACTCCAAAATATTGGAAAATGCCAAATGGCCGGCTTATGAGTCACTACACAAATGCCAACATTTAGCTAAAAACCTCATGGATAGTTAGGCCTATATGAGGAGTGTTCTAAAAAGGTTCCCAGGGCTAAGTATAGAAAAACAATAATTTTTTTCCCTGGAGTCAGGGGTAGGGAAGACATAATAAAAGTGTGTTTTTGTCTTCCATAAAAGCCCCCAAACTCCCACAGAGCATCTGAACCCCCAGAGCTAATTGTCCTGGGTCCCAAGATTGTTAGCTGCAGCCCTGACTGGCGTAATCAAAAGATGGGAAGGGTGTCCACTAGACAGAAGGGAATAGGGGATGGGGGTACCTGCTGGACCTGTCTTGGCCTGGATAACAAGAATGTTTTAGTTTTACAATACAGACTAGCAGTGATGGGAGGTGGCATTAGACACCAGGGATGGATTTATGGCTGGTGGGTGAATGGGTGGTGATGGGACAGTGCAGCTGGGAACTTGTTTGGTGGCTGTCTGGTTGGGTTTTATTCTATTGTTCATGGCTCAAGTTGGGGGGCACAGTCAGAGGGAAGACTGAGAGAAGTACGCTTGCCCCATACATGTCACCTGACCTACTACTGCACTAAGTTGGTCAGGTAGTACTAAGCTATATAAGGGTTGTGTGGTGTGGGAATCGGTGCATAGCTGACAGGAGTAGAGTGTTGGAGCTGGAGGCCATTCTCCTCCCGTTAAAGTCATCATTGCATTTTTCAAATTCTGTTTCCATCCACCAGAGCCTTCTAAATAAAGCCTATAGCATCAACAAGCAGCTAAAAAATCAAATAGGGGAAAATGGGAAAGGATAAAGAATATGTGTGTGTGTGTGTGTGTGTGTGTGTGTGTGTGTGTGTGTTGGGGGGGAGATCAAGGAGCATAAAAGAAAAAAAAACGATCAACCTCATCCTGAAGGGGGAAGGGAAGTGCCCAAAACAGACAGTGGACTGAGCTTCAGTGCATACTGCTAGTTAGTGCTCTCACTTTATCACTGGTGGTGGTGGTTTACTTTGAAGGCCTCTGCCAGTCTGCCAGTAGTACCTTCTGTAATTGTTGCTCTGGCTAAAGCCAGCAGTAGTGGTTTGCAAGCCTCTGCCAGTAATGTCTTGTGTCTTGCCTTCACTTGTTGCTGTAACTAAAGCATGTAGTGCAAAGCAAAGTGCAAGAGTAAGCAGCTAATAAGGACAAAAGGGCCAAAGGGCATAAATAGGAAAAATTGCGATCACCCTGGAAAGGCCAACAGACAGAGCTTCGGTGCTCACTCAGTGCCTGCCTGTCTCTCATGGAAGTTTTTGTGCTCTGGTCTTCTGTTGTTGCCCAGCTTGCCCTAACTAAAACCTGTAGTGCAAGAGTGCCTTAATTTCATTAAAAAAAATGCTAATGGACTAAACTAATTTTTGCAAGTTGAACCTGGTGGCACAATGTTTTCAGCAATCATGTCCTCATGGATTAATGTTTGCATTGCCAGAACCTGATGGCACACTTTTTGCAGCATGTTCTAATAGATTTGTCTAATTTTTTTATTGTATGCAGTTTTACAGCAGATTTTCGGGTTTCCTCATGTTTTATAAAAGGTTCTGATTTAAATCAGAACTGATCAGAACCAATCAGAACTTTGGCCTGGATCATGATCCAGCTAATAAGGGTCAGGACCTTTTTGGGTCCGCCCACCCCTAGTTCATGCCACTCTGTCATTGCACGCCCCGCCTCCATCCAGCTATAGAAAAACAATATGGCCGAGCAGAATGCCACCCACCTGAGTCGGTGGTCCCATGTAGCCTCCCCCGCGATTCAGTTGGGGATGTATTCTGCCTTCCACCAGGAGGTGGGCCCTTTCCCGGTGACTCCCCTCCTGGTGGCCCCACAAGCCAGGGGCATTCCCCCGGGATGGTTGCATCCCGGGGCCATATCCCGCTGTCCGCTGGGTGGTTGGGTTCCCTTCCGCTGCCCTGCTCTGGGGGGTAATCCAGTGCATATCCCCGGTGGGGCAAACAGTGGCGGATGAATGACAGGACAAGACTTGGGGCAGTATTGATGGGGAGCCGGCACAGAAATAAGCATACTGAATGAAAGAATGACCAAGTTATGAGTGAACATTGAACTATTTCAACATTCACTTACTCCTTCACTGATTTTCAGTATTTTTCCACCCAACCTTCAACATGACCTTTTTGGGACCCCAACTCATGATGAACAAGACAGTCAGAATTTCTCAAATATGTGCTGAAAGGTGTATTTGCAGTCACTGCACAAAAATCATGTTTTGGGTGGGATTTGAACATTTTCACCTACTGGGTCCATGAGGTGGGTTCATAAGAAGACCATGCTGAGAATTTGGTGTAAAAAATAGAATAGTAGATAGGCGAGTGTCTATTACAAGGGAATAATATCATCTAGTGGTTCTGGGGACAAGAGAACCTTGAGATCGAAGCTCGAGAGGTTGCCTTGCCCCCAGAACCTTGAGATGGTATTATTCCCGGGTGATAGACACTCGCCTGTTTTTTATTTTTTGTAATATATGGATGCGAGTTTACTTTGCAGTTTGTGAGGTGCTGACACCACGGCAGGCTGCCGTCGCAGAGAGGACTCAGACACTGACTCTCTCCATCTCCACCCCCCACCCACCTGCCCACTCTCTTGCTCACTCAGTGTCTCTGTTGAGCTACTTATTTTTTTAGGCAGTCCTACCTTTCATTGATTTCCTGCGTTGCTGTATGCAGGATTATCCAAACAGTTGTGCGGCAGAGAATCGGCAGTACAGCGAACGGATCATTTTCTCTCGCTAAGCGAGAGACAGATGCCATTTTTTTCTAACTGTTTTGCCCACCCACAGAGACACTGTGTCTAATGAGGAGGCACGATTTGTGGTACGTCACCAAGCATTAAGTCTATGGTATTGGAGGGTTTTGAGATTGCGCTGTTCTGGTTTGGTGATAATACTATCGTTCAGAGCTCGAATGATAGTATTACGAGTTCTGAACAATAGTATTATCACTTGGCAACAATACTATTATCACTTTGGCTGCAGTGTATTACAGGGAATTTTTTGTATGCTTTAGGATACCATTATTTTAATGATCCATATATTACAATATGTACAATTGCTAAGTTATGAGTGAACATTAAAATACTTCAGTGTTCACTCATACCTTCACTAATTTTCGATATTTTGCCTCCAAATGTTCAACATGGCATTTCTCACACCACCTCATAAATGAAACAGGTGTCGTTTTTCAAATCCTGGACAAGAGGCATTTTCGCACCTGCAGTGCAAAATGACATTTCAGCCAGTATTTTATAAATGCCACATGTTGTAACAGCCCCGTAGTGACTGTTCCACCAAGTAATAGGGAAATATAGTTAATTTTAGGATATTTAAAAAAATAGGTTAGTAAGGACCTGGGTTCAAGTCCTGGGGTAGGTAGGAGCTACCAGATAGGTAAAGGGTGGCTCCTGCCCCTGCAGTAAAATAAAAAGCAGTATCAGTAACTAAAATAAAAATTAATATATAGTAAGCATTCTAAATATTAAATACTGTAGCTGTTAGTTTTAGTGTGAGCATATTATTGTTGAAGGAGGATGCAGCCTGGGGGGGAAGGAGTATGGAAACAACTACCTAGCCCTGGCTTCCTTACTCACATGCAGTGTGTGTGCTCATTTACAGTGATTGGCAATTTGTTTTATACAAATGTATATTGTTTTGGTAGAAAAATAGTAATTTTAATCATTGGTGGCCAGTAGGCTAGTAACCCGCTTGCTCTGGCTACCGTAATATTACCCTGGTGGTCCAGTGGTTTTATTTGTTCTGCCTGGGTTACTCTATAGTAAGTAATGCTTTATTTTAAAAGAAGTAATTCCTGTGGTGAAAGAAATAAAAAACGGCACTCTGTTGTAATTTTAATAGTGCAGAGTGGCAGCTGCAGGTGCCAGCTGCGCCTAGGAGAGGAGCGGGGAGTGTGAGCAGCCGAGAGTCGGCTCCACAGCAGAGCACTAGTGCGCTCATGTAGGGAATCCTCAGTGCTGCTTCAGGGCATCCATTCCTCTACCGCAACCTCAGTCACAAGTCAGGCTTCAGCCTAGCTGCCTTGCAATGGTGTGAGAGGGAGATACAGTAAAGGTGCTCCTCTCAACAGCAGGATCAACCAGATAAAATTTCCTTTTTAGTTGTGCAGACGACAAGCACCAGGGAAATGGATTTTAGGGACTGGCTCATGGAATAAATAAATACATACATACATACATAACTAAATAACTAAATTAATTAATTAAAAAAATATGGGCACAGTCTGAATGTTGGGGCTCTCTGGAGGTCCCAGGAAAGTAAAAGAGGTATTTTGAATAAAGCTCACAAAGGAGCCATTTTGGAAGCAGAAAGTGTGTTCTTTTTTCTGAGAAACTCATAGCACTGTAAAGCACTTACTGTATTTCACCATTTTGAAGTCACCCTCAAATAGTATCCGCCCTCAAATACAAGCCACACCGTAAACTAGTGTTATTAATAAAAGCAGCCCCCGAATACAAGCCCTGATTTCAAACTTGCAATTTGTTCTCGCTATCCAAGGAATACTCATCAGTGTCAACTTTAATAATGTCTTGTTCTATTTTTTTATTCCAACTCGTGCTGCTGTGTTTGCAAACTTACTCTCACTCTCTCTCCCAGATGGCATGCTGTGGTATTTGAAAATTCACTCACAGCACGTCACTCATCATTCACTTGTAGTTTAGCTAGCAATCCAACAACACATCAACCAATTTTATATATTACCAGTCTTTGCTGAGGCCCTTTGTAAATGGTTTGATGTAAGGATTTGATGGTAGTCCCAGTTCCAATTTGGCACTGGCTGTATACGGACTGTATGTGCAGAAACTGACCGACGCCAGGAGCAACTTTCCAGGTTGCTACCACATGGTACTGGTATGTTGCTACCACTTGGTAGTAACCCGTTCACTGTGGAAACAACATGAAAGGACAACGTAATGCAGTTTAGAACTGTTTTTTTATTTTTATTTATTTTTTTGCTACAATTTAATTTCAGCAAACAGATAAGCCGCTCCAAATTGTATCTGCCCCCAAATGAATGCCACACATCAACATAGAAGTTTGTAATAGAAGCTACGGCTTCAAAATGGTGAAATATGGTATTCACACTAAACCTAAATATAGATGTGTGTGTGTGTATATATATATAAATATATATATTTTTTTCCTTCAGGTATTTTTGCTCCGTAGTGGGCAATGGTCCCGTGTCAGCCAACAGTACTGGACTCCACAGTTGTTCGAGGTACCCTCCCTCTCATGCCCTGGCAGACCACCAGAGTGGCCTGGGAGCTTCGCCTAGCCACAGCCTCCAATTTTTCTGCTGTTTTTTCCCTCCCTAACCTGAAGTCTCAGAATGCGGTTGCCCATGTGCGTGGAGGTGCACATGTGCACCGTGGCTCCAGTGACTGCCCTTTCCATCTACCTGGCCTATTGCCAGTTTCCCCTCTGGCATGGCACTGCCACCTAGCCTCCACTGGGAGGCAGCCAAGTGCTGGGAAAACCCTGCATCCCACCCCGGGGAGCAGACCTGCCTGACGGCTGCATCAATCTGATCCTTACCCCCCAGCCGGCCCCCGGAGGCCTGAACCCAGGTCGCCGGCATGGTGCAAGGTGTGGCATCCAGTGCCTCAACCCTCAGTGCCACCAGGCCAGCCATTAGAAATACATATTTTAAGCTAAATAAAGCCTTAGTGGGGCTAAGGGAAGTCCTGGGTATAAAATAAAAATAACGTTACTTCATAGCAATGTGCACAAGCAAAAACAGAGCAGTTTAAAGGAGAGCTCTGTATCAGAAAGTTACATACAGTTAGAAACACAGTCTACAAGCATGTGCATTTTCTAAATTGTGCTGCCAAGCCTTTTTTTTTTAAAGATTTACCCCATACTTGGCAATCTGACAGAAGATGGTGCGCATAATAAGAGAAAAAATTATTTTTATGGTGAAAAATGCAAGAGTGCCAATTGGGGGGGGGGGACAGCCAGGACAACTATTCCAGGCTCAAGTGGCTCAGGGGGCCCAAATTGACACATTTATATGTCTTGGGGATGGGAGGGGGGCCCCAGACCTAAAGGTGTGTCCCGGGCCTGGAAGTTTCTATCGTCACCCCTGGAAAGATATGAAATAGAGGAGCCGCTAACCTTTTTAGGGAGAGTGGGTTCTGGTCAGGCATAATCCATGCAGGCAGTCACACAGTAGGTGGAGCTAAGCAAGGGAAAAATGAATATTCGCTTTTAACTCATTACCTCCTGGGTGGCCATTTTGTGTCAGGTAAACAATGGATAGCTCGGACTGCATATGGAGCTATTGGAGGTAACGAGGTTTAACTGAAAAAAAACTGTTCTGGTCAGTGTACTTAAAGGAGAAACTGCTGTTTCTGAGGTAAAATGAAGTAAAAAATGTTCAGAAATGTATTATTTAAAAGTGTAATGTCAGACAAGTTCAAAACTTAGCGACTTAGGTTTCTTGTGGGTCAATTTTCATAGAAAAAAATCAGGATAGAGCTAGAGAAAAGCTCTCTATCTAAAGCAGTGAGAAAGTGCTTAGACATAGAGAAAGTATGTTTTATGACAAAGTGAATGTATACACAAAAGAGACTTAGAGTGAGGAAAAAAGGGAAGCCTTAGAATGTTGGGAAAGACAGTTGTATTTCAAAAACTGTGTATTTCAATGTGGCTTATGCTGCTGCAGAAAGGATTGTGATTGGTTCTGAGCCACTGGACAGGCCAGTGTCCCCTCAGTTACCAGAAATTAGCATATGTAAATTTGTTTGGGGCATAAAAGTAGCTGCGCAGCCAGTGTGCAGGAAGTTCAAGCAGGGAGAGCGGCCAAGAAGGAGGGACCCAAGCCAAGTAGGTGTCCAGTCAGAAGAGACCTTCTGCAGTGATAGAGCCTGAAGGGGACAGCCCTTATTTAATTAAAGAGTAGGATTAGGGGATCACCCGTATCCCAGTGTAGGGTCAGATAGGGTAGTAAGTGAGAGCAGGGAGAGAATAGCGAGCCTGCTGCTTTAAGTGCCTGACGATCCAGATGTACTAAGTTTTCTTCACAGATTAAAGCTGCAACCAGAAGAATTCATCACTTCTGCAGTTATCCATCACCACAGCTACTTGCTCTGCAGAGGGCCCTCAGAAGAGTTCCTCAGAGTTTTCATCAAAAAAGATCTTCAAGTAATCCATGGAATGTGATATTGCACTAACCCTATTGCTACAATTTTGGGGACTATTTTACAAGTCAAGTGACACTGAAGTGAAATAAATTTACCTCAGTTTTTCTGCATTTTAAGAGGCTTGTCATCTGAAAGACTGAAGCGTTCAAGGACTGAGGGGGGAAAATGTCCTAGCTTTTAATGTACTAGTATGTGACATGTTTCATGCCACCGTTATTCCTAATTGCTAACTGTGTTTATCTGCTGCAGAGAAATGTTAAATGATTTTAACTGTGTAGAGTCACAGAGTAAAAAAAGTGTAACTGTGTATGTCACTATCAGGGTGGGTATCTGGTGTAAGGGGTCAGTGGACTGACTAAGGTGGGATAAGGCCTAGTAGCCACTGCTCACCCTTAAGGCTACAGTATAAACAAGCTCAGGCATTAAGGCCAGGGAGGGCACTTATCCTGGGACCAGCTTGTGTTCTGGAGGTCTGCTATGTGGTAAGTGCCTGCAGTCTCCCGGGGAAAAGTGTATGCTCTGGAGGCCTGCTGGTGGTGTGTGCCTGCAGTCTCAAGGGAAAGTGTGGTAGGGTGGTGTGCCCTTCGAGGAGAGGGGGAAGAAAAGTGTTTATTCAAACTGCAATTCATGTTTTTCTGTTCACAAAGTTTGTGCAATGGTGTGTTTTGCCATTTGTGGCTGTATGAGTTATTTTTTTTCTCAGTCTTTCAGTAAAATGTACCTGCTTTTTTCATCTATCCAAGTGTCAGTGCCCTTGCTTACACAGCCTCTGTCTCACATTCCTGCAGGTCTCCAGGTTAGTCCAGTGCAGCATCCCCCTCCCTTGGCAGCTCTCAGTTACACCAGTTGGGGAGGTAAGATATGGTATTCAGGTAGTACCAAACTGGAGGGGTGATGTTGGTGGAAAGGGACAAAGAACCTATGACACCGTCTACTGTGTGAAATGGTCCCAAATGTGGCCAGAGGGTAATGCAGTAGGGGGATTGTAATAATGTCAAGTTTATAAGAAGGATTCATAAGATGAGTATATTGACAATTGGGGGTCAAAACTGAAAAAAAAAAATTTAAGATATATTGTGTGTAGTACCTAGCTTTACACCAGTGGGTAGTGTTTTGGGATCCCATGCCGGGGAGCTGAGTTTGGGGGCAAACTCAGTGACCCAGCTGGATGCAGCAAGGCTGGAGGGGTGCTGTCATGTGACACCACCCCCCAGCCTGGGAAAAGTAGGTGCAGTGTTGCCCACATGGCCCAAATACCATATAGTGAAGATAACGCTTCTTTTGGTATAGGGCACTGCACCTCTGCACCTGTGGATGCCAGAGGACCCAGTGATTCGGCTGAGAGAGGAATTCTTTGACCTGTGCATCTGTGTCTGTGGTAACAATGAAGCATAGGATCCAGAAGGCCCTAAGCTTCTGCAGTCCACAAGACAGACCCATGAATTCTTGCCATCCACTGCTGCACTTCCATAGGCAGACATAGTCTTCCCTTGACACAGTGCCCAAAGGGCCCTGTGTATCTGTGTGTTTTCACACAGGTCCCAAAGGGACCTGCACTAATGAGGCTGTACTTCCACTATCTTAAAAAGAAAGGACATTCATTGCAAAAAACTGTGCTAATGCACCAGTTAGGGTTCAGCTGAACACAATAAAAGCAGAGATTGGGAAATATGACATTAGGATTTCCAACTCTAATTGCCCACCCCCACCCTCAAGCATCAAAATGAAAAAAAAATTAGGATTTTGGGTCTCCAGGGTCTTGGCAAATCAGTGGTGGGGTCTTCCTTGGGGATGTCAACTCTAATGCCCACCCCATCCCCTGAGCAACCAAAGTCAGATGTGATCTCTTTTCTTTATGCAGGGCCAACAGGGCCCTGTGTGAAGAAAGCTACAACACATTCTGTAGACAACACATGATGAGACATACTTTTCTATCTTTGAAGAGTGCATCACTATGAGGCACTTGCTTGAAGTGTTATCTTGTTCTTTGTACAGGAGATTGCAGGCTGGGGGAGGAGTGAGCGTTAAGGATTACAGTCCCAAGGATGACCCCTCCAGTGATTCACCAAGACTTTAGAGACCCCAAACCCTGTTTTGTCCTTTTGCTGCTTGGGTGGTAGGGTGGGGTGTTAGGGTTGGAAACTCTAACATCACATTTTCCTACTCTTGTGGCATTAAGTTGAACCCTAACTGCTGCATTAACACAGTTTTTGCAAATGGCAGCACCATTGAATATGGCAAGGTTGGAGCACATACTGCGCATGGCGCAGTGGCACTGCACCAGTGCAAGCCACATATAGGGAGCATGGGAATGCGACAGTGCAAGTGCAGTTGTGCTAGGTGCATCACCCATGATATTCAGCCGGGGGCATGCATATGAAGTCATAATATATGCAAGGCACAAATGGGGCCATTTGCATGTCATTGTGGCCCCATTTGCATGCCTTGTGCAGGGCAGCCCAACCCAGTGACTTGCACTTGGTGCTCTGCACAGCATGACGTGGGCAGTGGGGATCCCGAGGCATCCCTCACCCTGTTGCCGCAATTGCACAGTATATGTTGAAAGATATATCCCTGGTAGTTTAGTGGCCCCCACCGAGTCCCCGAGTCTGAAGTCATTCACAGATTTGGGTCTGTCTAGTACAGTATGGCCTGCAAGCCCATGGGTCCGCGCGGGGACCAATGGGCTTACAGCCCATACTGTACCTGTCATTCGGCTGGCAACCAGATGGTATGCGGGCGGAATGTTGCCACCCGCCGATGACGGGGTGGGAGAGCTGGGTGGGCAAGGGGTTCTGTGTGGTGGAGGGGTGGGGTGCCACTGGATCACCAGGGCATTTCATTATGGGGTTTTACCGTGATCGCGGCAACAGGCAGGGGGTTCCACTAGACCACCAGGGGCGGTCATAATGACATAGATCGGGGAATCGGGGACTCAAGTGGGAGGGGGGACCACTAGACCACCAGGGATGGTCATGTCTTTTCTTTATCGGGGATTTGGGGACTCGGGGGAGCACTAGACTACCAGGGATATATCTTTCAACATATACCATGTGATCACGGCTATGGGTGGGGTGGTCCACTTAACCACCTGGGATCAGTGTGTGCTTGCGGACAGTGTTCTGGGTGGGTGGGTGGCCACCCACAGCTCGGCTGCTGTGTTGTGCCCTGCAATACTGCAGCCCACCTGTGGGTTGCCGGGAGATGTTTCTACTCTGCACGGGCTCAACTTTGAGCCCCCCCTTTACGATGCAGTGCAGGGCTGCACCAGCATATGAGCAGCACATCCCAGGCTGAACATCAGGATGTGCCGCATATGCATGGGCACGCCCCCTGAATCTGTGCCGCATAAGATTACATTGCGCCCCTGCGCATCAGGGTTTGCACTGTGCTGGGAAGCCCTTTCAATATCCTGCTGGGGCACAATACGGGGTTGTGCCGGCTCAACTCTCTTGCGCCAGGCGCAACCCCTTTGAATATCTGGGACAGACTGTTGGGTTTATCTAGTGAGGTCCTGAGGATGCCAGCCCTATCTTTTTTTGGGGGCAAAATCCCCCAGAAATGCCTTTTTAAACAGCAGGGAAAAAATACTTTTGCAAATCTTGAAAGAAACGGCCAAAATACTTTCACAAATGCAAAAGTTTCATGCTACATTTTACGAAACTTTCGTGATTTGCGAAAGCATTTAAAAAAAAAACTGCAAATTTTTGCCATCCTCCTGCAACAAAATGGATGGGTCTTTTGGGCTGAAATTTGCAGGGTGCCAAGCACTGGGCACACAGATGTGCCTTTTTGTGGTTTGGTGGCAAAACATTCAAGGGGCAAAACGTTACAGTGTTCCGAAGCTGATAAATTTGCCATAGGATAACACTGTAACGCCCATGACGCCTTTCGGTGCCCCTATCTTGAAAACGAAGCGAGATACAGAGTTTTTTCTACTGAGAAAGTGAACTAACCTGTGGAAACAATTTTGGAAATCATAGATGACACCTGCAGTGGCATATTTTTTCCTACTTGCTACAGTTACAGAGATATTGGCAAAAATATGTTCCAAGGGTTCCAAGGGTGCCTTTTCAATGCATTTCAGTGCCCGTATCTCAGAAAAGATGCAAGATATGGATTCAGTCAATGTATATCTCGTGAAGTACTCACTGTCATGACTACACCAGCACTGGAATTGTTTTCCTAGCTGCTACGGTTGCTGGGATATTAGCAAATTAGTCTTACAAGGGTTTCTTGCCCTATAGGGCTACTGTATGGCTCCGTAGTTATGTATAAGTGGGAGCGCAGGTCCTGGAGGGCACACACTCCCACATGCAATACCATTATGCCAAAAAATGGACAATGTGAAGGGAGCTCAGAGCCTGGAGGGCCCACGCACCCACTAACACACACCACTTACATTACACTTTCTCAAAAAGAAGGGAAATTCATTGCAAAAAACTCTGTTAATGCATCGGTTAAGGTTAATAGTACAGCAACAAAAGTTTGAAAATGTGCTTTTAGGGTTCGAAACCTTAACTCTGCATTCCCCCCCCCCCACACATATATGCAAGACACATGCAAGATTGTAAGACACTGTACCACTCCGACACATCTGTAACCTCAATAATCACAACACTGTACTTATTTCACATAACACTGTGTAATGAAAAACCAAATAAAATATCATCGACTCTATACAGCCAGCACAGTATAATGACACATTATTGCCGGCATATCTTCTTCATACAAAGAGACTTAGTCTCTACACATTTTCAAAATACTGACTTTTATGTGTCACTATTCAACAATTGGGTTGCTGCAGGCTACCACATGGGCGTGTGGCAGCAGGAGAGATAGAGATGACACATGCTACTTTTAAGATACTGCTCAAGTATGAAACTAGCACCATCACATGTTGTTATATTGCTGCATTACCTGGAAATACTCATTAGCAGCGTGTAATTGTTAGCTTTGGATGTTACAACTGCTGCTTTCACATGTTACTTGTAAACTATACTACAAATAATTACTTTTATTATCATTACCGTTTGTTATTAGGACTGACTCACTCTATTAGAAAAATAAATGCAAACATACAATGACTGTTGGTAGGCTAACTCTTTAGGCTAACACAAACTCTCATTTCCAAGAAACTATCTGTGGATAACATACTGTGTGTTACATCACTTCTTCACTATTGATATATAGGCATCTGCTTAAATCTTGCTATTGCTGTTTGTAACACAAAGATGCTTACTGTGGGGCATCACCCATTGTTTCCCAGCATGTGTGTCTACTCCAAAGCACTATGATGGTGGCAGAACTCATACAGTTGGTGACCCATGATGATGGATGTGTCTTGTAGTACATTTAGAGAGTTGTAAGTTACTTCTGTTACCTGATGTTGGCTGGCTCTGATTGGTTGTGTTGCCTAGGCCCTTCCCCTGCTTGCGTGTGTGTGTGTGTGTGTGTGTGTGTGTGTGTGTGTGGAGTTAGGGTTTTGAACCCTAACAGCACGATTCCAAACTTTTGTCGCTGTACTATTAACCCTAACTTATGCATTAATGGAGTTTTTTTGGGAATCCATGTACACCTATGAAAAGGTTTATAACTTGGCAGTAAAGTACTCCCCATAATCTCCATATGCGGCCTTTGCTGTATTCGCACCTTTGTGTTGCAGAGCAACACTCCTCTTTTTTAATCCCCCCCTTTTTTCCATTATTCCCCTTTCCCTACCACAGCAATTTAGGTCACCATGAGTGCATTCTTTTCTCCTTCCTGCTGGCAGTCAAGCTTCTGCTTTAACAGCCAGTGCCAGTGTTGATTGGCCAGCTGAGGGTGCATAAAAGTCCAGTGATCCACAATCTCCCCCAAGCGACTAAACCCCTTACATCTATGATGAAACTGGATCCTACCCAACCTCTCCATGGGATTCTGGGATTATTGATTGCCATTGTGCCTCTGGTCTGGCTGCAAAATCACAGGCCTTTTGACTACTGATTGAATGACTTCTTCCTCTCTTTAAGTCCACTATAGATATAATTTCTGTACCTGTTGACAGCATTCCTAGTGTGGGCTGCAGTACTACACTGTCAGAGAGTTTCATGTGATCTTTCCTGGTTGACAAAATGCTCAAAGTCTCAAAGTATATACCCTTAAAGCCCCCACAAACTTAAAAAGAGGCTGATCAAAAAGTTAAGAGACTTGGGGTAGAGGAAAAATTGGTAATGTGGGTGGAAAACTGGCAGATGGAAAGGACACAAAGGGCAGTGGTTAATGGGGAGTTTTCAGAAGTAAGGGAAGTAACAAGTGGAGTACCACAAGTGTTAGTGCTGGGCCTGTCCCTTCAATGTACTTATCTGTGACATAGGGGAACACATCAAGGTCCAAGTCTGACTCTTCAAAGACAGCACAAAGATCTGCACAAGGAATAACATGATGGAAGGGATTAGGGAACTCAGTAAGGATCCTGCCAGGTTGTAGAGCTATTGAGCGATCTGAAAGCTGTACTTTAACACTAAAAGTGTGAGGTGAAGCACATTGGGGAAAGGAATCCAAAAGTGCAATATGAAATGGTGGTGGGGATTCTTCTGGAAAGTGCAGTACCAAGTAGGAAAAGGGTCTAGGGGTCATGATATCGAGAGCCAAAAAAGTACGGCACATAGTAAGGTGTTGGTGAGTTTATTTTGGTGCCTCACACCGTACTGCTCAACTTTTGTCTTTTGGATACTCGAACAGTACGTTGGGGCATTGGATAATGCTTTGGATTTAGAGCAAGAATTTAGACAAATGCTTTGTCTATCTCTTAATTAAACTAAGTAATCTTTATGTTTTTCCTTGTTCCATCCAATTATCCAAGCCTTTTTCTAAAGCTATCAAAAGTGCTGCTTACCAATTGTGTTGGTAAATGATTCTGCTGGCAAATTATTCCATAACTGCACCACCCTCTGTGTGAAAAAACGCCCCCTTACATTTGTTTTAATGTGTGTAGACTTCAGTTGTTTACTATGCCTTCTTAATTTGTATATTTCTTGACCACCTGTAAGATTTAATTCTTTAAGCAGGTCCAGATCCTTGTGCATTCGATATAACATTAATAAATTTCCCCAGTGCGTCTGCGTTCTAGACTGTGCAGTCCCAGCCTTCTTAGTCTTTCTTCATGTTGCTCTATGTTGCACCCTTTCTAGTTTTATGCTTTCACTAGTTGTTAAGCCACCCCAAACCTGTGACCCATAATCAATTAATAGTCTAATGTTAGTCTTATATAATGGTAATAGAAAATTTTCTGACCTACTGTATGACTAAAGTGTCTCCTTATTGTTAAATTATTCACCCTTCCAATTTACGTGTTTCTTACTTTGGAGAGCTTTAGTTATATATGTTCCTAGATCTTTTTCATACTCTGCTGTTTTTAAATTAACTCCATTTAGGTAATACTCACTATTCATGTTGTTCCTTCCCATATGCATAACTTTACATTTATCACTGTTAAAAGATATACTCCACTCGTGTGTCCATTCTACTATTCTTTGTAATTCCTGCTATAATAAATTTGACTCTGCTACTGTGTTTACTCCATCCCTGATTTTTGTCATATCAGCAAATTTAATTGCAGATGTTTCTGATATTATTCCCCAGATCACTGATATAAATTCCAAAAAGCACTGGTCCAAGCATGGATCTCTGTGGCACCTCACTCAACACAGCCCCATCTTCAGATAGATTTTCCATAATTGTGCCACTTGGACAGCTCTTTCTGATTAATCTACGCTTTTTGTAATATAAAAATGTGTTATTGAGTGTCTCTCATGAGGCATGCAGAGATAGCCTGTGGGTTAACATCCCCCCCCCAAGTTTAAGATGAAAACCAAGAGATAATTACAGGCTAGAAGAGACTTAAAATGTAGGATCTCCTGTTTATGTGACTAACTGCAGCTTGCCAGCTGCCAAGATGGATCATAAACTTTTATGACGTTCAGAGGAAACACAGTTAATTTCACATGGTGATACAACGCATGTTGCACCTCCGTGAGATCTGGCAGAGAGTCATAACAAGTCTTTTGATGTCCTAGAAAGGGGAAGCTGCTCATAAGACCAAAGAAAGTCATTTGAAAAAGATGAGTTTTACTAAGGTCACAGAATTTTAATTTACCTTCTGAATAAGAGATCCTGTTGGTATGATTTTTTATATTCTGACAGGGAGGAGCTAGGTGACCTCACGCAAAGAGGTTGGCAAAGCCAGTTTTTAAACAGTATTCTGTTTTCCATTTAGATACACATGTTTGGACTCTGAAAGCTACAACATGCTAGCAGCACTGTAAGTGATACATTAGATAGATCAAGTCTAATTGTCTGGTGGTAGGAATTTACAGTTTTAAAATCTTTTTTTTTTATTATTTAGGTGATTGTATATGGTTCTGTATTTTACATTTTACATTCTTATCTATTTTTAAGTAAACATCTCATTTTTAAATAGACTATTTGTGTCTTCCAAGTCCTTCTGTTTTTGCCTGTGATGCATGGATGATTAAAAGTGTGACAACACTGTGCATGAGCTTATATGGTAATACCAAACTGGGAACAGCTAAGAGTTATCTGAGGTCTTTATTAGAGTTTTTAAGGGTTCATTTTGTACACCTGGTTAGGTGCCCATAGGTGAAAGATATCTGCCCCCCCGAAGAGCAGAATTATCTGAGCCTGTACATTGGGTAGACTAACAAGAGGTTCACAGTTTGAATCCCTCCAGAACTGAGACCAAAGGTTGAGTCAAACCCACAAAACAGATAGGAGGGTTACCCTGTTCTGTTACCTGTTCACAATACTACCCTTGGAGGTTGGCACTTTGGGAGTAGAGGGCTGACCTGCTGAGTGGGGTTGTGACAATCCTTACCCTCTGCCTATGATCTTCCAACCATTTGGATACCCACTTTACAAGGTTTTTATTTATTCCCAGTTGCACCATCTTTTTAATCAGTTTTTCACGTGACACCACATCGAAAGCCTTGCTAAGATCCAGAAATATCACATCCATTGCACTTTCTGCATCAAATTCTTTACTAATCTTCTCATAAAATGTAAGGTTTGTCACGCATGATCTTCCTAATCTAAATTCATATTGTAGATTATGCTTAATTCCATTGTTTTTTAGTTGTTTAACCAGGAGTAGCATACTAAACTGAAAGCTTTTTTACAGATGCATCCTGGGAGCACAGGGACGTTTCCTCACAGCTCCTTTCCAATCTAGCTTTTATGCATGTTTTCCATAGTTTCTCCCACAGCAGATATTAGACTTTTTGGTCTGTACTTTTTGTAAGCTGTTTACCACCTTTTTTATGGCTGCAGTGGGCATAGCCCTGCAGACATCTTGTGATCACAGTAGAGAAAATGAAGCTTACCAGACACTGAACTAACTTTTTAAATAGTGGAGGTGAACAGCAATCACTGTGCTTTCACTGCACTATTTTGTCCGTCGGTGCCAGTGGAACATGGCACTGTCTGCCATGTCCAAGATGGCCATTGGAGTTCTCTGCATGATGACTTGCGCATGTGCACTGAACTCTGGGGCATGGTGGCAAAGTCCGCCATGTTCAACATGGCCGTTGGAGCCCAGTGTGCATGCACAAATCATCGTGTATGTGCAGAGGACTATGGTGGCCATCTTGGACATGGCAAACTGTGCTGCCATGCCCCCAGAGTTCAGTGCGCATGCACGAGTCATTGCCCATGTGCACAGAACTCCAGTGGCCATCTTGGGCATGGCAGACAATGTCATGTTCCTCTGTGATCTCAGATGTAGCTGTACCATCTCTGGCCAGAGTTTATTTAAATAGTGGCACAACCTCTGCTACTCTCCAATCCTCAGGTACAATGATTTGGGGACAAATTAAATATACATGTTAGAATTTCAGCTATTTTATCTGCCAGTTCCTTTAGCATCAATGATGCTAGCCCATCCAGCCCTGCTGCCTTGTCTACCTGTACAGCTTTTTAGGTATTGAAAAACCTCCATTGGTAGTAGTTTTTTTTCCCTGCAGGCACCTTGTGGGGTTTTTTTCAGTTACACTGCACATACTCCCTTATGGGATGAGCAGAACAGCCACTGAAGGGTCTTACATTACTTACAAAATTGTTTGAGTTTTGCTGAAAATATTAGACTGTGGTTGCACTGACAGTACTGTATATGCTATGCCATTGTATGCCACATGACCATGTTTTGCTTACTTTGTGTCATGCCCATTTTATAAATGATATTATTGTAGCCCCCTCAGAAGATATGCTGGTTTAGAATGGAGAGTGCCTGTATGAAGCATTTTATTTACAATTAGACTTATTTTTTTTTAACCAACTGAATTGCACATACAGTACTGTCCTCTTTTTTGCTCCTTTGATAATCCTCCAGCACCCTATTCTTTTGGGACCTCAGTACAACCCCAGCCCCAAGAATTCCCCACAGGAATATCATCCATACCTCCACCTCCAGGGTCACCAGGTGGACTGGCATCCCTAGGTTTCCAATGTATCCCTGCTGAGGCCACCCTGCTGCAGCCAGGGAAGAATTACCATGGGACTTCTGAGTGATGGCTGGCAATGAGGTTGGGCTGGAGGAGTCAGCATCATGCCATGGGGTAGCATAGGAGGATGTGAAGGTGATCATCTGCCATACTAGAGCAACTGGATTTTTTTCCCTCCTCTCTTCCTTCTTCCTTCCACCTCCCACAGGTGTGAACACACCATAGCATCCTGGTGGTAGAACAGTAGCACATGGTCACCCATGCCACCAAGTGAACCTCTCCTGGACCACCAGGAGCCACTTTATGAAAGGTGTGCACCCAACTGTCTCTCCAGTAGGAGAGCACCTGCATCTATCTCCTTTGCCTATCACAATGGCTTCCGTTCTAGTTGTTCCAGCTCTGAGAACGAACCTGGGTCTCTAGGATGTCAAGCAGATATCTTACCATTCAGTGTAACCCAGCCATCTGACTTCATTTTCTTAATGAATTTGCTTTGTGTTTATGCCATGATTTGATTCATATGTGATATTTTCTGTTAGCGTGTTTGTTTTTTTGTTTCTGGGTCCTGACTGCAAAGGAGACTTGACCCAATGAGCAGTATCTCAGTGTAACCTCACAAACAACAAACAAATGAAAAAATCCTTAGATATTCTTTGATAAAATGCCCCACTGCTCTCCCAGTGATATCACATCATTTATTTTTCATCATAATGTTTTAAATATTAAACAGTGGCACATATGGCACCAATAACTAATTACCCACTAGCTCCGAAGACTGTTTTGCAAGAGGGTTGATGCCTCTGCCATGCTGCGATGGCGTGCTGAGGAAGTGACATCAGGGCCAAGCATGGAATTTGTATTCTGGTGATGAGATGCTGGGATAAAAAGGCCTGTCATGGCATAAGGAGCTGTGTATACAATGCAGTTATGAAAATGAAAGAGCAATAAGCCAGCCACTTGAAGCAATTCCCTTCAAAGCGATTCGTAATAAATGTTTAAACATGGCCCTGAGCAATAAATTCCCAAAGCCATTATGCCCCGTCACGACCCAATGCTGGATTGTAATTTCATCACATAATGTTGCCCATGCGTCATTTAACCTGTAACCATATGACCTGCTCAGTGCAGTTCTACATACTGAATCACTGAAGAACTTCACCAATAACCCATCTTATTCCATGTCTGTGTAGCTTCAGATCTGTTGAAACAGTCCAGGGAGCATGAATGCATGAAATATCAAGAAGGGGCTCCTACAAAACGAGACAGAGATAGAGAGATCATTGTGAATAATGATTATAAATCACTTACACAATTTCAGCCAATCAGCACACAGATCCATTGTTCCTCTTATTTTGTGTACAGTGCTTTCTCATACAGGAATGTTAGGAGTGGAGTATTCTATTTCAAAACTGGGGGGGGGGGTGAGATTGCTAGCTTCTACTTTAAAATATAAAACAACTGTGACACAAAAGTTATTGTAAATCCTTCTAGCTAACTCGAGTGATTTATAATAAGCTAATAGGGCCTCCGTGTGATGTCTCTTATGGTATAAGAGACTCCTCTTGTGAGGTTTGGCAGCCAGAACTGCTCAGCTTTATACTGCAGTCCTCTTCCCCGAAACTCAGGCTTGGAGTCTCTTCTATCATAAGAGACACCTCGCAATGGCCCTAGTTATTTAAAGAAGGGAGACCAGCTCTCAGCCCCACCTTTATGAAATTACTAGGAAGCCCTTATTTTCCTGAAAGCACAAACGTTCCAACAAACTAATAGAATCCAATGTACCCCTTAGCCCAAAGAGGCTGATAAATCATTTTAGATTTTTAATTTTCTTACTTGGGTTTTTTTTTTTCTTACCATAATTTAGAAAGGCATTCTTAGTTGCCACAGTTTAGTGGATGTAGGAATTTATCCAGGCCACCTCTGAAAAGGTGATTCCTTGTAGGCTATGCCCATGGAATTCTACAGATTTTCTGCACAACTTGCATCACACTGCCGAACATATGCAGTGTCGCAGAATTCATTGCTCTTGGCGATTTTTATTCAAATATATTGTTTTTCCTTTGTTCCTGGCTCCTTTCCCCTCCTGGTTTATCCTGAAGCCACTTTTTGGTGGTTGATCGTATTACTATATTTTTAACCATTTCTATGTGAGCCATTTATGGTGTCTGATCTTGAAGAACTAGGTGTTATTTCTGGGCATTTTGGCTGCTTTTGCATGAGCTTTTTTGTTAGACATTCAGTTTGTCTATGGATGTATGCTAACACAGCGTAGTACATCATATCTAACTGAGCCCTCACATTACTTTTTTTTTCTCTTCTCTTTTGGATTTTTGGATCTGTTGCTGTGACAGCCTGTGAATTGTTTGGTTCTGTGATCTTGTTTGCTGTTTAAGGAACTTTCTGGGTTACTAATTTTTCCTGGTTTAGAAAAAAATATATATATACAGTATGTTTGTAAAGCAACATCAGATGGGCATTTCTGTCAGCTGCTGGCTGTTGCTAGGTAGCAGATGTTCTCACATTGTGTGCTGGCTCTGTGATAGAATCAGGACTATTAGCACACTGAGTGCAGAGACTTCACTCATTCCACTGAGTTCATCTAGAATACCAGGAATAACATAGAAAATGAAGTGCTTCGTAAGTCTTGAAAAGTAAATGTTGGTTGCAATTTGTTTCAGCATTTGGCTTAACTAAGGTTAGGGGAGGTCAAACAGACCCAGTTCCTAGATGCTTTCCTGCCACATGCTGGTGAATTCATAGTATTCCCCAGCACAGCAGCAGAGCACAGAGAAACCATGCAGCAATTCTATCAAGCTGCGCACCTACCAGCGGTACTTGGTGCCATTGACCGCACCCATGTTCCCATCCGCACCACCTGGTGATGGCAGTGAAGTGGGGTGAACAGGAATGGTACCGCCCATCACTGCCAGGTGGTGTGCGATGCAGCAGGGTGCATCAGCAATGTCTTTGGCGTTAATACCCCCAGTGCCCAATACTTTCTATCTGGCACCCAGTCCCAGCTATGCCAGGCCTTGGAGGAGGGCAGGATACCCAGTGGGCACCTAGTTGGTGAGTATCAGCATGCAAGGCATGCACACACCACAGTGTGGGTGGGGACAGGCAGGGGCATGCAAGGAAGGGGGTTGGGACAGCAACACAGGTGGAGCACCATGGCAAGGGGTTGACAGCAGAACAGTAACACTAACAGGTGCACATTTTTCAACAGGGGACAGCGCCTATCCCCTGCAACCCTGGCTGCTGACCCCCATACCCCGGCTGGTCATATAGGCCGAGGAGAGGTACAATGAGACACACGCCACCACTAGAAACATCATGGAAAGGGTCTTTGGCACACTAAAGATGCACTTCCGCTACCTAGACATATCAGGTGGTGCCCTACAGTATAGGCCTCAGAAGGTATGCCGAATCATCCTAGCCTGTTGCATGCTCCACAACATGGCAATGAACTGTGGGATACAGGCACCTGAACCTAAGGAACAGCCCGACAGTGACCCAGAGCCAGAGGTCAGGGGATAGTGGAGCAACTCGAGGAGAGATTCTCGAATGGCATACAGGGCCCTGAAGTACAGGACTGGCATCATCAGGACACTGTCACAGGCAGGAAGGTGAGTAAACATGACACTGCAACCAGAACAGTACAATGACAAAGACTTTAATATGTGCAGACAAACACAATAGTGATGACAACCAACAAAGCATGTGCACAACACAGTGAAAGTGAAAGTATGTGTGATGGACATGTGTGCTGTGTGCAGTGCAGGACACGCATGTGACAAAGGTAGACAGCTATAGCATGGTGACGTGGTGAGTTGCAGGAGGTGCCTGGGATGGGATGACAAGATGGGAAGGGTACCATGACTGTGCATGTGTGACCATGCTGGTCAGTGTGTGTGTGTGTGTGTGTTTTGGAGAGTGCATGTGTGGGTGGGTGGTGTGTATGTGTGTCAGTGTGCATGGTGGCTGTGCCTACCTCAGGAGACTACCACCCCCCACACGAAGCACACCATGTGCACAGGACACAGAGCAAGGGTTGCTTTGTGTTGAAGATATATGTGGGGAGGAGTGTGGTGAAGCTGGGAGGGTGGAACACCTGCGCCCCCACCGACCTGCAGACCCAGACAGGGTGGGTGGCTGGCCACGATGCCACAGGGTGCTGGAGCCTGTACCCACCCTGCAACCTCTAGAGGTCTGCCTGTGGGCACGCGGGACACAGCCATGCTGTCCCACATGCACATCCTGCTGACCGCCATGCACCCCATGCAGCATTGTGGCAAGTTTGACCACAGCAGCTGTGTGACCTGTAAAGGCACGGTCGATTGTGGCTACCAAGCACTCCATCCTGTCCTCCACCCACTGCTTCTTATGAGCAAAGCACATGCCTACCATCTCCTGTAGCTGTGAGAGTTCATGCCGCATCTCCCACCGAAAGGCATGCAGATCCAGCTGGGCCTCCTGCTGGGACGTCAGGGCAGCCTGGAACAGAGGCCGGGATCCCTGACCATCCAGCACCATGGGTGCAGCAATGCCGATGACAGCTGGGGGTTGTGCCTGCCATTGGTCACTGTGGGGATGCTGTGTGGGTGGTGACAGCTGTAAATCCTGGGGCTGCACGGTCCCTGTGGTGTGTTGTGCCCCCTGTGGTCCCAGTATCTCACCCCGTGGATGGCACCACATGTCCAGCGGCACACACACCTCCCCCACCAGGCCCATGACCTGCTGTTCCAGAACGCCACTGGTGGCTTGACCCTCCACCACCATCATCACACCCATGTGTAGTACCCCAGCAGGCCCCACCCCTACTCCGCCACACACAGTCCCCTCCACAGGCAGGTAGTACTCCTGGTCTGATCCATCCGATCCATGGTCACTAGTGACTGTCAGGAAGAACACCTGGCCACCACTCAGATCCTCCACCTGTGCATCCTTTAGGATGTCAGTGGCCTCCAGGTCCCTGGCATCCTGGGTTGAGGAGTCGTCCTTCCCCACAGGCATCTGTAGCCCATGGCCTGCGGCCTACCATCCCTGAGCAGCTGCCGATGTTCCATGCAGGGCACCCAGTCCTGATATCGAAGGCATGTTGGTGTCATCCTCCTCCTCCTGCACCACGGCTGCCATCCCAGCCACTTGCTGCCCCGCTGCATGCTGTGCAACCACCATGTGAAAGAAGAAAGGACAGAGTCAGTGACCGGTAACACGCACAGTAGGCCAGAACCGCCACCACTACATGCACATCCTAGGCTGTGTGACACACACCACGGCCATGCAACCCACACCATGCAGTCCCTGTTGATGCAGAGTATGGCCCAATGCACACACCCTCTACCACGGTGCACATGCATTAGCATGAATGCAATGGTGAATGGCCTGCACAGACACTGGAAGCACACAATAGTGTGTCATGTATACAGTGTGCACAATGTACCACCACCATGCATGCATAGTGCAGTCCACAAATCAGTATTATTATGGTCCACCGGCACCAGTGCAGGCATGCCCTGTAGGGTGTGCACAGGTGGCAACTTACCTGTCCCAGGTGGTATGGGTGGCATCTCACACCCACCGCCAATTACACCACCAACAGCCACTGGCCATAGTGTAGATGCGACAATGGCCATGAGTGGGTCCCCCACACGCTATTGCATGGCCTGTGGGCCACCACCGGTCCATAGGCGTTCATGAAGTCATATAGCCTTCTCCTCCTTGGCCTGTCACAGCAGGTTGTTCCACCTCTTCCGTACTGCCTCTGTGGCATGTCCATGGCCTCCCACAGCATTCACCTCTGCTGTTACGTCATCCCACGTCGGTCACACTACAGAGTCCGTTGCCTTATGGCCATGTAGCATCTGCTCACCCTCCTTCACCCCATGCACCAATGCCTTCAGATTGTCCTCTGAGAATGTGAAGGCATGGACAGGCTCCTGTCGTGCAGCGGCACCTGTGAGGGATAAGAAGAGTGACAGAGATCACATGCTGTGGCGTGCATGCAGCGCACAGCACAAGCAGATCACACTGTGCATGTTGCCCTACATGCCTACCATGCATGTCCTATAGCAGTACAATGCAGGCTCAGGTCATGCCACATGCAGCATGGCATGATAGGGCACTGCACACAATGCAACTGTGCAACATTGCCATTACTGTGTGCACGATGTGGGCATTGCCTTTGTCCCCTTACTGTGGCCATGGACCCCTGTGACATGGGAACATGCCATGATGGACATTGCAGCTGTAACGCGATCACCAACCCTCACATGGCCATGGCACATGCATTGCCACACATGGCCAGGAGCGCATGTAGGCCCTGTGTATCCCCATGCCCCCCATACCCCCCAGTGCATAGACACACACTGTGCGTAGTGTGTTCCGGCTGATACAGGCATCATACCCAGGATGTTCTGTCCAGCTGGCAGACAGGCACATTGCGTTTGGCTGGCACATTGTGTGTGACAGACACATTGCCCATGTACACCACTGATAGTGCAGTAGCTTGCTGACATGGAGGCCTGCAGGTGTGTGCTCTGTCCCATGCATGTCCAGTGGCCCTACACATGTGTGTACGGTGCAGGGCAGGGCCTACACACATCCCCATACCATAGCAGCACTGCTCCAGCTGTTATACAGACCAGCCTGTTGCTGCCCTTGCTTCTGGAACATGCTCCTGTCTGTAAGGCCCTTCCAGCACTAACAGCTGCTGACGATTGCAATCCCTATAGACAGCACAGATGGAGCACTGTTTGCCCTTAAATAGCACTGCTGGGCAATCAGGCCTGTTTGGCATGCAAATGAGCCAGTAATGATATGCTAATCACCATGTTAGCACTGTGCATACACAATGAACCTCATTTACATAGGACATCTGAATATTGCATATATTAGCGCCAGTCAAAGCGTTTAGCGCTGAGCAAATCGTTAGCGCCGGGCTATTTCACCTGTGTATTGTGCAGCGCTGTCATGATAGCGCAGTGCTAGGAGACACTGCACAGCTCCTACAAATGTGTGGTTGATCCTCTGTCCGCGCAAGCATGCCTGCGCTATGTGATGTAGCACTGCACTAATGATGTTAGCATGATGTCACTGCACATGCGTGCAGTGTCAGTGCAGGGGTTGTGGCAGGGTCGTGCATGCGCTTTGTACACATTTCTGGGGAGCGCAGCACTAGATCACACAGCTTCGTGGCGCTATACAGAACTGTTAGGGAGTTATAAGGTGTGGCCCAGTAGTTGCCATTTGTACATTTAACTACTGTACTGGGTCTGTTGCCATGTCTGGGAGATGTAGGCAGAGGGCAGCGGTGCACCGTGACAGGCGCTGGGATGTTGTGGAGACAGCCAGCCTTATCCAGCTTGTACAGCACTGGCACAGGTGCCTGTTTGGGGAGGTCTGGGAGGAGGGGGACCACCCACATCACCAGGTGTGGGCATCCATTGCCCATCGGCTGTCATCACTGACTGGCATTCCACGTGACAGGGAGAAGTGCCATCACAGATATGTGGACCTCGGGCGCAGGCAGCAGCAATTTCTGGAGTGCTGCAGGACAATGGTTCGGGAGGGAGTGGTGCCTGTGCCAGGTAAGTGATGGCTATCACCACGGAGTTATGTGTTGGTTGAGGGTGTTGTGAGGTGTGCCTGTGCGTGTGCTACATGTCCCATTCACATTCTGTCCCCCGGGGCTCTTGTGCTGTGACGGTGTCATTGGGTACATCTGTTGGACATGTGTCATTCGGTTCTGTGTCTAGAGGGGTGTGGTTTATGGGGGGGCTGGGAGACAGGGCATTTTTGGGTGTGTTGTATGCTATGTTTTGCAATGTGGTGCGTACATGCACCATACCACCAACAGTGGCTGCATGTACCCATGACACCTGCCCCCTGCCTCATCCACTGTGCTCTGCCATGCTGCCAGGGGGCTACATGTGGCTGTGCTTGCAGTATACATTAGCGGCATGTGGTGGGGGTGTTGTCTGGGCATGGGGCACACCAGCACTGCTGTGTGTGCCATGCCACTGGCTACCTACATGTGCGAATGATCCATGGTATTGGTGACATGCACTGGGCCATTATGCAATCACCTGTGTGGTGCTTGGCATGGCTTGGGTGCTACAATGTGCCAGGGAGCCACATGTGCAAGTGGTGTGCCACGCCACTGGGGTCGGGGGGTGTGGTGGGTTGACATTTGTACCATGGACACTGCTTTAGCATACTGTGGGGGCTGACAGTGTAGTAATGGTGCTGTACCCTCTTCACACTGCAGAGCACAGCAGCCAGAATGGTGTAGAGAGAGAGGACCAGCAGGCCAACCATGGGCCCATCAGGGACAGGCGGAGGGTGCCGTCAATGCCACAGCGGGTGGAGGAGAGCAGTGACAGTGTCAGGAGTGTATTGCATGAGTACTATGTGACATTGCTCATTATATATATGTGTATCCACTGCAGGCATTGGAGTGCTGAGAGTCTAGTGCAGTGACAAGGTCAAATGGGTCATCCCGTGCTGTTGTGGTTTGGCTTAGTCGCAGTGAGATTCCAATATGAATACTCGGAGGGACCCCTTTGTCATAGTGGCTACAATATGAACAGCACACAAGCAGTTACATTGTTTACTTATGACTACGTGCCTGATTTTGTGGTGGGGGGTTGTGCACTGGATGCTTCACAACACTAGCACCATTCAGCATACATATGAATGACAGTTTTGTGGGCAATGCTATGGTTACTGCATGCTGTCATGCGTGAGTCCACTGTGTTGTCATATGCTGCACAGCTTGTGGCATGGGTGGGTCTATCCATGGTCTAACAGTGCTATTCCTGCCATGTGTACTGCTGTCTGCCAGGTACCATGGCATGTGCAACTTGTTGCTGTGTTTTGCACCGCTGTGGCAGGGTGCAGCATGTCTGTGCGTGGGCAGCGTCCATTCACTGTGCCTGTAGCGGGGGATGTCTGGGGTCAGCATGCTGCACTCACTGTTGCTGCTGTTGCCATGTATGCCACGGCTTGACTGTTTTGCTGTTCACATGGCATGTGTCATTCACATTACCTTGTATTGTATGTCATCGTTCATGCACGGTGTGTTGTAGGTGCATGCCGGTGATGTTCAAACTGTGACCTACAGGGGGCCACTGGGTGGCTTGTTGACTGCATCACCCTGCTGGTGTGTTGCCATTGCAGTATGGACACTGGTATGACATGGTGTGCCCTGGAATGGGCTGGGCGGCTGCCATACACAATGGCTGCTGGGGGGGGAGGCGCTCAGGGGCCATGGTGCCATACAGGCCTGTGTGGCTCTGCACATCATGAGTGCCTGTTGCATTCAGCTGTGTTGGGGGGCCATGTTCCTCTACTGTGTGGTGTTCCCCTGTCCCTGCAGTGCCTGGTGTTCATATACAGGTCATGCATGGGAGCTGCAGGGGATGTTCTGTGGTAGCATGATGTGCGATATTTCAGACCCTGTGGCAGGTGATGTTCCCACCAGTGGGGCAGTGGGCCCAGACCTACCATGACCACCTGGGTGGCACTGTCTTTTGTGTGTCTTTGGCCTACCACTGCCCTTCCACAGGTGGCCCATGGCCTGTGTCCCTGTGTCACATGTTTGTGTGTCCTTGCATGTCTCCCTTGCATGTGCTGGTGCTGTGGGTGGTGGCACCACTACATGTCATGCTCTGCAACAGTACAGGCTACTTAACATTGTACTGTGTTGTGGCTGTGGCCCTTTCTCCAGTGGGTATCATCTGTGATGTGTATCATAGCTGTGTTACTCTGGGCAGCATGTCCCAACATGTGTCATCCCATGTGTGTGTTGTGCATTGTCCATTGTCGTTCACATCTCAGGGACTGGCTGGCTGTTTGCACTGTTACACTGTGCATGCCACTGTGCTATGTGGGTTCCACTGTTGTTGTGTTTTCCGCATACATCCACACATGTCCGTGTACATTGGGGTGGTACATGCTGCCTATATCATTCTGCCTTGTCCTGCTGGCACATGTCAGGAGTGCATTGTGTTCTGTTCTGTACTGACACATGAACACGGTTGTTGGGACTTGCTGTCTACCAATGTGGTAGCACATGGGCTTACACAATGCCTTTGTGTCATTTTCCCATCCTGACATGGTCCCCCTTTCTCCTGTAGGTCTACGCTGGTCTTCACTGTGGGCCACCTGTCCGGAGGAGTCCGAGGGGTGGGATGCGCTCCTGTGCAGAGTGGTGCAGCAGCAGCGGTGCTTATTGAACAGCAGGCTGTCCTCATCACTGAGACCAGGAGGGTAGCATCCATCCTAGAGGAATGGCTGCCAGCACCATCCAGCACCCAGTCCTGTCTCCTTTTGTCTTGTTTCCCGACCCCCGACCCCTTTGCCTGCCCTCTGTTTGTCCCATTCTGTGCTCCTCCTTTGCTCCCTGTGTCCATTTCCTTATCCCCTTCCCCTTTTTTTCCACTGCCCCTGTATATCTGTAACTATTGTATATAGTTTCCCATTTTCCTTGCATCTTCTGTATTTGCCACTGTTTTACAGCCCTTTCAGTTTCCTGCCAGTTATACTGTTTCTTTGCTTACTGTGTCCTCATTTCCTTATTTCCCTATTGTTTGTTGCTGTTTTTGGCTGGCTTTTCCATTTTGTTACTGTTTCTGTTGTTGTCCTGCCATTGTTGTTACCATTTTGAATTATACAAACTTTTTGTTGACATACCTGTGTCCTGTGTCTTTTTTGGGGGGCTTGGGTGTATAGGGTGTTTTGTACTGTTCCGTGGTTGTCAATTGTGGGTCCTGGTTGTTCCTTGCCATTCACTGGTACTGCTGTGCTGTCTGCTCCTGTGTTCACATTCAGGGCTGTTTTACTTTGCAAGATTTCCGGGGCGGCCACTTTCACCTCTGCACTGTGTTTCTGTGGGTGTTGCACTGCCTGTCTGGGAGCTATATTCAGTGCTGTCTTATTTGCTATGTTCAGTGCTGTCTTATTCCTGGGCTATTTTTGCCCTGCATTCCTGGCCCTGTTTGCCCGGCTTCCTTTGCATGCTATGTTCAGTTGGTTTTGCACTGGGCTATTCTTTCTGAATATAGCTTGCCTTTTGCTCCGGGCTAAGTTTGCCCACCGAGCAGTGTTAATTTTGCCCTGGGGCAAAGTTTTGAATATCTGAGCCATAGTATGCAGATCTACCACTGCAGACTCTCCAAACTGGAAAATATATGTTACATGTTTGCCAACAGCTGAGTCTCCAAACTGGGAAATGTGGTAGATGTCTGTCAACAGCTGAGTCCCTAAACCGGGAGATGTGGTATACGTCTGTCAACAGCTGAGTCCCTAAACTGGGAGATGTGGTATATGTCTGCCAACAGCTGATTCCCCAAACTGTGAGACATGGGCCCAGATATTCAAAAGGGTTGCGCTTGGCGCGACAGTGTTGCACCATGCGCAACCCACTGATGCGCCCCGGCGTGATATTCAAAAGGGAGAAGTGCGCGGCACAAATCCCTATGCGCCGGAGCGCATCAGTAATGTATGCAGGCACAGGTGGGGGGGCATGCCCATGCATAACCTGCACAGCCCGATATTCAGCCCGGAATGTGCAGAGCCATGCATGCGCAACCCCTACCTGCGCCAGCACAAAGTTACGCCCCAAAAAAAGGAACAACTGATGACCACCCACAGGTGAACTGTCGCATTGCAGGGCGCAACACGGCAGCTGCCACCTAGGGTGGCCACTCGAGTTCCGGCCGCACCTGGTGGCGTCCCCCCATGCCCGATCGCGGGCATTTGTAATAAAAAAGACTTTCAATATCCCGGGGTCCAGTGGACCTCATCTGCCTGATCGCGGCATTTGTAAAAAAAATAGGTCCTATATCCGGTGGTCCAGTGGACCCCATCTGCCCGACCGCTGGCATCTGTGTAATTATCAACGTTCCATTTCCTTGGTGGTTCAGTGGACTTATATGCCTGCTTTCGTCGGCATCTGTAAAAGAGAGAAGCTATTCTGTCCTATATGCCTGGTGGTCTGAGTGATCTGCTCGATGTGATTTGTTGCATTAACAGATCCTTTTCCATTTTCGGTGGTCCAGTGGGATCAATTCATTGCTCAATCAAGGGCATTTGTAAAGAAACTAATTCCAATATCCCTGGTGGTTCAGTACCCCCACCTGCCCACTGACCCCCACCGCCTGCTCCCCGGTCATTGAAGGCTGGCAGCAGCAGCACTTCATCTGCTTTGGTGCCCCACAGCCTGTTAGTCTGACACTTCGTTAGGGTAGGGCTGTCATTGCTATACAGCGTGAGTCAATGGGCGCAGTAGCCCCTATCAGAGCCATTATTCCAGATATGTGAATGAATTCATTCACATATCTGAATGTACGTATGCCAGCACGCCTATTGGCTCACGCTTGTGAACCAATGGGCGGCAGCCCTACCGAGGTGTCAGTCGGCGGTGGGTGTTGCCGCCCCGGCTGACCGGGGAGCGGGCCGTGGGGCCTGGTGGGCGGTGGGGTATCACAGACCACCAGGAATATTAGAATTAGTTTTTTTACAAATTCCCGCGATCGGGCAGATAGCTGGTCCCCTGGACCATCAGGGATATTGGAAGGGGATCTGTTTTTGAAACAAATGCCCGCGATCGGGCAGATAGCTGGTCCACTGGACCACCAGGGATATAGGACGAATTCTTCTCTTTTTTTTACAGATGCCCGTGATCGGGCAGATAGCAATCCACTGGACCACCAGGGATATAGGACGAATTCTTCTCTTTTTTTACAGATGCCTGCGATCGGGCAGATAGCAGTCCACTGGACCACCAGGGATATAGGGTGGAATAGTTTTTTGTTTTTTACAGATTCCCGTGATCGGGCAGATAGCGGTCCACTGGACCACCAGGGATATTGGACGGAATTCTTATTTTTTTTTCAAATGCCCACGATCAGGCTGTAGGGGGCATCGGTCCCCAATGGCTGCCGCCTGGCAGGGCACCAGATGCAAGTCATCGGGGATTGGCGCACCTGCATGCAAATGGGGCCATAATGACATGCAAATGGCCCCATGTGCACCTTGCATACATTATGGCCCCATTTGCATGCCAACTTTTGAATATCGCGGTTGCTGTGCATGGCGCAATGGAACTTGCGCTAGCTCATCCCCACGCTCCACTCTGGTCACTTGCACTGGCACAGTACCACTGCGTCATGCACACTGGGGGTGGCCAGGGTGCGATATTCAATGCTGCTGAGCCATGGCGCAACTCCATTGAATATCGCCCAGTCCACACCCCTGCGCAGCCATGTTGAGCTGCGCCCAAGCTTGCACCACAGCCTGGCGCAGTTTGAATATCTGGGCCCAGATGTGCATGTCTTCTAACTACTGACTCATCAAACTGAGTGTGGTGTTACGCATGTCATCCAACAGCTGATTCCCCAAACTGGGAGATGTGATGTGCATGGCTTCTAACTGCTGACTCATCAGATAGGATGTGGTGATATGCATGTCATCCAACAGCTGATTCCCTAAAGTGGGAGACCCAGTATGCAATGTTTGTCAGCAGCTGATTATGCAAAGTTGGATAGTTGAGGTGTGGGCAATATAGGGTCACATATTTTCAGGTCAAGTTTGAATGTGAATTATGGGCCTGGTTCACTATTTCTACAAAAGCCAGCCTGTCATTTCTGTAGGTTGAAAAAGCGCTCTTTAGTTTTCTGCAAGCTTTTTCATATGATTTCTACTGTTCAAGGATGTACAGATATGCTTGTTTTTCCTTAGTGTATGGATACAACGCCATCTCAAATCTTGTGTAGGAACAGACCAGATAAGTGGCGCTGAATATGTGTAGACAAGTATGTCATAAGTAATAACGATTTTGCTCAGTGGAGGATTTTGAGACACTAGTGTTCCCTAACATTTATTATTACAAAACCAATGTGTGTTGAAATGTAATGAATTAGGGCAGGGTTCAAACTGTTTTGTTTACTTAGGTGAAAACATGTTTATCAAATGTTCCTAGCAGAAATGTAAGCAAAATTCACCTTAGCCATCTTAATGTCTGATGATGCGAGATGAAAAATGTTTCTTATATAAAATGTGCTGTATAAAATCATGACCATTTCTCAAGAAGAATTACTATATTGCTTCACATCCAAGAATGCCATCAGCAGTGGTATTCTGAACATCTCATGCCATCAAGAGATGTGGTATGTCTGAACAACAATACCATCAAGTTGGAATTTCTACATCTAATGCCATCATCATGTCACCTGTAAGCAACACATTTTTCTACAGCAGCTAAAAGTTACAGGACACCAGGAGAAAGTCAACAACATGCAGAATCCTGTGTCATTTACCATGCCTCAAAATCACGATGTGACAAGTCATATAGGAAGAAGACTCCCACCAGCTCCAAATATCTACATCAGATTGGACCATCGAGGAAGAGAATGCCAGCAAGCATCACTCCCCCCCCCCACCACCATGAATGAGGTAAAAACAAGTGTTTGTCAATGACTGCAAGTCCTTGCTAAATAAACTCCCAAGCTAACATGTCATCTTTGGCAAGTGACTAAAAGGGCAGGGAGAGATGTTTTACCTGGGTGGCTGCGGGCTCGTTGAGTGGCCAATGTGTGTGCATGTTCTGCTAAGAGCTGTAT
Source organism: Neoceratodus forsteri (assembly GCA_016271365.2). Classification (NCBI taxonomy): domain Eukaryota; kingdom Metazoa; phylum Chordata; order Ceratodontiformes; family Ceratodontidae; genus Neoceratodus; species Neoceratodus forsteri. Next base: position 451,354,767 of record JADMNL010000022.1, read on the forward strand.
AAACTGTCATCATCCAAACTGGTAATATGCCAAGCTGAAATTGGAACTGTTGTATTGAGGGTATCAGCTAGAAAGGAACTGTTCAAAGAACAGATAATTCCAGCAAATCCTCCCTCATCCAGAGGAAAGCCAAAAGACTGTCAGTAATGTTACGTTCTTCTAATGAGAGTGCACTGATACAAATGTATTTTAAGCAGACTGTTGCCTAATTACTTACTAATTGCTTATACAGTATGCCATTGTTTTCTTTTCAAAGTCAGTTGCTTAAAATAAAACCTATTTATTGGAATAATACAGGTTTCTTGTTATCTGCTTGTCCTATGAAACGCATGACACTGGAATTTATTTGAGGCCCAAACACTGGGATTCCTCTGGGCTGGTGTAAAGTAAATCAGGTTGCCTCCCACACATTTGGCTACCAAGTTTGGGTTTGGGTAACTAAAACTGGGTCATATCACTCACAAGGGCTGAATTGGAGATGTATGGCACATGTCTGCAAAAAGCTAATTATCCAAAGCAGGAGACTTCAGTATGCATGTCTGCTAACAGCTAGCTCTCCTAAATAGAAGTAAGTAAGTAAGTAAAACTTTATTTATAAAAAATGCCTTTCTCAAAATCAAGGCACTTGTACAATACAGAAAATAATTAAAATCAATATAACAGATTCAACAATTTAAAATTCAATAAATAAAGCAGCAGCCTAAAAATCAGTATATGCTAGGCTGAATAAATAAGTTTTAAGTGCAGTTTTAAAGCTTTGGACAGTCAGGCAGTCTTGCACTCAATGAGGTAGAGAATTCCACAGGGTCGGGGCCATAAAACTATATGCCTGAGGCCCAGATGTCTTCAAATGGACCCTGGGAATCTCTAGCAATACCTCATCAGTGGAGTGGAGGGAGCAGGTGGGGCAGTAAGGGCAAAGAAGATCTTGCAGGTAACTAGGTCCCTGATCATGTAGGACCTTATGGGTCAGCAAACCAACCTTGAAGGTGATCCACCACTGTGTTGGCAGCCAGTGCAGTCCGTGGAACACAGGCATTATATGACTGGTCCTAGAAGTACCACTCAACAGCCTAGCTGCCGCATTCTGCACTAGCTGCAGCTGCAGATTTCAACCCCCGCTAGCCCTAGGTAAAGGGTGTTGCAGTAGTCAAGGCGGGAGGTAACGAAGGCGTGGACCAATGTTGGAAGATCATCAGGAGGAACCAGATGTTTTACGCAGGCAATATTCCTCAGATGGTAAAATGAGGTTTTGACAACCGCTGACACCTGAGATTTAAGGGTCAGGTGGTCATCCAAAATAATGCCCAGGTTCCGCACCCAGTCTGAGGTAGTTAGCTGAGCACCCCAAGCCATAGGCCAGAGGGTGCTCCTGCCAACAAACCCACCTCCCGATAACCTGGGTCCACCATCAACACCTCAGTTTTTTCTGAGTTTAACCATAGCCAACTCACACTCATCCAGTCCTGGATCTCGGCCAGACAGTTGTTAAAAACCGAGACAGCATCATCCTGACCGGGCACAAAGGACATGTATGTGTGTTTGCCAACCACTGACTCTTCACAGCTGTACATGTATATTGGCCAACAACTCAGTCACTGCTGATTTGATTTGCATTTCTCATACTGCTTTATTTTGTGGTCTGACAGTCTGCCTAATATATAGTATTGTTCCAGCCAGGTCAGATGTCTTACTGATATTCTGTGTTGACTGATGCTATTATTTTTTTTAACTTATATTTTATTAGTTATGCAATAGACATTACATATCATTACTCACAGGCCAGCATATAAGATTTTACATTCTCCCAAAGGGCAATTACAGCATTTCTACAGTATCTCTAAATAAGCACCCTTTAATATGTTACCTCACATGGGGGGGTGCGTATTATTCCCAGTTTAAGACTACAGTAAACAAATTGGTACAACAGTACCTACACCAGAGTCCCTTAAATTAAAATAATCCAGCACTGGCCATTGCAGTCATAAGCAGGGATAACAGAAATGTTCAAATCTTATTGTGCACCCTGCTATTTTTATGTTGGCTCGCACATGTGCGCCAGCCAACATATTGCAGTAGTAGCAGATTTGGAGGTCACTGTGGGAGAATGCAGGGCATGCATCAGAAGGCGTATCCCTCATTCCCCAATAAGGCAGCTGCAGGTGGTGACACCAGACATACGTCAAGTGGTGACCAGATCTAAGAAAAGGTCCGCTCCAATCATGCAGTGGCACCATAACACACCCTCCCAATGTGCCTGTCCTGGTGAAACCACCTGCAGAGTGCCCTGACCCACTTCATTTGCCGATGGGGGAGCCCACTTCCCATTGGCATAATGCCCCCCAATTAAAATGTATGCCGAGGGGGTGCCCAATCCCCTTGGCATCATGCACCCCCCGAACAATCTTTCTTTGCCAACGGGGGCCCCAATCCCCATCAGCTTTAGTCCCCCTTTCCTATTTATTTTGCCGATGTGAAGCCCACTCCTTGTTGGCATAATGTCCCCCACTTTTGTTGTGTGTCAGAAGGGTGCCCAATCCCCTCACCCCCACTTTTGTTGTGTGCGAGAGGGTGCCCAATCCCCATCTGCTACAGCATCCCCCATAAAACACTCAGGTGGCATGCTAGAAGCCCACCCCAACATGCCAAATGCCCTGTAAACCAAAACCATCCCCCGATGTGTGCCTGTCTCCCCACACCACTCTCTCACCCCATACTTACCTCTGGAGCCCGGCACAATGATCTTCTGTGGACTGGGAACACATCTGCACTCTTTAAAGCCAACCACGAACTGAAGAAATGCCAGTAAGCTGTATAATGGCATAAATAGGGTTTTTTCAACTTTGGTGCCTATCTCAGCCATTTTTCAGAATTTTGGCACCAAATTTTCAACATGGGGTTAGTGGGACCCCTCCTCATGATTTCAGTCACTGTCATGGCGTTATTTGGTCCCGAAAGGTGATTTCGTGGTTACTGTGCGGAATCACCTTTCGGGACCGAACAACGAAACAACAGCACCACTATTCATGAGTGGGGCTCTCAAAAAGCCTATTTTGCAAATTTGGTGGAAGAAATCCAAAAATTACTGTTTTACAAGCGTGCATTTCACAGTTTCCACGTACACGCGTAGCTTTGTGAATTTGTAATATTTTCACTCCAGATTTTCAAAATTGGCATTTTCCAACACCTCCTTATGAACAGTACAGCTATGATTTTACATATCCTGGACAAAATGTGGTTTTGTATGTCCAACGCACAATAGCGCCGTCACTGGCGAAATCAGTTTTCGCGACAGTTTGAGGAAATGACAGTGTCACTGTTCATGAGCAGAGGTCCTAAAATGCCTATATTGAAAATTTGGTGATGAATGTCCATAAAATGACTGTGTTACAAGCGTGCATTGCGCAGTTTCCATGCACCCTTGCAACTTTGCAAATTTGCAATATTTTCATGCCAGATTTTCAAAACTGGCATTTTGTCACACCTCCTTATGAACAGTACAGCTGTCATTTTTCACATCCTGCCCAAAATGTGTTTTTGCACCTGTGGCACACAATGGCATGGTCGCTGTGGAAAATCAACTTTTGGGACAAAGTAACAAAATCACAGTGCCACTGTTCATAAGGGGAGGTCACAAAATGCCAATGTTGAAAATGTGGTTAAAAAATCTCGAAAATAACTGGGTTATAGATGTGTGTTGCACAGTTTCTATGCATGCTCATGACTTCACCAATTTTTCCTATTTTCACTCCAGATTTTCAAAGTCGTCATTATTTTGCACCTCCTCATGAACAATACAGTTGTCATTTTTCACATCCTGCCCAAAATGTGTTTTCATCCCTGTGTCGCCAAATGGCATAGCCGCTGGGAAAAACTACCTTTCAGCTAACAAACTGATAGTGCCGCTCTTCATGAGCGTTAGGGTTTCCAACTGTTACTCCCCACCCTGTAGAGACTGACAGGCATCAGGGGTGTAACTCCGGATCATTGGCTGTAATGCTCACGTGATTCCACCCCCACCCCCCCCCACCCTGCAGCCAGTGACAGGCATCAATGTCTGCCTTGGAGTGTTCAGCCCTAAAGTTCACCCCATTCTCCTATACTGCACCCACTTCATCGTATTTTCTTATGGAATGGCGTAAGTATAAGGCCCAAAGACCCCAAAGAACACCATGATACTTGTCAGTGTCTACAGGGTAAGGTGAGATAGAATAGCATGAGCATTATAGCTGACGACCCAAAGGCACACCCCAACACCTGTCAGTCTCTGCAGGGTGGGGGTGGCATTGGCTTCAGTTCAATACTTCATTGCCATTCCTATTATGCATCTCTAACTCCTGCACTACCAATGCCAATGCCAGCGAGACAACATTCGGCATTGATAAATGCTTGTTATTTTTAACAGACAGTGCTTATGTCTCACTTATGCCCACCTAAACCCACTCAATCTAGTTGCTTTGCACTAGTGCAGACACCAGACAGACACCACTGCTAGTGACTTGACCCTGACACCACTGTGAGGAGCACTCCATCAGTGCTCTGCCATTGTTGGCTATGATGTCATGTTGTAAAGGCTACAAATGGATGTTGCTGTCCTCAGCATGTGCATTTAAGGTTTCTGTGTCTCTGCGTTCACATCCCCAGTGCCCTGCCATTGTTGGCTATGATGTCATGTTCTAAAGGCTACAAATGGATGCTGATGTGCTCAGCATGTGCATTTATTACCCCAGGGTCTGTAGGTTGACATTCCTGGTGCTCTAGCACTGCCTGTTGCTGCAAAGAGGAAAGCCACCTTCACATTGCCAACCCAACCCTTTAGGAAGATGCAATTCAGTGCTTACAATGTAATCTCTCCCAATAAGTAGAGCAGAAAGCCTCTGGGATATGTTTATGCGAGTGTGACTCAACGTGTTGGCCTAGGAGTTAGAAGAATGTCAAAACACATTAAATAAACACTTTTTGGACATGATTCTAATATTTTTCATCTTTGACTTTTATCCCTTAGCTGTTCTGTAATCCTTGAGCTCAAATCTCCTCCCAAGAGATATATTTTTATTCCCTACTAAATCACTGTCATGTTACCACTCCCTCATTTCAGTCTCACTACCCATGGGCAAGCTCACTTATTTATTAGTTATTTTTTCATCAGTTTTTTCACCCCTTGAGAATATCACATAGCAGCTTGTTTACAAGGCGGTCCCAGGTAGCGAAGCCAGTACAACACATACCACATTACAGCTAGTGTTGCTCATAATAATATCCTAGAAACTAGGATAGCAACAGATACCTCCCATTTCATAGAATCATAGAGATTGTTGGCAGAAAAGGACGCTATGGCCCATGTAGTCTGCCCATAACCCTCCCTCACTAGGAAGTACCCCTCTCCCTCCCTTACCAGCCTGCCCCTTGCCTGTTAGGCCCATGTACCTATCCCAGGCTCTTTTGAAGATGCCCACTATATCCACCCCACCACCCATTCCAGCAGACTGTTCCATGGTCTTACCACCCTCTTGGTAAAGAACCTCCCCTGATATCTCCTCTGAATCTTCCCCCCCTCCAGTTTGTAGGTATGCCCTCTAGTGGAGTTGTTCTTATTCATTCTGAAGATGCTGTTGACCCTCACCTTGTTCATGCCCTTCAAATACTTGAATGCCTCCACCACGTCCCCCCTCTACCTCCTCTCCTCCAGTGTGTACAAGTCCAGCTCTTCCAGTCTTTCCTCATAAGACTTCCCCTGCAGCTCACTCACCATCTTGGTTGCATTTCTCTGGACCCTTTCTAGCCTGTCCTTGTGACATTGTAGGTATGGTCTCCAAAACTGGACCCCATATTCCATGTGTGATCTGACCATGATTTTGTAAAGTGGCAGGATCACCTCCCTCCTCCTGCTTGTTAATCCCCTTCCTATGCATGCCAGCACTCTGAGTGCTTTTCCTGCAGCTCTGTTACACTGATTCCGGACTTTCAGGTTGTCTGAAATCGTAATCCCCAGGTCTTTCCTGTTCTGTTACCTCCAACTCCTCCTCTCCAAGCCGGTACTTCACCTTTGGGTTGTTTCGCAATTTATGCATAATTTTGCACTTTTTGATATTGAACTGTAGCTGCCACTTTTCTGACCACTCCCCCAGCCTAACCAAGTCCTCCTTCATATCTTCCACCCCCCCTCCTCCGTATCAACCCTATTGTTGCATATCTTCATGTCGTCAGCAAAAAGGCACACTTTCCCCTGGAGACCCTCTGTGATGTCCCTGATGTGTATGTTGAAAAGTATGGGCCCCAACACAGACCCCTGGGGAACCTGACTTGTCACCTTCTCTTCCTTAGAGTGCACCTCATTCACCACAACCCTCTGTGTCCTCCCTCTAGCCAGTGTTCTAACCAGCTTATGAGCTTGCTCCCCACTCTTAAGCTATCTACCTTCCCTATCAGCCTCCTGTGAAGGACAGTGTCAAACGCCTTCCTGAAGTCCAGGTAGGCCACATCCACTGCCTCCCTTGGTCCCATATCTCTGTCACTCTGGCAAAGAATTCAATCAGGCTGGTCTAGCATGATCTACCACCTGTGAATCCATGTTGATTGTCATTTAGGAGGCCCTCTCCCTCCAGATATTTTATCAGCCTTTCCTTTATAAGTGCCTTCATTAGTTTTATGATCAGAGATTAGACTAAACAGGCGGTAGTTTCCCGGCTCCTCCCTTCCTCCCCCCTTATGCAGGGGTCTACCTCGGCCCTCTTCCAGTCCCCAGGAACCCTTCCCTTGTGCAGTGACAGATTACATAGCCTCGTGAGTGGTGCTGCCAATTCCTATCTTAATTATTTGAGTACCCTCGGGTGACTCCCATCCGGGCCCATCGCCTTATCCATCTGCAGCTTTCCTAATTCTTCCAGTACCCTAGCCTCCATGAAGGGACTTGAGTCCATCTCACTACCCACTCTCCCTTTACTTCCAAACTTCGGCCCCTTTTCCTCCTCCACCGTAAAGACCAATGTGAAGTATTTATTCAGGGACCTCGACTTTTTCTATATCTCCTTCCACCATTGCCCCCCTTTGAGCATCGTAATCCCGAGCTTCCCCTTCCTTCTGTTGCTCACGTATCTGAAAAACCTCTTGTCTCCCTTTTTTGCTTCCCTTGCTATATGCTCTTCCATTTCAGCCTTTGCCCTTCTGATCACCTTCCCCGCTTCCTGTAGTTTTTCCTTATATACCTCCCTGTCAGCCTTCCTCTGCAATGCTTTATATGCCTTGGACACCCTCCTTTTTTCCCTAACTGCACTCCTCACTTTAGTTACAAACCAAAGTTCCCCCTCTTTCTTGCTAACCATCCTAATACACAGTTCTGTCACCTTTAGTATTCCTCTCTTTATTCCCCCCAGAGCTCCTCCATGTCTTCCAAGTCTTCCTTCCCCTCTAGCTCCTCCAAAGCCACTGCCCTCATCCCCTAAAATCTGCCTTTCTAAAGTCTAATAATCTAGTGTTGGAACTGCTCTTACCCTGACCTATTCCGATTCTAAAGTTTACTGTTCTATGGTCACTGTCACCCAAATTTTCCTGAACCTCCACACCCTCGACACTGTCCCCATTCATCATAACCAGGTTGAGTATGGCGCTCCCCCTAGTTGGTTCCATCACTAGTTGGCTGATGAATGCTCCTTGTAAAGCTTCCAGCAACTCCCTACTCCTTTCTGTGGATGCTGCCAGGATGTCTTAATCCACATCCGGTAGGTGTAGATCTCCCACCACCATGACTTCTCCTTTGCTAGCCATTCCATGTATCTCCCTTGCCATCTGCCTATCAACTTCCAATCCCTGATGTGGTGGTCTGTAGACCACCCCTATCTTCACTGCCCTTCCCCCCATTTTGCTTAAAGTGACCCATAGAGACTCTGCTGGTCCATCCCCTTCCCCGCACATCATCGCCCTAATCCTGTCCTTTACATAAAGGGTAACCCCCCCCCTCTTTTTCCTGCCCTGTCCCTCCTGTAGAGTACGTGCCCAGGTATTTCCACCTCCCAACTGTGGTTTTCAGTCCACCAGGTCTCTGTGACTGCAATTAGGTCCAGATCATCCTCTGCCACCACCGCCAGTAGATCTCCCATCTTATTACCCAGACTCCTGGCGTTTGCTAGCAAGCCCCTCCACCAGCCCTGTTTCTCTCCCCTTCCCTCTCTTTCAGCTTCTTTCACCCCCATCTGTGGGGGAGAGTGAGTTAGGTCAGGTCCTTCCACCATTCCCATTGGACTACACCTAACTTCACCCTTCCCCTCTCCTAGTTTAAAGCACTCCCTAGTGTTCTATCTATGTATCCCTGCAGCTTCCCCCTCAAGATCCTGGTTCCCTCATCGTTTATATGCAACCTGTCCCTCGCATACAGGTCCACTCATGTGTCCCCCAATCACGTATACATTTGGCCAGATAGTTGCTGTGGTTGGATAGCAGTGCTGTCTGACTATGGATCCTACCCTTTAGGATCTGGTGCATGGATCCTACAAACATTGTGGATCCTGTGGATCCTAGCAACAGGTCCAGCTCGGATCCTAACTATCTGACCTGGAATCCCTGGATCTGACCTAGGATCCATCACTATCTGACCTTAGATCCTAACTATCTGACCTAGGGTCCCTGGATCCTAATTAGGATTCATCGCTATCTGACCCTGGATCCTAACTATCTAACCTTGGATCCCTGGATCTAACCTAGCATCCCTGGATCCTAATGAGGATCCGTCACTATCTGACACTGGATCCTACGTCTGTCTTTGGTAGGATTTCTGGTAGGATCCTAGGTAGGATACCAGCACTATCTGTTGGATAGTGGCAGGATCCACAAAAGCACTATCTGAGCAACACTAATCACAGCACATTGCACAATAATATAATTCACTGTACAGTATTTATAGAATGGTTTGGGAAATTGAAGCAATCTGATTAGTTAACAGGATTTCAAAGATGTGTAATTATCCAGCACAATTACCCACCTGGATTCCCCATGGCCCAATATCCAGTGCAATTACCCATCTGGACACCTCATGACCCAATCAATATTATTTTCACCAGTTACTATATTTCATTTCAAAAGCCATTTTATAAGGTCAACAACATACTCCTGGGTGTATGCATGTGCTAAGATATATAGACATCTTGGGTGGCTGAAGGCACTCAGCTTTGCCTTGCACCCCACAATGCTGTCTGGGCATCCATATAGCTCAGTATAAACATACACCCTGCCATGTGTTATAGTTTATGTATTACCTGTATATACAGAGAATACCAGTCGGGCAACCATGCACAACCAGCCTCTGCTACCACAGAGGTGTTCTGATTACATCACACCTTGAGATCGTAGCTCAAGAGGTCCAGTGTGGTCAGGAGCCCAAGGTGGTGGCACAGGCTGGTTGGGCATGTGGTTACCCAATCAGTATTTTTCATAGCTGATAGTTTTTTTTTCTGTTTTGATTTTATTTATTCTTTAAACGAAGAGGTTTTCACAGTGCTTCCATGGCAGCAGCAACTGTGCGGGTGATTTTAGTTAAGAACTTAAAATGATTGCTGTGATTATGGCAGTGCTGAGAAAAATGGCAGCTGCCTCAAGGATTTCTGATCAGCTGGAACCATGTTGTACCACAGAAGGGTACAACCGTGTTCCATGATCTTTGAACTGTGGTACAACAAGGTTTCAGCTGGCATGGAAATCCATGCAGAACAAACCCTCACTATACACTATAGAATAGTAATACACACATAAACAATAACATGACAAGGTCTGTGTTAAACTGAAATAACTCACTCTCTTGGATGTGTTGCGCACCATAAGACAGAGCTGAGTGCATTCAACCACCCAGTTGTGGGTTATTATAGCAAAACACGCAACCCTTGAGCATGTAATTATGCTTATAAAATGGCTAATTTTATTAAGAATAACAATTAGAACAAGCATTTGTCAGTGTCGAATGTTGTCTCTCTGGCATTGGCATTGGTAGTGCAGGAGTTAGAGATGCATAATAGGAATGGCAGTGAAGTATGGAAGTGATGCTAACCCCAACCCCACCTTGCAGAGACTGACAGGCGCCAGGGTGTGCCTTTGGGGCGTCAGCTATACCACTCATGCCATTTTACCTCACCCTACCCTGTAGACACTGACAAGTGTCGTGGTGTGCTTTGGGGTCTTTGGGCCTTATACTTATACCATTCCATAAGGAAATACACTGAGATGGGTGCAGTATAGGAGAATGTGGTGAACGTTATGGCCGAACACTCCAAGGCACACCTCAATGCCTGTCACTGGCTGCAGGGTGGGGATGGGGGTGGAAAGGCATGAGCATTACAACCAATGATCCCAAGTCACACCCCTGACGCCTGGCAGTCTCTACAGAGTGGGGTGTTACAGTTGGAAACCCTAATGTTGTAGGCGTTTGTTGGTATTTTCACTCCAAATTTTCAACATTGGCTTTTTGTGACCCCACCTCATGAAGAGCAGCCCTATCAGTTTGTTAGCTGAAAGGTGGTTTTGCACAGTGGCTATGCCATTTGGCGACACAGGGATGAAAGCACATTTTGGGCAGGATGTGGAAAATGACAACTGTATTGTTCATGAGGAGATGTAAAAAAATTGCAACGTTGAAAATCTGTAGTGAAAATATGAAAAATTGATGAAGTCATGAGCATGCATAGAAACTGCGCAAAACAAGTCCGTACTTGAATTATTTTGGGGTTTTTTATCCATTTTCAACATAGGCATTTTGGGACCTCCCCTCATGAACAGTGGTGCTGTGATTTTGTTAATCTGTCCCAAAAGTTGATTTCCCACAATGACCATGCCATTGTGCGCCACAGGTGCGGAAACACATTTTGGGTAGGCTGTGAAAACTGACAGCTGTACTGTTGATAAGGAGGAGTGAACAAATTCTAGTGTTGAAAATCTGGCATGAAAATACTGAAAATTTGCGAAGTTACAAGGGTGCGTGGAAACTGCGCAATGCACGCTTGTAACACAGTCATTTTATGGACATTCAGCAGCAAATTTTCAACACAGGCATTTTAGGACCTCTTCTCATCAACAGTTCACCATCATTTTCTCAAACTGTCCCAAAAACTGATTTCGTACAGCGACCGCGCTACTCTGCACCGGACCTGCGAAAACACATTTTGGCCAGGATATGTAAAATGAAAGCTATGCTGTTCATAAGGAGGTGTGGAAAAATGGCAGTTTTGAAAATCTGGAGTGAAAATATTACAAATTCATGAAGTTAAGAGCTTGCGTGGAAACAGCGCAATGCATGCTTGCAAAACAGCCATTTTTTGGATTTTTTTCACCAAATTTGCAACATAGGCTTTTGCACTTACCTGGTCAACAAAAACTGACTAAATAAATAAATAAATTAAAAAGAGCTCCCCTCATGAACAGTGGCACTGCTGTTTCATTACTCGGTCCTGAAAGGTGATTCCGTGCAGTGACCGTGAAATCACCTTTCGGGACTGAATCACACCATGACAGTGCCTGAATTCATGAGGAGGGATCCCAATAACCCCATGTTGAAAATTTGGTGCAAAAATTCTGAAAAATGCCAACATAAAAATGCTTTGTTTTTATTCTTCTGACATTTTAAATTGGCACAAGGAGAAAATCCCTACTGTTTTCCAATGTGTGGTCTGAGTAGAGAAATCTGTGCAAACCTGTGGGCTGTGCTGACATAATGACACAGACCTAGCTAGTGTATGACATATCAGACTGCCATTTTATAATTAAGCAATAAGGCACAACAGGGTGTGGTATATCATGGGATATCGTCACGTCTTGGGTGGTTGGGCATGAGGCCGCAGGTCGAGTGCGTCCAACAACCCGAGAAGTGACGATATCCCATGATATACCACACCCTGGAGTGCCTTATTGCTATTATGAACTGGAGTAAAGGTTTTAGAAGTGAAATATAAAAAAAAAAACTTTAAAACCTTTTAAAAATAGCTTTTTATTATAGTGTAGGAATACATTTAAAAAAATAATTTGGAGGCAGCAGGTGGCACTGTTGCAGTTGGAGCTGACAGACAATGTGAAAGTTTGTGATTGTGTGACCTGTGAACTCTGCCACTTTGTGCTGAACTGGATTTCTTTTCATTTTGAGGGAATAATTTGCCTTTTTTTTGGTAGCACTGTATGTAGCAGTTGTATGCAGTACCGATGTGGATAAGTAGCGGGAAGTATCTTATCGTCATCGGGTGTCGGTGCGTTACAGTGATGTGGATGGCACTTGCTGGCAGTTCATTTAAATGTGAGTGAAGGTTCTTTCTAGTCTGTTTTGTTTTTTTACATTTTAAAAATCAGGAATATTATCGAGTGAGGCTACAATTGGCATTGTGCGGCAGTTGAAATGGATGACGGCATTTTAAAAGCAGCAGTGCCGAAACTCAACAGGTTGTGTTATCCCAAAGGAATGAGAAAAAAAATGTTTTTAAGTGTGTCACAGAGATGCTGAAATCCTTGCTGTTCCGGAGACGTTTTGTTGATGTAGCTTGATATCATCACGGTTTCAAAAACGTCTCAGCCAATCAGATTCCTCTATTTACGATCCTCAGTTCATAATGTATATTATAATATTTTTGACCATTTTATGAATGGATTTTGACCATTTTATGAATGCTATAAATGTAATAATCCACTCTGGGTGTATGTATATTTCTTAAGTGCTTAATTGCCGTAATACACAGTTATGATGTCATACCTGAGGAGCACAGTAATCAAGAGTACTTTTGAAACAGCCACAATGGTAGCAGGATTTTATATTTAAATCCCCCCCCCCCCAAGCTGTGGGGAGTTCTGTTTTAGAAATGTGATTTAAGTAAACTCATATGATGGTCCAGCCATTCCCACCTCACCCAGTCTTCAGCTGCTTACAGTATGTCTGCACTCCTCCTGCTCCACTCTTGTCCACTACAGAGTTATAAGCACTGTCTTTCATTCAGTGGTGGATGGGAGTGAGATGCAAGGTGTGCCATTAATTTATTTAGACATGTTGGCCAGGAAAAGCACACTGAGCCAGAGCTCGTTTCCAGGTGCGACCTGGGGGACACTTAGACACATAGAATTTGTTGGCAGAAAAGGGCCGCTGGCTCACCCAGTCTGCCCAGATAGTCCCTGCCTAGTCTGCCTCCGCAGACCCTAACTGGTTTCCAATGAACCTCATTCCTCACTGCCCATTTCCTAATATTCCCTTATGTCTATCCCGTGCATGCTTGAAGTCCCCTACTGTTTTTGCCTCCACCACTTCTGCTGGCAGTCTATGCCAGGTGTCCATCACTCTTTCAGCAAAGTAGTACTTCCTTACATTCCTCCCCAAATCCCCCTTCCAGCTTCATTGCATGCCCTCTGGTTGTAGTGCTGAAAGGGGCATGGGATACCATTTACAGGGTATCTTTACATCTGCCCGCAGCCCAACATGCATAATCCCAACACCCGGTTGCCCAATGCCAAAATCCTGACAACCGGTTGCCCAACTGATAAATGTTGCCAGCGATGGAGTTTGTTATGTTAATTAATGGGGTACGGGTGGGCAACACGCCCTGAAACATGACAGGAACATCACGCGAGTCAAGTAACCGGGTGTTGGGATTTGGAGTCGGGCAACCAGGTGTTGGGATTCTGCATGTCGGAATATCGTAGTATATCCATTTACAGAAATACAAATTACTGTAGGCTAAGACACAGCACTATGAATTACTGTAAGTGATGTACAGAATACAAATTAGGCGATATAAAGAGATACGTTTGACAATTAGTGAAATACAAATTCAGTAATATAAGAAAATACAAATACAGAATATTTAATCACGTAACTGTCACCAGTGCAAAAAGATACAGATGTGAAATGGTGATAGTGCAAAGACCAGGGAATGCCACTTAGGGAACAGCTACGTTTATGAGTAGGTTGCTTCTACCACCCTACATGGAGTTTTGGAATCTCTCTCTTTCTCTCTTCCCCCACCCCACCCATAATATCCGGAAGTGAAGGATTGAAGAGGAGATGAGTTTCCAGTGTCTCTAAACAATCTAGCAGTGGCAGGGTGATGCTAGAGCCATTTTCCCAGGAAAGCAGGATAACTAACTAGAGTTCCATAGCTGCATCTACAAAACAGCAGAAATCTTGTACGTAGGCAGGGGTCTACTACAGAATATTGACAGTCACTCGCCCGACATACAATAGCCCGATACCGTTTGTCCAACAATCATTTGCCCGACAATAGAAATTTGCCCATCACGGAGGTGATTTTATGCTTAAGGGGGCTTTGCCCCCTGCACCCCCCCATACTTAAGCAATAAGGCACTCCAAGGTGTGTGTTATCGTGTAATAACATCACTCCTGGGGTGGGTTGAAGCACGAGGCGAAGCCAAGTGCTTTCCACCACCCCAGGAGTGACGTTATTACACAACACATCACCTTTGGAGTGCCTATTGCAATTATGCAATGGCTCAATGTTATACAAAACAAAAATTAAAATAAAAATGTTTTTAGTAGATTTTTAGTGAGGCAGTATATCTTTGTTTCTGAAAAAAAAGCTCAAGCTCAGGCTCAGGGTCCATAAAATCAACACAGTGATGTTATTGTGTAATATCATCACTGTCTCAGGCATACACTGACCAATCAGAGTCCAGGAAATTTTCTTGCCATTGTATAATTAAGCATAATCACCTTTGTTGTGGATTTCTACTGTCGGGCAAGTGATTGTCAGGCAAATGGTGTCAGGCTATTGTCCATCGGGTGAGTAATTGTCAGTGTTTCTTAGGACTCCCTGTAGGCAGATAGACTAAGGATAAAGTAAAAATCTGTGCACTCATCACACTTCCGTTGGTTAAACAGTTGTTTGCTGTATGTTTGCTTGATGCAGGACTATTAAATTCATAGGTGGTAGCTGTGTAAGTGATAATTCTACAGAATGTGCAGTCAAGATGTAATAAATGCTAATGCCACCATGGAGCATGTAATGTGGCATTAGACAGTAGAGTGTGTGACTGTAATGTAATGTAATGTACTGTGCTGTACATACACCTCAGCTATAATGTAATATACTGTATGTACACCTTGGCTGTAATGTAGTATCCTATATGTACATCTTGACTATAGTACAATGTACTGTATGTACACTTCTACTATAATACAATGTAGTGTACATACACATTGTCTGTAATGTAACATATTATATGTACACCTTGGCTGTAAGGTAGTATACTTATATGTAAACCTCAACTGTAATGCAATATGCTGTATGTACACCTCAGCTGTAATGTAATTTACTGTATGTACACCTTTGCTGTAATGTAATATTCTGTACATTCACCTTAGTTGTAATATACTGTACATGCACCTTTGCTGTAATGTAATATACTGTACGTATACCT
Organism: Neoceratodus forsteri; assembly: GCA_016271365.2. Taxonomy (NCBI): domain Eukaryota; kingdom Metazoa; phylum Chordata; order Ceratodontiformes; family Ceratodontidae; genus Neoceratodus; species Neoceratodus forsteri. The sequence goes on from JADMNL010000022.1 coordinate 451,370,151, forward strand.
CAACTGTGATGAAACATACTGTACATACACCTTGGCTATAATGTAATAAGCAGTACTATATATATATATATATCTTGGCTGCATTGTGAGGCACCGTATAAAACATATACGGCAATGTGGTTTTGTGGCTATGGTAGTGACATGGAAACAGAGAGATTGTAGTTTCAAACCCTGATAGAAACAAATACTCACTGTGTGACTTTGGGCAAATCACATTTAGAGCCTGCAATGTCTCTGTAAAAACTTTGCAAATGATATACAGCATAGTTATATTTCATATATTTCCCATTTTTATCTTCATCTTATTCTCTACTGAAAGTGAAATTTTTATGGAAATGGGATCTTTGCCCTTTGAAATTCATCTGCTACTGCTGTTTATCTGCATGAGATATTGCAATCTACTGTTTGTGACATCAGAATAATTTCCATGGCAACCAATTATGATACATAAACAGAGGATTATGACATCTGGGGCCAGATTCACAAAGAAGCGCAAAGTACTGCGCAAAGGTTTGTGCTGCGGTTTGAAGTTGCACGGGTTTGAAAAGTTGCTATTCAGTTAGATAGTGCGCCGTGCTATCGGATTGTGAATATGGGTGTGAGAGGGCAGCGCTAACCCAGTGAAATCTCTGCTAACCCCGCTATCGCTGCCCCCACAGAGACTCAGGAGAATGACCCCTCAATGAATAGCACAGCTGCACTATTTGCCATTCACTAAAGCAGCATGTAAATGAGCTCACTGGGCATGCAAGGTGTTATGTGGCCATTTGCATGCCCATTATGGGTCCATTTACATGGGCTACAATAGAGTTTGGAGCACCCCCCCAAACAACGATCACCATCCCTGAATAGAAAATAAAATGTCCCTGGTGGTCTAGTGGTCTCTCCCCATTCTGCTAGTCAATCGCCATGTCGACAGTACAGAAAAGGATATAGTTGTCCCTGATGGTATGGTTCCCTATCCCCTCTCCTATCACTGATCACCATCCCTTACTAAACCAAAAAATATCCCTGGTAGTTTAGAGGTCCCTTCCACCTCCCCATTGTCTGGTCATTGTCCTGAGTTAGAAATAAATATAGCTGGTAATATAGTGGTACCTCCCCCTTCCCTGTTGTCTGATTATCATCCTGAGTTAAAATTAAATGTCCCTGATAGTCTAGTGGTCTCACCCTCCTCCCCAAATGTACGATCACCATCTCGAGTAGAAAATAAATTTCCTTGGTAGTCTAGTGGTCCCTCCTCCTCGATCACTGATCGCCATCCCTCAATGAACCAAAAAATTTCCCTGGTGATCTAGTGGTCTCTCCTTGTCCTGATCACTGATCGCCGTGCTGACAGTACAGAAATAAAGTATAGTAGTCCCTGGTGGTAGTTGTTCACCCCCTGCCCCTCCCCATGATCGGCAATTGCAGGACTGATAGTCAAAAAGAGTAAAGTCTGCTCTTGTGGTGGTGGTTCCCCCCCCCCCTTGATCACAGGTCACCGATCCGATATGAAATGTTAGTCCCTGGTTGTCTAGTGTCATCCACCCCGCTGATCGCCGTCCTGAGCACAATGACAGATTAACAGTACCCAACACTGGTAGCCAGTGGTCCCACCTGCCACGTGATCAACCACCTGACATCCACATAATAGTCAATGGTGTCCAGTGGAACCCCCTCCCAAGTCACAACCCCCTATATAGTCACAATAACATTTTTCTTGGTGTCTAGTGGACCCCCCTCTCCCATCCCTGATCCCCCATTCAAGTAAACAAAACTTTTCCCTGGCATCTAGTGGCCCCCTGCCCCCCACCCTGGCAGGTAAAGGCCCACCACCTTACTCACCCCCAATCCGACCTGAGCCGGGGACCGGCATAGCCCTTCTTCCACCACCATCACCATGGCCGGTTGCTGACTGAACTGTCAATGAGCATGTATAGAGTACACCATGCACTCATCGGTTGACACTGTCAGTCAATGAGGGCCTAGTGTATACTGCACTCGTTCATTCACAGTTCAGTCGGCGGCCGATCATGGTGGTGAGAGGAGGGCTGTGCTGTTCACTGGCTTAGGTGCGGTGAAAGCAGTGGTGGGCTTACCAGGAAAGCAAAGGTGGGGAACCACTAGATGTAAGAGAAAAGTTTTGTTCCTGAACACAGGATCGGGAATGGGGGTCCACTAACACCAAAGGAAAATGTTATTGTAACTATATAGGAGATTATGATTTTGGGGGTTCCACTGGACACCAGGGACTATTGTGTGGACGTCGGGTGGGTGATCAGGTTGGGGGTGGGACCACTGGCCACCGGTTTTGGGTACTATTAATCTGTCATTGTACTTGGGATGGTGATTGGTGTAGGGGGGAAATTAGACCACCAGGGACTAATGATATTTCATATCGGACCACCGATCGGTGATCGGGGGGGGGGGCCACTATCACAAGGGCAGACTTTACTTTTTTTTTGACTAACAGTCCAGCGATCGGCTATCAAGGGGAGTGGGGGGGGACAACTACCACCAGGGACTACTATACTTTATTTTTGTACTATTGGCATGTAGATCGGCCATCAGGACAGAGAGGGACCAGTAGATCACAAGGGACATTTTTTGGTTCATTGAGGGATGTTGATCAGAAGTCAGGAAAGGGGGGAGGGACCACTAGATTACCAGGGAAATGTATTTTCAATTCAGGACAGCGATCAGACAATGGGGGAGGGGGAGGGACCACTCCCATTGTCTGGTCATCATCACAAGTTAAAAATAAATGTCCCTGGTAGTGTAATGGTCCCTCCCCCTTCCCCATTGTCCAATCACTGTCCTGAGTTGAAAATAAATTTTCCTGGTAGTCCAGTCATTTCATGGGTAAGATAGAAAAAACATGGTCGGTCAAGACTACAGGTTGTTATAAATGTAGAAAGCGTCTATGTTGTGAGTCTGTAAGAAATTGTTCTAGTTTTGCGAATGTTAATGCGAAGCAGGAATTTGAGATTAGGCAACTCATGACGTGTGACACTGCAGGGGTCATTTATTTAGCCCAATGTTCTTGCATGGCATTTTATGTAAGGAAGATGAAAATACCTTTAATTTTTTTTTGAACTTTAAAATTTTATTTCATGTTAAGAGAAACAATAATTACATAATGACAGACACATTTTACACAATTTATCCTGCTATAACTTTCAGCTTACATGGCAATACATCAACAAAGATAAGATCTGTTTAGAATTTATCTATGGAATCATGTTTCTCTGAATCTATTCAGAAGTGTCCAGGAGCATTAAGTCTTGCCTAGGAGCCATTCAGATCCACTTGGCTTTGGCTTTATCAGTTTCATCGAGAGTTCATATCTAGCCCCATAGGAGCGGGTAACTCTGTCCCTGGTACAATACACCTTTTGCAGTTACATTTCTAAATAAACATATAATAAAGTCTTACCTTTATTCTGTTATGTATCTGTCCACTCATTCTTCTTTGTATTCAAACACCTGGTGTTCTGTTTCCTTTCTATTAACAGTAATAACTATAAAACTTTATTTAACTTAAATTCAACTTAACTTAAAAAGAATAGCCAAATCAATTCCCACATATCATTTCAATCCAATAATTTCCACCTAATTTCCAAAAACCCCCATATTTCGTGTTCCCCCATCACATACCCCCTGTCACCCAGATCACCTCCCTTGCCCTCAAGCTATACTTACATGTATTTGAAACTAGCTACTATTCATGGAGTAATTGCTCCAGAATTGGTTTACCTTCCTTCCTCTTCCAGTGATGGAACCAGGGGAGCCATCATGTATTAAATTTATCAGTGGACAGCCTTATTCTTGCTGTGAAGGCCTCCATCTCCCTGATTTGTTTTACATTCTGAGACCAATTAGAAATCTGTGGGGGGGGGGTCCCTTTTTAGCCATTTCTGAGTAAGTGCCTTTAGGGCTGCTGCTATAAGTATGTTAAAAAGATATCTACCTGCTTGGGATTTTATTTCCCTGGGGGGGGGGGGCTCCCAACACCATATTCTCAAACTCAAGGGGGGATATCAAGCTTAAAATTGTTGCTATTAAAGTAGTTATCTCTGACCAAAACATATTTAACTTTGGACAAGCCAAGAAAGTATGATAATGTATACCCTGTGATCTACAGTCTCTCCAGCATTTATCTGTTTTAGCCGTAGCATAATGGTAGGATATAGAGGGAGTTTTAAAAAAAAAACAAATGTTAATTTTCCATCTAAATTCTCTCCATGATGGAGAGTTAGTTGTCTGCTGGACTCTTGACCAAATTATCTGCCATGCATGATCCGGGATCTGTAAATCCGCTTCCGAACTCCATCTATCCATCACTTTTTGAACTGCCAAAGTTCCCTTGTCCTTCATCAACATTTTGTATATTTGTGAGATATATGATTTGGTGTCTCTGAGGTCACCTTTTTTGTACGTTAATTGAATAGGACTTGCCGGGCTTTGAGCTAGTTCCATTAATCCGATTACGTGTGTTATATAATGTACACATTGTCAGAACCTAAAAGAGTCTGTGTTTGGAAGCTGTAACTCAGATTGGACTTGAGTAAAAGATTTTATAGTTTCTCCCTCTAAAAATTGCTGGGGGTATTTAAGGCCCTTCAAGGTCCATCTAAAAAAAGTTGAATCCTTTTCTTGAGCTGGAAAACCAGGTAGATGCATCAAGAGGAGGTATTTCCACACTGGGTGAGTTATCTCCCAGGTCTGTCTAGCACGGAGCCAGAGTGCCATCGTATGTTTGGTTAATTTATTTGTAATATTTTTAAGGTCCCCTGGTAAAACTTTCCATGGTAATTATTTTAGTGGGGTCAGACTGCGCTCCCTCTCCTCTATTTCTAGCCAGCCATGACTTTTCCCTGGAGTCAACATCTTAAGCACTGGTAAAAGTTGGGCCGCCAGATAATATTTTGGAAAGTCTGGGAGTCCCATACCCCTCTGCTTTTCTTGCTGTGAGTATGTCCCATCTGACCCTTGGTTTACTCCCAGCCCACACGAAATACAATAATTTTTTCTTTAACTCTTTCCAGTCATTCGAAGGGATGGGGAGAGGGAGGGTCATAAAAAAAAAAGGAACCTAGGCAGAATGTTCATTTTGATAGCTTCCACTCGGTTGCTGAATGTAAGGGGGAGCCGGTTCCACCTGCGCAGGTCTGCGAAAACTTGTTGTCTAAGGGCTCCATAACTATGTTTATACAATGATGACAATTGCATAGGGATTTGTATTCCCAAATACTTTACCTTAGTATTCACCCGCTTAAAGGGAATCATGTTCACCCACTTCTGTTCTTTTAGGCCTCCTAGTAATAGAACTTCTGACTTTGTCATATTTACTTTTAAAGCCAGAGGCTTTTCCAAAACTTTTAAAAAGTTCTAATAATTTAGGCACTGATACATATGGACTACTAAGGTGCACCAGTGTATCATCTGCATGGAATGAGATCTTGTGAATTGTGTGTTGTATTGTGATACCGTCAATGTCCTCCCTCTGTCTGATCGCTTGAGCCAGAGGCTTCATGCTAATTGCAAAAAGCAATGGGGACAAAGGGCATCCCTGTCTCGTGCCCCTCGCAATATTAAGGGGGGATGATAGCGCTCCATTTACTCTAACTATAGCCTGCAGGTGATGATATCCTAGTTTGACCCATTTTAAGAAATTACCTCCAAAACCCATTTTCTCCATTACTTGAAAGAGATACTCCCAGTTTAGCCTATCAAAGGCTTTTTCCACATCCAGAAACATGGCTAGTGCAGGGTGTTGTATCAGCTCCTTAGCTTGTAGAATATTTAAAAGCCTTCTGATATTGTCAGCTAGGTGGCGGTATGGAATAAATCCTGTTTGGTCAGAGTGAATTAGTAATTCTATATATTTTGGGGGCTGAATTGAAAGTATTTTAGTAAATATTTTCTGGTCCTGATTAAGTAGAGTTATGGGCCTGAAAACTTCACACTTAGTTCTTTCCTTGCCTGGTTTAGGTATTACTGATATAAGTGAATTTGATCAGCTCCCCGGGAATCCATCCTCCTCCAGTGACTGATTAAAAACTTTTGCTAGGATAGGTGCTAGTGTTGGGCCTAGGGATTTATAATATTTTCCACTTAGCTCATCTGGACCTGGCACCTTCCCGGAGGGCAGGCCTTTGATAACTTTTAGAACCTCTCCTATTGTAATAGGACAATCCAGTTCTTTTTTAGCTGCCTCTGGGAGTGTGGGTAATTCTACAGCCTCCAGAAAGGATTTTATTTTATCTCTGGAAGTATGTATTTCCTGCTCTTCAGCATACAGAGTTTGATAATATTTTTGGAATCGGTCAGCTATCTCTTTAGGGAATTCCCCTTTCTTGCTAGGCTCTCCCCTTTCTTCAATATATGGAACACACCCCTCTGCTTGGGCCTTGCGTAGTCAAAAGGCCAGCAGCTTTGAAGCTTTACCCTCTACCTTGTGAAATTTTTGGTTTGTAAATCGTAAATAGCCTTCCACTTTCTTATTTTCAAATTCCTGCAGAATCTCTCTTGCTTTTCTAAGCCTTTTTAGTATTTTTTGATTGTTTGGTTTAGCTTTAGGCTCTGTTCCAATGCATTTATTTCGGATAGGATTCTGATTTGTGTTAAAGTAGAAAGTATTTTCTGAGCAGAAGCAAAATTGATTATCTCCCCTCTGGTAACTGCTTTGAGTGTATCCCATTTTAAAGAGGCTGAGGAAGTGGATGATTGGTGTAATTCCACAAATTTCTCTACTTTTTGCTTAAGCCTATTCACAAAAGTTTTATTATTTAATAAGGAGACATTTAATCTCCACAATGTCTTTTTATCTTGGGGTGGGAGGGCTAAGTGTATTGATATCGGGGAATGGTCCGATAAGGTCATCGTGTGTATCTGGGAGTCCACCACATTATGCAGATTTGTAATATATGTGAAAAATAAGTAAATTCGAGAATATGAGCTCTGCGCATTTGAATAAAATGTATAATTTCTTTCCTTTGGGTGATGAGCTCTCCAGATATCCACCAGACCCAATTCCCTCAACAAAGAAATCAAAGTCCTGGAAGCTGTCTGGTTAGTTGCTTTTCTGTTGGAGAATCTATCTCACTGAGGGTGGGGGGCTACATTAAAGTCACCTCCTAATATTAGTTGGCCTTGAGGGAGATGTGCTATTTTTTGGAAAACCTTTTCAAAAAAATTCCCTTGGTGGGAGTTAGGGGCATAGATGTTAACTAAATGTTATACCCTTCCTTGCATATGAACTGTTATCCTCACATATCTGCCCTGTAAAGCTCTCTCAGAGTTGTCTATCATCAGATTCAGACCCCTCCACATCAGTATTGCCACCCCGGCTTTTTTAGTTTTGGGATGGGAGGCTGCCACTACCTGGCCCACTCAGGCCCTTCTAAGCTTTAAATGTTCAGACATTGAGAGGTGCGTTTCTTGAAGAAAGACCACATCTTCTTGAAGCCTAGCAAGTTCTTGTAGCAGTCTCGTTCTCTTTATGGGGGAGTTAATCCTTTTAACGTTGTAAGAACATGTAACCCTTGCAAATGGGGTTCCTATGCTTCCCTGAGCTTGGGTAATGCTCCGTGCCTGGTTACCTTTGCAGCAAGCTGCCAATAGGGAGCCAGTGAGCGCTTAAAAAGGCCTCTATACTGTCTCTTTAAGGGCTGCTTTGGTTTGCAGTCATGATTGATCAAGGGAGGGGTTTGAGTGTTGCTATGCTCGAATCCCACTTCCAGACTCAGGAAATGCGCTCCCTTTCTGCCATCGCTAGTGGTGCTAAGGGAGCTCTGAAAGAGGATGTGAATGTTTGCTTAGAATATCGTAAAATAATAATGGCAGTGTAGTTGTTCCTAACCTGTTTCTCTTGCAGTAAAGACTGTTTGATTGCCTCCTCCATTTTGGTCCAGAACTATTGAATTGGACCAATCAGTACCTTGGGACCCCCCAAAGTCGGTTGACCAAGAGGGGAACTGTTTGTATTTGAGAGAGGTATTATGGACTATGGCGCTTTTTCGCACCACTGAGAGCTGAAGGAAGTGACTGGCAGGTTCTGCCAGCCAATCGAATCGGGTAGTGCCCGAACTGAGAAGAGTGCCCCAGGCTGCCAGGGGCAGATGCGTTGTGGCTGAGGTGAGGAGAGGAGCTGTGTGCTTCTGCGCTGTGGAAGTGTTTGCATGGGAAGCACGTGAAGGCCTGAAGTGGCCATTTTTGCCCGTGAGAGGAGTCAGATTAAACCCGCTGGCATGTGGTCATAGGAGGCTGTGTCCTGCACAGCTACCCACCAGGCTCGACCTGTTTGGAGGACTGGAGAATCTGCTAAATCGCGCTCGGTCCGCGGGAGGAGTGAATAAAGCTGCCATTTGCAGTGCTTCAGTGACTGTGAAATCTGGAGAGCCTAGCAGCAGCTGCCTGGTGTGGTACCCCTCTGCTATTGCTGTGGAGCTTGCCATATAAATGTATGAGGAGGCTCGTGGAGTTCAGGATCAGCCCTGCTGGTGTTGAAGGACTCTGTCTGGTCTGGAGGTTGTGAGTACTGAATCAGGGTAGCACCCTGTTAAATGTGCAACAGAGGTTTCAAATGGCATTGCTATACTGCTGACTGCTTAATTAAACTTTTCTTTCTTCTCTGTGTGAAGGGCCCCTACCAGCTGCCACATTTTAAACTAGCCATTAGGGCTTGGGTACCCAGGGACAGTAAATCGTAGGGTTAGGCCTGTGCACAAGCCCTAGGTATATCGAAATAGTATAAGCCAATCAACCTGATTTCCCCTTTCCTTGTTATCTGCCCTTTTAATAAATCAGATTGCTGTGTTATAACCACACCCTGGCTGGTTTGAACTCTTCTGATGAGTTGCTGTATGGTGACTGTAATATAACCTTTACCTTTACAGGGGTCCCCGGAGTGAGTTGGAATACATTATCCGTGGGTAAGTGTACTGGTGGAAAGAATTGTTGGCACTCAGTGTGAGTCACTAGTGGGACGGAAGAAGTTGCAGTTACCCAGAGGGCTGTAGCCAGTGGTCTTAATTGTACTAACCCGACCTCTGGGTGGGCACCCGATGCGCGGATCTGGGCCCCTCACCCCTGCCTCCGTGGGGCAGACAGGGTAGTAGCCCTAAGGGTAGCGCCCCCTAGGGGGTTACAAATTGGAGGCACTGCTGGGATTCGCATCCCCTAGTGGCTCAGTGAGGAAATACATCAGAGATGGAAAAAATGGAAGGGGATATGTTGGAAAAAATTAAGCTGGGACCCATCAAAACCATGGTACACAGATTGATGGGTTGGGGTGAAGCCGAAGAGCTAGACTCTTTGAAGGCTGTATTATTGTTAGATGTGCTCCTGGGTACCTCAACTGTTGATATTGTCTCTGTTGCCGAGCGAGTAAAGTGTTTGGGTAAGGTTGAAGTGAAAGGGCGTATGGCTGATCTGCTTGACCAGACACTGCAGGTGTTACTCCTATGCAGTGTGGCCATCGACCCTGAGAAGGTACCTCCTGTGATTTACCCAGAGGTGCGTCCCAAGGTGTGAGCTAATTCATATCCAGTGGGTCAGTCACCCTGAAGTCTCCCAGATGAATAGTTTTAAGACAAACTGCTTAAATTGTTAGCTGTGGAGGAGGACTACCCAGGAGTTGTTACAAGCCTTGGATTTGTCCAGTGATACTACCCCAGGGTTCCCCTTGCACCTCCCTTGCCGCCCAAAAGTTCCGTGCTGGCTTCTTTGCCCTTGGCAGTCCCATCCATACAACTTGATTCCTACCGTAAGTTAAAACTTTTCTCTGGCATGGTACCAGTGCCTTCCGGAGGATGACCTGGAGGCGTGGAGGACTATGCCACCCCTTTAGTTCAGGAGTGACAATGCTCCGAGGGAGAAAGGAAGAGGCTGATGGAGAGTTTGCGGGTCCTGCCTTAGAAGCCATTAGGTTCTTCCAGACCACCCATCCGGAAGCCACTGCTGCAAAGTATCTCTCTGCTTTAGAAGGGGTTTTTGGAAGTACAGAGACTGGTGAAGATTTACTATGGAAATTCAGGTCTGCTAAGCAGTGGCGAAATGAAAAACTGTCCGCTTTTGTTACTAGAGGGGAGCGGGCATTGTAGAAGGCTTGTAGAAAAGGGGAAATCACTGCTACAGCCCTGAATCAGGTTCGGTTAGAACATATTTTAAAGTCTGCCAGATTCTCTAGTGTAACGCTGCTGGAAACTCAAGTTGCATGATCGGTGGGCCACCCCGCCTGAATATTGTCAATTGATGAGGAAATTCGAGAACTGGAGACTGATGAGAGAGTGGGAACCCTGTGTGGGGGCAGTGAACCCTAGTGGGACCCCTGAGTCTAACACCCCTGAGGAGACTGGCTCGCCTGGAGGGTCCGAAGGGTCCCCAGATTTCCCAGGTACTGTGGGGATGTGAGTTGTTTCCTCTGACCCCTACATGGAGGGTGAGTTGAGGGCTGAGATCAGGAATTTACGGGAACTGGTGAGAGACTTAAAGCAGTCTACTGTGTACCCTACTCGGCCCGGGGCCCCTGAGTCATGTAGAGCCCCGAACCCTAGCCCTAGAGAGCTTTCTCACTCCCCTCAGGGCCCCCCTCAGAATAGTGATCCCCAGGACCCCAAGTTTTGTTACCACTGTGGGAAGATGGGCATTTCCAGCCTGAGTGCCAGAGGCAGAATTTAAGGAAAGTTAACAGCAGACTGATCGCCCGACACCCAGGCCCAGTCTCGGGCCCCAAGAAAAGTTTTGTGGCTCAGGCCCATGCCGCCAGGCTACTAATGCTGCTACCCCAACTGGTCTGATGTGGTCGGGCCGTCTATGGAACCAGGTGCAGGTAAATGGAATTCCCACTCGGGCTGTACTGGACAGTGGCTCCCAGGTGACCATCATGTTTCAGATTGGTACCAAGCACACTTATCTGAGGTGCCCTGCAGCCTCTAACTAGTCTACATGTATGGGGTTGGGCGACAAGGCCTATCCATATTTGGGGTACATCCGTGTCTGGTTATCATTCCTGCAACTGTGAATGGAATAGATGAGCAAGTAGAAACCTTAGTTTTAGTTTGCCCACCACTGGACTCTGACGATGGGGTGCCCTTGCTGATTGAGACAAATGCACACATGTTTGGGGCAGTTGGCCCCAGTGTGCTCAGAAGAAAGCGACATTCCAAACTGAAGCGAGCTTTGAGATACCTGCTGTGATTCAAAGGTCAGGGACACTCAGAAGAAGGGTAGTCTGGAGAACCCGAAGGCCCTGTGGGGTGGCGTGGAAAAATGATCCGGCCCCACGTGGTACTTGCCCCAAATGCACAATGTGTTCTGCATGGAGAGTACGACTAAAACAGATGTCAGAACAAGTTGTTGATGCCGGATGTGCCTGTGGAGGAGGATTACCTGAGGTTGTTACTCAGACCAACATCCTGCTGGCTGACCCATACTTATATTAAGAGGTGATGGTTCAAGTGCACAATGTGTCTGATAAAGAGATTCGGATAAGAAGAGGTGTACCCTGGCTAGCGTTCATTGTGTGGATACTGCTGTACTACCAAATAGAAAAGAGTTCGGATGGATGATAGAGTTGCTCCTGATCTGTTTGACTTTGGTGACTCCTCGCTGCCTACCGACTGGAAGCGAAGGGTCAGTGAGAGAGCTTGCCAAGAGGGACCAGGTTTTCCCTGAAGGGAGTGGGATGTAGGATGTGCACAGGGGCTGAGCATCACATTCGATTGCACGATGAAAGACCTTTCCGAGAGAGATCGACGTCTGGCTCCGCTGCGCATAGATGATGTCACAGCATCTGCAAGAAATGTTAGCTGCTGGCGTAATTCAAGTCTAGGGCCCTATGCCTCCCCATCGTAGTAGTAAGGAAAAAGAATGGGCAGTTCGGATGTGTGTAGACTATCGCACTTTGAATAGGTGGATCATTCCGGATCAATATACCCTACCACGCATACAAGAGCCTTGGATTGTTTGAATATGGTAATGAGGTAGTTCTCTATGTTTGATCTTGGAGCGGATACTACCAGATCCCGATGGCCCTGGACGACCGGGAGAAGACTACTTTCATTTGCCCTTTAGGTCTCTATGAGGCTTGTTCAGATGCCTCAAGGAATTTTAAGTGCCAGCCACTTTTCAGTGCTTGATGGAGCGAGCTGTGGGGATATGAACCTACTCAGTGTTTGGTCTATTTAGATGGCGTTATAGTGTTTGGCGATCATTGGAAGAGTATGAGCAACGATTATTCAAAGTTCTGGATCAGTTGGAGGATTTGGCCTTAAGTTGTCTATACGACAAGTGTCAATTCTTCAGACTTCCATGAAATATATAGGCCATATAGTATCCACCAGAGAGCATAGAAACTGACCCTGGCAAAGGTGGGCGTTGACCATAGCCTCAACAGGAATTTAAAGAGCTGCAACAATTCCTGGGGGTTTTGTGGATACTATAGAAGCGTTGTCAGAGACTATTCCACAGTGATTCGCCCCCTCCTTAATCTCACTCAGGGTTATCCGCCTACTCCAAAAAATATAGAAGAAGGTGTGTACACTGACATGGAAAAGTATTTTTGACCAAGCGATATGTTGGGGATCGATGGACTGCTGAGTGTGAGGAAGCTTTTCACGACATCATATAACTTACCCATGCTCAGTACTGGCCTATGCTGACCCAGTCAAGCCTACACTCTTCATACTGATGCCAGTCTACAAGGATTGGGGGCTGTGTTATACCAGGAGCACTCGAATGTGCTGAGACCTGTAGCATTGCCAGTAGAAGTCTGGCCTTCAGAGAAAAATTACCCCGTGCATAAACTAGAGTTTTTGGCTCTAAAGTGGGCCATTGTTGATCAGTTTTCATGACTATTTGTATGGTGCCAAGATATTAGTAAAGACTGATAACAACCCTCTGACCTATGTACAGACCTCTGCGAAATTGGATGCTACTGGGCATAGGTGGCTCTCTGCCTTGGCCACCTCGATTACACTGTAGAATACCAGGTGGGCTAAACCATATATGATAAGATGCTCTCTCGGGAGGCCTGCGTCCCAGGACTGAATGGGTCGGTTGTCTAGAACCTGACATAAGAGCCCTCTGCCAGAAATCGACAAGAAGAACAGAGCATCTCCTGATACAGTGGACTGTGTGGTAGATTGTCTTGAGCAGCCATGAAAACTGTATACCTGCTGCTTACCTGTCATTTCTCTGCCTTGGACACCAGCTCCTACACTCAACTCAACAATGATGATCTCAACAGAGCTCAATCCTGTGATCCTATGTTAAACGGCCATAGAGTTTCGGGCCGGAAGGATGTATCAAACTATGCTCCACTGACATATGGACTACTTTGTTGCATAAGAAGGGCCCAAATTAAAGCTGATCAACCAACTACTATATAGAGACTGTGAATAAGGAGGGCGGGTACGACAACAACTGGTGCTGCCAGCGGTTTTCGAAACTAGTTCTCAGGTCATTGCATAATCAAATGGGGCACCTGGGCATAGATCGAACACTTGACCTGGTACGGGCTCGATTCTATTGGCCGAAGATAAGTGCGGATGTGGAACAGTATGTCAAGACCTGTGGTTGTTGTTTGCAAAGAAAAGCGTTACCCCGGAGAGCTGCTCCCCTGGTCAACATTACTACTAGTGCTCCTATGGAACTGGTCTGTATTGATTTCCTGAGATTAGAGCCTGATCTGAAAAGTGTCAGCAACATATTGGTGGTCACTGATCATTTTACCAGTACTACAGGCTTTCCTGACCAAGGATCAGAGAACAACCACGGTGGCTAAGATACTTGTTGAGAACTTTTTCGTCCATTATGGGGCCCCACAGTGGATTCATTCTGACCAGGGAAGGGACTTTGAGAGTCGTTTGATTAAAGAGATACTAAGAGAGCACTAGTAGTAATGTTGACCAGGGGAGCAGCTCTCCGGGGTAACGCTTTTCTTTGCAAACAACAACCACAGGTCTTGACATACTGTTCCACATCCGCACTTATCTTCGGCCAATAGAATCGAGCCCGTACCAGGTCAGGGGAGGTTCTGATAATGGGAGACTTCAACATGCCAGATACAGATTGGTCCAACCAGCAGGAACATCTGCCAGAACTAGACTCAGTGGATTCCTGCAGGGGAGGCCTCAAACAACTGGTACAAGCAACCCACAAGAGACAGGGCTATCCTAGATCTAGTACTGACTAACAAAGAAGGATCACAGATCTCCAGGTAGAAGGTCACCTGAGGGCAGTGACCATCACATGGTATGGTTCAATTTGGCTACTACATCTAAATCATCCCATTCCAAGGCAAAATATGGGACTTCAGAGGAGCTGACTTTGATAAGATGGCCAACAGAGTTAAGCTAGCCCTGGCAGAAGAAACACAGGTGAGGAGGTACAGGCAAAGTGGGCAAGCATTAAGGATACAATACTTGAAGCAACATCCCATTGTGTTAGACAGAAAGGAAGTGCAAAAAGAAGGAAACCACTTTGGTTCTCAAATACAGTAGCAGAAAAGGTCAGAACCAAAAGGCTGGCCTTCAGAAAATATAAGGGAACACAGCGGGATGAAGATAGGGGGCATACCAAACTGCCCTAAGGGAAGCAGAGTGAAGCAGTAAGGCAGGCAAAGTCCCAAACTGAGGAAACACTAGCACAAACAGTAAAGAAGGTGACAAGACTTTCTATAGATACATTAGTGAAAGGAGAAAGTCAGGAGGGTATTGCTAAGCTTAATGGAGAAAAGGGAGCATGTGAGGAGGAGGATCCTGTAAGGCATCTATCCTAAATAGATACTTTTGCTCAGTATTCACTAGAAGAAGGTGAGGGCAGGGCCTGGCTCAGCATCATGGACACAGGGGAGGAGGTGAGCACTACTCCCTTCACAAAGAAAGGGTCCTACAAGAGCTTGCTAAGCTCAGGGTGGATAAGGCAATGGGACCTGATGGCATACATCCAGAGTACTAGGAGCTAAAGGAGGAACTAGCAGAGCCATTAGCAGAATTGTTTAGTGAGTCTCTGAGCACAGGAGAGGTCCCAGAAGACTGGAGAAGGGCTCATGTGATCCCACTCCACAAGAGTGGTAGCAGGGAGGAGGCGGGGAACTACAGACCAGTCAGTCTTACCTCAGTAGTGGTAGCAAGATTATGGAAGCACTCCTTAAGGAAAGGATAGTGCAACACCTGGAATCCATAGGGGCACAGGATCCAAGACAGCATGGGTTTACAAAGGAAGGTCCTGTCAAACTAATCTCATAGATTTCTTTGACTGGGTAACCAGAGTGGTGGACAAAGGGGAGCAGTTGATGTCGCCTACCTTGACTTCAGCAAGCTTTTGACACTGTTCCACATAGAAGATTGATAAATAAGCTAGGTAGGCTCAGGGTGGGTCAGAAGTTGGTCAACTGGGTGGCAAACTGGTTGACTGGCAGAAAACAGAGGTGGTGGTAAATGGTATACAGTCAGAAGAGATGCAAGTCACAAGTGGGGTACCTCAGGGATCAGTCCTGGGGCCAGTCCTATTCAACATCTTCATTAGTGACCTAGCAGATGGACTAGAGGTAAAGGCTTGTCTGTTTGCAGATGACACCAAGATCTGCAACAAGTAGATGATCAGATGGGGTGGGCAGAATGAGAAGAGATCTGGATAAACTAGCAGAATGGGCTGAAGAGTGGCAACTGGGATTTAATGAAAAGAAGTGCAAAATCATGCACATAGGGAAGAGAAACCCTGAAGCCACTTATAGGCTGGGAGGAGTTGCTAGCAGTCACAAAGGAAGAAAGAGACTTGGGCATCATCATCACTGATGACCTGAAATCATCAAGCAGACCTCTAAAGCAGTAGGTAAGGCTAGGGGTGTTAGGGTGTATTAGTAGGGGTATCACAAGTCGTAAGAGGAGGTAATAATCCTCTGTACAAGACATTGGTTAGCCCCATCTGGAGTACTGCGTGCAGTATTGGAGGCCACACCTTCACAAGGACATTAACCAAATTGAGGCAGTCCAGAGAAGGGCAACCAAAATGGTGCAGGGACTGCATCAGAAGACATATGAGGACAGATTAACAGAGCTCAATATGTATACCCTTGAGCAAAGGAGGAGAGAGGTGATATGATCGAGACATTTAAACACCTTAAGGGCATAAACAAGGTGAAAGAGTCTAACATGTTTAAATATAAGAAAATAGCAGGACAAGAGGACACAGCATGAGATTAGAGGGAG
This sequence comes from Neoceratodus forsteri, assembly GCA_016271365.2. Classification (NCBI taxonomy): domain Eukaryota; kingdom Metazoa; phylum Chordata; order Ceratodontiformes; family Ceratodontidae; genus Neoceratodus; species Neoceratodus forsteri. The sequence goes on from JADMNL010000022.1 coordinate 451,386,349, forward strand.
GCCGATTAAGGGGAATGTGAGGAAATTCTTTTCACAGAAAGGGTGGTAGATGCATGGAATGGCTTACCACAAGAAGTAGTGGCTATGAATACAGTGCAGGGCTTCAAACAGGCATGGGATAGGCATAAGGAGCAATACAAATGACTATGAATAGATAGGTCACTGACATAGCAAAGGCGATGGCACATTTATAAGGTAGAAAAAGAAATGGGCAGACTGGATGGGCCTTGCGGTCCTTATCTGCCGTCAACTTCTATGTTTCTATGTTTCTATGTTTCTATCTTTGTGGGGGGTACGAAAATCATGAACTACCCCCTATCATCCGCAGGGCTACCCTCAGCCTGAAAGGTTTAATCGTACATTGCTTGACATGCTGGGCACCTTACAATCAAAAGATAAATCGAGATGGAGCCAATAGATCAGCACTTTAGTTCACGCTTACAATTGCACGAAAAGTGATGCCACAGGGTTTTCCCCCTATTGACTGATGTTTGGGAGAGAGGCTAGATTGCCAGTGGATGTGTGTTTTGGGGTTCCCCCCATTGGGTGCGAGTAGAAAACCATCTACAGTACGTACAGAGATTAAAGGCCCAATTAAACCATGCCTACCAACTGGCCCAGACCATGGCTGCTAAACGAAATCTGGCTAACAAGGAGAGATATGACAAAAAAGTGAAAACAGTAGAATTGAGAGAGGGGGAGAGAGTGCTGTTGAGAAATCTGGGACTGCATGGCAAACATAAGATTGCCAACAGATGGCATCATCTCCCCCATATTGTTGTGGGACAGCTGGCAGACCTACCTGTATATAAAGTGCAGCCTGAAAACAATTCGAAAGATGTGAAAACCATACACAGAAATCATTTGCTGCCGATTGGGCAGTTCTTGATTGAAGCTGAACCTTCCACTGCCACTCCTTCCCGGCCTGTGACTAGATCTGTTGCTAAGAGAAGAACCAAGCCCGTGGAGCCTTCGACAAGTCCACCAAGGGAGCCTTCTCCCACCCCTCTTGCAGAAGGAGATGATCAACACTCCGTGTCGGAAGATAGCGAAGGTGATATTGAATACTATCCCTCTTATGAACTGAGTCAATTGTTTTGGGGCAATCCCCTTGTTAACTCGGGAACTGAAATTGGCCCATCTGTACTGATTGAACCCTCTACTTTGTCCTGGGAGGAAATGCCTCCAGAAGATCAATGGGGTAGCAGACAAGCTCAAGGGGCTGAGTCCTTAGGCCTGGCTGAACTGTCTGGCCTGGCTGAATTATCTGACTTTTCAGAAGAAGAGAGTGAGATGGGGGAACAAGCCAGGGATATGCTCGAATCAGAAGAATATTTTGAATGCCCTGATGGTTCCCCTCTAGTGCCTAACCCGCCCTCAGATGAGCCCAGTGGGGTGGGTTCGGGGATAGAAAGTCAAGCCCCTAATGGTATTATGAGCACTGAACCTGTTCACCTTGAGGAGATTCCCGTTGCTAATGTCACTGATACTGAAGTGGAGTCAGGGCCTGGTTTAGGATCCCCCGAGACCCCTAGACGATCCGGCCAACAAATATGGCCAGTAATAAAGTTGAGCTATGAATCGCTTGGCCAGCCAGTGGACCTGCCCTTAAATGTGGTTCACAAGGGGGTATATGTGTCCCCACATTCCCTGCCTAAGTTAGCCTTGGGGGATAACTCCAGATTGTTAGTATTGCCCTTTGAGTGTGGTGCTCCTGTTTCAGGTGACTCACCAGTGACTAGAAAGGAAGGGTTCCCCCAGTCCCGGTGCCATAAGCAGGAATTAGTAACCTGATTTGAAAAAAGGGAACCAGAGTTATGTGTACATTGTGTATGAACCATAATATATTGTAAATGTAATATTTCTGTATGTAATTCAAAATGTGATATAGTGTTAATTGGGATGTTCGCCTAAATGGCCTCAGGGGTAGTTGCTTGACGCGGACACCAAGCTTTTCCAGACCAGGGAAGGTGTAATCCCCTTGCAAATGGGGGTTCCTAAAAGCTTCCCCGGAGCTTGGGTAAATGCTCCATGCCTGGTTAGAGTTCAGCGTTAAAGCCGTTTAAATAGGGAGCCAGTGAGCGCTTTAAAAGGCCTCCGTATACTGTCTCTTTAAGGGCTGTTTTGGTTTGCAGTCATGATTGATCAGGGAGGGGGTTTGAGTGTTGCTATGCTCGAATCCCGCCCGGGCTGCAAAGTAAATGCTCCCTTTCTGCCATCGCTAGTGGTGCTAAGGGAGCTCTGAAAGAGGATGTGAATGTTTGCTTAGAATATCGTAAAATAATAATGGCAGTGTAGTTGTTCTAACCTGTTTCTCTTGCAGTAAAGACTGTTTCGATTGCCTCCTCCATTTTGGTCCAGAACTATTGAATTGGACCAATCAGTACCTTGGACCCCAGAGTCGGTTGACCAATAGGGAAACTGTTTGTATTTGAGAGAGGTATTATGGGCTATGGCACTTTTTCGCACCACTGAGAGCTGAAGGAAGTGACTGGCAGGTTCAGCCAGCCTATCGAATCGGGTAGCGCCCGAACTGAGAAGAGTGCCCCAGGCTGCCAGGGGCAGATGCGTCGTGGCTGAGGTGAGGAGAGGAGCTGTGTGCTTCTGCACTGTGGAAGTGTTCGCGTGGGAAGCACGTGAAGGCCTGAAGTGGCCGTTTTTGCCCGTGAGAGGTCGGTTAAAACCCGCGGCGTGTGAATCAGAGGAGGCTGTGTGCTGCACAGCTACCCACCAGGCTCGACCTGTTTGGAGGACTGGAGAATCTGCTAAATCACGCCGGTCCATGGGAGGAGTGAATAAAGCTGCCATTTGCAGTGCTTCAGTGACTGTGAAATCTGGAGAGCCTAGCAGCAGCTGCCTGGTGTGGTACCCCTCTGCTATTGCTGTGGAGCTTGCCATATAAATGTGTGAGGAGGCTCGTGGAGTTCAGGCTCAGCCCTGCTGGTGTTGAAGGACAATGTCTGGTCTGGAGGTTGTGAGTACTGAATCAGGGTAGCACCCTGTTAAATGTGCAACAGAGGTTTCAAATGGCATTGCTATACTGCTGACTGCTTAATTAAACTTTTCTTTCTTCTCTGTGTGAAGGGTCCCTACCAGCTGCCACGTTTTGGACTAGCCATTAGGGCTTGGGTACCCAGGGACAGTAAATCGTAGGGTTAGGCCTGTGCACAGAGCCCTAGGTATATTGAAATAGTGTAAGCCAATCAACCTGATTTTCCCCCTTTCCCTTGTTATCTGCCCTTTTAATAAATCAGATTGCTGTGTTATAACCACGCCCTGGCTGGTTTGAACTCTTCTGATGAGTTGCTGTACGGTGACTGTAATATAACTGTACCTTACTTTACAGGGGGTTCCCGGAGTGAGTTGGAATACATTATCCGTGGGGTAAGTGTACTGGTGGAAAGAATTGTTGGCACTCAGTGTGAGTCACTAGTGGGATGGAAGGGAGGTTGCAGTTGCCCAGAGGGCTATAGCCGAGGTGGTCTTAATTGTACTAACCCCGACCTCTGGGTGGAGGCCCCCGATAACGGATCTGGGCCCCTCACCCTGCCTCTGTGGGGGCAGACAGGGGTAGTAGCCCTAAGGGTAGCGCCCCCTGGGGGTTACAAACATATTTTTAACAAAGCCATTAGTCTGTATTAAATGTAAAGCCCCCCCAAAAAAATGCAAAACCCATCATGGTACTGTGAGGCTCCACAGCTACCTAAAAATAAAATAGCTAATTGTAAGTAAAAGTTTTAGGGTCCATTAACCTGTCCCTTACGGGGGTTTACTCTTTTCAACTGAAGTGGGAACCTATTTTTCCGCCTAAGGTATACCTCTGTTTGGCTGTCCTTAAAACATTTCAAAACTTCCAAAACTTCCTCTCTGTCTTCCATCTCTACTCAGATGAAAGAGGAATTAAAAAGTGAACAAATAAACCAAAGAAAACCCTTAATTAGGGTTTAAAATGACAATAACAGGAACTTTGTTGGATAAATCTAAACTTTAAAAACAGGCTCTGAGGCTAAACCCACCCCTAGAGTCTCTCAACTATACAAATTATAAAGGAAAAGGAAAAACAAACAAACAAAAAAACCCTCCCTCCTTCCACCTTCATTAGTGTGCCTAAGGCAAATCCCAGGGTTCTCCCCAGTCCATAGAGTGAGGAGAAGCTGAGTCCACTCATGGTGTATGTGTAATTGATACTATTTGTCTCTGTATTAGAGACTTGGAGCACAAATTTATTGATCCCAATTATCTCGTCTCCAGCGAATAGGACCTCGACCACCCCCCAAGAGCCCATCCAGTTCTCACATTTTGTAATTTTATTAAGTTGTTGTCTCCTCCCCTTCCCGTCTCTCAAAAGTATGTGAGTGAGATTATATTATATGGCCTCCCCCTTTCCTGTCTTAGTTATGCAAACCCCCTTCTCTGCCCTGTTATTTTCATCTCGAAATTCAGAGGCCCTCCCTCCTCCACCCAATTCCTCCCCAGCACCCCATTGCACCATTAGGTTAATTAGGGCTCCTACATTTTCATATCCTTTTAAAGGAGGAGGGCTATGGCGGTGCTCAAATTTATCTATTCAAAAACAAAACTCCTATATTACATAATGCCCATATGCCCTCGTCTCGCCCATCGTACCTGTAAAGCACGTACGGTAAATTACCTATAAGCATACTAAAGGAGAACAGGATGAAGAGCATGGAGCAACAAACCAAACGCCCCCTGCATCAGCTTAAGTCTCTCTATGTTGCAAGGAAAGGGGGAAAAAATGCCCACACGGTGTCATTCAATTTATCCCGTGTCTTTCAGTACTTTCAGATGACCCAGAGTATCTATTAAGGCTTTCCCCTTCATTACTAAATGAATGCACCTTATCTTAATTTCTAAGCACCCAGGCCTAAATAGTCCGGCGATAAGCTCTGCTATTTACATCACCATGTCTCATCAGTTCAGCGGTGTGTTGAGGTTCTAGTACTTGTACTGGCTAGACTCGCAGTTCCCATTGTCCGGATCAAGATTTTGGTGGCGTCCTTCATCAGCTGACTTGGTAAGGCACCTAGGAACACTCGTTTTTGTGTTTTCCCTGTCATTTGTCATGCAGTTTTAAATAGCTTTTGTTCCAGCATCTCAGTCTCCAAGTTCGGTAACTGGATCTCCCATTCTTTAAGCAGAGGGGTGGTTTCCAATAGGTTTACGAAAGTTTTTGGGCCTGAGTCAAGGTACAGTCGCAGCTTAGCCAGAAACATTAACTGGGCTTTAATATATTTCTTTTCTTTGATTTCTTTGATCACAGGACGTACTTTTAGTCTCTCATTTTGAAATGCTGGTGAGAAATCTTGTTCAAAGTCAATATTGACACCTTGATATTTTAAGTTTTTTACCCTCCAGGTCTCCCTCAGAATCCACTCCTTGCTCTGAAAGAGTGCCATTCGAACCACCCAGGATCGGGGCCTCACTGCTGGGTTCGTGGGTTTAGGCCCCAAGGAGCAGTGAGCTCTATCTATTGTTAAATCCAGGTCTGAAGGAATTTCTAGGGCTGCACATACTAGTTGTTGTACAAAGTCTATAGGAGTTGGGAATCCTTCCTCCGAGCCTTCCGGAACTCCGTGAATGCGATAGTTATTCTGGCATGAGCGGTTGATGCCCACTGAATTCGAGGGTTTCGTCTGAGAGGAGGATTTAAATAGATTTACTGGATGGGCTCCCAAGCTCCCGATCTAAGCTCCCATTCACCCGATAATGTCACTGGAAGTTCTAAAATACCTTTTAAACAGTGGTTAGGAGAGCACATGAGAGCCACAGAGAGGGGAGATCCCCTTTATGCTACTGCATGGCATGTAAAGGAAAATGATAATGAAGAACATAGGTTCACATTTAGTATTACTGATAAAGTGAATTGCAATCCAAGAGGGGGTAATTCTGATAACCTCTTGAAAAAGAGGGAGACCTTTTGGATTATTAAATTAAGAGCTACAGATTTTCCTGGATTAAATACTGGATTCGATCTTAAACCATATCTGGATATAAAATAATTCTTTTTTTTTTTTTCATACTTTTCTTTTTTCCTCCTGGTTTTTTCCTACCCTCTTGATCCTCTCCTTCAGGCCTCTCAATGTTTGCCGCCCGGACCCACGATCTGCCCCTAGAGTGCCTCCTCCCCTTTTCTGCACAGTGGGGTCTGTCTGGTGTTGGTGGTTTGAGGCGAGCAGAGAGGTCATCATCCAGGACCGTGAGGGTGATTTTTCCTTGTTTTCTGTTTTTTTTTTTTGTCCCCCTGTCCCATCCCCCTGGGGACGCCGGCACTTGGGACTCAGTCCCGGGAGGTGACTTGCTGATGCACGTCTAACCTCTCATGTGTCGTCACGACGTCCCCTCCCTGACCCTAGTATTGGACCCCCATCCCTTCAAGGACCAGTGCTTCCACCAACTCTCTACGGGAGTGTCGGATGCTGGTGCATCCCGGGTATCCCACCCCTTAGGGAGGAGAGCATCTGGAGGGATGCTCGATCCTCCCTCCCTCTGCCAGCCCCCGGCTACCCGGGTCCATTTCCAAACCCAGGTTGCCGGCATAGCGTGAGGTGTGGCATCTAGCGCCTCAACCCTCAGTGCCACTGGGCCGGTGGATATAAAATAATTCTGCTTCATTACTAGCTCATGGCAGGTTTATGTTGCTGTATAGAAATAATATTGAATTTGCTTAAAGTGTCCATGTCTCTGTATTTTGGTCTTTGTTTTTTCTCTCTTCCCCTCTCCCTTCTCCTCCTCCCTGGTTTTAAATTGATTGTATGCAGATAGCACTTTGTGAAATGTGAAGCACATATGAGATATTGTGATCAATAGTGATGTCATAATTGCACAAGGAGTGGGGTATTTATTGTGTGGGTGTTTAAAGAGTAATATTGCTTTTGAGAAAGGGTCTTGTAGGGCCTGAAATGCATCAAGCGTTACTCTTTTGCAGTGTCGGTTTTAAGTAATAAAATGTAATTTATTCTACTACTATTGCTGGTGGAGTTTTACCTCAAAAGGGTGGTGTTTGCCCAAATCCGAGTTTTGTATGGACTGAGCATTTTTGTGGAGCATCACTGTCCTTGTGCGCACTCTGGTGAACAGTTTGTGTAAGAAAGCCAGAGATAATTATGAGGTCCCACAGGATTGGAAAAAGACCACAGTAATCCCTCTACACAAAAGCTGGAGCAAGGAAAGTGTAGGCAACTATAGACCAGTAAGCCTCACCTCTGTTGTGGGCAAAATCATGGAAGCATTTCTACAGAAAAGGATTATATTCTTTCTAGAGAAAAACAGCAAATTAGACCCAAAACAGCATGGCTTCACCAAGGGTAGATCATGCCAAACTAATCTAACTAAATTTTTCAACTGGGTAATCAAAATTGTGGATCAGGGTGGTGCTGTAAACATAGTGTACCTGGACTTCAGCAACACCTTTGACTCTGTCCCACATAGGTGGCTACTTAACAAATTAAACAGCATGGGAATAGGGCTACAGGTGGTGAACTGGATACAGAGCTGGCTTAGCAGAAGGACCCAGAGGGTACTAGTAAACAGCTCCCTATCAGAAGAAAGAGTAGCTAGTGGAGTGCCACAGGGGTTGGTGCTAGCTCTGACCTTCTTTAATATTTTCATTAGCGACATATCTGATGACCTGAAAGGTAAAGTGAGTTTGTTAGCAGATGACACTAAGATAGGCAATAGAGTTGACACTCCAGGAGGAGCGGAAAAGATGAAGGCTGACCTAAGGACTCTAGAACTATGTCCACAAACATGGCAACTAAAGGTGAATGCCAAGAAGTGCAAGATCATGCACCTTGGAAGAGGAAACCCAGGAGATGAATACTACCTAGGAGGAGTAAAACTGGACTCCACAAAGCAGGAAAGATATCAGGGAATAATTATAATGGACAACCTGAAAATGTCCAAACAACGTGAGAAGGCAGGGCTATGAGCAAATGAAATGCTGGGCTGCATACAGTAGGTAGGGGGATGACCAGCAGAAAAAGAGAGGTCATCCTGCCACTGTATAGATCACTGGTGAGCCCACACCTGGAGTGCAGTGTCCAGTTCTGGAGAGCACACCTTACAAAGGATATTGACAGACTGGAGACAGTGCAAGAGAGAACAAAAAAAATGATACAAGGGCTGCACAATATAACATATGAGGAATGGCTGTGGGACCTAAACATGTATTTTCCGGAGCAGTGTAGGGAGAGGGGAGACATGATCGAGACCTTCAAGTTCCTAAAGGGACTAAATCAGGTGTAGGTTCAGGACATGTTTCAGATCAAGAATCACTCAAGAACCAGGGGATGTGACATGAGGCTGGAGGGGGGCAAATTCAGGGGCAACACATGCAAGTTCTTCTTTACCGAAAGGGTGGTAGACACATGGAATGGCCTTCCATGGGGTGTGGTGGAGGCAAAAATGGTGGGAACTTTCAAAAATGCTTGGGATAGCTATAAGGGTTCCATAACACTGAATAGCAGATAAGGGAGGGGGGGTAGACTCAAGGGCAGACTAGATGGGCCATATGGTCCCCTTCTGCTGTCACTTTCTACTGTATGTTTCTATGTAAAAGCACAAAGTAGCTTGGATTCAGATCAGGTAGTGGTTTCACCGCAAAACCACAGCAGGCTTGAGGAAAGCACAAAGACATGCTCTTAAAAAATATATATTTTCCTGTACAAACAGAAAACACAGCCTGGAGCATGGATCAGAACATGCCAATGTTTCACTGGAACACTTCCACTTCTACAGGGTGTCAAGGGAAATGGGTAGCCTGGGAAATAGGGTAAGGGAAGTGGAAGGGAAAAGTGTATGGGTAAGAGAATGAGGTGGGGCAGGGAAAGGAGCTTGTGAGAGAGAGGAGTGATGGAAGAATATGTGGCAGAGAGGGACCTGAAGAAGACAGATAAAGCAGGAATAATTGGAAAGATCCTAGAATAGAATATGATGTGAGAAAGGGAAAGTAAGTGGGTGAAAGGAGGAAAGATTAAGGTTGTGCTGGTAGCCACAAAAAATTGTGTGCAATATTAAAGTGATTTCCCAGTCTTTCTTAACATGATGTGTTACTTACCATATTCGGTAGCTTAGCTTGGCAAAAAGTTGTTGCTGCAATTTTTAAAATGTTATTGCAGGCTTATTTTAATTGTAAGTAATTTTATTGTAGTTTGGCACTGACAGGGTGGCCAGGCAATCCCTTCCACTTCCCCACTGATGTACACACGCTCCCATACTCAGGCATGTTATGACATGCAGCAAGGGAGAGCAGAAGGCCATGCCCCACTGAAGTGAATGGGAGTCTATTTTAGTAACTATTTTACACATTATGATGTCCAGTTGGATATTAATAAACCCACCTCTTGACTAACAAGGCCCTTGTTAGATGAGCAGTGGCCTTCATTAATCTACGACAGGCCATCATAAAGTACAAAATAATTAAAATAAACTCCCATTCACTTCAATGGGGGCATGCCCCCAGGGCTCCTCCTTGCTGCACATCATAACATGCCTGAGCATAGGGGCATGTACATCTGTAAAGAAGTGGAAGGGATTGGCTGGCCACCTTGTCAGGGCAAACTGTGATCCCTTCCAACTCAATACAGGCTTACAATAACATTTTTAAAATTGCAGCAACAACTTCTCACTGACCTAAGCTACAATTGAAGGTAAGTCATAACTTCAGACCAGAAAATCACATTAAAGATTAGCAATGAGAGACAGTTTGAGTACCTAAATGAATTATACTATACTAGGGAGATTGGCAAAGCCATCATTTCTCAGTAAGGATGCAGACACAGCAAGAACCTGACCATTGGAAAGGACAAATGATCTCTCATTTCAGTGTTCTCTAGATTTCAAACAAACAACTCAGAGGTGACCCTATTCCACAGTATTGCTAGCACTGCAGATTACAGTAGTTTGTTCATTAGTTAGCACTAAGTGACTAGCAATACACATTGAACTGAGCACACTTCTAAAACGTCATTCTGAAGAAAACAAACAATGCACTGCACAGTAAGTGCCACACCTAATTGGATAAACTGTGATTAGTTGGGGTGGCCACAGAACTGAATAATGACACCTTCCTTATCTCCCCCTCTGTCTCTCATCTGAAGGTCTAGGTGGAACACTGTGTATAGCAAAACAATCTTGGCAGTGAAAAATGAATGTTCTAAGAGGCACAATGTAATCGAAAAGTTTGTGTGGAGAGTCTGAAATGTAGCTTGGTATTGCAGTACATTTTACAGAAGCTAAATGTGATATATGGACTACAGGGAAGGAAACAAATAGCGGTAAGATAAAGATTACACCACTGAAAAGTACAGACTGTTTTAAGAAGATGTCAGGGGCTAGAAAGGAAGGAAGGGATATGGATTTCTATAACACCTTGACACACACTATATCCCAAAGCACTTTACAATCCACAAACAACTGGCAGCAGCCGTTAGGTATACTAAGACACTACAGGTTAAATATGAGGTACACAATCAGTTGACTTTTCTCAAAAGAGGCATAAGGGTGGCGAAAGGTACGTCGGATTTTCACCTTGTGCCAAATACAGTGCGCATGATGCAAGAACACATGGAGCATCATATAAACAGCGTAGGCAGACCGCATGGTACATGCAGCATCAACTAACAGGAATGGAATCATGGCTGATCCACAGAGGATGCAGCAAGGAGAAAGGGGGCAGACAACCCCAGGAACATGCAAGAGAAAAACTGGGCACACCAGGAAAAAGAACTTTACTGACCAGGAGACAGACATCCTCCTGGATGCAATTGAGGCGCAGGTAGGTGGGCATGTGGGTGAATATAGCACAAGTGCATGATGTGTAATGGTGCAGGGATATGACATGAATGTGACACCCAACAGGCGGACCTGTTACTGTCCCAGGGAGGGGACCAGAAGGTACAGACACAGCGGCAGGATGCATGAGATGAGGTAGCCAGACTAGTGAATGCAGAGGCCCCCTGTAGGTGCAGTGTGAGGGAGCTGCAGAAAGGGCACTGTAATATCAAGCGGCATGCAAAGGAGAAGGCAGCCCACAACTGGTGATGCACAATGGCAACGGGTGGAGGACCCACCCAACCATGGCCCCTCAGCAGACATGAAGAACGTGTATTGGCACAGATCAGCACACCTAACATACAGGGTGACACAGAGCTGAACCTGTACTGGCAACAACGTGCACAAGGTAAGCACAGGGCATGCATGAGGTGTGTGACACCACCATGCAGGCTGATGCCTTGCATGGCAACAGGAACCCACAATGCAAGGCCCCACAATGGATAGTGACTCTGGGGGGGGGTGGCAGGGACAACTGGATATAGTGATGGCTTGGTCCACCATGCAGAAGCATGGGATGCATGCAGTGACCCCTCCACTGGTCACCACAAGCTGGACATGCACTGAGACATTGGGCACATACCATGACATGTGGACTAAATGAAACTCACCGTGCACATATGTCTGTATATCCAGCAGGACGCTAGAGTACACAGTCTGGAAGACATGCCACTGCCAGGCGGCCCACACCACCATGCCACCACGATGTCTCTGACAGTGACAGCAATTGGTCGGAACAGCAAGGCACAGACAGCAACAGTGATGACAAACAACAGCAGTCGCCCGTCAGTGACAGCTGTGTGAACCAGGCCCAGAGGAGTGAGACAGACAGTGATGACTGAGAAGGACAGGCAAGTGACAATGACAGCAATGCTGCCCTGTCCAACAGCAGCAACACCACGGGGAACACCACACCTGCAGGCACAACAGCAGACCAACATCGGTCCACAGCAGACAGTGAGCCGCTGGATGACAGTAGGGATAACAATGGTTCGGGACAGGCAGACAGTGCGCACACCACCAGTGACCGTGATGGCCAAGCACACAACACCATGGGACAGGCCCCTGGAGGTTCAGGTAGGACAGGCCAACAAGGTGCAACATCACTGCCATTGGAAGAAGACCTTGGGGACGACCTGTCACGATACTGCCAGGATGTCATGTTCACCCAGGAGGCAGCACAGCATGAGCTGGCTGGGATACACGACAGCATATGTGACTGCACAAATGCCACAGTAGCACACATGGGCCAGCTGACTGGCAGACATCCATGCAGCTGTGATACATGGGATACAGGAAGGAGCAGGCCAAATGACACAGATAGCAAAGCTCCTCCAGGACATACGGCTGTGTGTCACGCGCCAGACAGATGCCACAGAAAGGCAGACCACTGTCATGGAACGCAGAATTGCACTGCACATCACCCAGATGGAGACAACAACAGCAATAGCTGAAGCACTGCAAGAGACTGCAAGATGCATGCAACAGCATGTAGCCAGCATGGCAATGGTCCCACGGTCACATCCCAAAAACAATGGATGGCAGCACTGCAGATAGTCAGGCGATGAACAGCATGGCACAGAACACACAGCAGGTGTGACCCAGCATGTATCCCACAGGGGTGGTCAGGATGCAATACAGAGCTGTGAGAGCAGACAGGGCATGGCACAGAACAGCCTGCAATGATAATAATAAATAATAATAATCTTTATTTGTAAAGCGCCTTTCAACTTGCCAAGGCACTTAACATACAAAATAGATAAAACAGTAAAAGCAGGATACAGAAATAGCTAAAATCAATTCGGGTAGGCTTGGCACCACAAATGGGTCTTTAGAGCCTTCTTGATCACAGGACAACAGCCGGCCACAGTGTTAACACAGCATGTGGAATGCACAGCTGGACCAGAGGACAGGGAGGTGGGTGACAAGGATGGCTGTCACAGAGCCATATGTGACCTACAGCAGGATGACAATGCCACTGATGACAGACATGTGGGCACAACACACAGCATGGTAGGGTTGGTGGCACACAGTGATGCTGGTGTCAACTGTGGAAATGACACAGCTGGGCACACACAGCAGGGAGCCACATGTGGGCACGACATGGAAGACACCCATGGCAACAATCCCATGAACATAGCCGAGGGGCATGAAGGAGTGGTGGAACAGGAGGTGCATAGGGGGCAGGACGCTTACCTGTTGGACAGTGTTGTGGTGCAGGCCATCCACACACAGAATACAACAGGGCAGGCCCCAACCATGGACATGACAACAGCTGGTGCTGCAGAGAAGCTGGCACATCACAAGACCTCCCAGGGTCGAGGCCGCAAGAGGAACCACACTGATGCAGTTGGAATAGCTTGTGAGGGGCAGACAGCCAGTCAAGAAACAGCTGCCACAGAATCCAGTGCAAAGATAGCAGCATCAGGCAACCAGACAAGATGGAGAGGGATCAACAGCGGTGTGGCAGCAACAGTTGCAGTACAACAACCACAGTTGGAGACACCACGATGGTCACAGTGGTACAGGGTAAACACACAGCCAGCCACCCCAGGAGCACAGGTGAACAGTGACATACCACATGATACAGCACACAACAGTACCATGGTAATACAGCCACCATGTGCAGCACATTGCTGGAAACCAGCCAATGTAAACCTTAAAGGGCAGCCTGGCCACCCACAGAAGTAGTTAGCACACAACATGCTAGACATGTACACCAGACAGGGTGGAATGACCTTGATGACAGTGTCCTCCACTATGCAATGGGGTTCGTGGACACACCATACCCTAAGCACAGCCACCCACCTAAACACATGCCACATATGGCAGCACACATGTACCACGTGTATGTGTGGTGCATGTACTATGACCGCATGTCCTGTGTACAATGCCTAAGGCCATGATCTCACCCAGATATCCCACCACATGCAGGGAACACATACACACATGTCTGCAGCCTGCAACCCGCCACTAACCACATGACAGCAGTAATCACATTGCCAACCTGTACATCATGTGCCAGATGCCTTTACACTCCCCCAAAGCCTGCCCTGGGAACATTGGCCTGCAAACATGTGTATACAACATGGCATGCTAAATACCCATTGACACTGCACCCCCACATCCCTTGTACCACTGATAACCACTATACAGGCGTAGCCCCCCCCACACACAACCCTGTGCCCATGGTGTGCCCATGGGGTGCACACACCACAATGGAGCACACCACCATGGGCATGGCCAATGGCACACACAGCACCATGACCATCCATGGTGCTAGATATGCTGCCACTCCTAGGTGCATGGCCAGTGCTGGACATTTGCCACCCCTCCACACACATACATGGTGTACCACACCCATCTCACTGTCAGCACACCTACACACAGTACCTGACATGTCACACGCCACCATATCAGGCATACTGTGATGCACACTGCATGATGATGGGCGAACATTGCAAAATGCCTCATACCGTAACACACCACACAGTCCCAACTTGGAATGGTGTACCACATGTGTGGAACCATGATATGCCCAACACATACAGGCCCAAACCACAGGGTCTTTCACCTTGTCGACTGGTGGTTTGGCTTACCCACAGTGGCATGCCACTGTGGAACTAAAAGGACCCCAATACTGGTTGCAACACACACCTGCTGGAATACAGTGAGATGACACTCTGCACAGAGTGTAACACTACCAAGCCCTGTGGTGCATGTTGTCAGTTTTGGCATACAGTGCACAACACATGGTGTAGGTCAACAGTCTCTGGTGTCCAGGTGAGGGCCTGTGTATGCCTATGTGGGCTGGTAATCACACATTGTCTGACAACGCACAGTACACAGCATAGGCAGATGTATGGCATGCACAGTCATGAAAGACACACGGACACAGAATGAATGATGAACAACAATGCATTATGTACAACAAAGCAATACACCACATCAGAAAAGGCATATGGATAGGTAGACAGTGTAGTGTGCACATCAACAAAAACACAAACAGAGATGTAACAGCACAATAATTAATAGCATTGTACACTGTGTTAACCACAACCTGAATGAATGTACACTTGTGAACGGGATACACTATGTGCCCTGTCTACGGCACAACTGTCAAGTAGCACATAGCAAGCTGGACAATGTTGCAGTCAACATGTCCCACCGTCAGTGTCCACCAATGCATTCGAGGAACTCCATCAGGTCATGCATATCAGCGTTCATCATAGAACTATGATGTGCCAGGGGCCTAATGAGCATGTTGAGTCCCTGCGCAGTCACGGAGGGTGGGCAGCTGTGTATGTACATCATCATCACCTCCGTCATCCATGCCAGGTGATGTGTCATCGGCACATGCAGGCTGCATAGGCTCTTGTTCAAGGCAGGCCCCACGGCCCCACGCACATGGGCAGTCCCATCATTATCCTGGCCATCACTCGCCTGTCCAACCACGCCCAGATTGCCATCACCTGCAGTCATGTCCGCTTTGTCATCGGTGTTGGACTGGCCCACATCACCGTTGTCCGGCTCCATGTGTGGAGGCCGCTGCTGCTGTTCAGCTGGGGCTGCCTCCTCCTCTATACTGTCCTCTGTACCCTCCTGCCATGACTCCTGCTGATGCCCTGGGCCATCCTCCTAGTTCTGGCAGCATACGCCCTTGCATCACCCTGCTTCAGGCGGTGCATTGCTCGCTCAAGACTACACCAGTGAGTGTCATGGCACTGCTGTCCCCTCTGCACACTGGAGGTGGCACCTGAAACACAATGTGACAGACTGTGAGGGACTGCAGTGCATGTGTACACCTGAGTCAGCAGACAATATATGCTGGACAGACTACAAATGCAAGGGTAGCATACCATTGACATGCCATGGCATGTGTTGTGCCCCACAGCTGTGATATGCACCATTTGTGTATGGGGCACAATCTCCCAATGGTGTACACAGTGCATGTGCCCTACCCCTCCAACTACATTCACAGGAAGCATTGATGGCCCTGTAGCTGTATGTGTGTGTGTGTGTGTGCATACTGCATCATGTGCCATCTGTGCATGACACCATCGGTAACATCGTGAGGCCTGTCATAGCATTGTGCAGTGCATGTACAACATATGCATGGCACCGCTGCATATCAGCAAGTGTATGATGATGTCCATCTCTGTGTCTGTATATTGTACCCTGTGTGTCACCATTGTAGCTTGGCATGCCCATGTGTCCCCCATGTGTGCGGCCCCAAACACGTCAGCGGGACATGTGGCCTGTATGCATGACCTAGGACGTGGGTTGCTGCCTCAGTGTCTACAGCTGCATGTGTGGCCTGTGGCCACAGGCAAGCACATCCAGCTGACTAGTGTGCATCACCGGGCCTTATACTGCCACAGGCACACACAGCATTTGGCTGCTGCCATGCCTCCCTCCCGCACGTTGGGCCCTACACAGTAGCTTACAATGATGCATATATGGCATGTCAGCTGTACACTTACCTTGGCACCATTGGGCTTCACGTGGGCCTTGTTCCCCTCCACCCTGTCCCTGTCTCATGGGCCTCTCCTGCCCTTCATATGCAAAAAATATGTGACTTCAGAGGAGTTGACTTTGATAAGATGGCCAAAAGAGTTAAGCTAGCCCTGGCAAAAAGAAATACAGGTGAGGGGACAAGCATTAAGGATGCAATACTTGAAGCAACATCCCATTGTGTTAGAGAGAAAAGGAAGTGCAAAAGAAGGAAACCATTTGGTTCTCAAAAACAGTAGCAGAAAAGGTCAGAGCCAAAAGGCTGGCCTTCAGGAAATATAAGGGAAAGCAGCAGGATGAAGATAGGGAGGCATACTAAACTTCCCTAAGGGAAGCAGGGACGGCAGTAAGACAGGCAAAGGCCCAAACCAAGGAAACACTTGCACGAACAGTAAAGGAAGGTGACAAGACTTTCTATAGATACATTAGTGAAAGGAGAAAGTCCAGAGGGGGTATTGCGAAGATCAAAGGGGATAAGGGGGCATATGAGGAGGAGAAGGACCATGTAAAAGCATCTATCCTAAATAGATACTTCTGCTCAGTATTTACTGAAGAGAAGGTAGGGCAGGGCACACAGCTCAGCACCATGGACACAGGGGTGAGGGAGGTGTGCACTAGCCCCTTCACAAAAGAAAGGGTCCTACAAGAGCTCGATAAGCTCAGGGTGGACAAGGCAATGGGACCTGATGGCAAACATCCCAGGGTACTAAAGGAGCTAAGGGTGGAACTAGCAGAGCCATTGTCAGAACTATTTAGTGAGTCTCTGAGCACAGGAGGGGTCCCAGAAGACTGGAGAAGGGCTCATGTGATCCCGCTCCGCAAGAGTGGTAGCAGGGAGGAGGCAGGGAACTACAGACCAGTCAGTCTTACCTCAGTAGTGGGCAAGATTATGGAGGCACTCCTTAAAGAAAAGATAGTGCAACACCTGGAATCCATAGGAGCACAGGATCCAAGACAGCATGGGTTTACAACAGGAAGGTCCTGTCAAACTAATCTCATAGATTTCTTTGACTGGGTAACCAGAGTGGTGGACCAAGGGGGAGCAGCTGATGTCGCCTGCCTTAACTTCAGCAAAGCTTTCAATACTGTTCCATGTAGAAGATTGATTAATAAGCTGGGTAGGCTTGGGGTGGATCAGAAGTTGGTGAACTGGGTGGCAAACTGGTTGACAGGCAGAAAACAGAGAGTGGTGGTAAACAGCATACAGTCAGAAGAGATGCAAGTCACAAGTGGGGTTCCTCAGGGATCAGCCCTGGGGCCAGTCCTCTTCAATATCTTCATCAGTGACATTGCAGATGGATTGGAGGGTAAGGTTTGTCTGTTTGCAGATGACACCAAGATCTGCAACAGAGTAGATGATCCAGATGGGGTAGGCAGAATGAGAAGATATCTGGATAAACTGGCAAAATGGTTGGAAAAGTGGCAACTGGGGTTTAACGTAAAGAAGTGCAAGATCATGCGCATAGGGAAGAGAAACCCTGTAGCCACCTATAGTCTGGGAGGAGAGTTGCTGGCAGTCACAAGGGAAGAAAGAGCCTTGGGCATCATCATCACAGATGACCTGAAATTATCCAAGCAGACCACTAAAGCAGTAGGTAAGGCTAGGGGTATGTTGGGTTGTATTAGTAGGGGTATCACAAGTCATAAGAGGGAGGTAATAATCCCTCTTTAAAATACACTAGTTAGACCCAATCCGGAGTACTGTGTGAAGTACTGGAGGCTGCACCTTCACAAGGACATTAACCAAATTAAGGCAGTCCAGAGAAGGGCAACCAAAATGGTGCAGGGACTGCATCAGAAAACATATGAGGACAGATTAACGAAGCTCAATATGTATAGCAAGTGGAACGGACTGCACAAAGAAACAAGCAGTGCTCGGTTCAAAAGAATTAGAAAAGAAACGGCAGAGAACCAGCACCTGCTTTAAAACATGCAATACTCTGTTGTAGCTCTCCCTTTAGGAAATACCAGCCGAGAATGTTAAAGTGCTCATATTATTTTAATGATGCATACAAAAGCACAAACTCACTTAAAAATGGCCAAAGGAAACTGAAGGAGTCCATAAATGACTAAAGTTCATGAAGTTCCTTGAATCCAAAAAATGCCATATAGTCAGAAACAGTTCACACAGAATGCTGCAGGCTGTATATCCAAAACAACAAAAAGCAAGAGCTGAGGGTCATCTCCAAATGACGTCACCTGATGCGTTTCGCATGTAGTTTTCTCAAAGGCTGACATCCAAGGATATCCACTTGTATTTAAACAAATGACTTAAAGGGATATCACCCATTTCCCAATATAAATAACAACATAAAACACAAAAAGTTTACAAAAAAATGAGAAAGATAAATCAAAACTGTGCTAAGCATTCATTATACAGCACAAGTACACAGCTGCAAGACTTACTGCTGGACATATTCCGCATAACAACATTTGACACCTTTATCCAGTAGGTCAAAGTGTAATCTATGCACTGCTGAAAGATAGAAGAGAGAAAGAAGACATTAGATAGAAAAACACCCAAATTTTATAAAAACTTTCTACTTTTTATACTTCAGGAAAGGTTTAATCTCTATCCTTTCATTTAAACCTGGTGTGTACATCACTCTCATAGCAAAAATCCAGTACTGTTCCCTGCGTTGAAGGAGATTCTCAAAATCCCCCCCTCTTTTTGTTAACATAGGTTTTTCAATAGCGTAAACAAAAATCCATGTGCAGTCTTATCGCCTGCTTTCAGTATATGAAGAGCTAGGGCATTATTTTCATCACCATTTAAAATAGACCTAGAATGTTCTCCTATACGTATTTTAAAGGGACGTTTTGTTTTGCCAATGTAGAAACTATTACAGGAGCATTCAGCAATGTATACCACTCCTGCAGTACTACATGTGACAAAGCCCTTAATCTTAATGTCAGTTCCTGTAGCATGGTTTTTAAAAGTCTTAGTGGTTTTTATCATGAACAGTATTTACAGTGACCACATCTATTGCACCCTTCCACTGGTTTAACTAACCAGTTTTTTGGTTTTTCCAGAATTGGTTGAACAGAGTGCACTACAAAGTCGTTAGTATTTTTTCCTCTCCGAAACACTACATGTGGATCCCCAACATTAATAGGGAGTAAATTTGGGTCCAAACAGACCATGTGCCAATGTTTTCTGATGATCTTGGCTATTTCTCCTGATTGGGGACTGTAAGTAGTAACTAAAGTAGTCTGGGGGTCACCATCATTAGGCCGTTTTTTATCGATCAACAAGTCTTCCCTTGCCATACCATCAACTTCACATTTCGCTTTTTCAAGTATATTACTGCTATACCCTCTATTTTTGTGCGAATGTACTGACCTTTAGGTATAGCCTTAATGACATGCCTAGGATGACAGCTAATTGCAAGTAAAATCGTATTATGATCTGATTGTTTACAGTACAGATCTGTCTTAACACCACCTCTTCCATCTTTGTAAATTCTTAAATCCAAAAAATTCACTAGGCATGTCATTAAGGCTATACCTAAAGGTCAGTACATTCGCACAAAAAGGAACTAGTGATACACAGAAATATGATAAGAGGGTGAATGAACTGACTGCAAAACTACAAGTTAGAGGGTATAGCAGTAATATACTTGAAAAAGCGAAATGTGAAGTTGATGGTATGGCAAGGGAAGACTTGTTGATCGATAAAAAATGGCCTAATGATGGTGACCCCCAGACTACTTTAGTTACTACTTACAGTCCCCAATCAGGAGAAATAGCCAAGATCATCAGAAAACAGTGGCACGTGGTCCGTTTGGACCCAAATTTACTCCCTATTAATGTTGGGGATCCACATATAGTGTTTCGGAGAGGAAAAAATATTAAAGACTTTGTAGTGCACTCTGTTCAACCAATTCCGGAAAAACCAAAAAACTGGTTAGTTAAACCAGTGGAAGGGTGCAATAGATGTGGTCACTGTAAATACTGTTCATGGATAAAAACCACTAAGACTTTTAAAAACCATGCTACAGGAACTGACATTAAGATTAAGGGCTTTGTCACATGTAGTACTGCAGGAGTGGTATACATTGCTGAATGCTCCTGTAATAGTTTCTACATTGGCAAAACAAAACGTCCCTTTAAAATCAGTATGGAGAACATGCTAGGTCTATTTTAAATGGTGATGAAAATAATGCCCTAGCTCTTCATATACTGAAAGCAGGCGATAAGACTGCATATGGATTTTTGTTTACAGCTATTGAAAAACCTATGTTAACAAAAAGAGGGGGGGATTTTGAGAATCTCCTTCTACGCAGGGAACAGTACTGGATTTTTGCTATGAGAGCGATGTACACACTAGGTTAGCGTAACACTTTACGCTGACGATGCAGTAATTTATACGCAGGGTTTGTCAGTTGGAGATCTAGGTGTTTCTTTAACAGAGGAAATGTGCAATTTTCAGTCTTCACTTATGGCCTGTAAATTACTCTTAAACAAATCTAAGACAAAGGTGATGGTTTTTGGTACCCCACCTAGACTGAGATCTGAGGTTGGTACTTTAGAAGTTAAATCTCTTGATGGATTACTGTTTGACTATGTTGATACATTTCAATATCTTGGGGTATTACTAGATTCTCATCTAAGTTATGAATCTCATTTTTTGAGGGTTACCTCAAGAATACATTGTAGATTAGGTTCTTTGTACAGAATCCGTTCATTTCTTATTCCTGAGTCTAGGCTGGTTATTTCAAATTGCTGCTTACTTCCTATTATGAACTATGCAGCTATGATTACTGACACTGCTTCTGCGACAGTGATTTCAAAGAAATCCACTTTACTTCACTTGATAGCTAAGTTTGCTTTAAATTGTTCTAAGTCATCTCATCATTGTGTGATTTTGAAAGAAATGGGTTGGTTACCGGTTTCATTAAATTTCCAATACTGTGTGGCCAAGTTCATATATAAAGTTATGGACTCCGGAATGCCATGTAGTATTTCAAAGTTTTGAGACCATATATTGATGGTCATTATTCTAGACACAGGTCAGACAGTAGGTTTCTCGAGATTCCTTTATGAAATCTAAAAGTGGACAAAGATCCTTTGCTTATATTGCTCCATTTATTTGGAATGAAATTCCTCAAGATATTAGGTGGTTGTGTTCTGTCAAAAGTTTGCCGATGCATTAAGGATGTATTTCGAATCTCAATTTAATTGTAACTGTTTTTTATGAATTTTTTTTTATGAATTTTATACGTAACAAAGACATTTTTGTCTGCAATTTGCTGCATTGTATATGTATGTTTGATTATGTATTGTCTGTATGCAATATATGTGAGTCGCACCTGTAAAAGGAACTTGTTTCCAGTGTGCTTACCCGTTAAGCGAATAAACAAACAAACAAACAAATGAAAAGATAGAGATTAAACCTTTCCTGAAGTATACAGTAAAAAGTAGAAAGTTTTTATAAAATTTGGGTGTTTTTCTATCTAATGTCTTCTTTCTCTCTTCTATCTTTCAGCAGTGCACAGATTACACTTTGACCTACTGGATAAAGCTGTCAAATGTTGTTATGCGGAACATGTCCAGCAGTAATCTTGCAGCTGTATACTTGTGCTGTATAATGAATGCTTAGCACAGTTTTGATTTTTCTTTCTCACTTTTTTGTAAACTTTTTGTGTTTTATGTTGTTATTTATATTGGGAAATGAGTGATACCCCTTTAAGTCATTTGTTTAAATACAAGTGGATATCCTTGGATGTCAGCCTTTGAGAAAGCTACATGTGAAACGCGTCAGGTGACATCATTTGGAGACGACCCTCAGCTCTTGCTCTTTGTTGCTTTGGATATACAGCCTGCAGCATTCTGTGTGAACTGTTTCTGACTATATGGCATTTTTTTGAATTCAAGGAACTTCATGAACTTTAGTCATTTATGGACTCCTTCAGTTTCCTTTGGCCATTTTTAAGTGAGTTTGTGCTTTTGTATGCATCATTAAAATAATATGAGCACTTTAACATTCTCGGCTGGTATTTCCTAAAGGGAGAGCTACAACTCAATATGCATACCCTAGAGCAAAGGAGGGAGAGAGGTGATATGATCGAAACATTCAAACACCTTAAGGGCATTAACAAGGTGAAAGAGTCTAACATGTTTCAATATAAGAAAAATAGCAGGACAAGAGGACACAGCATGAGATTAGAGGGAGGCCGATTAAGGGGTAATGTGAGGAAGTTCTTTTACACAGAAAGGGTGCTGGATGCATGGAATGGCCTACCCCAGAAAGTGGTGGGTATGATACAGTGCAGGGCTTCAAACAGGCATGGGATAGGCAAAAAGGGAGCAATACAGATGAGTATGAATAGATAGGCCATTGACAGAGCAAAGGCCGATGGCACATTCATAAGGTAGAAAAATAAATTAGCAGACTGGATGGGCCTTGTGGTCCTTATCTGCCATCAACTTCTGTTTCTGTTTCTATGTTTCATTTGGGTTGTCCTCTCCTGATGAGACATAAAGGTGCATGACATCATTAATACACAGTTGTGCATCTGTGGTCACTGTGGTGTGCTGTGTATCAGTACCAGGTGTGGTAACGGACATACCTGCCTGTCTTGGCCATCCTCCTTGTATCTGGACATCTGCTTCACAAGCCATCCTCCACAGGTGGGCCAGGAGCCAACTCTCCCTCCAGACAAGGTAATTCCACCGGTGCCTGACCTGCCTCATGGTCCTCCTGATACCAGACACTGCCTGGAGCCTGTTACCAATGGTGGACCACACCTTTTCCCTGTCTGAGAGACTGGATTGCTGTCCCCCCTGTGGGAACAGCACCCTGATCAACTGCTCAGCCAGGCTTATGAGGAGCACAGTCTCATTGTCTGAGAAGTTTGGTGCCCTGCTCCAGCATGACATTGCTTGTTTACACAACACATCTTGTGTGCTACTGGGATTTATCTGTCCCCTGACTGCCTATGCACTGTGTGTGCCTACTGTTGCTTGGGCTGCACTGTCCTGTATGGCCTACTGCATGTGCAAGTGCTTTCCTAGCACTTGCTGTTATATGTGCTATATGTGGCCTGTATGTTCCTGCATTCCCGCTGCTCAGACCGTGTGTGAAGCATGTTGCATAGACCAATGCCACATGTGCAATGCATGTTGCATCAGCATCGGCATTGTGTCGTGCCGGCCACAGACCGCGTGTTGCAATGCACCCTGCATTGCCAAGGGTGCATTTGGCACCAGGTGTGTGATGTGTAGCAGCACACTGCATCTGTTGCACATAGCACCCAAGTGCTGATGCGAGGGGGGGGCTGCCTGCTCACAGTAACACTGTGTGCCACCCCACATGGCCTGACCCATGGGTATGCCACCACCTATCTATTTTCTGCAGCCACAGATGCACAGCAGCTGGTCATATGCCACACCTTGGGCCGTGCTGCATGGTTTGTGCAACCAACTACCCCCCACTTTACTCCCCGTCAACACCACTGGGAGTGCCCCTTGCGCCCACCACCCACTGTCACTGCATATAGGCACCAACACTGGTATGCTGTTTATGGCATGGTGGCACTGTTGTGCTGTACCCTACCCATGCTGTTTGCATGGCCCGCCCAGTGCCCTGACTGCAGTGCTTGGCACACAACACGTCATACCATGCCATTCACCATATCGGACATACATTGCTTATCCACCTATTTCACATGCATGCAACGTCCACCCGGCCACACATGCTGCTTCCAGTATCATTGTGTCATGTGCCATCTGGGTCTGCACACAGTCAACGGGCACCTCTTCGTCAACACTGCTGCCACTGCCTGCCTGCAGGCCCAGGCGGTGACACCTCTGTATCGCCGCAGCTGTTCTGGGCCATTGGCAGTGTGTGGCCACTCCATGGTGGTCCCTGGGTACTTGCTACTGCTTTGTTGTTCTCCACAGCACCATGGCATTGTGCCCAGTGTCCCTGTAGTTGTTATATACATGCATGGGTGCAGCCTTCACATGGTCTCAGTGCTGTGGTCCATGCCCTATAGGACACGGTCGTGGTGTTGCTGTACTTGTACCCTTGCCAGTAGCTGATGTAGTGGGTTTTAGAAGGTGCAGGTGCACTCCCCATTGTAACTTACTTGCTTGCTGCTGCTGCATTTCACATTGCTGGAGAAGTCTAATATAGTGTTTGCAAGAAAATATACATTCAAAACTATAGATTATGTTTATATTTTCAGTCAAAAATGTAATGAAAAGGGTAGAATAAAAGATTAAAAAAATTATAAAAAGTTACGTATCAAGCAGGCACACCACCTCAGCACCCCGCATTGTAAAATCCTGGATCCGCTACTGGCCCTTGCACACTGCACATAGTATTGTGTGCTCATCCAAAGTGTGACCTGATCAGGTTTGAATTAATGTGTTATCAGGCCAGTGTGTGTTGTGGCTGAGCTCGCTGTCACCAGTCAATGGCAGGTCTTGCCTCCTCCTCCTCCTCCTCCTCCGCAGTGTCACCATCATCGCCAGGTGCTTGTTCATTCTCTAGCATTGGTATGCTGTGTTCAAGTGCAATGTTGTGTAGCACACAACATGCTATGAAGGTTTTGCATGCCATTACCAGTGTGTACTGCAATGTGCTGCCTGATCTGTCTTGAGGATGCTGAATGTGCACTCTATCACGTTGCGTGTTACTGTGTGGGCATCATTGTAGCATTGTTCTGCTGCACTCTGGGGCTGTCTTACTGGTGTCATCACCCACGGCTGTTGTGGGTATCTTCTATCACCTGTGGGGGGGGGGGGTTACTGTTGTATCCACATGCTTTACATGTCCCCCTGTTCTCTGTGCGTATGTGCTGTCCTTACCTATCAGACATCCGTCTGTGAGTGTTCCATTCTGGAATGCCTGTCACACTCCGCTGTTCCGGTAGATGTATGCATCGTGTGTGGACCCAGGATATTGTGCCATGACATCCAGTATATGGCACCTGTTGTCACTGATAACTTGTACATTCATGGAATGGTACTGTATCCCTTGCAATTCACATAAGTGTCTGGTTCTTTCAGCGGTGCCCTTATAGCAATGTGTGTGCAGTCTATTTCTTTTTTTTTTTATTTTTTATTCTATATTCTTTTCTCCCCGAGTCGCTAGCCACCCAGTACTTTCAGCCTGGTCATGGAGCTAAAAACTTCCACCCCTCATATCGGCCACAAGGCCCCCTCTGAATCCCCGTGGCTCCCCCCCCCCCCAGGGTGGGGCTACAGCGCTCTCCCTGCATGCTGCAGATGTCAGATAGGTCAGAGGGCCCTGGCCTGAGGGGTTAATTGAAGCCATAGTGGGCTTCATGGAAAGCAGCCTGCAGCTGTCTTGATTTTCTGTTTTTCTGGGGAGGTGGGGCCATGCAATGACATCTGGCGTCCACCCCGCCTCCTGTACACACTTTGGCACCAGTAGCTGTGTGACTCCCAGCCTCCACCAGGGGTTCCTCACATGCTGGGCACTTCCCCACCCTCCCCTGGAGAAGGAGAGTAGTCCATAGGATGCTGTATCCTTCTCACCCAGCCAGCCTTCCAGTGACCCTGGTCTGTTCCAGAACCCGGGTCGCCAGCGTCACAAACGGAAATCCAACCGCTGTGCCGACAGGCCGGCTGTGTGCAGTCTATTTCATCAAGCACACGTGGGAATCCTGCTGTGTTGTAGAATCCCTGCTTGATTGCCAGTTGCTCATGGGTGTCTGTGGGTAGGCGGATGTATTGCTGTGACCTGTGTACCAGGGCATCCATGAATGCCCTCAGGCAACATGATACAGAGGGCTGTGAGATGCCCACTGTGTCACCGCTTGGTGTCTGGAATCCACCACTAGCTAATACACGTAGGGCTGCACATACCTTCACCTCTGTTGGTATGGCATGGCCTCTGTGTGTTCTGCTTCTCATGTTGGCCTCCAGATCATGGCATAGCTGTGCTATGGCTGCCTTGCCAAGCAGATATCATGCAATGCACTGCTCCTCTGTCAGGTCCATGTGTGAGGTGCATGGGCAGTACACTCACATGGCATGCCTCCTGTGTCTGCATTGTTGCTGTCTGTGTACCTGCTACATCTGTCCCTGTTGCTGCTGTACAGTGCCACCCTGTTGTACTTCCTGGTGGACATGTTGCCTGTGGTGTAGCATAGCCAGCCATATGCCCAGTAGGGCCAGTGGTGCAAACATCCTCTGGGGTGTCTCTCTCTGTCCTGCTGCAGTCCTTTTTGTCAGTCCTATAACACTACCCCTGCTTCTTCCTTTTCTTTTTCTAAGTCCCTTTAGTTCAGCTCTGACTGGTCTAACAGGTGTTTGTCATTTCCTGTTTGGGGCAGGTTTGTGAATTGGACTGCTGTGTCCTGCTTGCCTTGCCCATGTTGCAATGCACCATGCGTCATGGTGCTAGCAGGCATATGGCGCTGCGATGGCGCAAGGGGTGATCTATTCAAAAGTGACGAGGCAGCACAGGCTTGCTGGGAATGGCACTGCCCGTCTGGTATTTTATATAGTGCATAGTTTAAAACAAAATCATTTAATTTGTTGAAAAAAAGCCATTTACTTTGTGAGCTGCTAACATTTCTGTCCCTCTCCTGCATCACTCACCTCCTCCTCCCTCACAAAACCTCTCTGTCATATCTGTTTTCAAATGTTTTACCATTTTTTGTTAGGTTCACTTGTTCTCTTGCTCTTCAATAAATTTCAATAAACTTAAATGGTAATCACCTTCACTTTGACTGTTTGATGCACACATGGTGGTTCTAAGAGGAAACACTGGTGGACTTGAGGATGCCTAAGCAGATGGAAGGCTGTTGTACCACAGAAGGGTACAATGACATTTCATGACCTTTGAATTGTGGTACAACAACATTTCAGCTGACACAGAAATCTTTGCAAAACAAGTGCCAACTCTATCCTATGAATCATTTATCTATAAAGTTTAATTTTCACATACACTGTATAAAAAAAAAGATCATGGGGAAAGTAGAGAGAGAGAGAGAGAAAGAATTAAACAGCTTGTGATCTCTGAGAAAACTTAAATATCATATTTACACACTTTGTTGCTTATAGTTCACATTTTTTTCGTATTGATTTCTTCTCTTTTTTTATTGCTAAGGACTGCTGCTGGGAAATAGGATTCTTGTCCCTCAGACTTTTTCTGCTCCTGTAGACTGTCTACATGTGATGTCATAATCCTCATGTCATAGGTTGCCAAGGAAATGATTATGATATCACAAGCAGGAGATTAAAGCATAGTCTATAGACAAGCAGTGGCAGCAGAAAAAATGCAAATGACAAGGATTGTGCTTCCAGATTTCCTAAGTAACAGAGAATAATGGGAAGATAACACCCGGACATCTCAGAAATATTACTAAAAGTTTGTATTATTTTCAAAGTTTTCCAGAGGCATCACATATAGCATACTGTATAGATAACCATAGACAGTGAGGCTGTGTTTCCATCAAGGGGTTGAGATAACAGCATAGGGACCTCAAGAGCAAAGCATGAGAGGTCCATGCTGTTATCTCAGCCCTGAGATGGAAACACAAGACAAGTTTGGATAGGCATAAGGGAACTTTAGTGACAAGGCAAGGTGGGGATAAAATGGAGATCAAGTAGGGTCTGCAGTGATGCAGTAGGTAAAGAAAAATACAAGCAGACTAGGTGGGCCAAGCAATTCTTATCTGCCATCAAATTCTATGTTTCTATGTTGTGGCTGTTTGCCCATATTTAATTTTTTATAATATATATGGTTAACTGGTTCAGCAGTAAACTGCTGTAGGTTTGGAGTACCTTATAGCTGCTGCTTGAGTAGTTACAATGATGGATGTTTCTGCAACATAGCATAGTGTTTATGCAATTTAATTGGATGAGTTTGTAATGTATGTGTAGCCTTCTATGCTCTATGTTCCCATGGGAACTGTCATCTTGAGGTACTGGTGTCACAGGAACCCTTTTGAAGAGGGTTCCACCACTAGAGGTGCTATAGGACAACTGGTCTCTTGGCTAAAGGTATGTACATGAAGAAGCCCAAGTCAGAGCCATAGGTGTGAATAGAAATGTCAGAACATCCAAACAACTGGAAAGATGGCTTCGTTGGACAAATTGGGTAGCTGGGTGGGCTGAGGAGAGTTCCTTTCAATTGCAGGACTAGGTTACATTATGGATTTCTTTGGTTTAAGGGGACCCTTTCCTCTTTTCCTCTCTTTTATTTTGTTTCAAAACTCCTTTTTGCAAGCCCCTTCCCCTGGATCACTTCTTCTGATCTCTCAATTCCACCCCCTCTTTTTTATTTATAATAGGGTGATTTTTTTTTCCTATTGGGGTGAGGTGGGTGGATTGGAGTCACATATAAGTCAAGTTAATTGGTTCTTAACTACCTTAGTGGTGCACTCTGTTGTTTCTAGATTGGTTATGGTTTCTATATTTGTCTATTGCTTGATTACTATTATTTAAAATGGCAGGCACAAATTATCGGACTCAATACAGGCTTGATATATTTATATATATCCTCAACGTGACATATCCTTTGTTCTTTTTACTGGATTAGTATAACATTTGGAATTCTATGGACTATCTATGTTTTGGCTCATTGATCTTCAATATATGTTAATATGTCTCCTGGAGCCACTCATTGCTGTATAAAAGTGATTTCATGCGCCTTCGCTGGAGTGAGAACAGCGAAGGGAAGCTGAGCTGTTTTGGCTCAAGCTGAAGGCAACTGAAACCACTTTAATACAGCAATGATTGACGATGGGGGACACTCGTCTCTGAGGCTGGAAGATCAAAAGGTTGTGGGTTCTTGCCCCACACCATGCACTTGGGGTAAATCCCAATACTGACACTGTAGTGCATCATGAGGGAGATACTGCACTCCTGAGGTGCTGTCTTTCAGATGAGACATTAAAGCGAGGTCCTGTCTGTCTGTTCTAGTGGTTGTTTAGGCGGACGTTAAAGATCCCACGGCACTTCTTGAAAAGAGTAGGGAAATTTTTTTTTCATACTTCAAAAAGTCATAATACATTACAATTTTGTTAATAGAAATAAAAGGAAAACCAAAAATCATAAAGCAAAGAAGTATTAATGCATACTGTCCCCTACATTAAAACTTAAAGCAAATCCTGCTCTATGTTTCAAATACCCAAAACAGAAAACCCTACAATTAAAACAAAGTACATATTTAATTCATACTACCCCAACACCTCTTCCCTTAAAGGATATGAAAACATTTTAATCATATTCTACAATCATATTATAATACAGTGTTGTTTGCTAAATATGAAAAGAAAATGAAAACCTATAAAATAAATAAGTATTAATGCATACTATCCTCTACTTTAACTTTCAAATTAAACCTGAGCGAGATTTTGGTAACAAAGGGGACCATAAATTAAAGCAAAATAGATATTTACTAATTTTTACCCCAATCCCTCTCTATTCTACCCCTGAAAATTAGAGGAATTGTATCAATACCTCCTTAAATCATAATTTCAACACATTAACAGCATGCAAAAGATCAAACAAAACATTAATACATACAAGGGATGCCCCTTCTTAAATATTTATAATCACACTCCAAACCAGCCAAAAGAGACATAGTCTTATTAAAAGGAAATAAATCAAACCCAATATTATATTCATACTGATTCCCTGAAAAGGATATTGTTTTCCCTTTTTGCCTTTTTACACTACTGTTGTGCAAAAATTAAAAGCGACAGAAACATTTTGTCTTAGACATACCCTTAGAGCTTTGTACAAAAACAGAATCCTATTCCCTGAATCCTACCCCCCTTTCTGTACCCACTATCAATCTATATTAATCAATGGAATACAATTTGAATCAGACAGGCAGGTTATCATAGTATATATTCTATCCCATTCGTACATATATAGTAAAACCACACCACCCAACCAGCAGATTTCTTTTATTCCTTAGGGCTGACCAAGTCCATCAGATGGCAGCACACACGTTGCAAATATTCTGAGCTTAACCTAACCAAGAAATGTTTCCCCATCATGCTTGGAATTTTTGCTGTGGTACTGCCAACTGCTGTTTGTGTCTTATATCTAGAATAGACCCTCTTACAATACCAAATAGCAGTTCAGGGGACAGTTTTATTGTTGTAATGTTAACTTGCATTGTGTTATCCAGATGTGGTACTTAATGCTTAATAAAAGGACCTGCATGGTGCTGCAATTACATTTCTGTCATCCTACTGGCATAATTCCTAAAAAGAAAATTTTGTTAGTTAACATAGCAAATGGGGCACCTTTCTATATTGTGTTAACCAGGTTCCAAAATTGCTTAACAAATTGACAATGAAAATAAAGGTGTTCCATTGCCTCAAGGAGTGCTATACACGATTCTCTTAGGTAGTATCGCTCCTCTAAACTTTTATGTTTTAAGTTATCTTTTACATTCAATCTCCCAGCTGTGCTTAGCCATAGGAGATCCCAGATTTGATCAAGTACTCATTTATTTGTCAACATTCTACTCACATACATCTGTTCTTGCACCAGCCTAGTCCCAAAATGAAGTACCTCTTTAGAACCATGCTATAAAAACCTTTCTTATAGATGGAAAATACCTGTTGCTTGTTATAAGCCATAATTAAAGTTTACTAAAGCAGTCCTGAAAATAAACTGGTAATCCTTGCAAGGATTTTTGCTTTGCTATGGGTGCATTAGGAGGTTACACCTCTAACCATGGTTGAACCTGATCCAGCATCCACGGACTCCAGATAGCATTAGTGTCTAGGAATAAAGGGTGTACGTTATAATAAATGAACATGCTATGGCAGAATAGGACAGGATTAATCATAGCCGGTCCACTTTTTTTCTTATCCAAATACATGATCTCCCTTTTAATGGGGGCTAGTCTGCTGCCCCAAAGTTAGGAGAACAAACAACTATACAGAGTTGTTTCTAGTTGTTTTGAGGGTGGGAAAATTATACTTAAGTGTAGAAACATAGTTAATAAAAATGTCTTAATCATATAGATGTGTTTCAATTTTGACATATGCCAGCGATTCCACTGCTTCGCTTTCCACAATGCTTTATGTAACAACAGGTCCCAGTTGTAGAACCTCATATCTCCCGGTCCAAAATAAACTCCCCAAATTTTACAATATCCCAAAGTAATAGGAATTCCCATAATAGATTCTCCCTGACATGACCAATTCCTTATGGATATGTATTTACTTTTTTGAAAATAAATAGACCAAGTGCAGTGTGAAAAATCCTGCAAAAGGGCCTCAACTTGTTTGGCTGAATCCCTGTCTGCCAGTATTAGACACAAATCACCTGCATATGCTGTGGTTTTAATTTCTCTGTCTTCACTACGGATTGAAAGCCTCATTATTTGTTCAGAAGCATTTATTTGTTGTAACAATGGGTCAAAAGATAATGTATACAAAATGGGGCTTAGAGGGCACCCCTTCCTTACTCCTTGTTTTACCTGACACTCCTTTCCTATTCAACTGTTTAGGTATCGGGTACACATTGCCTTACTATAGCGCAGTTAAAGCCATGAAATAAACTTTTCCAGAAAACCATATGTCTCTAAGCACTGCCATAAATAGTAGTGGGACACCCAATTGAATGCTTTCGACTGATCTACACTCAACAAAACCCCTGAAAGTTCATCTGTGGATCCCTTTTCCATAACCTGCCGCAATAATATTAATGTATCCCCTATTTTCCGACCAGGGACCCCACAAGTTTGTGAAGAATTAATTATGTGGTCCAAAGTGGCTGCCAATCTAATGCTTAATAGTTTTGATAAAGTTTGATAATCCGAATTTAATAAGGTAATTGATCTCCAATACATAAGTAATTGTTTGTCCCCTGATTTGTACAGAAGGATGACAAGACCTTAATACATACTATCTGTAAGACTGGGCTATGCATAAGTTCATTGAAAAATATCACCCTCTCTTCTTTAAGGGTAGAAAAAATGTTGCAATACACCTCATATGGTAGGCCATCTACCCCTGGTGCTTTACCATGTGGCAAGGGCTGGATAATGAAGTCTAGTTCTTGTTCTGTTTTAGGCCTGACTAACTCTTTATAAATATATTGTGAGAGCCTCCATTCTGGACACCTATTTAACCAGCCCTGAATATCAGTCTGTGATGTCATAGATGTGCTGAACATTGAAGTGATAAAATATTCTACCTCTCCCATAATTTATTTTTGGTCATAAACCATCTTACCTTCTTGAGTCAGTAAAGGCTGCATAATTTTTGCCTGTCATTGGGATGCACATGTTTCACAAGGGTTTACACCCGCTTGGGATCCTTGCATACCGAATCTTTGTTCCTTTTCTTGACTCTTCATATGGTCATATTGTATATGTTTAAGTTCTAATTTAACTTTGGTTAATTGGTTGAAGCTAATATCCTCCCTCCTATTCTGTGCTGAGAGAAGGTCATAACATTTGGTACAGAGTTCTGCATGTTGTATATGTTGTTCCCTCCCCTTCCGTTTCCCAATTATTTGAAAAGATTCCCTGATTTCCTGCTTTCCCACTTTGTATCCTCCCATCACTTCAGATGGGATTCATACAAGAAAAAAACAGATTGTCTTGCTTGCAATAGATATTGCAGGCCTTCAGCGACCAGTGGGATGTCCATTAAACTATTGTTCATCCTCCAGTATCCTTGACCTTTTGCTGTTTCTTTAAAGTTAGAGGTTACTACCCTTAACAGCCCATGGTCCAAAGAAGCCACTGGGATAACTGTACATAAAAAACAGTAGTCTATTCTGGTAGATAAAGTACCTTTAAAAAAAATAATGCTGCTTAGAGCTCTTTGTTTCAAACACACCATGCAGACCTGTTTGTAGGTGAAGTTGATTTATTTTTTATTTATTTATTAGCTTTTGGTAACCGGGTAAGTGCATTAGGCATTAGACCTGCCTATTTTCAAGCACGATCTGGGAGGGTACAAAACAATCAATGACAAATCAACAGGAACAGATACAACAGTTGTAGGTTACAGGCCAGCAAATACCCAGTTGAACAAGTATATATGATAGATTGATCAGATACACAATATTCAGAAAGAATACCAATGGTGACCACCTCAGAGACAGTCACTTAGTAACTACAAGTAGTAGGCATCCATGCAGGGATGGAAAAATAGTACATTTGACACAGACAGACAATACAATTCAGTTGGGGAGACCCAGAGGAGCTGGGAAGGGAAGGTAGGAAAGTGGAGTGCATGGGATTAGGAACATATACAGGAGTCAAATGCTTGGAGGTGTGAAAAGAGTACAGATTTAAAGGCAGGGTGAGATGAGGAGCCCTTTAAGGTGGCCGGTAATGTGTTCCAGAATTTGGGGGTGAAATGGGAGAATGCTTTTTCCCCCATTTTGGTTGAGCAGTGGGAAACAGAGAACAGATGAGAGCTGGAGGACCTCAGGGTGCAGGACTGAATCACAGGGGTTAGCATGGCCCCAGTGCAATCAGGACCGGGGGGGTCTGTTCATGGAGTCTATAAAGCAACCTAGAGAGAAGGAGCGCTGGGCACTAGGGGACAGCCAGTTCAATGTGGAGTATAGAATGCAGTGGTGGGTGAGGTGAGGAACAGAGAGGGAAAATCTGTAGATGTTGTTATATGTGGTGTCCCATTGATGAAGGACACCAACATTGGCATGAGAGAGAGAGAATGGCGAGAGCATACAGAAGTCTGGGGAGCAGAACGCCAGGCGCTACAAAGATCCTGGCAGTAGGAGTAAGGGAATGATGTACACAGTAGGAAGCTCCTAACTTGATGTTAACTGACCTGCAAGCCTTGTATATGTGCAAAGAGAAATCAAGGACAGGATCAAGAGTCACACCTAGGTATTTGAAGGAGCTAGTAGACTTGATTTCTGATCCATCACAGCTAACCACGTGGAGCTTAGTAGCCTCAGCCGATACTTTCCTATGGGACTCAAAAAGCATGGCCTGAGTCTTAGGTAGGTTTAGTTGGAGAGAGTTGGAGGACAGCCAGAGTTGAATCTGTTGGAATGCGAGAGAGAGGTGGGAGTTAATGTCCAAGACAGAATGAGAGGCAGCATAGAGTGCTAGGTCATCAGCATACATGATGGACTGACAGTGGGGAAAGGAAGAGGGAGTGTCATTGACGAAGATGGAAAAGAGTACAGGTCGCAGAATGGAGCCTTGGGGTATGCCACAGGAGGTAGAAGTGGGGGATGAGAGAACTTTTCAAAAGGAGACTGATTGGGATCGATTAGAGAGATAGCTACTGAACCATGATAGGGTGGGTCCAGCGGCACCTAAAGAATGTAG
Source organism: Neoceratodus forsteri (assembly GCA_016271365.2). Classification (NCBI taxonomy): domain Eukaryota; kingdom Metazoa; phylum Chordata; order Ceratodontiformes; family Ceratodontidae; genus Neoceratodus; species Neoceratodus forsteri. The sequence goes on from JADMNL010000022.1 coordinate 451,420,985, forward strand.
TTTACGCAGGAGCAGAGGATGATTTACTAGGTCAAATGCCTTGGTGAGACCAATGAACACAGCACCAGTGAGTAAGCCATTATCCATGTTGGATTTAACTTCACTGGTGAGGAAAATGAGGGCGGTGGTGGTGCTATGTCCAGCCCTGAAACCATGTTGCACAGGAGACTGAAGATTAAAGTTCAATAGATGAGTTGAGACCTGGAGGTGAATATGTTTCTCTAAGACCTTACTGAGGGTTGGTAGTAAGGCTATGGGCCGATAATTAGTAAGGACTTTAGGGTCACCATTTTTTTTTGAAGACCGGAATAACCCTGGCAGCCTTCCAGGCTGCAGGCACCATTGAGGTACAGATGAACAGATTGAACAGCCTAGTGATAGGTGTGGCAAGGAGATGAGCCCCAATTCTAAGTATCTGGGGTTCAATTCCATCAGGACCGGGGCTCCCGTGGGGTGGAATGGACTGAAGTAACCTGAGAATGTCCAACCGAGCAAATACTAGAGAGAACAAGTGGCGGAGGAGTGAAAGAGGGGGAGATAGGGCCGTGAGATGCCTGACAGGAGATTTTAGGAGATTCAGAAAAAAGGGAGTTAAAAGCATTGGCTATAGTACGGGGGTTGTTGCACAGTATATCATTAATTAGCATCTCAGTGGGGGCCAGAGGTTTGGTCTTCCCCAATATTTCATTGATCTGGCTCCAATACTTCTTGAGGTCTGAGGATGAGGACTGGAGGAGTTTTCAGTAATAGCAACTCTTGAAAGCCTGAATTTCCTTCTTTCAGGAGTTTCGTAGTGTATGGTAGGCAGTAAAGTCTGTCTAAAGAGAGGATGTTTTCCATTTTGTCCACAGTCTGTCGCGTTCCTTGAGTAGTTGCAGGAGAGGCCGCTTTAGCCATTTGGATGCCTTCCCTCTGATCTTGCGCGTAGAGACTGGGATATATTTAGCCCGAAGGGCTAGCAGAGTGGCATTGAAGTGATCAGTAGCCAAGTTGATGACATCAGTGTGAAATAGTGGGGACCAGTCAGCATGTTTTAGATCATGAAGGAATGCAGTGGTGTCCAGATTGGAAAAATTAGCAAAGGACAGTACTTTAGAAGAAGGTGTGACAGAGGAGGGGCCCTAATACAGTAAACAGGGCAATGGTCACTGATAGTGTCAGGTAGAACCCCGGTGGAGGAGTAGCAGTCCTTGCGATTGGTAAGGATCCAGTCAATCAGAGAGCGACTGAGGTTGTTCTTAATTATTCTAGTGTGGGTAGAGCTGAGTTGCTCAAGGTTTTCCTTACTGACTATTTAAGCAAGTGAAGAGGAGTTGGGACCAAGCCAATCCAGATTAAAATCTCACAGACAGATCGCCTCATTGTTCTTAGTTAGGGCAGGTATCAGTCCAGTAAACCCCTCAAGGCCAAGTTTGCTATAGAAAAAGGCTGCAGCGCAGAACATTTTATTTGTTTTTAAACCTCTATCTGTTGTAGATTGGCTGCTATTCAAATCTCCCCCTAACAGAAGATGTCTGGAAGTGCACAGATAACGTTGCAGCATTTTCATTAATTTAATCCTGTGTGCTCTAGTTTGGGGGGCATAAATATTAATTGGGTGAAATTCGTCAGGCTGAAAACCCACATCTAGCAACAAAGCCCTTCCTGAGCAAATATCTACAAAACAAAGTAGTTTAATAGAGCTGTTGTAAAGGCAGATTCCTATCCACTACATACGTCATCCCCAATAGACCAATAGGACCTCCCCCGGCCCCCAAGCATCACTAGCTACTTGTATGTCTTGTGAAGAATGAAGTCTAGTGTTCTGTAAAAACACAATGTCATGAAAGGTTTCCTGGAAAAGAAAGAAAGAAAGTAGCTGATTTTTCCCTTTCAGATAAAATGCTATTTACATTTAGGGAGGCTAAGACCAGATTGTAGAATGGGTTGCTCATGAGTCCAAAGTAAAAGAATTAAATGCTGGTCTTCTTGCAAGCTTCGGATCCCATCCTACGTCTCTTGGGCTTCCCTGTACTAGAGGGTTTTTCTTTAGCCTCTGCCGGAGGATTCTCAGAATCCGATATGGTATCTTTTTGTGAAGAAGACATGGATGCAGTGTCAGAGTCTTCCTCAACCTCCATACCATCCTGTTGTAAGGCCGCATATTTATTCTGCAAAGGTATGTCCTCCTGTTAGCAGTCTCCATTTTGTTTAGCAGGAGCTGCCCCTTTTTATGTTCATCATGCATGCAAGCACAGACGAACATGTTGATATGAGAGTTGCTATAGAGGATTGTGTGGGGGAGTGTGTGTCCACTGGAGAGCTCTGTTCAAGGGGCAGATCTGTGGTAGGTGAATCAGTAGGCAGGCCACCGATGACTCACTTTCTGTTTATGGAGTGGAGTTGGCAAAGTGTTCAAAGGACAGAGCCAAACCAATAGTGGTGCGGCTCTGTCCTTTGATGTGTGAACAGGCCTGCAAGGGATTACATTTACTTCATGGTTGCGCGTTCACACTGCCGTCGCAGTTACAGCGATGATGGCAGTTGCTGTCAGGAACGAGCTTGCTTAGTAAAAGCCTGCTCAAACTGACATGTGAATGCACTGAGCCTGTCTTCTAAAGCAGTTCATTCCTTCCCACTCCCTCCCACTGCTCCTGTCCTTCAAGCTCCCTCCGTTCCCATTCGAGCCCTCCCGTCAGCAAATCACTCCCTTCCACTTCCTCCCACTGCTGCTGTCCTCCCAGCTCCCTCCATTCCTGTTTGACCCCCCCAGCAAATCAATCCCTCCCTCTCCCTCCCACTGCTGCTTTCCTCCCTGCACCCTCCATTCTGTTCGAGCCCCCCCGCAGCAAATCAATCCCCTCCTGCTCCCTCTCACTGCTGCTGTCCTCTCCACACCCTCCATTCCCCGTCCCCCCCAGACACTGGGGAGTCCACTCCCAGTGTCCGGAAATGTACACAAAATCATTCCTGTTAAAAAAAGAAAACCATCCCCAATGTCTTTCTTTTTTTAAACCTGCAAAAAAGAAAATGGTCCCTTGTTGTCTCCCTGTCCCCCTCCCCACTCCCAACCCTCCCACTGTGCACACACCTCCCGCACTCCCTCTCCACACCCATACTTACCTCCAGAGGTCAGGTGCAGAGATCTTCTGTGGACTGGGACACGTCTGCACTCTTCAAAGCTGACCGGCAAAGTGAAGATTTCAAGGTGAGTCGAATAATAGGAATCAATGTGGGGTTTCAACTTAGATTGATATCTCAACCATTTTCAGGAATTTTGGCCTCAAATTCTCAACATGGGGTTCTTGGGACCCCATCTTCTGAACGCAGTCACTGTCATTTTGTTACTCCGTCCCTAAATGTGATTTTGCAGTTGCTACACAGAATCACCTTTCAGGACCAAGTAATGAAATGACAGTGCCACTGTTCATGAGGTGGGGTCCCAAAATGCTCATGTTGCAAATTTTGTGAAAAAATTCCAAATAATGACTGCGGTACGAGTGTGCGTTGCGCATTTTCTATACACGCTCCTAACTTTGCCAGTTTTCAATATTTTCACTCCAGATTTTCAACATTGCCATTATTTCACATCTCCTTATGAACAGTATAGCTGTCATTTTTCATATCCTGCCTGAAACATGTTTTTGCCCCTGTGGAGCAGAATGGCACGGTCGGTCTGCGAAATCGCCTTTCGAGATGAATGAACGTAATGACAGTGCCACTTTTCATGAGGTGAGGTCGTAAGAATGCTACACTGAAAATCTAGTGTGAAAAAATTAAACAACAAAGTTACGAGCATGCACTTAAATTAACAAATGCAGACTCATACTTTTGGTACGTTTCAATATTTTGACCCCAAATTTTCATCATAGCCATTTCTTCACTACACCTCATGTATGTGACAGCTGCCATTTTTCAGATCCTGGCCAAAATTTTTTTTGCATCCTGAAAGGTGATTTCGCAGCCACTGCGTGAAATTACCTGTTGGATAGGAGTTGAAATTGTACTCTTCCTTTCTTCATGAGGTGGCGTAATAAGATGGCTATGTTGAAAATGTGGTGCAAAAATATTAAAAAACAATAAAGTTATGAACCCGTGTTGAAATTTGTCAACTCTGGCTCGTAACCCCCCCAAAATAGCACCAGTGCACACGATGAACATTTGCCATTGACAAATGCGTGTTTCTTTACTGCAACAAAATCTTCACTGTCTTACGGGGGGGTGGCATGTCCCCATGGGCTTGGACTGAAGGAACTGAAACAGACTATTCCTTATTAGAACTTACCATTGGAGTTTGGTTGGACTCTGTAGAACCATACTGATGAGTAACCTCCTGTTGGGGGGGGGGGGATTGTCTGTACATTTATGCTACCCTTGCAGACTTATTGATGTAAAAGTCCTGTTCCCCAAAATCAGAATCTCTTGTATTATGTGGTGCCCAGGGACAGTATGCAAAGTTATGTCCAGTCTCCTCACAAAGATTGCACTTCAGCACTGTTCTACAAAAGATACCGGAGTGACCAGTCTCTCCACGTTGATTACATTTCAGAACCTGACATTGATTGCTGAAGTGTCTCAGGGAGCCACACTTGTAGCAATGACGTAGCTGACCTGGGTAAAATATGAACCCCTTGTCCCATCCGAGGAAAAAGCAGTTTGGTAAATGTACAAGACCATTGTCTGTTTGTTCCAGAGTAACTTTCATCCACCACCCCCCATTCCAGAAACCCTCTGCATCTATTATAGGATCTGGGTTTCCCATTAGTTTGCATTTTCTCTCCAGCCAGTATAAAATATCTGTTGCGTTCACCCCCTCATTGCGGAATAAGATAGTAATGGTTTTCATGGGGCTTTTGGTTAAGGGTATCGCCTGAAAGGATACCCAAAGGGGAATTGTTTTGAGGACTGCATACTTTAACAAGAATCTTTGTAACAGTTCAGGGGTTCAAAAGCTCACATCAAATGAACTTCCCCCTGGTGCATGGATGAATGTATATACATCCGCTGGAGTGAATCCCAGGGATCATTTAATTAATTCCCTGCCCACATAGAATCTATCTGGCATGACCTCCAGACCCCCCATGTATTGCAGATACACTGTTTAGTTTAGTTTAGTTTATTGTTCTAGGAATTACTACCTTTGAGCCAGAGGCTCTTTTACAAAGGTTCCACGTCAATTAAGTACAGTACAAAAAAGGTTACATAGATAACACAACAATTTGTGCTGTGTCAAGAGTGAGAAAACATATACAAATACATATCAAATGATTTGTGCAAAAGGACATGATATATCAATAATCACATTATTATTACAAGAAAGAGGTCATGCCAGATTAGGAGAAACAAATAGGGAAAAAGTCCAGAACAGAGAGGGTAAGCGAAAGGTGTGGGGAGCAGACAATAGCAGGAGAAAAGGTTTCCCAAACATGTCTTTGTCAAATAACAGAACAGGGTGGGTAGTGAGAAAATAGGAGGTTTAATCAGGGCAGTCACAGGAGCTGGAGGTGGCAAGGTGAGAGAACAGCCTTGATTTGAAAATACCTAGAGAGGTGGAGGCAGTAATGAGTGCTGAGGGCATTTAGCCAGCTGGGGGCACGATAGGCAAATGATCTTTGTCCCTGAGAAGTCCGGCATCGGGGGACTTGGAGAGGCTGGTGTTCTGATCTTCTGGTAAAATGGGTGCTAGCGCTCGGGCATAACAGGTCTTGGATACAAGGTGGAATGAGGCCCAGAGTGGATTTTTTTCACCATCAGGCAGGTAAGGTACTTTATCCGGTTTGAGAGTTGCAACCAACCTGAGTCAGCATAGAGTTCACATGTGTGGGTACGTCGATGTGCACCAGTGAGCAGCCAACAGACCTTATTTAGGGATGTTGTAATGCGACTAAGTACTGTAGTAGGGGCAGATCCGTATATAACTAAGCCATAGTCAATGACTGAGATGATAGAGGATTGGATGGCAATCCTCAGTGCAGAATGGGTAAGGAGCTGTCGGTTCTGATACAGAATCCCAATTCGCTGATTAATAGTTTTTGCTGTACTATCAATGTGAGTTGCAAAGGTTAGGCCTTGATCAAAGTTGATTCCAAGATATTTGAAAATTAGCACTTGTTCAAGGGTATTTCCCAGGTATGTATTAATGGTGAGTGGGACTTGCCATTTCTTGTTTTGCGGGTTAGAGAAGAGCATGGATTTAGTTTTTTTGTGGTTTAGAACCAGCTTATGTTCAAGGAACCACATCTCAACTTTAGAAAAAGCATGCTGAAGGTTGAGGTGTAAGAGGTTTGGATCTTTATGGTGGCAGAATCCGCATCGTCGGCATAGAGGATTATTTGTTCAGGGCAGGATTTGGGGAGGGAGTTTAGGAAAAGGCTGAAAGAAGGGGCCCAGGATGGATCCTGGGGAACTCCTGAGCGAACCAGTTTTGAGTCTGAGAGAACTCCAGCTACTTTTACAGATTGAGAGCGCTGAGCAAGGTAAATTTTTACCTAGTCACCAGAACCCTGCGAGAGCCCTAGGGATAGTAGTTGTTTGATAAGTAGGCCATGGTGTACTGTATCAAATGCCTTGGTTAAGTCAATGTAGACTGCTCCAGTTAGGTTTCCTTTGTCCATGGCATTGTGGATTGCTCCTGAGAATTCAAGTAGAGCAGTCGATGTGCTGTGCCTTTTCCTAAATCCATGCTGCTGAGTGCATAGGATGTTGTGCTTTTCCAGGTAGTCTGAAAGTTGGTCCACCACCAAGCGTTCAAGGGCCTTAGAGAGAGGAGTTAGTATTGATATCAGGCGATAATTACCAGGCAGTGACTTATCACCACTTTTGTGCACCTGAGTGACAACTGCAGCCTTCCATTTTCTAGGGAATTGGCTGTAGCAGAGGGAGAGATAGAAAATTTTTGTGAGGGGGAGCAGTACTTTCTCCAGAGTGAGGGACAGAAGTTTAAGGTCAATAGTGTCGCTGCTTGCTTGGGACTTAGAAATGGCCTTCTTTACATATTTATAGACTTCATGTGCCTTCACTAGTTTGAAATGGAAGGGTGGTTTGGTTGGAGAGGCAGTAGTAGAAGTAGAAATTGGAGTGTCAGCATCAGTGAAGAAATCAGATGAGAGGACACCACTAAGGTCTGTGAAGGTATCATTTAGGGTGTTTGCAATGATCTCTGGATCTAATGTAGTGGTTCCATCCACATTCATTATTGTAGGAGAGGATTTGGACTGCTGACCCATGATATTTCTTATGTTGTCCCAGAAGGATTTCCCTTCACCCCAGGAGTTGGAGAGGGCATTCTTGAAGTAGGAGCTCTTCATCAAATGAATCTGTTTAGTACAGTGGTTGCGAGCCTGTTTATATTTTTGGATGTCCGACAGAGTGCCAGTAGCTCTTGCAATGGCCCAGAGGTGATCCCTACTTTTGAGTTGTGCCAATAGCTTCGCCGTGAGCCAGGGATTTGTGAGTGCTTTGATTTTGCACTTTTTTATTGGTGCATAGGTGTCACAGGCAGTGTTGAAAGTAGTAATAAAGTAATCAAGGCTAGGTCAACATCTTGAGTTTTGTAAATCAAGGACCAGTCTATCTGCCTAAGACAGGTCTTGAGATGAGTAAGGTTGCCATAAGGTAGGACTCTGCTATAGATGGTTTTTGGGGGCGGCTTACGAAACTTATTTATCCAGGTACATACTATTGGAGCGTGATCACTGAGCGAGTCAGGGAGAACACTTACATTGGTTATACGGGTAGGGTGGCTGGTAAGGATCCAGTCAATGAGGGTGCTGGTCCCTGATTTGTAGTTTTTCCACTGTGTTTCTTCTTCTAGCCAGCTCTACTGGCTCACAAAACAAACTTGCATAAATTTGGGAGTTTCCATTGTTATTATCAAAAGCAGAAGGTTCAGTACTTTCAGGGTGCCCTACAACATTTGCAGCTCCCCTGTTTTCCTCATTTTGCCCTCTATCCCCATTCTGTGAGTTACCTGTGGGGATTTCTGTCGGTGCATTATAAAAATACTCTGATTTAGACAGAGGAGGGCTTTCTGAAGAAGAGGTGGCAGCAACCTCCTAACCCCTGGTTCTGATATTTCTGAACTTTCTTGTATTTGTGAGGTATTGCCAGCCACCTCTGGCATACTTACTGCGACCTCTATGCTGGTTTCTGGAAGTGGAATCAATGGGTCAGGTACCCAAAAGCCTCCACTTAATTGTTTCCATCCTGCAGCATTTAATGCATTCTCTGGTGACCATGGCCCCTTTGGGTTTGCTATCTTTCCTGATTTCTGGTGTTCTGTCTGCTCTGGTACTCATTGTTCCATCTGGAGCACAAACAACTTCATCGGCATGGTGGAAGCCGTCTCTGGTGAGCTTCCTGTTGACCGCTTGCGTTTTTTGTCCTCTTCCAGCTTTCTTCTTGCCTCCTGGTATGTGGATTCTGTCTCTTGAAACTGCATCTGAATCCCTCGGCATTTCTCTTTGAGGTCTCTCTGTTAGTTTGCATCTACCTCCATAAATTTGAAATCCATTGTCTGCTCATTGTTTCCTTCCATCTGGACATCTGTGGAATGGTTTTCCACTAGATCTTTGCTGACTACAGCACCATTCATGTATGCTGCTCCTACAGCCATTCCACCTCCTTCCTTCTCACTGCCTGTAGTAGCACTGGTCTCCTTTATGGATCTGTGTCACAACACCCCCTACAAAGAGTAGGGGAATGTCCCCAGTGTCCTAGCCAAATTTCCCCATTCACTAAAATACCACCAACAGCTTCATCACCCAAGGGTGATTCTCTCACTTTATACGAGTATGGTTAGATCCCAACTTGACTATTGCTCTTCCGTTTGTGCGCCGGTCATGAAAAAAGGTAAAAAACTAGTGGAGGGGGTCCAAAGAAAATAAACAAACCAAATTAGTGAAATGAGGTCCCTAGAATATGAGGCAAGGCTACAAGCCTTGGGCCTCTTTTCTTTGGAATATAGGCAATTACAAGGAGATCTATGCTTGATATATAAAGCCACCAGAGATCTGTTTCTTTTTGAAACTCTGGGTCTGATAAAGAACAATTCCCAGACCTTTACCCATACACATAGCTTTAAACTTAGAGGGGTAAATTGTAAAACTCAAAAAAGAAGTAAATGGTTCACTCAAAAGGTAGTGTCTAAATGGAATGCTTTGTCAAGGGAAATAGTAGAGAGTGATAATATGGAATCATTTAAAAAAACAATTAGATAATTATATGGGAAGTAAAAAAACATCGTACCTCCAATAGCAATTATTCCACCATATTGGTGGCGAGCTCTTTAGGGGCATTTTGCCTCCTGAGCCCATATCACTCTATGAATGGATCTATGAATCTGTTTCAGTTTCAGTTGGTTACCATCTGTATCCCCCCTCCCCGGGATGCTCTTCACAGAATAAAGTGTCTCACGCAGGAGAAAGCAGTGCTCCGATTGGTTGGGAGAGCTCCTTCAATCTATAATGTAATGATGTGGTATACTTGTGATGTATTGTCCACTGCCTGTACTGATTTTGAATAAAGATGAGTTAAAAAAAAAAGAAATGACAGAACATCATCTTCCTCTAAGTCAGCATCATTCCAAACATCACAAGTCTAGAATTTTTTTGTTGTAAATCATAAAGATGTAACAAAGATAAGGCAGGTGGCTAAGATACTCCACGTCTGGAGCCAAAAGTGAAAATGGCAGAATAGCCAGCTCACAGACACTGAAGCTGCTATAAAGACCAGAATGTGGTCACAGGATAATTGTGCAAAGATTTATTTCATCTAAAAAAATGACAGGCAGCAACTCACCCTTGCTATCTGCCAAACATTTTCACACATGTACAGTTGTGCTTTCTCGAGGCCACCTTAGGAAAACACACCTGCATTTCTGTGAAAACATTTGGTAGATAGCAGTGGCAAGTTGCTGCATGTCATTTATCTTATATGACATAAATCTTTGCACAACTATCCTATGACCACATTCTGGTCTTCATAGCAACTTCAGTGTCTGTGAGCCAGCTATTCTGCCATTTTTCAGATCCTTAAGATGGCAATTTTGCCATATCTCAGACCTACTACGCTAGAGTCAGATGTGACAAAGCTGTCTCCCATTTTGGGACTAAAGGGCAAAGTAGTGACATGAATGCCAAACATCTCCACAAGTGGCAGCAGCACCAAAGGGATGCACAGCTTAGTTTTTGAGTTTGACCTGTTGTTGGACATGGTGGAGGCGAAGAGGAGGAAGCAGGCATCAGTGAGCTTGTGCATAGCAACTGTAACACTACCAGCACCAACATCCCTTCCATTTATGTCAGAACAAGCGCTCCTGTCAGTGATGGAACACAGTGTATAGCTAGCTATTTGTTCAAGCACCAAACAGTCATGCGACATACCCCTGGCATTAAAAATGTGTCCCAGTCTCCAGGTACAGCATCATCCACCTGGTTCTCCACACCTGATACAACCTACCATGCATACAACAGGTGCTATCTAAGCACAGCAAGTATTGTTGGAACCACTCCAGTGGTGAGAGAACTGAAGGCATGCTTAGCACAAATGTTAGCGGTGGATATGCAGCCCAACTCATTTATGGAAAATCCTGGATTTTGACACTTAACGGCTTAATCCACAGGAAAGTGTGTATCCACCCTGAACAATGCATAATGTGGGAGTGCAGTCCCATGGTGTGCATTGCCTGTGCTGGAGGTGCAGTCCTAAGTGGTCATGGGAGTGGCCAACAGGTGTGGGTGGCACCACAGAGTGGCATGGAAGGGACAGGGCAGGGATCTGCGAGGTGCAGCACATGTTCACAGAAAGTGATTTGACCCTGCTATAAAAGGAGATGTCCCACCCCTGGACTGCAATGTGTAAATATCAGCTGTGGATGCCGTGGGAGCAGAACAGCAAACCATGGCCCCTGGCCAAACTGGTAATGCCACAACACAGCTCCTGGAACTGGGAGAATATAGACATAGTGGAGTGCGTGAACAGGATGGGGAGGGCAGCAGAGGTGACCAAGCCACAGATATCAAACTTACTGGCAGAGGAGACCACCTTCAGCATCACAGAGGTGCAAGACGACTATGCAAATGCCAACCCATAAGCACCTCACGATGGTTGGCATCCAGGATACCATCAACACCACAAGGAACATGCCATGCACTGTATCTGCCATCAAGCACAAGTGGTGTGACCTGAGGCACTGTGAAAAGAAAGCAAGCTCAGCAGAGGCAGGCACAACTGGCAATGAGTGGTGGCAGTGGAGGACCCTGAGCTAATGCCACGGGAGAACACTGTGGTGTATACATCAGTCAGCAGGCAGCAGGCAATTGGTGGCAAGGAAGAGGGGATCAACACATTGATGCTGAGTACTATCATTGTGCCACACTGTGAGCATGCCATATATGTACACACTGCTAATATCATGCATGTCTTCCACAGATGTATGCCCACCAACACCTGCTGAAGGATGGAGATGCAGGGGACAATGGGACATAGAACACTGTTAAGGCATGCCACAGGTGGTGGGCAACATTTACCAACTTGCAGACAATAGGTACTGTATGTGTCTGATGCAGTAACCATTACATTCTTCCCTCCCACAGGTGCAGAACGCACTGTGTCCCAGGACACCCAGGACACCACCAACTTCATTTTGGATTAACAGGGAGCGTGTGGAGGAGGTGTGGGTGGGAGAAGCCTTGGGCACCAGTGACCACAGCGCGATACGGTTCAGGGTCAGGGCAGGGAGGGAGAGAAGTAAGACTAATATGATAGTCATGGACTTCAGACACACAGATTTTAATAAGATGAGAAAGATGGTTAGGGAAAAAATGGAGGGTACGGAGAAGATGGGGCAGTGGAGGAACTCTGGGAAGCTATCAGGGGAGGCATTCAGGAAGCAGCAGAAATGTGCATAAAGAAGATTAGGAAGAGCATGAGGGGGAGGAGACCACTCTGGTTCACTAGGGAGGTGGCGAGGGCATGCAGTCAGGAAAAGGAGAAAGGCTTTCAGAAAATCTAAGATGACACTTAGAGAGGAGGATAGGGAGGAGTATAGGGAGGAGTATAGGGAGAAGAGGAGTCTGACAGGGAGGGAGATCAGAAGGGCAAAAGCAGGCACTGAAGAGAAAATAGCCAAAAGGGCCAGGAGGGGGGATAAAACATGTTTTAGATTTGTGAAGGGGAGGAAAAAGGCAGGGCAGGGGGCTGCTAGACTGAGAGGGGAAACGAGGGATAAACTTGGAGCAGGTCTACAAAAAGGTAGAGGCACTAAATGAGTATTTTAGCTTGGTGTTCATGGAGGAGGAGGTGGAAGGCAAGGGTCTGATACTAACGCTTAAGGGGAAGGAGGGAAAATTGGTGAATCAGAGCCCATTCACTATGGATAGGGTCAGGGCTGAGCTGGATAGACTACGGGTGGACAAGGCAATAGGGCTTGTTGGGTTGCACCCCTGAGTGATCAAGGAATTGAGGGAGGAGCTGACCGCACCCTTGACAAGGTTCTTCAGCCTGTCCCTGGATACAGGAAGGGTGCAGGAGGACTGGAGGAGGGCTGACATAGTGCCCTTGCACATGGGAGGTAGCAGGGAGCTGAAGGAGAACTACTACCCAGTCAGCCTCACGTCTGTGGTGGGGAAAGTAATGGAGGCATTAATCAAGGAGAGGGTGGTGAATTACCTGGAGGATTGTGGCTTGTAGGACAGCACATAGCATGGCTTCACCAAGGGGGAATCATGCCAGACCAACCTAATTGAGTTCTTTGATTGGGTGATTCAGGTAATCGACCAGGGAGGGGTGGTGAACATGGCCTATCTGGACTTCAGCAAGGCCTTCAACACCATCCCTCATAGGAGGTTGGTGAGCAAGATGGAAAGCATGGGGTAGGGTAGGGAGGAAAATAGCAGGCTGGGTGGAGGCCTGACTAGTAGGGAGAACTCAGAGGGTAGTGCTTAACGAGGTGCACTCCAAGATGGCAAGGGTGAGCAGTGGAGTGCCACAGAGGTCAGTTTTGGCTCCGCTCCATTTTAATATCTACATCAGTGATATTGCGGAGGGTTTGAAAGGGAGGGTGTGCCTATTTGCTGATAATACAAAAATCTACAATATGGTGGACACCCCGGAGTGGGTGAAAGACATAAGGAGGGACCTCAAGACGCTCGAGGAGTGGGCTGGGAAATGGCAGCTGAGGTTTAATGCCAAGAAGTGCATGATAATGCACCTAGGGAGGAAAAACATGAAAGCGGGGTACACACTGGGGGGGGCGGGGATCAAAGAATCAGAACAGGAAAGAGATCTGGGGATCATAGTCTCCTCAAACCTTAAGTTAGGTTTCCAATGTAGTAGGGGCGGCAGGATGGGCCAATGGAATGCAGGCATGCATAGGCAGGGGCATTACTAGCAGAAAGAGGGAGGTTATAATGCCCCTCTACAAAGCCACTGTGAGGCCACAGTTAGAGTATGGGGTTCAGTTCTGGAGACCACACCTCTGCAAGGATATAGATGCATTGGAGAGGGTTCAGAGATGGGCAACAAAGATGGTGCAGGGTATGCAGCGGAAGATATACGAGCAGAGGTGTAAGGAGCTGAATCTGTACATGCTGGAAACAAGGAGGAAAAGGAGGGACATGACTGAAACCTTTAAATATGTAAAGGGGCTCAATAAAGTAGGTGAAGGGGGTCAGCTGAGGAGGAAGGAAGGAGCCAGAACTAGAGGGGGGCACAGCCTCAGATTGCAAGGAAATAGGTTTATGGCAATGTGAAGAGGCACTTCCTCACAGAGAAGATGGTAGAGCCCTGGAACAGACTGCCGGACAGAGTGGTGGGGGGTGAAATGGTGGAGGAATTTAAGAGGGCATGGGACAGGCATATGATATTGAATATGGGGGAGGGTGGGGGCATGTGGGGAGGGGGTTATGTGAAAGGGAAGGGTTGTGCAGACTAGATGGGCCAAAAGGGTCCTTTTCTGCTGTCATATTTCAATGATTCTATGATTCAATGGATGGCATTGGATGATGGCAACAGTTCTGACAGTGTGATACAGAGCATGCACCTGACGGATTCATCCCAGGACACACAGGGCCCCCCAACCCCTAAAAGACATGCACACACCACATGTCACAGTCACCAACTTGGCACTGCCACACAGAACACACCAACAGCTCCATGCCACGTGTAGCCCTTTACATGGCATGGATTGCAGAGTGCACACACAGAGCACTGCATGGGACACTCAGGGGCACCAGGGGAACCAAACATAGAACCCCTGGAGGGACACTGATTGACACAAGCCCTGGAACTGTGGAACAGGAGGAAGATTCTGCATGGGATGTATGCAGAGGTGCGTGGTCTGATGCATCACAGGATCTGCCAGACAAGAACTGGGCATGAATAGCTGCAGCGCCTTATACATTGTGTCAGCAGTCTGTGCGCAGAGGTGGGGAGCATACAGCAGGCACTAGTAGCCATCAGGTGGTCTGTGGAAAGGGGCTTCACCAACCTGTCTGATGTCATCAGGCTTTGGTCTCACTGCTCTGATACAAGCAGTGATGGCAGGGCACGGGCCCAAGGTAGCCCGTCCATAGAGATCTCCTCACCACCAAGACCTGTGCCTATGGAACAGGAGAATCATGTGAAGGGGGTTTCAGAGCAACATCCAGATGCAGAACCCCATCCCCAGGGTGCAATGGTGGCTTGAGGGGGGGAAGAGAAGGACACTAGGAAGAGGACAGAGAAAATACAGGGTGGCAGGAGACACAGCACATGCTTGCGTATGGCACTCCACAGGAATAAGCACTACAGCCTGCCAATACCCATGCACCAAGCATGTACACAAGCCACACAACTCACATCCACACTACACAGTGGGCAGTATACATGGGACTGTGTATGTTACAGTTATTGCACCACTGAGTGTCATCTCCACACACACACACACCGCCACCTGTCCCATGCACTTCCCCTACACTACATAAAGTAGATTAGCACCACTCTCACCCTGCAAACATGCCCTGCACGATATTCTGCATCCAGTCTGCCACGTCTTCCACGGTTGTCAGGCGTGTCAGCATCATCATCACCTGGCATGTCACAGGGACACAGAGCAAGTACTTTCATATGACAATGCTGTGCAACATGCAGCATGTAGTAAACACCCTGCACACCTTGCCAATAGTGAGCTACAGTTCCCTGCCTGTCTTGTCTAGGCACTTGAAGTGCATCTTCAGCTGTCCAAACACCCTTTCTAGGCTGCCCCTTGTCTGGTGATGTGCCTCATTGTTTTGCTGCTCTGCCTTAGTCTGTGGATGCAGAAACAGGATCATTAGGAATGTGAGTAAAGGTGAGAGGGATATAGCTGGTGTGTGGTCTACGTACATGCCCTGCTGGCATCCAACAACCCTGCCAATGTGCACATATTAGAGATCCAGCCCCAGTCAGCTGGCAGCGTGCACAGTACAGGCCACAGTCCGGAGTTCTGCAGTATGCATGAATCATGTGTCAGTCCCGGGTGTTTGACACAGATATGCATAACGATGCCTACAGCATCACATGTGACCTGCATGTTAATGCTGTGGTATGCCTTGCAGTTACTGAATTCCTCCTCCTCCTCGGCTGGTGTCGGGGAAGTGATTTGCCATGTGTTTGCAGCCACTGGCCAAAATAGCATTGGATGTGAATGCCATCATAGAAGCCTGCTTTGATGTCCCTCAGTTCTGGCACTGTCTGCAGGAATGTGATGTCATTGCTGCAGCATGCCAGCAGTGCATCAGTCATCTGCCAGTGGCACCTGCTGATGGTGGACTGGCTTATAGCGGTCTTGGCCTCATTATGCATTGGAAACTACCTATCCCATAGTAGGCCAGGACCATCTGCATGACTCAGTTTTGTCCTGGACTGCAGTTGTGGTCCCTGTGGCTGGCATAACTCTGCTGTAGTGCCATGTTGAAGCAGTACCTGCCTATGCATTGCTGCTTTGTTAATGTGGCTATGACAGTCAATAGACGGTAGATATGGGAGCATCTCACAGGGCATTCACATTCCTCTAGCACCTTATTATGCAGGTCCAGTAGTACTATATGTATCAGGATGCGAGGGCACAGTGCTACCTTCTGCAGTCCCATGCATAACAGCATGCCCAGGCATTCTAACCATCAACAATGTCACCCAGTGCATGTTTCCCTCAAATACTGGTCTTGCCCCTCACATGGCCAATTACCAATGAATAGGTATGGGTGAGGTCTATGAGTGTGGTGCTATGTTGCCATGACTGTGCACAAGTATGTTTGCAACAGAGGTTCAGAAGATGAAGATAGACCTGCAGAATGCCAGAAACCAAGCACACACTGCCCTGCCCTGCACCCTGGAGGGCAACAGGTTCTGGGACCAGGAGGGGGGTGTATTAGTGATTGGTTAAGTCACCTCAGGCAGGTGTTACACTGGGAACTGACCTTCAAAATGGTATTGGACTTGGAATCAGAATTTCTGATAATCCGACATATAAGCAACAGAATGGAATTGGCTAATTCTACACACCCTCACCATAAATTACTGTAATAATCACAGCACAGTTAACAGGGTTATTATTTATGTAACGGACAATGATTACCCCGCTTAGTGAGATGGCCAGCCAAGGTTCACAGCCACTGATACAAAAGTCCTGTGAAGGAAAGGGGAGAGGAAGAAATGAGTAGACAGGTATGAAACGTTTCATTTGCAAATCTTGTTTAAATGTAGAAGCTTAGTCTACCTTGGTCCAGCCCCTCCAGAGGTTAAGCTGACTTAGACACAGATGTCTACTTAAACAAAAGTTGCCTCTTTTTTTACAGTTAGACATTTGAAATGTAACAACCCCCTCCTTCTAGTAGGGGAAGGAGGTTGATTGCTAGAAATGACAATGCTGAGACTGGCATTTGAGCTGTAGTCTAGCAAGAGTTAAAATATGTGGAGGAGCTTAGATTTAACTTAATCTGGGACAGTGCAGTCAGATGGAGTGGGGTTTTAGAACAGATGATAGCCAAGGAAGAAAGAGGAGAATGTGGTAAAGAAAAGGGGGCAGCCATTAGGCCCCAGAAAAGTTCTGGCCAACCCAGTGGGAAGCACTGTGAGGGTATGAGAACCATGAGTGTATCTCCCCTCAAGGCGAGCATCTTGATGGCCTGCCAGCTTGCATTTGGTCCTCAAAGATCTATGGGGACCAAAGTTTTGGTGGGGTGAGTTTGCACGTACAGTGGATTCCTGATGTATGCACATGCCTGGGACAAGCTGAATTTGTGCATACAACCATAATGCCATAGAAATGAATGGGTGCATATTCAAATCAATGGGGACCCATTTACAAATGTAACTGACATGCTCACAAATACACCTATGCCATCTTAAATGCTGTTAAATGTTATTTTAAACAATCTGAAAAGTGACAGCCTTTACCATAGCCTATATATATTCCTTTTTGCTAAACTGAACACTCAGTGATGCTGACCCACTTCCACTGCAGCAAGCGAGAGGGAATGCGGCTTTTATTCAGTAGCATGAATTTTGAAATCAGATCCTTTGCCATCAGTCCATCACCCTCTGTGAGTTAATCAGAACTAAAAACTAACAGCAATCACTATCACTGTAGTGTGTGTGTGTGTGGGGGGGGGGCGCAGGTTTAACTGGGGTCTGCCATTTGTCAGATGGTTAGCAGATTAGCTAAGGGGGGGACCATCTAGTGTCTACAAGGGAATGACAACTTAATGCAATTGTTAAACAGGTGACAAAGACCTTCTGGGGACCTGCTGGGGAGCATGTCAAGATGAAAATAATGTGCATATAACTAAAAAACTGTGTGCTTACAAATGAAATAATTAACATTGCTGGAATAGGACAGGAATCGGGACTTCAGTTTTTTGTGCATACATCCGAAATGTGCATACATCCAAATGGCATACAAGTGGAGTCCATTATATTCCCGATCCAAATAAGATGGTAGAAGGCCAGTGAGAGTGAAACTTCAGAAGGCCATGTGACAATGAGCAACTGTAAGTAGGAGAAATCCAGTGTTCAGAATGAAGGACCTATAGCATAGGCTATGCTGTGCTAGCATTTGGTAGGTGAATTAGCAGCAATTGTTCTATATAGCCGCTGTGGCTATAAGTCATGCCCTATGTAAACTAAGTGTTCAGCATTTCAAAGCCCTTCAAGGCTTGGAGGCAGGGTGCTGTTGTGGCTGATGATGACTGGTTAAATGACAGGAGACAGAGGGTGGTAGTTAACAGCATGCATTCTAAAGAGGGGAGTGTGACAAGTGGGGTACCACAGGCCTATTGGTACTGGGACCAGTCCTCTTCTATATCCTCATAGAGGGCATTGCTGAAGAACTGGAAGGGAAGGTATGCCTTTTTGCAGATGAAACAAAAATCTACAATTGGGTGGACGCTCACACCATTGAGCAAGCTCATTTTCAAGGTGGTCCTGGGCATAAATACAATACAGTACACTTCATAAGATTACAATTACGGTGGACAATGGTGCAAAAAAAAAAAAAAAGAAAAAACATTGTGACGGTGCCGGTCAATATGGGCCTATACATACCGGTCAACATAATTAACATGCAAAGGTACATAATGATAAGCTTTACTGAAATGAGAAGAGACAACAATCCCATATAGTCTCACTGAGTAAGAGCTCATACCTAAATGATAAAAAATAAGGAGGTATTAAGGAATAGGGTAGAAATTGGGGTGAAAGAGTAGGCAGCCAAAAGGGAGGCCAGAATAGGTAAAAGGTAGAGAATAGGCAGGGTCATCTTGGATTAAGGGAACTAGGCTTGTAGGTCCTAGGTTTCTGTTGTTAAGAATGTGAGGTGGATGAGATACTTAGGCATAGGATTTGAGAGTGGCACTCGAGGCTTAGGGGTCATCGGCATCTGAAACAGTTGCATGATTCCTTCAGATAATCTGTTAATAGAGCTTTGAATGTGAAAATGCTTGGAAGTGAGGATAATTTTAATGAGTCTTGCATAGTGTTCCAAAGTGATGAAGTGAGAAGTTGATTGCTGCTGAGCCAAGGGTAGTTTTCACTCTAGGAATCTGGAAGCAGATTAAGGAGAAGCGTCTCAGGCCGTAGGAACCGTTAACCCGTTTGAAGATGTTTGAGATGTATGCAGGGAGGTTATCAGATAATGCTCTAAAAAAACAGAGGAGAGCATTCCTTTTTCTTCTAGTTGAGAGTGAGGTCCATCCCGAAACCTGGTATAGACGACAGTGATGTGTACTACAGGGTAGATTTAAGATAAATCTTAAAGCCCGGTGGTAAAAGGTGTCCAGTTTGTTTAGCATCGTTGATGGGCAATGACTGCAAAGGAAGTCAGCGTAGTCCAGTATAGGTAGGAATGTAGTTTGTACTAGTCTCATTCTGGCTTCTAACGTGAGTAGGTGCTTAATGCGATAGAATAAACCTAATCGCTGTCTTAGTTTCTTCAAGGTTTCATTTAAGTGGCACAGAAAGTTGAGCTTGTTATCCAGCCAGAACCCTAGGTATTTAAAAGGTATCAACTACTTCAAGGGGTTCATCTAAGAGTGCTCGGATCTGTGTGATATGTGGACATCCGGAAGTAGACTTTGGTGAGAGAATCATTGCTTTAGTCTTTTTGGCGTTGAGGAGGAGCTTATGAGTGAGAAGGTTGTATTGGAGGATGACGAAGTCTTTCTGTAAGTACTCATGGGCTAGATCAAGGATGATTTTGTGGTATAGAGTACAGTATCATCTGCGAATAAGTGCACATTGCTGTGCCCAGCTGCAGTCCAGATTATTGATGTATATTGCAAAGAGGATAGGGCCCAGGATGGAGCCTTGTGACTCTCGTAACAAGGATTTTGTGGGGACAGATCTCCCATGGCTTTGACTTGTTGTAACCTATTGGTTAGGTAGCTGGTGAACCATTTAATGGCAGAACTATCAAGTCCGCTGTTACTCAGTGCAGTAAGCATGATGGTATGATCCACAGTGTCGAAGGCCTTACTTAGATCAAGGAAGAGGGCAAATACATGCTTCTTAGAGTCCAAGGCCATTTGCCAGTCTGTAGGTACTTTGGCAAGAGCCGATATTGTGCTGTGTTTGGCTCTGAAGCCAGACTGAGCCGGGTTTAACAACTTTTGTGAATCCAAATGTTCTCTAAGTTGGATGTTGACAATTTTTTCAAGTAATTTAGAGAGGACGGATAGTATACAAACAGGCCGGTAATTGTTCAGATCACTCGGATCCCCAGTCTTGAATAATGGTAGGATGTGGGCAGTTTTCCACAAGACAGGTAGCTCACCTTGAATCAGAGAGGTGTTGAATAAGTGTGTAATGGGGGCTGTCAGATAGGTATGGCCAAGTTTTAGGAAGTAAGGTTCAATATTATCTGCACCCGCACTCTTTTTTGTATCCAGAGAAAGGAGGAGGTCCTCCACTTGTTTGAACGTAATTGTGAGGAAGCTGAAGGGGGTGGGATGCGGTTGGTTATGGTTATGATTATCAGTGAAGCCAACAGTGTAGTCTCTTGCTGGGCTAAGTTTGCTGATAGGTGAGGTGTCAAAGGCAAGCCCTGCAGTGGCAAAGTGATCATTAAGCTTTTCTAGTATATCAGCTTTGTCCGTATAGGTGGTACCATCAGACACAATTTTGTTTGGAAGGGGTGTTGCAGTGGACTGACCTTCGACTTCTTTGAGGATGTTCCAACATTTGGCAGAGTTGTTTTTATTGTCTTCTAGTTCTTTTTGTAAGTACCTAGCTTTTTCTGACCTAATTAGCTTGGTACAAGCATTCCTAGTGGTACGGAATGCTAACCAATCAGCCTCCAGGTGGGATTTCCTCGCTTTTTTCCACCAGTAGTCCCTATCCCTAAGTGCTTTCTTCAGGATGGGAGAATCAGCCAGGAGTTTTGTTTTGATTTGATCAGTCTTAGTGGGGCATGTTTGTCTATTAGCTCCAGTAAGAGGCTGTGAAAGATGTTAAATGCCTCGTTAAAGGTGGGGGCTAGGTAGAAATCCTGCCAACGAATGTTGCTTAGATCTTTCAGGAAAGTGTACTGGCAGAACTTTTTCAGGCATCTTTTCAGTTTGAATTTGGAGGCCGTTTTTATTTGGGAAGGATGTCTGATGCAGGCAGTAGCGCAATGGTCACTTATATCATTGAAGAATACTCCAGTATGCGAGACAGTGTGAGGTTTGTTTACTAGGATAAGGTCCAGGAGGGTGCTGCGCTCAGGGTTTTTTCTGTTAGGTCTGGTTATAGCAGTCACCATTTGTAACAGACCATTAACATCGCATAGATCCTTCAATTTCTTAGAGCTGTCATCATTCCAATTTGGATTGAAATCCCCCATTAGAATACACTCAGTATCAGCAGAGTCAAGAAGGTTTTGAAGATGTGGCAGAAGTGCCCAGCCACCAGACGGTGGTCGGTAGCATGCTGCCATAAGGAGTGATTTCTCGCTGGAAAGTGATAATTTTAGAGCAAGGCATTCAAATTCCTTAGCCTTTGAGGTACAGTCAAAGACTGTGACTGTGAATTTGCTTTTGACATATATTGCAACCCCTCCCCCTCTAGTTGGTCTATCAGAGCGGTAGATGATATATCCAGGTACGTTGATAGATTTGTCCAGGGTCGAGGGTGTGAGCCAGGATTCAGTTATCATGAAGAAATCAGGAGATGCATGTAGAGCCCAGGTCTGTATAGAGTCAATTTTCTTTAGCAAACTACAGACATTGATATGGAGAAAGCTAATCCCTTTATATTGAGGGAGGTCCGCAGGGGCATCCAGATAAATAGGTGGACCTGGGTTTAATTCAACATTTCCCGAACAGAGTAGGAGAAACAGTAGTAGTTTTTTTAAGGTGGTGTCTTAGCCTGCTAAACATTCTTTTGTTACTCCTTCTAGCGTACATTGGTTTAGCAGTGGCTGTGTTAAGGGCAGGATTGCTATTTGCTGTGTTTCTGTGAGGGGCTGGTGGCTTCAGACCTGGACTGCGGGTGGCAGTCTGGCAGGTCGGGGTTCATCAGAGAACCACAGCTGTGGCTCTCAAGACTACCTGTGTTTCTGTGAGGGGCTGGTGGCTTCAGACCTGGACTGCGGGTACCAGTCTGGCAGGTCGGGTTCATCAGAGAACCACGGCTGTGGCTCTCAAGACTACCTGCATTTCTGTGAGGGGCTGGTGGCTTCAGACCTGAACTGCGGGTGGCAGTCTGGCAGATCGGGTTCATCAGAGCACCATGGCTGTGGATCTCAAGACTACCTGCGTTTCTGTGAGTGGCTGGTAGCTTTAGACCTGGACTGTGGGTGGCAGTCTGGCAGGTCGGGTTCGTCAGAGAACCACGGCTGTGGCTTTCAAGACTGCCTGACATGACAGTTGGTGTTCAATGCCAAAAAGTGCAAAATAATACACCTTGGGAGTAGAAACCCCAGCGCTGAGTATAGGATGAGGGGAGAATTACTAACAGTCACTAGACAGGAAAGGGACCTCAGGGTTATTATATTTGAGGACCAAAAGGTGGCAGGTTATTGTGACAAGGAAGTGGGTATGGCTAGTGAAATGCTGGGTTGCATAGGGAGGAGTATCTCCAGCAGGAGGCAGGCGGTGATGTTGCCTTGCTCACTGCTGCAGCCACACCTGGAGTATTGTGTTCAGTTTTGGAGACCGCACTGCAGAAAGGACATCGACAGGGTAGAGATGGCCCAGAGGAGGGCAACTAAAATGGTGCATGGTTTACATGAGAAGCCCTTTGAGGAGAGGTTGTAGGATCTGAATAGTATCCAGTGAACATGGTGATTGCAATTGAGTGCTTACAAAAATGGTGACTCAATTACAGTGCCTGTGTTCAGGGCTACCTGGTAGGGTAGCAACCAGATACCTGGATGGGTGAGGTAGGGCGACAGGAAGCTACACGAGTATACATGCACACACACACTGGCGGGGAGAGGAAGGGGAGGGAAGGTATGTGGGAGGGGGTGTGGCAGGCAGTTGCTGAGCTGGTCCACTAGCGTGGTTGGGAGGGTGGTTGGTTGGTTGGGAGGTGCAGAGTGCAGGGTTCGGGTCCAGTGTGGTGGGGTGTTTTTTTTTTTTTGGCCGGCAGGGGCTCTTTTTTGTAAGTATTCCCCCCCGACATGCACCCCCCTAGAGTTGAGAATCCTTTAGTACAGGGGTACATGGGGTGAAGTCCCACACATTAAAAATAATCCCATAGATCTCGGGTGCCCTCTTGCCGTTCCCCTAGTGTGCATCACCGAAATTCATTTTCGACGATGTACACTCACCCAAATGGCGATTGCTATTCCGCGATCCCCGTTATCACATACAACCGATCTGAACATGTACTCCCTGGAAGAGAGTGGCGACATGATAAAGACATACTGTATAAATAACTCAAAGGGGTGAACAGAATACGAGGGAGTCTCTTTCAAATGAGAACAAGCACCAGGGCCAGAGGGCATGAAATGAAGCTGGAGCCGGGGTTGGGGTGGGATTCAAGAGAGATGTGAGGAAATATGTCTTCACTAAAAGGGTACTGGACACTTGGAATAGACTAAGTGGTGGAGTCATGAGCAGTGGGTGACTTCAAGTATGCATAGGATAGACATGGGGGTATATTAAATAGGAGGCAGGAAGGTGGTGAGAGTTGACAGAAACAGGCTAGGTCTGCGGAGACAGAAGAGGTAGGGAACATATGGGCATACTAGGTAGACCAAGCAGTTATTTTCTGCCATCAAATTATATTATGCATATTTCTGTATGTTTCTATATATGTAGAACTCAGATGTTAAGAGGTTCATTGTGTGGATCTGGTTTTTACAGCCTTTAAAAACTGTGGGGATGTCACAGAGATATTGCAGATATCTCTGCTGTCTGAATTTCCAGCATGCAAACAGAGAGCTAGTCTGTGGGTTACTAGTTGAGGGACTATGGTGATAAGCATGTAAAGTGTGAGCTTAGATGGAATGGAGTATCCTATATTTGAGACCATGGGGTCTCACTTTCCCCAGAAGACCTCTCCATAATAAGTGTGTAGGAGGTAGCAGAACTGCTATAGTTCCCGTCACACATTGTAGATGAGGAGCTGAGCTGTTCTAGTCACCCTCACATATTGTAGGCAAAGCCACAGAGCTGTTCTAGTCACCCTCACATACTATAGGCAAGGCGGTAGAGCTATTCTAGTCACCTGTAGACAAGGCCATAGAGCTGTTCTAGTAACCCTCACATTTGTAGACAAGATAATAGAGCTGTTCTAGTCATGGCTAGCCCACTGGCACAGCAGTTGGATTGATGCTTGCAATGCTGATGACCCTGGTTCATGAACAGACCCGGGAGTCGGAGGGCCAGCGGGGGGGGTGGAGAAGGATTGAGCGCCCTGGGGACTGCTCTCCTTCTCTGGGGGAGGGGAGAAAGAGTGTCCGGCACTTTATGGACCCCTGGTGGAGGTTGGGAGTCCACTGTAGCTGGTGCCATCACCTTAGGGGGCGAGGCCGGCACTGGATGTCTTGCATGTCCTCACCCCCAGAGATGCAGCAAGCATCGAAAAAGCCATCCCCCTAGCATGACCACCTGCTCTGCCGCCGTCTTCACTGCCTTCAACATCTGCTGGGGGGTCCTGCTCCCATGGCCCTGACCTGGGGGGGGTAAGCCGGGACTTGCCTACAGTGTCTGTTGGGGGAACCCTTCTGGTGGCCCCACCCAGGAGGGCAGGCCTGGGCATGGGGGGACAACAGACAGGGCAGGTCTGACTTCCAAATGGAGGACTGGGGGACCCAGGACCAAAAATAAAAAAAAAAAGAGCTGTTCTAGTCACCCTCACATATTGTAGATAAAGCGGTAGAGCTTTTTATAATCACCCTCACATATCGTAGACAAGGCAGTAGAGCTGTTACAGTCATGTTAACATATTGTAGGCAAGGTGGTAGAGCTGTAATAGTCAACCTCCCATATTATAAATAAGATGGTAGAGCTATTCTAGTCACCCTCACATATTATAGGCAAGGCGGTAGAGCTGTTATAGTCACCCTCACATATTGTAGACAAGGCCATAGAGCTGTTCTAGTTGCCCTCAAATATTGTAGACAAAGCCATAGAGCTGTTCTAGTCACCCTTATATATTGTAGGCAAGGCGATAGAGCTGTTATAATTACCCTCACATATTGTTGGCAAGGCAGTAGAGCTGTAATAGTCAACCTCCCATATTATATACTAGGCAGTAGAGCTATTCTAGTCACCCTCACATATTATAGGCAAGGCAGTAGAGCTGTTATAGTCACCCTCAAATATTGTAGACAAGGCCATAGAGCTGTTCTAGTCACCCTTACGTATTGTAGACAAAACGATAGAGCTGTTATAGTCACCCTCACATATTGTAGACAAGGCCATAGGGCTATTCTAGTCACCCTCAAATATTACAGACAAGACCATAGAGCTGTTCTAATCACCCTTACATGTTGTAGTCAAGGCGATAAAGCTGTTCTAGTCACCCTCACATATTGTAGACAAGGCAATAGGGCTGTTCTAGTCATCCTCACATATTGTAGACAAGGCAGTAGAGCTGTTACAGTCACCCTCACATATTGTAGACAAGGTGGTACAGCTATTCTAATCACACACACATATTATAGGCAAGGCAGTACAGCTGTTATAGTCACCCTCACATATTGTAGGCAAGGCGATAGAGCTGTTCTAGTCACCCTCACATATTGTAGACAAGACCATAGAGCTATTCTAGTCACCCTCACATATTGTAGACAAGGCCATAGAGCTATTCTAGTCACCCTCACATTGTAGCAAGGTGGTAGAGCTGTTCTAGTCACCCTCACATATTGTAGGCAAGGTGGTAGAGCTGTTATAGTCACCCTCATGTATTGTGGAAAAGGCCATAGAGCTGTTCTAGTCACCCTCAAATATTGTAGGCAAGGTGGTAGAGCTGTTCTAATCACCCTCATGTATTGTAGATGAGGGAGAAGAGCCACATCTCAGGTGCCACTGGACACCTGCAGATGCAGTAACAGCCCTTCCCTGCCACATTGCCCTACTAAGCTGCAACAAGTACCATAACATGCACAGCTGCACTGCCAGTCAGGACTAGGGCAGGGAGGGAGTGTGAAAGGGTCTGGGCCAGAGAAGCACAGCATACATTAAGCCATTTGCGATCTGCTGACTTGGTGTTGTGTGGGGGGTGGTACTTCAGGTACATGAGCCAGAAGCTGCCAAAACCAGTGTATAGCCTATTGACAGGTGATCAGAGGCTCTGGTTAGGCCCTGTTGCTACAGACCCTAGCCTTCCTCCTTGCCATGGAAGGATGGTGCCAGGGAATCTGGCAGTCAGTATTTTGTTTGGAAATAAAACAATACATCTCAAAGGAGATGTTGTAGCCCATGTATGGACTGCCATATCCCATGATCCTCTGCTCTTATGGAGCAGAGCATCCACATCAGAGCCAGACCAGATTTCAGATAGGAAGCCTGGTGTCATAGCTGACTCTGTCCTCAGGATGACCCCTTCTTCTCTTTGCTGCTACATACTAAATGGGAGCAGCTGCCAGAAAGAAGTGAGTCCCAACCCTACGTGTTTGCGCCTGACTTCATTGCACATAGCTGCCCAGTCTAGTGCATACCTTTACTTGTGAATAAAGAGCCAGACTGCGGATAGAACTAACAGTTTGCAAGTATACATGACATCAATGGTGTGCAAGTATACGTGACATCTGTAGAAAGTACAAGCACATCTGACATGTTGTTTTTTAATGACTGTTTGAGTCTATCAGGCCAGGATGTGTTTCTAACTTTACACTAGGAGGTTATTCCATATGAGGTACAAAATGCTGGAATGCTCTTTGCCTTTGCTACAGTAACTTAACCAGTTGTAGTTGGCAGCAATCAATTATTATTTAATAAGGAGACTCTACCAACCATATATTTTTATTTGACATATATACATCATGTATTCATTTATTCATTCATTTGTTTATTGTATTAATAAATTTGTTGTTTTAATTGTACAGCACTCTGAGTTCCCAGAAAGTGGCGCTTTATAAATCAGTCTATCTATCTATCTATCTATCTATCTATCTATCTATCTATCTATCTATCTATCTATCTGTCTGTCTGTCTGTCTTATATTTTCCCACCATTTCATATATACAGTACTAAAAAAAGGCCAGTTTAGTTATACTTAAAAGATGCATTTTTTTGCCATACAGTATTTGAAAAGCGTTTTATTTGTTTGCTTTGCAAGGAATGAATGCACTACACCCCCCCCCCCCAGAACTGATGTCAATAATTAGCCATAGCTGGATCAGATGTTGCTTAAATGTGAGCGGAGCAGGTGCAGTTCGATCGCAGTTTTATCTGGCTGCCCTGAAAGCATGCTCATAAACCAAAAATCAATGACTCCAGAGAGGCTTCCCATTTTTTGTGTGTTGGATGGTAACTAGGCCTTGCTGTAGAACTGCTTTTAAATAAACTCTGAGGAGACAGTAATTGGATTTTTTTTCTGAAATGCCTGCACTACGGTAAGGTGTGTAGGGTCCATCATGTGTCGCCATTCCTCAGGTCTACGTGCCAGTCGCCTTACAACAATCTTCTGCTGGCACACTTTTATTGATTGTGGCATCTTTTGTAGAGAGAGTACAAAGCTGAAACCCTTTACAAGTACAGTACATGCAAATAAAAAGATGTTGGTCATACAAATAGTGAATAATTAATAATTATGCATTATGTAACTATATTATGGATAATTATGCATTGTGTATTGTATAGTTACCAACCAAGTCACTCAGTCTTTTATAGAGCTCTAAGGAACTCCTTGTTCCTTGCTGGCCCTTGCTCCTGCCCCTAATAATGGCCAGGTCTGCTTGGTGTATCTCCTCCATATTGCTGCTAAGTTCCTGGGTGCATCTGTTTGGGCACTGTGTACGTTCCTATTATTTTTTCATGTTTCAGAATAATGACCTATGTGACAGAGGTCAATGAAGCCATTTATTAGGTTATGTAACATAACCTAATAAATGGCTTCATTGACCTCTGTCACATAGGTCATTCTTCTGAAGCATTAAAAAATAATAGGAAAGTACACAGTGCCTAAACTTATGTTTAATTTTATAGGTTCTTGGGAGGCAACCCCCCCATTTAAGTACTCTTAGGCGGCGACGCCAGGAGGTCGGGGGGGTCAATAGACCCCTCTCCTTTTTCCCTGAGGGATCAGCCAATGCACTTTGACCCTCCCCACATTTCAATCAGTGGAGCAGGATTAATACAAAAGGAATGAGGCTGGTTGAAACTGCGAGGGCAGCAGGCTGCTTTTAAGATTTTTTGATACTCTAGATGCAGAGAGAATCCAGAAAACAGAAAATATGTTTTTACAACTTAGTGGGTTTATTTTATTTATTTATTTATTATTTATTACAGTCTCAGATCACACCACTTGAGCTCAGAGCTCTTTGCATAGGTTCCACGTCAAGTTCACAATACAGAGTAGTACAACATTACAGAGGACTGGAAGATGGAATTATATAATGGAGCAACACACAGTCAGGTTATGGGGAGTGGAGGCTAAGAACAAACTTACAGGTATTAGATGCTCGATGGTGAGTACCAATCAGTTGACTGCAGCGACAGGCTTAGTAGAGAGTTGATAAGTGCAAAGGGTGGGTAGGAGAGGAGCCCCAAGTGCCAAGTGAGCAAGCGATACTGGGAAAAATTAAACTGAAGAGGGGTGTGAGGGCAGCTGGTGAGGGTGAGGGGAGAGGAAGCAAGAAGGGGGGAGGAGCAGACTCAATGAAGGAGTAGAGGGCAGGGGTAAGAGGTGAGAGGGTAGGAGTGGTGGGGAAGGCTCAAGGAAGTGTAGGGGGTTAGGGGTGAGAGGTGAGTGGGTGGGAAGGGGGACAAGGATCAAGGAAGGAGGGGGAAAAGGGAAAAAGGGGCACCAAGGGAGTATCAGTGAGGAGGCGAAGCTTATGGGTGACAGTCACAGCAGGCTACATTTAACAAATGACGCTTAAGGTGGACTTTGAAAGCACCCAATGTAGGCTGCCGCACAAGATCTTCCTGAAGAGAGTGTTGAACCAGAGCGGGGTTGAACTATATAATTATCTGGGCTTAGTTGTGTCTTTTAAAACTCACCAAAAGTTGCTCATCTTGACCCCATTCTGCTTTGATTTTCATAAATACATTTATGTGAATAAACAATGGATTATTTTTGAATATTTATGAATTTCTTGGTTTTATAAAAAGCCATGTATGTTTACTAAAGCATATTCAAGAAGACAACTATTTTCCCAGTGATTTAGGCTGAAGTGCTGCATATCTTTGCCTTCCAGCCCTTACATTTCTGAACCCACACTTTTTCACCTGCTCTACCACCACTGTAATTACTACAAGGAATTAAACATTGTTTATCTGTTTAACTTCATAGACCATATATTTCCTGAGGAAACAATTAAGTTAAGTTGTGAAAAGTTTATTTATTTATTTGAAGTCTCGGATTACACCCTTTGAGTCGAAGGACTCTTTTACAGAGGTTCCACATCCAGGTAACAACAAAATAAATACATGACAAAAACACAGCAAAGCAGAATATACAATAGGTAAGATAGACACAGAAGAACACAAACATTGAGGCAGAGCCAATAAAACATGGCAGTTACATTTGGGATACTGTATATACACAGAGAATATCTTCATAGTGTTATATACATTTGTGCAGGCTAGCCATAAGAAAGCAATCAAATTGAAATTGATCTTGTCAGGGACAAATTGACAAAGGCAGTTAGAGTTACAGACCTTTGAAGAGCAGAGCCATTGAAAGGCAGTCAAAAATTGTTGAGCTAGTCAGGCGAAACCGTCGTGGAGAGGAAGGCTAGGTGAGACAGTCACAGCTATTGAGCGCCACGAGGTATTCCTTAAGCATCTGCTTGAAGGGGCCTAGGGTAGGAGTAGCAAGAATGTCAGAGGGGATGGTGTTAAGGAGGTTTGGTGCACAATAACTGAAAGACTGTTGAGCCTGGGAGGTGCGGCAAAAAGGGGTCTGGAAGGAGACTCTGGTGCCACTCCTAGTGCCATGGGCTTTAGTGGTTGGGTTGAGAAGAGGCAGGCAGGACGGTGCAATGAGTCCCATGCTGATTTTTTTAGCGAAAACACATGTGTGTTAGAAGAGTCTACCCTTGAGGGTTAGCCAGTTAGTACTGGAGTGGAGGTCACATGTGTGAGTATGTTTAGGGACACCAGTGATCAGCTGACAGGATTTGCTAAGGATAGTGTGGATGCTCTTAAGGGTGGTGCCTGTGGTGGAACTGTAAATTATCAGGCCATAATTGATGATAGATAGTATGGAACTGGTGATGGCTGTGGCAAGGGCGTCTTGTGTCAAGTTGTGCCTGTTCCTATACAGCAGGCTGATTCTTGTGTTGGCTGCCTTGGAGATGTTGCAGACATGCTCCCTATAAGAGAGGGCACTGCCGAGAGTAATGCCCAGGTATTTTAAGGTGTGGACCTGGTCAATGGGGGTGTTGGCAGTGTTAGTGAGGGAAAGGGTGGTAGATTTTTGCTTGTTGTGGGGTCCTGCGAAGATCATGGATTTTTTTTTTATAATTCATAACCAATTTTTTTGTGTGTAAACCAGCTTTCTACAGCTGCAAAGTCAAAGTGGAGCCACTGCCTGAGGGCACTGTGGTTGGCATCACTAGTGAAGAGCATGGCATTGTCCACATAGAGGAGGAGGTTGGCATTGCAAACATGAGGGAGGAAGTTGAAGAAGATGCTGAAAAGGAGTGGGCTGAGAATTGAGCCCTGTGGGACACCCGAACGGACAGATTGGGGGGGTGGATAACATGTCCCCAATTTTGACCCTTTGAGATCTGCCAGGCAGGTAATCCTTGAGCCAATTGGTTGTCTGCAAGGAGATACCTGCATCGTGAAGAGATGACAGTAGCAAGTTGTGATTGGCTGTATCAAAGGCCTTGGTGAGATCAATGCACACAGATCCCACCAGATGACCACGGTCAAGGGCTTATGGATGAAGTCAGTGTAGACAGCAAGAGCAGTAGTTGTGCTGTACCCTTGTCTGAAACCATGCTGCTCTGGGCACTGGATGTTGTACTTAGACAAATAATTGGTCAGTTGGTCAGAAGCTATGCGGTCTACCACTTTGGGGGGGGTGGAAATAGGGTGGAAATTGGTATGCAAGGACCGATCATCACTTTTGTGAATTGGGGTCACAACCACTGACTTCCAAATGGAGGGAAATTGTCCAAGACAGAGCGATAGGTGAAAAATGTTTGAGAGTGGGAGGATCACATAGTCAAGGGTTAGGTGAAGGAGTCTGAGGTCAATGGAATTGCTGCTGAAACAGGTTTTCCCGAGAACCTTTTGGAGATATCGTTTAGTTTCATGCAGGGTGACCTTCTTAAAGTAGAAGGGTGGTGGGGTGTTTGGGAGGAGCGAAAAGCAGGGGGCATGGGGTACTATCAATCGGTGTGTTGGGGGGAGCATGCTACTGAGGTCAGTGAAAACCGAGTTGAAAGTATCTGCGATTTGTTTCGGATCAAGAACCATGTCACTGTCCATGCTGAGCATGTTGGGGGGTGATTTGTCCTTTTTACTAGAGAGTTCTTTTAGGTTCTCCCAGAACTTCCCACTATCTCCCCAAGTGTTGGTGAGGGCCTCCTCATAGTAGTCAGCTTTGGCTTTCCGGACTGCATGGGTACAAGAATTTCTAACATGGTAGTATTGTTGCCAGTCTGTATTAGTGCTGGTGGCTCAGGCTTTGGCCCAGAGGTGGTCCCTGTCAGCCAGTGATTTGAGGAATGAAGATGATATCCAAGAGTTATTGACGGCCTTTAGTCTATGCTTTCTAAAGGGAGAAAAGGAGTCACAGGCAGTATTAAACCATGTAATAAAAAGGTCAAGGGCCTGGTCCACACTGCAGGTAGAATCAAGGAGAAACCAGTCTGTGTTTCGTAGGGTCACTTTGAGTTGCTTGGGCTGTTCCTTCATTAAGATGCGCTGGAGGATCATTGTGCCTTTGCATTGGGGGGCTTGTTCGACCAGAGGCAAGTAATGGGGGAGTGGTCACTGAGGGAATGTGAGAGTACCTCAGTGTCAGAGATCCATTCAGGATGGTTCATAAAGATTAGGTCGATCAGGGTGCTGGTGCGGGTTTTATGGCTAAGTCTGGTTGGGGTGTTGACAACTTGGGTCAGATTGGAGGCAGCTGCAGCTTCTTTAAAGCTAGCCGCATTGGGGCGAGCTAGTTGATATTAAAGTCACCTAGCAGCACCACCTCGGGGGAGTGGGGAGGATTGGAGATGTAATCGAGGATGAAGTTGAAACCTGCGGAGCTGTCACGTGGGAGTATGTAGGTGGCAAGAATTGTGAGGGCATTGCTGTGTTGCCCGAGTAGTAGTTTGATAGCGAGTAGTTGGGTGTGGGTACCAGTAGGGATCTGAGGGAGGGCATGACTTTGGAAGGCTGTTTTTACATATATAGCAAAACTGCCTCCCCTTTTCCCGATCCTATCATCCAGGTAAATGGTGTACCTATGGAGTGAGACGACACTGTCCTGGACTTCAGGTGAGAGCCAAGTCTCAACTACAGCTAGCACATCAGGCTTGTGTTGGGCTACCCAGGCCTGGAGTGCATCTATTTTCTGGAGTCATAGGTGCCGGAACGGGGGGGCCACTAGGGCCATGGCCCTACCACTTTCATAAGTGGCCCTATCACTTTTTGCTATCATGGTAATGTATTTAATAGGGGAAAATATACCCCTTATGTCCTCGGCCCTACCACTTTTCAAACAGTTCAGGCACCACTGTCTGGAGTAGGCTGCGGATATTAATGGAAGCCAGTTTAAGGGGCCCCAGCATGTAGGAGGTTGTTGCATGGGCCCAGGGTTAGGGTGTACGTTCCCAGAGAGTAGGAGCAGCAGAAAAGTGGAGCGGTAAAGTAGGTGCTTGAGCATTTTCAGCAGTGGAAAGGTATTTGTTTTATTAGCCCTGGGACCTCGGATTGTGATGGAAAGCTGGGCTAGCTGGGGAAAGAGGAGTGTGATGAGAGGAGGAGGCGGTGCAATAGGAGTAGCACCTGAGCAAGTTGGGGCAACAGGAGGGGGGTGCTCAAAAGCAGTTGTGGAGGCCACGGGGGTGGGCCTTAGGGGTGAGTGAGGGGTGTGCAACAGGAGTGAGGTGTTGAGATGCTGGCAGTGTGGTGGAGACACGAGTACAAGAACAAGGGGTAATAGGTACATGGGTACAATGAACTTTGGTGGCCCCATGGTGGGACATGTAAACTACCGTGGGTGGGGGCTACTTGGGGCTCAGCCACCTAAGGAGGCCTGGCTGTTATCCAAGAGTGGGGATAGCTTATAGGTGGGCTGAAGGCTGTTGTGCCTAGCAGTGAGGTGAGGAGGTGGGCCTCACACATGGAATAGGTGTGCTATGTGGGCAAAGTTATAAGTGGGTCAAGTTGACAGGGATACTTGAGGCCCACGGATTGGCGCAGTGGTAAGGTGTACATCTTTGGAGCCAAGGGTCACAGGTTCGAATCCCTTGCACAGAGGGGAATGAGAATATTGTGAGGATGGGGAGGCAAGAGGTATATGTTGTGTGGGATTGTACAAAGGAGAAGGGCATGGGGGTAGGAGCTAACAGTGCACGGTGGCAGGCAGCTGGCTTGGTAGTGACTCCTAGTGGTGACACGGAGTAGTTAAGGAAAGGTTAGGGTGGGGGGAAGGTTAGGAGGGAGAGAATGAAGGGGAGGAGGGAGCACAGGGAAGCAGAGTGAAGAGAGGCAGCTCACTATTGGCCCCTAGTGGCAGAGAACTATAACCTGCAGGTGGGAAACTAGGGTCTTAGAAATAAAATGAGCAGGAGGTCACGTGAACTAGATAAGCCTATAAAACAAGGGCTGACCATGGGAGGAAGGGTGGCTGGGATGGGCGGGGCAGTCGATGCGAAGTGTCAACGGGCTAACACCACCTAAGTAAACTCTCAAGTGCTCTGTAGTTGTACCTTTGCAAGCGGCTTGCAGGCTGGCTGAGGTGAGTGTGAGGGCTCCTGTTGTTCCTTGGAGCCTCAGCTGATGGGGAGGGGGTGTATCTCTTTAGCCTGTGGAATACAAGAGGGGAGAGAGTAACGGCGGGAACAAGAACAAAAGAATGCTACTCAGGCATGTCTGGGAAGAAGGTAAGATGGCGTGCAGTCAATTCGGATTACTCCCAGGCCCCAAACAGTAAACTTAGGTCCAAATCCCTCACAAAACAGCAGCACATATCACATTAGAACCCTCCCGCCAGAACCCAACTTGCACAGGCATTGCGTGGTCTGTTGAAACAGTCCTCAGTGCACAGTAGCCTTACATGCAATTAAAGTTACCTCCCCGACTGGCTAAAAGCACCTAAATTTGGTAAGCAAGCCCTGCTGATATATATATATATATTATACTGGTGCAGTGGTGCCAGTATAGTTAGGATTAAGGCGTTTAACGTTAAACCCCATAAACCTCAATGTTTGTACCTTAATAACTTTGGCAGTGTTTGACAAAATAGCCCCAACCTTTCCATACGTGGTCCGGCTGACAGGGTCTGAAGACGTGAAACGTGTTGTAACAGTATCTTGTGTGGTTTCCGAGAAACGGAACATCATTTTTTAATGAATTACATTTTTTTTCCTATACTTACAGTAACATAGGCTTTTTCTGTCAAATACAGCCTAGATGGTACAGAATTTTTTAATTAAACTTTCAGGGTAGAAGTGGCCTGTGTCGAGGTAGTGCTTTTTGAAGATTTGTTTCATGAAAAAAATATTAAACAGTTCCAGAGTTACAAGAATTTAAATTATTTTCTGAGCATACTCAGTAGGGTTTTGGGTTAACCCTCTGATACTAATGATAAAAACCATTGTTCGTGAGGGTTTAACATTGGAGATTTATCGATCATAAGAAAAAAATATAGATCGTGATGGCTGCCATCTTGTTTTGTTTTTAAAC
Organism: Neoceratodus forsteri; assembly: GCA_016271365.2. Taxonomy (NCBI): domain Eukaryota; kingdom Metazoa; phylum Chordata; order Ceratodontiformes; family Ceratodontidae; genus Neoceratodus; species Neoceratodus forsteri. Next base: position 451,455,934 of record JADMNL010000022.1, read on the forward strand.
TAAAAAGCATTGAAAATAGAGAGAGAGAGAGAGAGAAAGAGGAAATTGTTTAACCAGGAAAACAGGAAAGGCACACCAAGCAAAGCTTGTTTCCAGGTGTGATCTGGGAGCACAAGGAAGTGACTTACTCAGGGTCACACAGAAAGCAAGTGGGGCCTGTGGTATTCAACCCAGCTCTCCAAGTTTGCAGCTCAGAGCCCTAAACCACAGCGTTATACTGCCTCCAATAATATAAAATACTTACAAATGATGTATTTTCAAAAAAATAAACACCTGAACTTAGGTAAATGGGACCCAGTTAGCTAGATTCTGGTATTTGTTGTTTGAAAATTGACTGGAAATAATATTTCTGGGCACCCAAGAATCCTGACTCCCCAGCTTAACGACCGGACAGTCACCCAGGTTCTCTGTATGAGAACTGTGGGACATTCTTAGTTTGTGAAGCTGCAGGTGGAATTATGCTGCTGGCTTCAGTTGAAGCAGTAAGCCGACAATCCCTTGATCTCTCCCTGTCTGTCTGTCTGTCTGTGTATCTATCTACCCATACAGAAAAAAGGGATAACATTTCAGTTGTTTTATTCTCAAAGTGCCTTCATTTCTCAGTATTTATACCATTGAATCATTCATTTTCCATTTTTTATCTTTACCCTTCATTTTTTGCTCCCAATATCCCTTCAAATTACCCATCTTTCTGAGCAGTTTATTCTGTTCATTTTCCATTTTGCATTATTATGAACCATTCATTTTCCATTTTTATCTTTCATTGTCAAAAGTGCTCCCAGTATCCCTTCAAATACCCTTTAAATGACCCATCTTGAAGCAGGTAATTATTCTGAACCTTCGATTTACTTTTTTTTTTTTTTTTTGGGCGAGGAGTCAGGAATGAGCAGCTGCCAGCAGCTCTCCTCTCCAGGTAGGGATGTAAGGTTTCCCCAACTTGTGGCTGCCACCAGTGGAGGCTAGGTGACAGTGCCAGGCTAGGGGGGGATGTGAGGTTTCCCCAACATGTGGCTGCCACCCAGTGGAGGCTAGGTGGCAGTGCCAGGCTGGGGGGGATGTGAGGTTTCCCCAACATGTGGCTGCCACCCAGTGGAGGCTAGGTGGCAGTGCCAGGCTGGGGGGGGAAGCCTAGGTGCTAGGCCGGGAAGGAGGATGGGGCCATCAGTGGAGCCACAGGGCGCATGCGCACCTCCACATGCATGCACGACTGCATACCGAGGTCCCAGGACTAAGGGGAGAAAATAGAATCACCATGTCTCCCCCATTGCCAGTAAGGTGGGGGGGGGGCAACAGGGGAACACCAGGCTAAGTAAAAAAAAGGCATGCCTGATGATCTAGTTGGAATTTAGTAAGGCTAACTCCTTGAGAATTAAGCAAATTCTTTTAATAAGATTAACAATCGCATTCTAATGGACTGGTGTGTCTATTTTTTTAAGACTCTCACTCCTAAAATCACTTCTAATTTTGTAACACAGATGATGGTCGGTGTCTTGCCTGCAATTCCCATTCAAAGCAACTATGTCTGAGCTTGCCATGGGCAAGTCTGATGGGTGCTAGAGCAGCAATGCAATAAGGGCGCTGCAACTTGCAGCAGCCCTGTTTATTTTATTGCTGCTCTGCTCATCTGTCAGACTCCCCCATGAGAAGCTCAGACTTAGCAGCGTTGAATGGGTTGGGAATTGTTGTTCGCAACAGATAATAAGACTCTGGTTTAAAGTAACTGGCTGCATAATCACTGATGTGGCACAGCTGGGAGACTGTTAATGAAAGTGAAAGGGACAGGTGGGGGGAATTGCACTCTTCACTTTCACTCGTGCCTCCGGACCAGCTCAGCACCCTTCCGCTGGCAAGCACAGTAACTAAAAAAAAATATATATATATGAAAATTAAAACAAACTGGCACTGTCTCTGTAGGCCCTGCTCATACTGGGGGCCCTGGCAGCTGCCCCTTCCACAAAATGCTTAAGGAGCAGGTTGGTGATAAAAAGTGGTGTGTGTGACAGTGATGGCCTTCAGTAGCCTCTAATAAAATATTAGCCCGTACTCTTTGTGCTCATTTTTTATGTACTGCATTGTATTGGGGGCCTGTTGTTACAGCAGGGTTCTTGCACTGGATAGGAGGGGAAAAATATGGACTGATGAGAGGCGCTATGAAGCCCGAGTCTCAGTGACATCAGTTACAGTAATCAGACTCGGGCTGCACATGCTGGGCAGTGGTGCAGCTACACTGGCTTAGAGTCCTTCAGGCAGCTTGCTCATCCCAGTCTGAGTCCGTGAATTAGCTGTTCTCTCATTTCAGCTCAGTCTGCCAAGCTTGAGGGAAAGCTGGTGCGTGAACAGCTGATCCCTGACAGAATACCGCCACTTGGCTACAAGGGATCTGGACTCCGAGGAGAAAAAATATTCTTATATTGCAGGCACCTTATTTTATCTGAAATATAAAATGATCCATACTATGTCACCATTAATTTATTTTCTCTCCTTTCCCATATGCAATTCTTTTATATAGACTTGTCTTTGAATGGTACCCTGTAAGTCCGTGCACCGTTACTGACTCGAGTGAGATTTTCTTTAAACTGTAACTTGTGGCGAGTTACTGTCATTATCAACTGTTTTCAATTTAAGGAAAATATATACCTTTACATAATTTTTTAAAATATTTTTAGCTCTGGGTTGTGGATTTTTCTCAGGAGGGCTGGGCAGGAGATTAGTGGGAGGTGGCTGAAAAGTAGGAGTGTGCAAATACCTTGCTGGGGGGGTCAAATATTTTTATTGATTATTCAGTATTCATTATTTGGGTCAGAAGAAAAAAGGCTTAAAAAGTATTCCTGCTTGCCAGGTGGCCAGAATTATTGCAACCCAGCCTCAGATCTCCTACACTGCTCCTCAGAAAATTTTGCTGACCAAGAGCTAAAACAAAAAAAATTATTTAAAAAATCCCATTTTCATGTAAGGGTATATTTTTCACAAATAGGCAACACAAAAAACTGCGCTCGAGCCAACGATGCAGAGACTACACGGTACAAAGAACTGCATATGGGGATGGAGAGAAAATAAATCAGTGGTGACATTATGGATTTTCTTGTATTTCAAATAAAATAAGATGCCTGCAATATAATTTTTTTTCCCTGGAGTCCAGATCTCTTTTGGCCAAGTAGTGTATTCTGTCAGGGATCAGCTGTTCGTATGCCAGCTTTCACAGACTGAGCTGAAATGGGAGAACAGCTGATCCACTGACTCAGATGGGGATGCGCATGCTACCTGAAGCCCGTATCTGATTACTGTAGCTGAAGAGACTCAGGCTTCACAGTGCTTCTCGTTGGTCCGATTTTCTCTGCTCCCAGCCAGCACACAAACCCTACTTTATTTACAGGTCCCCAATATGCAGCACATAACAAATTAGCATAGCTAGGACACAATATTCAGGCTAATATTTTATTACGAGCTATACCAACTTGCTCTTTAATCCAGCCATGGGCAATTTCCAGGGGAACGGATGCATGTTGTGGGAGAACCAGTGAGAAAGACTAAATGCTGATCTCAGTGACCACAAGATTCTCAACAGCCATTTTCAAAATGGCTGCTGGGAATCTCGTGGCCGCCGAGATCAGAGTCGGCCCTTCTGATTGGGTTTGAAGCGTTTGAAGGTACTGGAAGACCGACCCTATTGGTTGGAGATAAGCCTTCATTGTTGGTGCTTTTTTGTGAGGATCAGGATGTTGAAGTAGCCTCCTGGCTGAAAGAACCTTGTCTGCAAAGCAGCTGCATCAATCATGAAGCATACAATGAGACTGCTGCACATTTCCGGACTCATTGGTCCAGAGTCGCAGGGAGCGGGTGGTTGTGGAGCCGTGATCAAAAGGAGCCCTCCAAGCTGGAAGTTGCATCCCATTAAGTGTGTTGCCTCAAGAAGTCTGTTTCTTCAGAGCAGCCTACTACTGGAACACAAGCAGGTCAAAAAATAAAATGTTGAGAGCAGTTATTTTATCTACCTTGTTAGGTACTGATAGGCTGCAATCCCCCCCCTTCCCGCTAGTTTGTAACAGTACCCTCTTGTGGTCCTGTTCTCACTAAGATGGAAAAAAGGGTCGTGTTATCCACCTTGTTTAGGTACTGGAAGGTTTCAATCCTGTCTCCTCCTTCCCTCCTCTCCTTGATATGCAGTTCTCACAGTCTGCCCTCATATGTAAGTTTTTCCACCATCACACCTTAGTTGCTTCCCTGGAAGTCCTGTGTGTGTGGAGTATCATGATGCCAGCCCTTTGGCTTGTTTGAGGGGGGTGGAGCTGAGAATCAATTACTTTGCGCTTTCTGCTGGGATTTAAGTAATGACATATACCTGTAACCCCCAGGGGGCACAATCCTAAGGGCTACAACCCCTGCCTGCCTTAACTGTAACAGGGTGAGGGGCCCAGATCCGTTGGCGGGTGCCTCCACCCAGAGGTCGGGGTTAGAACAGTCGAGGTTGACTTGGTCACAGCCCTCTGGGTTGCTGCAACCCCCCTTTCTTCCCACTAGTGGCCCACACAGTTTAGTTGCAGTGTCCTTACCATAGACACATACCCCCGGCTCAACCCACTCAGCTCTCTCCAGGGACCCCCAGGAAAGTAAGGTACAGTTACACAATATTCACTGTGCAGTAGGTCACCATTAACACACAAACTAGCCAGTGTACTTTTGCAAAACAAGCAATCTGATTTATTTAAGGGGAAATAACAAGGACCAGGGGGAATCAGAGTGATTGACTTACCACTACAATATATGAGTGTCTACCTAGGGCTCTGTGCACAGGACTAACCTATAAGCTGCTGTCTATGGGTACCCAAGCACTAAAGGCTGGTTCCTCGATGCAGCTGGTTGTGGCCCTGACACAAATGAGAGTTTAGTTCCTACGTAGATTAGATGGAGCCCAGCAGGCTCAGTTAGTGCAGTCAGCAAAGCAACCTGAAGATCTTGCCCTTGCTAGAAACATGTAACAGGGAGCTACCCTGCTTTACTACTCACAACTCCAGAAGAAAACCGCTCTCACACCACTCGCAGGGCTGAGCCTGAATTTCAGATACTTCTCCACACATTTATATGGAAAACAATAGAGGGTACCATACCAGGCAGCTGCTCCTGTATGGCCCGACCGAGCGCATAGCTACTCGGGGGTCTCACTGCAGCTTCACTGTCCTGACAGACCAAGCGCGATTCAGCAGATTCTCCAGTCCTCTACAGGGTGAGCCTGGTAGGTAGCTGTGCTTTTACACAGCCTCCTCTGACCGCTGCCCCGCGGATTTAGTCCGAAGCTCGACAGCTATTCAAATGGCCGCCTCTGGCCTCTCACTCGCTTCCTGCATGAAAACTCAATGGCGCAGGAGCCCAGAGCTCCTTCCTCGTTCACAGCCACAGCATCTCTGCCCCTTGGCAGTATGGGGCAATCCTCTCAGCTCGGGTGCCACCCAATCCCATTGGCTGGCTACAGATGCCAGTCACTTAATCTTGCTCTCAGTGATGCGAAAAAGGCGCCATGGTCTAGACTTCACTTCCCACAATTACTAGCTGTATCTTCATTGGTCTGCCGGCTCCCTAGAGAGCCCTAATTCTGGTTGGTCGCCAGTTACTCCATTTGGGATACCCTCTACCCCTATTGGACCCTTCAGAAAGTCCTGGTCCAAAATGGAGAGGCACAGCACACACAGTCTCCGCTGCGAAAGAAGCAGGTTAGACAAACGGTAATTCCACTAATAGGCTAGCTAACTATGGTCAAACAGTTACATCAGTTAAAAGAGCTCCCTCTGCACATATAGCGACGATCAAAGGGGAGCGATTTCACCACAGCTCAGGCGGGATTCGAACAGGGAAACACCAGTCCCCCCTATATCAACCCGCTGGAGCCTGCGAGCAGGCAGCTCTTAAAGAGACAGTACTGGAAGCTTTGAAAGCACTCACAATACCCACATCTAGACGCCATTACGCCAAACACCAGTTAGGAAGGAGCATTCAGACAAGCTCTGGGAAGGCTTTTAGGAACCTCCCTGTATGAGGGGGTTACATACCCTTGCCCCATTACTTCACCCCAAACCCTCTAATCAGCTAGGGGCTGGATACCATGGTAACCCTCCATGTATTTTGGTGGGGGCAACAGAAAGGCTGGCAGCAGAGGATAAGGCTACACCCCCCAGTCTGACAAATGAATGCAGCTTTATTTTGATAATAGGACCCAAAATGTCTTAAAAACCCAGTTCCTTAAAGGCTGGCTTTTGGGGGGGGTGATCCCATCACCACAAAAGATGTTCCCCAACTTAAAGGGGATCATCCATCACTAAATATCCCACACCTTTGTATGGTGAAGCCCTCTATTTAGGACTTTTCTGGCAGTTTTCACACAGGTTGTTGGTGCATACTTTATAGTCTATCATCTATGATCCCTGTGACCAGGGTCACATCCCAGAATCTACCATGACTAAAGTCTTGCCAGCCCCCAGTCCTGTTGCACTATTTATTTTTCCCCATATACATTTTATCCATGGCCCCATTGTCTATATGTCTTCAGGGATTTACCCTGTGGCTGAGGATCCCAACAATCATTTAGACGGGTACTGTTTTTCTTTCTCCCCTCTCTCCTCCCCTGGCATAAGTGATGCCTATGTCTCGCTTTGCACACACATCTTCACCTGAAGCAGGAGCAAGCTCCCTGACCTAGCCACAGGGGTCAATGTGGTGATAGAACCCGCCACCAACCCTCCCTGATGGAGCAGCAGCTGTCTCTGCCACGGCCTGCCACCCGACAGCTTCCAGACCCGGGTCATCTACGTGGTAGGACAATGCGCAACAGCTGGGCCATTGGGGCAGCCCTCCTGCTGCCCTACTGAGACTAAAGTCTAACACTCTGCAGGAGATTATGGAATGTACCGCTGAGCTATCAGGGCGACCCTCCTACTTCCCTATTGAGACTGAAGTCTAACACTGTGCAGGACATTCTGAGATGCACTTCTGGTAGCAGGAATCAAGGATATTGGGTGAGAGGAATGGCAGGATCAACTAGATAAAATATAAAGTACGCAGCAGCAACTTAAGTAAAATGTCATTTTCCTCAAAAAGTGCTAATTGGAGGCCTCCCGCAGACTAAGGTGTTGCCCATTAGTGATGGATGTTTTCCTTTCATTAGAACTTGTGTTCCTTTAAGGCTGGCTGGAGTGAGGTGGGGGTGACTGACTGCTGCCCAAATAGCCAATGACCACTGGACTCAAGGCAGGACTTCTTGTATGGAAACCCATGAAATCCTTCTTCTGTGTGCTTAGCACAACTTTGTCACAAACAGCATGAGCAGCACTCAAGGAAGAGGAAGGTAAGTCTACCAGGGCCAGAACCAACTCATTTTATTTAAAAAAAAAAATGCCCACTGGCCCCATGGTGCCAAGCGATGGGTGTTTGCTTGGCATGCTGTCGACCAGGGTTCAAGAGCGGAGGCTGGCAGGGACAGGGCTCAGAGTGTCTTTCGGACGCATCCCTCCGGGGGGGGGGGGGCTGCGTTACACCACTCTCACTGTGACTCCTGGTGACGGACAGCAGTGATGTCCTAGGCGGTGTGGGTGACCATGCACTGCCGGACATCCTCCACCCCAGGAAGCAGCTGTGGCACCCACTTGTGTGGGAGGGCGGGACCAGAAAATGCAATTTGGACCTGTTCCAGCCCCACCAGATGACGGCTGCCTGTCCTACCATGCCATGGTCCTCAGACCACATCACCTCTGTCCCCTGAATCTACTCCAGGGGTTGCTTTCAGACTTCCCCTCCCAAGATCTGGTAGGGTTAGAGCCGGATCCCCCAGTAGCAGGGTGTGTGGGGTGTGACCGGTGGAGAGTGGCAGCGAGGGTGTGACCAGTGGGCAGCAGGGACGATGCAAGCCTGAAGGAGTGGCAGACTAGGGCCAGGGTAAGGAGCATAAAAATACCTTTTAGGCAACCCAGGTGCTGCCAGTTGTTGAGGAGTGAGGAGTGACTGCCCACAGTCTTGTGGAGTGCTTCAAGCTCTCTGCAGGCTCATTCTATTCTCACAGAGCTTCATCTGTGTGTTGCTATAAATGACGCTTTTTCTATGGAAAATATATGTTTTCATTTATAAAACTGCAAGCCTATGGGATCAGATTTTCTGTAGACTGAACCTTTTTCTCTGCAAAATACAGGAATCCCTGTAGATCTGGGAACCCTTACTGTGTGACCTGGGTCAGAGTAGAATGGAGGCAGTTTGGCATAATATTTCAAGCAAGCAACTGCGAACCTCAGAGTGACATCTAATAATTTACATGTACTGTACTTTAAATCCACTATTTGGTTGTTTTGGTCCTCTGAATTTTTTTTGTTTCAGGCTTTACTGAGAATCATATCTGCTAAGCAGGTCTACGGAGCACACTACACAATGTCAGATAAGTATTCTTCACCTGTTTTGCCTTTCCTGTCTTTATTTTCCCCAAAGAACTACAGATCCTTTGTGACCCTTTTGATTTTTATTTTATAGGTCCCTGTCTACTTGAAATCCTTACCGTAGGCTCACCTAGAATCAGGTAAGCAAAACCTTTAATCACTGCCTATATTGGATGGGGAATTACCCCTCCGACCCTAGTGTATTGCTGCTGTTAATGTCACAACATCATGCTCATACAGAAGGCAGTTCTTTACAGGTCTGGACAGACATCATGCCTTACCTGTTTTCCGCTGCCACCTTCTGTCACCGGGCCCTTCTGGACTCTCCTCAGGACTGACATGTGGGGAGGGACATGGGCTTTTTCCCCAATTTACTCTCAGTTTCCCATGCTGGGGCAAGCCCTGGTGTTCCACAACACTCCCTTCTACTGCCCTTCTAAACCTACATTACTATCAGGTCTCCACTGTGGAGCAGTCATTAGGCAATGTATGCAGGTCCCTCCCCCTGGGAAATGAGAGTAGCCATTGGGTGCTTAATCCTTTCCCTTCCCTGCCAATCCCCAGCAACCTGCGCTCATCACCGAATACGGGTTGCTGGTGTGGCAGAAGGTAAGGTGCCAGTGCCTCAGCCCTCCATGCCACTACACCGGCCTAGAAACTGAGCTTGACAGCAGATAAGGACTGTTTGGTCCAACCAGTCTGCCCATTTTCCCTACATACTGTAACATCGCAGACCCTGCTTGATCTCCAGCTCCCCTCCACCCCTTTACCACTAAGATTCCCTTATGCCTGATCCATACCTTCTTGAATCCCATTACAGTTTTTGGCCCCACCACCTCCACCCAGAGGCTGTTCCAGGCATCCACCACTCTCTCTGTGAAGAAGTATTTCTTAAAATCTCCCCTGAGCCTACCCACTCCAGCTTCATTGCATGATTCCTTATTCTTGAGCATCTTTTTCTCTGAAAAAGACTTCCCTCTTGAACCATATTTAGATCTGTGAGGCATCTGAAAAGTCCCTGTCCTATCCCTCTTCTCCATCCTTTCCTCCAGGGTTTACATATGTAGGTCCTTCTGTCTCTCCTCATGGGGCTTTAAACCCTGCACCATTTTAGTTGCCCTCTTCTGGACAACCTCTACTTTATGTCTTTCTGGAGATGTGGTCTACAGAACTGGGCACAGACTCTAGGGGAGGTCTCACCAGTGATTCATACAGTGGTATCACTACCTCCCTCTTTCTGCTGGTGATAACCCTCCTCAGGCATCCTAGCATCCCACTGGCTCCTCCCACTGCCTTGTCACACTTTTTAACCACCTTTAGGGACCCAGATATGGTTACCCCAGGTCTTTTTCCTGTTAGGTGGTCGCCAGTACCACTCCCCCATTTTGTACTCCGCCCCTGGTTCTGCACGCCAAGTGTATAATTTTGCATTTCACATTGAAACTTAAGTTACCACTAGTGTTGCTCAGATAGTATACTAGAAATTAGGATACCAACATATACTTCCTATTTGGCCAAATAGTTGCTGCGGTAGGATAGTAGTACTATCTGACCATGGATCCTACCCTCTAGGATCCAGCTTGGATCCTAACTATCTGACCTAGGATCCATCGCTCTCTGACCCCGGATCCTAACTATTTGACCTAAGATCCCTGGATCCTAAGTAGGATACCTGGATCCTAACTAGGATACCTGGATCCTACCTAGGATCCAGTACTATCTGATCCTGGATCCTACAGTACATCTGTCTTTGGTAGGATTTCTGGTAGGATACCAACACTATCTGACAGATAGTGGTAGGATCCACAAAAGCACTATCTGAACAACACTACTTACCACCCTCTTGATCACTCCTCAAGCTTTATTAGATCCCTATTCATTTTTTTCACACACACACCCCCCCCGGAGTGTCTACCCAATTGTGAATCTTAGTGTCATCTGCAAAAAGGCAGACCTTCCCTTCTAGCCCCTCTGCAGCGTCACTAATAAAGACATTAAAGAAAACTGGTTCCCAGTACTGATCCTTGTGGTACCCGACTAGTCACCATCCCTTCCTCAGAGTGAACTCTGTTTACCACCACTCTTTGTTGCCTATCCCCAAAACAATTTCTTATCCAGTTTACCACCTTTAAACCCACTCCGAGGCCGCTTAGCTTGTTTAACATTGTCCTATGCAGAACAGTGTCAAAGGCCTTACTGAAATCTAGGTAGGCCATAGTAGAACTGAAATACAGAAAGCAAAGACTCTTAGACTTGCCCATATCCTCCCTCCCCTCCAATGTTCCTTCTTCCTTTGCAAATGCCCATAGGTGGTGACTCTGTACTGGGATGTCAGGAAGTACTGGCACCATTCAAGTACACCATCAAACAGGCATTCTGACATCATGGTGGACTAACACCACTCAGTCAGTAGAAGTGTATTGAATACGATTTATATTCTCTGTATGCTATGCATGAGGATGTAGTCTCTGCATTAAGTGCAAATAAAAACAAATGTCAAGAAAAGGTTATCATTAATGTCCTCAGCTAGAGGTGTGCAGGAAAAACTTCTACAGGTGGAATTCAAGTAAAAGTCTGACTTTCACAGAAGTTCCGCTTGCGAGCACCTCAAAAAATCCCTGGTAGCTAGCAGTCCATCACTCAGCCACCCACCTGACATGTAATTAAAAAAGCCCTGGTGGCTAGCGGTCCCTCCGCCCACCTGATCACGCACCTGACATTTAGTAAAAAGATCCCTGGTGGCTAGCAGGCCCTCCCCCCACCCAGTCACCTGCCCAACACAAGCTCTGGTGGCTAGCGGTCCTCCTCAACCTGATCACCTGCCTGATGTATCCAGTACTCAGTGTAATTCCACCCTCCATCCTTATTTCCCATATAATATTATAAACCTTTTTTCCCCCTGGTGGTCTAATGACCCCCCCATCATCAATCCATAGTCCGTGAATTAAAATGTTATTCCCTGGTGGTCTAGTGCACCCCCTGCCCCATCCTGAACCCCGGTGGACCACCAGCACATCCCTCTGCTCTCCACCACAGCTGGGCTGTCCATTGAGCTGTCAGTGAATGAGCACATGCTACAAGCATGCGTTCATTAACAACTCAGGGGGTGGCCCGGCCATGGCAGAGAGAGGAGGGCTGTACTGGTCACCCACTGGGGTTCAGGATGGGGGGAGCCAGGTGTTGGTACACTACGTGCTGGGATGGGGGAGTGCACTAGACCACCAGGGAATAACATTTTTAATTCACAGACTGGGGATTAGGGATAGGAAGGAGGAGTCACTAGACCACCAGGGAAAAATGTTTATAATACTATATGGGGGATAGGGATTGGGGGTAGACAGGCTACTGGACACATCGGGCAGGTGATCAAGTAGGGGGAGAGATGGCTAGCCACCAGGGATCTTTTAATTACTGGTCGGCTGGGGAGAGGGACGGTCAACCACCAGGGCTTTTTCAATTGCAGGTCGGGTGGGTGATTGGGTGAGGGGAGGGACCAGTAGCCACCAATGAAACGGGCACTGTTTCAAATCTTTTCCGGAAAACTACATATTCTATTAAAAAAAACACAACTTCTTCCTGAAAGTGCCACTGCATACCACGCTTGGTCGTTGTCACGCGGTGTTCTGAGATGCGCTTAGCCTTGCTGCTTCTCCCATCTCCCTAGATCTACACACACAAAAGCAGCACTGCTTCTCTCCTCAAAATAAACACTAAAAGTGTATAAAATGTACTGCCCGGAACAAGAACTCACCTGATCCTTCTGGGAACCCGGAAGTGACTGTCCTGGTTCCCTCCTCATAATCCAAAACAGCAATTCTTTTTTTTGGGGGGGGGGGTCCCTACTAAATTAACACTGCTTTGTTTTTACCTACTAAGCTAACATTGCTAAACCTTTTGCCGTAACTCATACCGGCTTTACCTTACATGACTGCTGCGAGGAGTTCGATTTCAAAATTTACCACGTGCTAGTCGCTTTCAGGTACACCTCGCACACCACAGGCAGATGTAAGAAACAGAGCGGGGTACTTCAAACAGGATGCTGCTGAGTTGAAAAAGGACACTGAGGGATTGAAATACAAGTCAACGAATGTGAAACGCACCAATAAATTTGGGGGAGGGCAAACAGAAGCACTGACACACACACCCTAAAACTGGAAAGAGTGCAAACATACAACACCAGCGCCACCTGCTGGATAAAATAATGGAATTTTTTCACTAAGTATACCTGCTCTAAGAAAAAAGTGGGAGAAAAAAACATTTTAAACATATTTTCACCCACTTTCTTTTCTTTTTTTAAATAAAAGAGCCATTGTATAATAGGAATAATGCACTCCAGGGTGTGTGTTGTGCTGGGATAACGCCACGCCTCTGCTGTTGGACGCACTCAGCCTGTGGTCTTGTGCCCAACTACCCATGGCGTGGCGTTATCCCAGCACGACACACACTCTGTCGTGCATATTCCTTTAATGTCCCACACCCTGGAGTGTGTTAATTATTCCACTTATAAAATGGTTTTGTATCTAAATCTATTTAACATTTACTGTGTATAATCAAAGTAATGCTGTTTTGTTTACAAAATAGTTATTCCACTAAAAGGTGTCATTAGAGTGCTGTATACTGTAGTTGTTACCTGTGAATTAAATTTATGCAGCCTCATTTGTTATCTGTACATTACTACCTGTAGTTTGTTTTTACAGTTTTTTAGACCCTTTTCTTATTAGTCCTGTTGTCCAGTACAGGGATGTCGGAGATCATGCGAGAGAGAGGTCAGAGAGGTAGCAGTCTGAGAGTGAGTGGGTGGGTGGGTGATGACCACTGCAGATTTGAGAGTTGCTGTCATTTAGTTCAAATGGGATTGGAGGTAGAGAAGACACCACAGTCGGGTACACCACAATCTGGGTAAGTGCTGTGTAGGCATATGGGCCGGTGAGGTATAATCGAAGTCAGTTTGAATTACTTCAAAAACTGGACCAAACTGAAAAATATTTGAATTGAATTTGAAGGCCTTCATTTTAGGTGGAAAAGAAGGGTGTTTTCAGATACATTTGAAGGGCTTGTTCATAACAGTTTTTTACCAGTCTTTCAGCCTTCTTTTTGAAGGCTAATTTGCATTTTTCGTAGTTTTTGAAGGGCATTTGAGAACACATTGAAAAGTTTTTCAATGGATAAAATCTGGTGTTTGAAAAGTTTTTCAATGGAGAAAACTGGTGTTTGAGATATAATCAAAGTAAATCTGAATTACTTTAAAAACATGAAAACAACTGGACCAGTTTTAAAAAGTACTGAAAAATACTTGAATTGAATTTGAAGGCCTTAATTTTTGGTGTGGATATCTATCTATCTGTCTGTCTGTCTGTCTGTCTGTCTGTCTATCTATCTATTGTAGTTATGCATCTAGCTATCTATTTACCAACCCTATCTATTTATTTAATGCAGACCAGGGTGCCCATCCCTGGTACAGCTACTTTCTACCCACCACACCTCCAGGGTGCCTGCTCCCTTCCCAATATATAAAAATTACAGCAGTGGACCAGGATACCCACACTGGTACTTCTTTCATCCCCCCTCCAGGTCACCCTCCCAAAATAAAAAATAAGTGGCAGCACCAGGTGCCCACATCCATTGTCGCTGAAGATCATCCTGACACTGGGGTACCCAATCCCCAGTGTCAGTTTAGGACCCGTGTAAATAAAGAAAACCCATCCTTTTTGTTGCTGTTGTTGTAACGGGAATTGCCGTCTGCCAGCTATGTATGTATATAATTTTGATATAAACATATGTTTTTGAATTCTGCTTGTGAAACATGGCAGTCAGCACAAGGCATCATGGGACATTGGATTTTTACATTGTCACAGCTAGCTTGTAAAAGCTGACTTCCTGGGACTATGATAATACCAAGGTCATAAACCAACCACTGTTTTGAATTCAGGCAGCTTGTCGTAAAATATTGCCTTTTATGGTGTATTAAGAGGGAAGCAGTTTCTGATAGATACCTATGAAAATTCACTCAACTATGAGAGGTGTTTTTATGATATTTTGCTGAGAGATCAAAGGGAAATGCTGTCATAAACTATGCTCTGAAGAGAAGATAGACTGTCTTGTGTATAATTAAAATACCATTAGCTTTGCAGATTTCACACAGGCAGTAAGCTACAATACTTGGCTATACACTTGTTATGTTGCTAAATTAAGTGTGCAGGGATGCGTGTGACCTCACACCAGCAGCCCAGAGCTGTGGCATCACACGATGGGAGGGACATTTTTGGCCTCTGGTATTATCAAGCTTTCTGAAAGGACTGACACTTTTTGTTCTGGACTTGTAAGGGTCATGTTGTTCCTGGACTCAAGAGAGACCACTTCTTCCAAGACTGGAAATTCAAGTGTGAACCTTTGCAAACTGAAACTGAGTTAGAACTAGTTAATTCAGTTACAAGGTGCTTTGTTTTGTAATTGTCCATTTCTTTCTGACTGTAACCATTATGTATATATGTTCTGTTTATGTACTGCATTTATTTACTATTTTTAGTTTTAGTAAATTTTGTTTTCCTTAAACTTGCCTGAGACATTTTCTCATTCTGAGTGTGAATGGTGGAACAGTATTGGTAATTCTGACATAACTGTTGAATTGCAGCCACACTAACAAGGATCTGTGTAAAGATCCAGCAAGGTAAGAAAAATACTAGTGTCTCGACTGAGTTGGCAGGGGGTTGTGAACCAGGTTGGTTGTATGCCCGCTGGGTCAAGTATTGTGCTGCTTTCCCTGAAAAGAGTGTGATATTTGGATCTGTTACCTAGGTGTGCTAGCTAAAAAGGGTTCATAATTGACCCCAGGACTTGAGATTGGTAGTTTGCTTGGACCCAAAACAAACAGGAGGGTGTCCCCTGTTTGTCCCCTGTTTGCGAATCACACTTCAAGGTTGGGCACTGTGGGAGCAGAGTGCCTGACCCCAGGAGTGGGTTTGTGACAGATTTGGTGAGCAGCAGTGCGATCTAAAAGATTTGTTGCATGCTGTGCAATTATTTGGTGGCACAGGCATTAACAGTCCAGTGTGCTGGATTGATAAATTGTAACAGTTCACACACAAACAAGGCAGCGATTTTAAAAGAAATATATCATTTTGGATACAGTCTAAAGTTCTCTACCCTGTTTTATTTTCTTTCGGGTGGCAAGCTAGTGTAGCTGTAGATTAGGGAAGAAGATAGCTTCCACCTACAGTGAATATATTGCAGAATATCTGAGGCAGTTGTGCCAGTAAAGAGGAGTCTGGAGTGAAGGATGAAAAAAAACAGCATTTCATGGAGGCTCTTGTGGCAGCCGATGCACAAGCGACTGCCCAGGGCCTCAGGTCACAGCTGGTGGCTGAAGGGGACCAGACCTTGGATGTGGTGGTGCCAGAGTCTATTGCAGTGTCCAGTCCCAGGAAGGAGGGCAGCGAGACCAGTGGGAACCAGAGCCACAGCACCAGGGGAGGGTCACCACAGACCTGGAGCCAGAAGGGATCAGGCTGCAGATAGAGCTGAGGAGAATGGAGCTGGAATTCGAGCAGAGGAAGTTCTAGGTGGAGCTGGAGATGTGGAAAAAAGAAAACCAGTGTCGGAGAGAGGCAAGGAATGAGAAAGACAGCACCAGCGAGAATTTGAATTGGAGAAACTGAAACTGCAGCATCCAACACCAGAGCAGGTAAGTGGCAGGGGTGAAACTGAACATCCAGAGTGGGGGAATAAATTAAATTCTAAATTAATTGATGAATTTAGAGAGGGAGAGGATATGGATGTATTTTTAAATTCATTTGAAAAGATTTGTATTCAGGCAAAAACTCCCAGGGAGTCCTGGAGCCTTCAGCTATCCTTTCTACTTACCAGCAAAGGGCGTAAAGCATTAAACCAAATAGACAATCAGGACACTAGTAATTATGAAAAACTTAAAGCTACATTGCTTAAAAAGTACCAATTGACACTTGAAGCATACAGAGTTAAGTTCTGTAAGCTCAGAAGAAAGTCTGACATGAATTATGAGGAACTAGCCACAGAGCAATGTCAGTTTTTGAAATGTTGGTGGGAAGGGATCAAAGCAGACTATATAGAGAAAACTGAGGATGTGGTACTTTTGGAGTAATTCTTTTGGGCTTTCTAAGCAGAGTTGAAAACCTGGCTGGAGGATCAAGATCCAAAAACAGTGTAGGAGGCAGGAGGCTGCCGAGCTCTCAGACCACTATGCCAGGAACAGACCTGCTCTGAAAGGGAGTGGGGCAGGTATGGCAGCACCGAAAGGAAAAAACATGTCTTCAGGGCAGCTAAAACCCTCACTGCCAACCCAGAAAGCAGGCAGTCCCAAGGTACAAAGAAAGGATTTGCCTGGTAAAAGAAATGATGATTGTTGGTTTTGCAAGCAACCAGGGCATCTTGCAAGACAGGGTCCTCAAAAGGCACAGAGTGCCCAAAGTGGTGCTTGAACAGAGGTGGGTGCACTGTGTGTCCCTGAAAGCATGCCTATAAACATAAGGGAACACATACACCTGGTTACTGTAAATGAGGTGCAAACCCATGGGTTGAGGGACATAGGGCATCCCTTACTTTGGTAAAAGGGGATTTGGTTGATCCTGAACAGCTTATACCTAATCAGTTTGTTACAGTATGGGGATTCACTGGCAAGGAGAAAACTCTGCCACTTGCTAGTGTTCTTCTGGACTGGGGTGAGACAGGAGAGACTGTGCAAAAAAGTTGCAGTAGCAGAAAATCTTGCCCTGGAAGTGACTATAGGAAACAATCTCCAAAAGGGGGTGGTGTGTGTGGTTACCTGCAGTCAGATGGCAAAAGGCCAATTGTGGTTCCCTGGACCCCATGAAAGCCCCTGTGGAAAACTCTGGGAGGTTGGTTCCCCAGCCTGTGTCTTTTGACATGGAGAGTAGTGAAAGAGAGGTAGAAATTCACCAGGTAGCAGTTAACAAAACAGCTACAGAAAGTTACTCTGAGGAGGGAGGGGTAACCAGTGGTCAGAGGGCTAGAGATGGCAGTGGCCCTGAATGCCCTGACGCTAGAGCTAGGGACCCTAGTTTAGAAACTGAAGGGGACCTGTCCCATGCCTTGGGAATATGTAAAGATTTTGCAGCTGTTCAGAAAAATTACCCTAGTTTAGAGAGACTGAGGGCTTGTGCAGAATCTGATGGGACACAGGGAGGTGACAGAAGACATAAAGTGTATTGGAACAATGGACTGCTGCATACGCAGGGCATAGGGACAGAGGGAGGGGTGATGGGCAGGCAGCTTGTTGTTCCCCAGGGGTACCATGAGTGGTTGCTCAAGATCGTTCATGATGTCCCCATGTCTGAACATCTGGGAATCGCTCACACTACGCAGCAATTGGCTCAGAATTTCTACTGGTCCAACTTTACCCAGCAGATGAAGGAATATTCCAGGTCTTGTCACAGGTGCCAAGAAACAGAGAAAGCAGGCAGTAAAAGTAAAGCTGCCCTAATTCCCTTGTCCTTAGTGGAGGAGCCATTCCAGAGGGTAGGAATGGATATTATGGGACCTTGAGTACCCCAAGCTCCTCCGAGAAGAGGTATATCCTGACAGTGGTAGATTATGCCTCCTGGTAACCAGGAGCAGTCACCCTATCCTCACTGAGGACAGACAAAGTAGCAGATGCATTGCTAGGGATTTTCTCCTGTGTTGGTTCCCGAAGGAGGTTTTCACCGATCAAAGGGGTTCCTTCATGTCAGACCTGATGAAGTGTTTATGGGAGAAGTATGGGGTGGTGCAGAGATGCACAACACCTTATCACCCACAAACCAATGAGCTTGTGGAAAGGTTTAATGGTAACCTAAAATCAATGCTCCAAGCATTTGCTGAACAGCATGGGAGGGACTGAGAGAAATACCTTCCCCACCTGTTGTTCTCATACAGGGAGGTGCCCCAAGAGTTGACAGGGTTTTCCTCCTTCCAACTTATAAGGACACAGGGTGCGTGAGCCCCTAGACTTGATCCGGGAGGACTTGGAAGACAAGCACGCCACCCAGGGAACTCTCATAGTGGATTATGTCCTTAAGTTTAGGGAAAAGCTGAAGGAGTTTATGGGAAAAGCCCAGAGCAACCTGGCAGCCACCCAGCAGAAGCAAAAGATTTGGTATGACTGCAGAGCCAGAACTCGCTCGTACACTGTGGGTCAGGAAGTCATGATCCTAATCCCCGTCCAGACAGATAAGCTGCAGGCCGAGTGGGCAGGACCATATAAAGTAGTCAGACAAGTGAATGATGTAAATTACATTGTAGAACTGCCTGACAGGAGACATACCCAAAGGATGTACCATGACAACATGATGAAGCCATATGCAAATAGGGCTGACATGGTATTTGCAGTATGTAGTCCTGGGGAAGGGACGGACAAGGAAGACCCCCTTCTGGACTTGCTGGAGGAAAGCAAGTGGGAGTCCTCTGTGGAGGCAATCAAACTGTCACCCCAGTTGACCCTGGAACAGATCCAGGAAGTAAGGAAGGTTTTAGCAGACTTTGCCCCTTTGTTTAATGCCAAGCCTAGACTAACCCCCTTAGTGACACATGATGCAGACACGGGGACAAAAGCGCCCATACGGCAGATAGCATACCGGTGTCTGAGGCTGTCTTAAAGGACATTAGGAGGGAGGTGGAGGAAATGCTGGATTTAGGGGTAATCCAGAAATCACACAGTCCCTGGCCTCACCCATAGTCTTTGTTCCCAAGCCAGATAGCTCTACTTTGTTTTTGTATGGACTATTGTGGGCTCAACACAGTCATGAAGTCTGATGCCCACCCAATGCCATGGATGGATGAACTACTGGACAAGTTGGGAGGGGAAACATACCTTACCACTCCTAACCTGATGAAAGGGTATTGACAGGTGGAATTAACTGCCAAAGCTAGGGCCTTCATCACTCCAATAGGGTTTTTTGAGTTCAAGCCTTTCGGAATGAAGAATGCCCCTGCCATCTTCCAATGGTTGGTGAACCAGGTGTTACTTGGTACTGAAGAATACGCTTTGCCATACCTAGACAATATTACAGTCTTCAGTGACAGCTGGAAGGAACACCTGCCCCACCTTAAGGAAGTGTTGGGCAGGATACAGTGGGCCAGGATCATGGTGAAAGCTGAAAAGTGCCAGGTGGCCATGGCGGAGTTGGCATACCTAGGGCATGTAGTAGGGCAGGGACAGCCCCATCCTAATCAAGCCAAGATTGAGGCAATAGAGGCATGGCCCAGACCTGAAACACAGAAGCAGGTTTGCAGTTTTCTAGGGACCACAGGGTACTATCGAAAGTTTGAATCAAACTACAGTGCCCTGGCTGCTCCGCTATCTGGCCTGCTAAAGAAAAGAATACTAAAAAGGTAAACTGGGAGCCAGCCTGTGAATGAGCCTTTACATGGCTAAAGGAGGCACTGTGCAGTGCTCCTGTGTTAGCCAGGCCAGACAACAGTAAACCATCTGTAGTACAGACAGATGCCTCAGATGTGGGTATTGGGGCAGTACTTAGTCAGACTTCTAACCAAGGGAAGGATCATCTAATAGTGTACCTCAGTAAGAAATTACTTCCCAGGGAACAAGCCTATTCTACAGTGGAAAAGGAGTGCCTTGCACTGGTGTGAGCATTGAAGAAATTGGAGCCATACCTGTACGGGAGGCACTTTTGAGGTACAGATGGATCATAACCCCTTGGTTTGGCTATCCCAAATGGGTAAGATGAATGGCAGGCTTCTAAAATGGAGTCTTGCCATTCAGTGCTATAATATGACTATCACCCACAGAGCAAGGTCAGCAAATGCGAACACAGATGGGTTATCCTGACAATTAGAGCAGTGAACTGAGTTTAGAGAACTCATCCCATGCCTAGGAATGGATCCCCCCAAATTCAGTTTAGGAGGGAGGGGTGTAATGGGAATCACTGTCTGCCAGCTATGCATATATAATTTTGATATAAATATATGTTTTTGAATTCTGCTTGTGAAACATGGCAGTCAGCACAAGGCATCATGGGACACTGGATTTTTAATAGAAAAAAATGTTTCTGGCCTTGCTTGCTGTCACAGCTAGCTTGTTAAAGCTGACTTCCTGGGACTATAATAAAACCAAGGTCATAAACCAACCACTGCTTTGAATCCAGGCAGCTTGTTGTAAAATATTGCCTTTTACGGCATATCAATAGGAAAGCACTTTCTGATAGATACCTGTGAAAATTCACCCAGCTACGAGAGGTATTTTAATTAATGTTTTGCTGAGAGATCAAATGGGAATACTGTCATAAATTATGATCTGATGAGAAGATAGACTCTCTTGTGTATAATTAAAATATTGCTAGCTTTGCAAATTTCACACAGGAAGTAAGCTGCAATGTTTGGCTATACACTTGTTATGTTGCTAAATTAGGTATGCAGGGACGTGTGTGACCTCACACTAGCAGCCCAGAGCTGTGGCATCACAGGATGGGAGGGACATTTTGGTCTCTGATATTATCAAGCTTTCTGAAAGGACTGACACTTTTTGTTCTGGACTTGTAAGGGTCATGCTGTCCCTGGACTCAAGAGAGACCACTTCTGCCAAGACTGGTAATTCAAGTGTGAACCTTTGCCAACTGAAACTGAGTTAGAATTAGTTCATTCAGTTTCAAGGTGCTTTGTTTTGTAATTGTCCATTTCTTTCTGACTGTAATCATTATGTATATATGTTCTGTTTTATGTACTGTATTTATTTACTAGTTTTAATTTTAGTAAATGTGATTTTCCTTAAACCTGCCTGAATCATTTTCTCATTTTGAGTGTGAATGGTGGGACAGTATTGATAATTCTGACATAACTGTTAAATTGCTTAGTGTGTTACCATATGCAGCCACGCTAACAAGGATCTGTGTAAAGATCCAGCAAGGTAAGACAAATACCAGCGTCTCATTTGAGTTGGCAGGGGGTTGTGAACCAGGTTGGTTGTATGCCCGCTGGGTCAAGTATTGTGCTACTTTCCCTGAAGAGAGTGTGATATTTGGATCGGTTACCTGGGTGTGCTAGCTAAAAAGGGGTCATAATTGACCCCAGGACTCAAGACTGGTAGTTTGCTTGGACCCAAAACAAACAGGAGGGTGTCCCTGTTTGTTCCCTGCTCACGAATCGCACTTCAAGGATGGGCACTATGGAAGCAGAGGGCCTGACCCCAGGAGTGGGTTTGTGACAGTTGTCATGAAACTTGTAAACAAGAAAACAATCCACTGTCTATCTGAACCCCCCCAAACTCCCATCCATCCCACTCCGAACCCCCCATTCAGCACCCACCCACCTCACAACCCTCACTCAATTTAAATTATCCCACACTGTAGATCCACTCTATGATAGAAAAGATCTTACTGCTGGAACTGTAACTGCAATATGAAAAAATAAGTTACATTAAGTCTGGTTTAATGTATTTCAATGGGGTTTGAACATTTACTCTTAACTTTGCCATTTTGTAATATTTTTACACCAGATTTTCAACTTGGCTGTTTTGGGACCCCACCTCATGAACACGGGTGGTGACATTTTTCAAATCTGTTCTTTAAGGTGATTTTGCAATTCTGGTGTAAAAATGCCTATCGGGAGTGATTTGAATATTTTCATCTACCGGGTTCATGAGGCAGGGTCATTAGAAGGCTATGCTGAAAATCTGGTGTAAACATGCAGTCAAGTTATAACATTATAAGTGAATGTTGAACTAATTCAATGCTCAGTCATAGCTTCACTAATGTTCAATATTTTTCCACCAAACTTTCCATATGGCGTTTACGTGACCCCACCTCATGAACAAGGCAGTTGAATTTTGTTCAAATACATGCCAAAAGGTGATTTCATAGTCACTGCATGAAACTATATTTTGGATGGGAGTTGAACATTTTCACCTACCAGATTCTTGAGGTGGTGTCTTAAGAAGGCTATGTTGATAATTTGGTGTAAAATATGGTTAAATGAGCAAGTTATGAATGAATGTTGAAATATTTAAACATTCCTCATAACCTCATTAGTATTCTTTTTTCTTTGTTAATATCTATTTGTTAAAAACATTTTTGGTGCACATTAAATCACTATGACATCAGAGAGATATCAGATCAATAAAAACAATGTAGATTATAGGCAGAGAAATCGCAATACAGTGACAATGCAGGCCTCCCACTCCACCTCAGCCCAGCATTTGAGGGGAGCAAGATGGCCTCTTCTAGTCATTACCTCCTGTGTTTATAGCCATTCTGCTATACTGGGGGCATAAGGGGAAATCACAGCACAGGGAAGGCTCAGAGCAGATCATGAACTCCTGCCCCAAACAACTGAATCCAACCTTTCTGTTGGAATCTCTCAAACAACCTATTGTAAACCACGTTTCCTAAGGCATAAAGGCAAAGTTATGGGGCATGACACATGGCCCAAGAATTCTATCTGGACTAAAAGAGGTCAGGTATCTCATTCAAAGCAAAAGTTATCTTTTCATCTTGTAAATGGCATTTACAGTGTCCCTCCTGGCATATAGGGTACTTTGTTTGGAGAGCCAATTCCATGTAATAAATTTCTTGGTGGCAAGTAGCATTAATCCCAATAGGTACTTAATATGGCTATCCCTCAGGCCCATGGGATAAAGGTAAAACAGACTTGAGGGGTTAATGCCATAGGGTATGGAGAACTTCAGTAATAGCCTGCTTTAAATCTGTCAAAAAAGTTTGTAGACCTGGGCAAGTCCACATAATATGTGTGTGGGGTCATATGCAATTCTTTGTAGTGTCCCCATCATGCCACAGTCCCTCCTCTTGCATACTTGGAAGCTACTGCCAGGGTTCTGAAATAACAAATATGATGCTTCCAAGTGTATGTATTCCTTCTAGACATGTGAGGTGGTTATCCTGCTTGCCTCATAACAACCCCTCTCCCAGTCCTTTTGTCCTAGGGTAATGTGAAGTTCCCCTCCCACCTACAAGCCACACTCAGCATGTCTCTATTTTGTTTCTTGTAAGGCTTTGTATATGATTAAAATTAGGTGCCCAGTTGTCTGACTTTGGATGTGCAGCATTAAAACCTGTATCAAGGCAGAAACTTGTGTGCTGTCTCTAACTGCTGGGGGTCAGACAGCGTATAAATGTCACAACTGTAAGTATCGGAAAAAGTATTTCCTTTCCAGGCCAAATTATTGCCACAACTCCTCAAATGAGCCCAGAGCTCCCCCTACACACATCTGGCTGAGATAAACTAAATAGTTTCATTGCTGCTCCTGAAAGGTGGGGTCAAGGTGTGTGGGCACAAAGTCCTCTAGCTGTGCCAGTGGGTTAGGGCCAGGTTGAACACCACTCCCTGTCATATCTCCCCACCCGGTGAATCCATGGGTTCTCTTCAGTTGCACCCTAAGTCAAGTATCTGTGCCAAATATATAACCAGGGGACATTAAATAATCTTCCACGGCTAGCCATTGAGGGCCATGCCCTCTCACATGCCTGTTGAAAAGTACCCTGAGTTGAGCAACTGTGTAATATAACCAGAGGCCTCTCAGGCCTCGTCCTCCATGGCTCTTGGGCAGCATCAATGTTTTAAACTGGATTCGAGGTTATTTCCCTTGTCATACATATCCGGAAATGGTTATCTGCCATTTTTGTCCAGTCCAAGAAAGGAACCAGCACCAGAATTTTCTGAAAGATATAAAGAAAGTGAGGAAGGACCACCATCTTGACTGAGCCCACATGCCATATAAGGCTGAGTGGTAGAGTATGTCAATGCTACAGATCAGTTACCAATTGCCATGGCAGTGAGCCATAATTAACCTTATAATGGCATCCTAAGTGTGATGGGAGTTCAATTCCTAAGTATTTTATCTTGTTGAGATCACAGCAGAATGGGAACTGTCGGCACGAGGTTGTAGTTGGGGAACAGTACATGGAGAGAACTTCAGTTTTTGTTGTGTTGCATTTATGTGCTGCTATAGTGCTAAACTGGCTGAGAATCTGAAATATGACTGAGAGGGTTGGCTGTGGATGGGCTGCATACAAGAAGATATCATCAGCACAGAGGGCTAGCTGATGTTCCCTGCCCACCATTTGCAATCCTGTAATGGTTGCATTTTCCCAGAGAACCTGCGCTAAGGGTTCTATAAAGATAGCGAACAATAGGGGTGACATGGGACAGCCCTGTTGGGCGCCCCAGCCCACCCAAAAGGAATCAGAGGTATAGTCATTTATATTCACAGATGCCTGTAGGGACTGGTATATCCTCTGAAGCATGGTGAAAAAATCCACCAAGAGCCAAATTTTCACTAGTCCTGCAAATAGATAGGGCCATGACATCCCATCAAATGCTTTAATTCAAAATCTAAACTTACTAGGAAGGAAGGGGTCTTGGCCCGGTGAATACGGTGAGGGAATGCAGGGTACATCTGGTGCTGTCCCCATCAGCCTGGAGCAGACAAACCCCATTTGGTCCTGATATATCAAGACTGGTAGCAAGGCATCCAATCTCTATGTCATCACTGTCACGAACAGTTTATAATCAGCATTTAAGACTGATTTAGGTTTCTGTGCTGAGCAATGTAAGGGGTCTTTCTCAGGTTTGGGTATCACTGAGGTTGTGGCATATTTCCAGGTGATCAGAATCTCCCCACTAACCAGGATTTCATGGTAGGCATTTTGAAATGGTTGGGAGGGCTGGCCCTCTGGCACACGGTAGCACTACCACTTGCAGCACCGAAAGCCTGGGTTTGGAAACAAACTTGGGACATTGGACAATAGGCCAGGGGGAGAATGATTGAGCATCCAAGGGACTGCTCTCCTTCTCCTAGGGTAGAGGATGCTGAGCCCGACATGCACTTGACCCCCAGTGGAGGCTAGAGGATAGGTACTCTGGGGCTGCCAGGTGTGCATGGAGGTGTGGCAGCCATCGATGCATGTCCTGCAGGAACATGTGATGTACATCATGACGGCATTGCACGTCCACACCCCCTCCCAAGAACAGGGAAAACATCTGACTGGAAGGATGATACCGGCCCCTCGCAGGCTCCACACCTGTCTATCCAGGCCCGGTCCAGCAGAACTGGATCAGGATCAACAGCAGAGGTTGGGGAACCCTACCGAGGGGTAGATGCAGGACAAGGTAAGCCCTGTAGGACACTGGTGTGATGGGGCTGGGGGGACAGATAGAATGGGCTGGTTGGAGAGGGGGAGAAACAGAATAAAAACAAAGAAAAAAGGATGGGAGTAGGGGCTTGTGCTAATTCTTATACAGTTCAGTGATACAACCGTTTGACCTCGGGCTTTCTGGTTCTTGGCCTTCCATACCACCCCCTCAAGATCCTCCAACTGAATGGGCTTCATTAGAGATTCTGTCTGATTGCAGGTAAGGTGAGGAAGGATCAGAGGTGACAGAAAGGCCCAGTGGCAGCCTTGTTCATAAGGGGGTCTCTAGCATGTAGAGAGTCTTATGAAAGGTTCTAAAGGCATCCACAGTCACCTGTGTCTTCCAGAGAAATGGCCTAGTCAACGAGAGCTGCAGAGTAGTCACCATGGCCCTGGCCTTCTGGTGCCAAAGCTGGTGAGCCAGAACCCTAATGGCCTTTAGCCCCACTTCATAGTATTTGTGTCTTAAAGGACCATGTTCATGCCCAGTGGCACACCCCCGACGCCTGTCAGTTTGTGCAGGGTTGGGGTGGGGTGTTAGGGTTGGAAACCAAAACATTACATTTCCCTGCTTTTGTCACTTTACTAATAACCCTAACTTGTGCATTAAAAAAGGTTTTTGCAAACAATATAAATATAGATATATACGGGATATGCTGCTGGCGACAGTTAGATACATGATTTATCTATATGAGTGCAGTTTGACCTCATTTAATCTCACGAGTGGTGTAAATCATGAGTCAGGTGGCTGAGGGCAAACTGCACAAATGCAGATAAATCATGTATCTAACAGTTCCTCATTTTATCAGTGCAATAGGGATAGGTTAACACAGTGGCACTAAAGTAATTTTTAATTGGCATTTGTTTAAAAAAATGAAAATATAGTGGACTTTTTAGTGGCGAGGCCATGGGTCCCTACGCTGGACCCAGTGGTTGCTTTGGGTTTTCATGGATGAAGAAGAAGAAGAAGAAGAATCAGCATTTATATAGCGCTTTTCATACATCCAAAGCGCTTTACAAGCAATGCTAGACTGGTAGTGAAGTGACTGAATGTGCTATCATCATGATGTTCTTGTTTACTGGTGGAGCGAGTATCTCCATAGAAAATTATACAAAAAATGTCAACTCGTCTTAGCGAGGGATACTCAGCAATTGTCGGCAGGGAATCTTGGTGTCAGATAAAGTTTTGGCAGAGTTAACAACATGTTAGTTTTATTTTGAAAAAAGAAGTATGTTCTGAGGAGTAACTAGAGGGAGCAGGGATATTGCTGTGTGGCTGTGTGGAGCCTGCAGCGTCAGAACAGCAGAGAGACTGCAGACTGTGGCTATAGTCGAAGTGAGCGACTCTGAATGAGAAAATGCAGCTGAATTTTGGCGATCTGGATTAAAAAAGTCAAGGTAATATTTTATTTGAAGGTTGTGGCATCAGGATAAGGCAGAAATGCTGTGCTTTTTAAAGCATAGGTTGATCATTGTATTCATGGGTAGTGGCTTGTGCTCTCAAGCACATTGCTAAATGTTAAAAAAGATTCCTGCAGTTGGAGTTTGGAAAGCAGTCACAGTTGGTGCGAGTGGAAGTGATTGAGGGGTGAGGGTGAGAGTGTAGTTTGGAAGTTTGAATTAAAAAAAAAGTAAATGTGTATTTTTTCTTTTTTGTAGGTTTCGGCATCAGGATGGGGCAGAAATGGTATGCTTTCTAGAAAGGTGGGAGGTTGTTGCAAACACAAGTAGCGGCTTCTGCTTCCCAAAGATGTCTCTTAATGTTTTTAAAAAATGACATTTTTCTGCAGTTAGGGGTTGGATAGTTCGGTTTAGGTTGATGTGAGAAATCTCAGTGGCTTTAACATTGCAGTTTGGACGTGGTGCTTAACAGAAGAAAGAGGACCATTTAGCTTGAAGTAGTTTTCGGAATGAAAGTAGATGACGTAGTGCTGGCCTGCTGGAGGGGTATGTCTTACTGATGACATAGTAACTATACTAGTAAATCAGTGATGACGAACTTACTTTACTAATACATTTGTGATCTCTCATTGATTAGCATAGCTGCTCTGATACAATGGATTTATCAGGGGCCTTTTGAGTCCAGACCTATTGCATGATTATAGATACATAAACATATCTGGATTATGGTTATGACAAGAACTATGAAATAAAGTAAACTTGGTCTTGTTAACACCTTGGGGAGTGGGCCAGTTTATTCGAACTGCTGAAACTGCTATTCATTTTTCGAAAATGTGGTTGATATTTGTTTGTCGACAACCTCTGCAGTTTTGAATAGGCAAATTAATATTTAACTTATTGTAATCTAGTGTCCTTGGTTACTATCACCTGGGTAACATGACAGCCATTATTTTTCTTTCTCAGTTACTGGTGTTATGTAGACTGTTCCACCATTACGTTATCTTATTTCCAATAATGTCTTATGGTGCTGTTTTTGTGTCTGTACTGTTATGCTACTTGTTGATGATGCTGTAATTGTTTCTCAGTGCTGATTCCTGTACATGTTGATGATGCTGTAATTGTTTCTGAATGCTGATTCCTGTACATGTGGATGATGCTGATATTGTTTCTCAGTGCAGATTCCTGTACGTGTTGATGATGCTGATATTGTTTCTCAGTGCAGATTCCTGTACGTGTTGATGATGCTGATATTGTTTCTCAGTGCTGATTCCTGTACGTGTTGATGATGCTGATATTGTTTCTCAGTGCTGATTCCTGTACGTGTTGATGATGCTGATATTGTTTCTCAGTGCTGATTCCTGTACGTGTTGATGATGCTGATATTGTTTCTCAGTGCTGATTCCTGTACGTGTTGATGATGCTGTAATTGTTTCTCAGTGCTGATTCCTGTACGTGTTGATGATGCTGTAATTGTTTCTCAGTGCTGATTCCTGTACGTGTTGATGATGCTGATATTGTTTCTCAGTGCAGATTCCTGTACGTGTTGATGTTGCTGATATTGTTTCTCAGGGCAGATTCCTGTACGTGTTGATGATGCTGATATTGTTTCTCAGGGCAGATTCCTGTACATGTTGATGATGCTGATATTGTTTCTCAGGGCAGATTCCTATACATGTTGATGATGCTGATATTGTTTCTCAGTGCAGATTCCTGTACATGTTGATGATGCTGATATTGTTTCTCAGTGCAGATACCTGTACATGTTGATGATGCTGATATTGTTTCTCAGTGCAGATTCCTGTACATGTTGATGATGCTGATATTGTTTCTCAGTGCTGATTCCTGTACATGTTGATGATGCTGTAATTGTTTCTGAATGTTTCTGTAACTCTCCCAGCTCGTGCCTGAAAATAGGCATCTGTATACCTAGCATATCTTACCTGGTAATCAAAAACAAATAAACAAACAAACCAAAGGGTGAGGCAGTATGGAGTACTGGTAAGGAACTGGTTTGAGAACCAGAAAACTTAGGTTCAAATCTCACCAGAGTCACTTACTTCCCATGTGACCTTGATCAAGTCACTTAATGTCCTCATGTGTCAGTCATCCAGGCTCTAAAGTGGATAAACGTCAGAACTCACTGAAGATGAGCTACTGCATCTACTATACTATATCTCAATTGGAATATCCTGGGTAAATTAAAAAAAGGACAAAACCATAAATCATTAAAAAATGGTTTAGCCATACAGAAAGAAAATCAGGAGTCTTATGCAATGGAGAACATACATGTATTGATACTTATTTGAGAGTGAGAGGGATTCAATGAGGCAGAGAGAGATTTGAAGACTGTAAGTATAAAGAAACCGAAACAAGCTGCATACAGTATGTGCTTGCAACAGTAATCAAAGGAGCAGTGGGGAATGATAACTACAGTGTAGGGATGCATGGATACCAAAAGGTTGTCGGATATCAGATCCAGATATCTTGCAGTGACTATCCATCCAGAGCTGGATAGTTTTCGGGTCGGATAATAGCCTACTAGTTTAACGTTATTTACCTCGAGCGTCAAGTGAGTTTGCTTGCATTGACTGTAACCATCTGCTTGGAAATGGCTGATTTTTACTTTTCCAATGACAGTTTCTTTTTGGCTAAGTCAACTGCAAGTGATTTCCTGTCCGATGAGGATATGTTATATATGAGCACTGAGATTAGTGAATAGTCTACGCTGGCATGGATGGAAGGTAGTGCAAGCGGACGACAACAAGTGCCTTTTATGGAAAACACAGGTTTTAAAGCAATTGTTGACTATCAAAAAAGTTTGCTTGCTCCTTTTTTTCTGTTTTTCCATTTAGGATGGCTATCATAAATTGTAAAGCAAACCAAGGCATATGCAAGCTATCGTTTAGCTTCAGTTCAACAAAAACAGTATTCAGGTTTGCAGAACTGGTCAGAGATGAATGTTGAAGAGTTTTGAGATGCTATTTGGTGATTTATATTTTGATGGGTATGCATCAGCTTCCTTCCTTTTCTATGTACTGGTCTAAATGCACTTTGTTGTCTGAACCTGTCCTACACAACATTATGTATTTTCATTAGTTTAGTTTACTCTTTCATGCTCCAGTTTTTATCAATGTCACTGCCATTTACTTTGTACATACAGTCTCAAAAAGCAGCCACTATCTGACTCATAACACCAATACCCGATCAGAGCGGACTTTGTGGGATAACTTGATACCTGGCCGGATATCAGGTCGGATATCCATGCATCCCTACTATAGTACATATAAAACAGTATTATAAGTATTGACATTACAGACAATTCAGCCCTAATAGACTAGCATCTGGTGAAACACAATAAACTATAGTAACACAAAGGAGAAATTATGCTTCACTGCCTCCCAGTATAAAAACAGTCAATGGATAATAAAGAGAGAATAATACACAAGTTGGTGAGTCATCGGAATTTTATACACCCCTGAGGTGTGTGATGCTACATAACCCCCAAGTTTGAGAGATTTACAAAAGCATCACACACCAAGGAAGTGTATAAAATTTGAGGCTACACAGACCAACGCATTTTTTTTGTTAGAAAATGGATTAGAAAAATCCCACTTTTTGATTGGCTGAGACCCTTAAGGGGTACATTTATGCGTCAACAGAGAGCGGGGAAAAACAAGTCCCATCCTAACCTGCTTCAGTACTAACTAGATCAGTGTGCCTCCAAATGAATTTTCAAAAGCAAAAAACAGCCATTTTCTTTCCTGTTTTAGTGAACAACTGACCTCCCACCCCACCACAACTGCAGTCACTACATTAAACTGACACAAGCTGTGTCCTTTTTATTTAAATTTCACCCCTTTTCCACTCACAAAATCTTTTTTCCTTTTGCTTTTAGAATTATTAGCAGTAGCACAGTCACATGCTTACCCCCGATTCTTACCTCTCAGCAGCAGTCTCCACTACACACACACACACACACACACACACACACACACACACACACCACACTTTAAAAAAAATATGTTTGTGTCCATTTTCCCATTAGCAAGTTATACTGTACAGCCACTAAAGGGACATAGTCTTTATCTAAGTGATTCCTGGCTGTTATTCATATAGATACTTTCTAAACTACAGCTCCTCCCTCCATCTGACCAGCCCCCTCCTCCATGCCCTCTGCTTATAAATTCTTCCTCTTCCTAAATCAATTATTCACTAATTTCTCTGCCTTATGAACAATGCATCCCCTACTCTCCTCTCCCCCCTTGTTCTGCTCATGTCCCCCTCTCTACCACCTCCACTTGCTCTCTGCTCACCTATTTCTAATAACTCTCCCAACCCCATTGGTTACTATCTCCAGTCCCCTACCCGCATCCATGCTATTACTCCCTCCCTGCCATTTGAAATATGATCTCACTCTACCACTATTCCTCATGTGGCTTTGATAATGGTGTCCACTTTCACTGCGGTTGTCCACCTTCTTCTTCCTCACTCATCCACTCCCTTCTACTCGAAACTCCCAACCTCCTTTCCAGTCCCTTCAAAATCATCTAAGCTCCACTTCTCATACTTGCCCTTCTCTTGCTCTCCACTGGAGATGTCCACCCCAACCCAGGCCCTATTGCCCCTTGTTCCTCTGGTGCCTCCTCCTCAACTACCTTCCCCAGCTCTCTTCTCTCAGCCCTCCCAAAGGGCTTAAAGATCCTACATCTAAACACCCACAGCTTGTTGCAAAAATAGACCAGATTCAGACCATGGTGCGCATTCTAAAACTATACATTCTAATCATCTCAGAAACTTGGCTAAAGAGTAGTATCCCTGATCACTCGGTCTTCATTCCTAGCTACTCACTGCTAAGGCAAGACCATGCTGGCAGGGGTGGTGGTATGGCGATTTATGTCCTAGCCTCCATCCAATATTCCATCATCTACTCATCCTCCAATCCTGAGACCAATGATGCCCTTGCTATCCCAGTAACCCTCCCCTTCACTCTCCCAGTCTCTGTAGCTGGCATATACTGACACCCAAATGTCCATCCTTGGGTTGCGCTAGTCCTCCTAACCTCCATCACTTCCATTGTTCACTCTGGAGAATTAGTCATCCTAGGTAACTTCAATATAAATTGGTTATCACCTAAAACTACCAAAACTAAAAATAAAATCAGAGCCCTAAACCTCTCCTAACTGATCTCCGAACCCACCCACCCAAACCACAAGACAAAACAACACTCCCTACTCGACTGGGCCCTTACCTCCCACCCCCACCGCGTCATCACCTCTGGCATCCTCCTTGATGCTCTCAGTGACCATAACCCAATATTCATAGTTAGAAAAGTCCACAGAACTAAATTGCCACACAAAACCATACATCTACACTCTTTCAAGTCTCTTGATCTTGAACCTCTCTTGAGCAACCTTGCCACTTCTGACTGTTCCCCCTAACCTCCTTCCCCTCAGTTGATAAGGCCCTTGCCTACTTCAAATAAATCTTTCTTGTAAACCAGAATGCTTTTGCCCCTCTCAAACAAACCAGAGTCAGAAGTAGCAACTTACCTTGGATAACCCCTGAATTTCTGGCCTGCCTTAGGGCTAAAGCTCGAGCCTGGAAGTGTTATAAAGCTACCCAGCATCCTAGTGACCTTGCAAACTTCCACATACTCAGAAACACTTGCACCAGGGCTACAAGGTTAGCCAAGTCCGAATATTTCAAATCTGCCTTCATCACAAAAATGAATTCCCCTTCAAAGTTCTGGAAGATGGTGCACACCCTATTTACCCCCTCATCTCACCCACCGCCCAAGTACTTAAAGTAAATAGCTCACTAGTGTCCAACCCACCAGCTGTAGCTGCAGAATTTAACTCCTACTATACCTTCTGTGCCACTGAGCTACTGAAACTCCCTCTCTTCCTACCCTTCCCCCTCCCTACCCTCTGTTGGTGTGCCTCTCACCACCCTTCCACCTTCCTTCTTTTCACTACTGTAACCCCAAACAATGCCTAAGTATATCTCCTCTGTGGTCCATAGATTTGGCCGTCTGGGCGCCGCTTCTGAAACGGCCACAAGCTCCCCTGCTCAGCGCATGAATCCCGGCCAGAGTAGCACCTCGAGTTGCTGCCCAGGCTCAAATGGAGCAGAACTGTTACTTTTGTGCCTGATTTTGAAACTTTTAAAACGAATCAGCTAAAACTATTTGCATTTGCCTGTAACTGTATTTAAAAGCTTAGCGTCACTGCACACGAGACACACCAGGTAATTTCTACCTTGATCATTTTTTTTTTTTTTTTTAACACCCAACTTCTCCATTAGCTCCTTATATTGTTTTGCCACTAGAGGGAGCCTGATTAAGTTTGAACAATTTGCTCCCAATACCTCACTTGTCACATTTTACTGCTCTCTAGTAGCTGTTTTCACTTGGTGATTTATATTAAAGGAGCCCTCTGCTGTCTCTTTCCTCTCTACCTCACTCCTTTCTCTAGTCAAAAATGTCCCTCCTCTCCTCCTAGCGCTCCTCATGGGAATACTTTGCCTTCCTATCCTCTTTGAGCTTTACTGCTTGAACACATCAACAGCTTCTGCCAATACTTATACTCAGTTTGACTTCTACTACTCCAACATGCTTGCTACTGCCACTCCACTACCTCTACCCCCTCTGCTCTCATCAGCAAGCGTATTTGCCCAATAGTCAGATACCTTCACCTTCATCTGAAGCCGCCACCCTGCATCTCTATCAGGGACCGCCCTCATCACCCGCTATGGTTACTAACCTTCTCTCTTATACTATCTGGCGACATTGAGATCAACCCTGGTCCATCTCTGCGTCCCGTCATAACCTTGCCCCCAGCCACCACTCTCCTAAAACCGATGGACTAACTTTCCCCACCTGAATGCTAGGAGCCTTATGGCCAACCTCCTGACCTCCAGGCTTGATCTATACTAACGTCCCGGACGTCCTCGCCATCACAGAAACCTGGCTAGCCCACAGTGCTTGACTCTCAGTGCCAGTTTCCTGGATACAACCTGCTTCTTGACGACCATCCTGGCACTAAAAGGAGGTGGCCTTGCCTCTACTTCAAAACTCACCTAAACATTACCCTTCTGCAGGACCCCTCCTACCAAACTGTGAAATCCTACACTCCTACTGCTTCTTGGGGTGTAAAGAACTCCATATTTTTGTACTTATATCCCCCAAAAATGCTACACAAGGCATCACTGAACTCCTAGGGTTTCTGCCTTCAGTGACAGGCAAGAATGACATTATCTGCCTTGGTGATTTTAACCTTGACTGGTCCGAGAAAACTCAGCTAACCTATCCTCCTTAGCTAGCAAGGCAGATCTATCCCAGCTCATACATGAACCCACAAGGGTCTCACGTGGGGCAACGTGCCACCCTCCTTGACTGGATACTTACTAACAGGACGGAATATGTTGCCTCAGCCGTGTGCTACCTGACACAATTAGTGACCACTATCCCATCTACTGTGTCTGGAACACTGTCATTCCTCCCTCCTGCTAAACTGTAACCTTTCCTAATCTCTCCCGCCTAAGTCATGAGGACTTCTTAACTGACCTTAACCAGGTTGACTGGTCCCCTCTCTACCAAACAGAGGACATTAACATAGCCACAGAATATTTCAACTCCGTCCTCCTCTCTCTTCAAAACCTTCACATCCACCACACGTAGGATGGCAGGGAAAGTAACCAAGTGGCTAACACGACCCCTGCTTCAACTTCTCAAATCTAGGGACAAACTTTGGTCCAGGTGAAAGATCTCCCACCTCCGCAGACTTTGAAGACTATCGCATTACGAATAACTGCAAAAGACAAATTCATGCACAAAAGCACCTACTATAGGAACCTACTAATAACATCCTCACAACCGCATAGGTACTGGTCCAAAATTAAGGACATTCTCGGCAACGACAAGCTACAGAATCCAGCTGACATGAACATTCAAGGTGTTCACTGCACCAACCATGACACCATTGCCAACGCCTTCAATACCTTTTTTTCTTCCACCAGTTGCTACTCTAACTAGCCCTCAACCTGACTGTCCCTCTTCTCCTCCCTCACCCCTCCCACCTCCCTTCGTTCTGGCTCCAACCACATACCTTGAAGTTCGCAAGCTACTTAACCCCTTCTGGCATGTGGGGGCTGAGTGGGCCTGAGGGCATCCATCCTGCATACTACAGTATGCACTCTGGCTGACCAGACCTATCACCTGGCTTTTAACCTCTCGATTCATAATGCCTACTGTCCCATCCACCTGGAAAACTGCCAGAACCATCCCTATACACAAAAGGCGTATGTCAAACTCATGTCCAACTACCGCCCTATATCTCTTCTGCCCACTCTCAGTAAGCTGCTTGAAAAAATAGTCCACCGCCAGCTTGCTGCTCACCTTGACATGTTTAATCTTCAAACCCTGCCAACATGGTTTCCGGCCCGGTCACAGTACCACCTCTGCACTTACACAACTTACAAATGACATCAGAAATAATATGGACCGTGGCCTACTCACTGGGGCTGTCTTTATCGACCTGTCTAAAGCCTTCGACATGGTACACCATCCTCTCATGCTAAAGAAGCTCCAATCCATTGGAGCATCTGACCAAGCCCTCTCCTGGTTCCATAGCTATCTTGACAATCGGACTCAGGTGGTAGCATTTCACAAGGCCCTTTCCTCCTCCTAAACATCTCCCGTGGAGTTCCCCAAGGATCCACTCTTGGACCTCTACTCTTTTCCCTCTTCCTAAATGATATTCCCACCATGTCCCGGCATAGCTGCACTCTTATGTACGCAGATGACCTTGTTCTCCACTCTGGGTCAAAATTGGTTGCTGCCATCAACTCCACTCTCACTAATGACTTCCAATTCCTGCAGACCTGGCTCTCTAGCAACCATCAAGTCCTGAACCTAGAAAAAATGTGTGCTATGCTATTCGGATCCTCTAAGAAACTGTCTGCCCCTGCGAACAGGCTCCGGGTTCAATGCCTTGATGGCTCCCTCATCTCAAACACTGAGTCCTTCAAGTACCTTGGGGTCACTTTGGATCCCACTTGACCTGTCTCCAACATGTCAATATGGTGTGCCGATGCCGTCAATGCTAAAATTGGCGGAGCTTATCGCGCGCCACCCCTCACTCCTTCCACTAGACTTTCTGTTGCGAGAGGTATTCTCTTACCCCAGCTCCAATATGCTCTGCCCTCCTCTTTGCTGCAAACTCTGCTACACTCCACAAATGGGACACTGTCTACAACAACATCTGTAGATTCGCCTTAACTGCCCACATCTTACCCATCATTGTCTCCTTTACGCTGGCTTAAATTGGCTGTCACCTAAGGATATTCGAGCCTACTCCTGGGCTGCTTTATCGACTCCTGTCTAGACCTCCTGTCCTGTCTATCTTGCCAACCTCCTGACTCCTGCCTCACACACCTGCATCTCAGGTCTTCCCTGTCCCCATGCTCTCCACTAGACCTTGCATGACAAAATGGGTGAACAGGCATTTGACCATTTTGCTCCCAAATTCTGGAACTCACTCCCCCTTATGGTGAAAACGTCATCCTCCCATCAAGAATTCAAAAACTCGCTGTTCACCCACCTCCTAGCCTCTGGCCAATGCAAATGCTCTTAATTTGCTTTGTCCCACTGCAGGCTGTCGGGTCTGACCCTGAGTACTATGCTAATGTTCTCCCATGCAATTTGTCTAGGTGGCTATGAACCTTGATGTCTTTACTGTCCTCAGCTGTCTTATGGTTACCCTAATTGCTTTATTTTACATCCTTATTATGATCTATGCCTAAAATGTACCATATGTAACTGTTACTGTACTACCAATGTATATCTTGTTTTGCTTCTGTACACCTATATTATGTCTGTGCATCTGCATATTGTAACCAATGTCCTGTGCTCTCCGGGTCGTGCCTGAAAATAGGCAGGTCTGTTGCCTAGCGCACTTACCCGGTTACCAAAAGCTAATAAATAAATAAATAAAGGTGTCTCCCCTGATGGCCTTGACCCAAAACTCCTCTCCCTCTCCGCTTCGGCCATTGCCTACCTCCCCCCTCTCAATAATCCTAAATCTCTCATTTTCTACTGCCTCGGTCCTCTCTTCATGGAAACATGCTGTGATCCTCCCTTTACCCAAAGGGGGTAACCCCTCATCCCCTTGCAACTATCATCCCATTTCTCTCCTCCCTACCCTTGCCAAGCTTCAAGAACACATTGTCCTCTCCCAACTCACCTGTTTTCTATCTGACACTCAACCATCACCACCTCTCTCCTACGGCTCACAGACTCCATCCTAACCAGGGTGGACTATGGCCGAATTACCTCTGCTATTTTTGTCAACCTGGCCAAGGCCTTTGACACCGTCTCTCACTCTCTTCTCCCCGATTCACTCCCAGCAGCTGTCCTATCTCCCACCACCACAAACTGGTTCAAGGCCTGGTTTCTTAGTAGAACCCAATCAGTTAAGATCTTGGATGCCACTTCCCCTCCCCTCCCAATTAGCACTGGAGTCCCCCAGGGCTCAGTATTAGGGCGCCTCCTGTTCTCCATCTTCTTAAATGACCTTCCCTCTGTTTGCTCCCCATCCTCCGCCATACATATGTATGCTGATGATACAGGCCTGTATGCATCTGGCTCCTCTTTTGTTGAGGTTACAACCAGCTTACAGCAAGACTTTGACAAGGTTCAGCTCTGGTTTGCTAACTATAAACTTTTCCTCAACACCAGAAAGACTGTCTCCATGACCTTTGTCACAAGGTAGAGACTCTCTAGGCTTAGGCTTCCCTTCCTACCCACTTTTCACACCCTTTTCATTTATTTTATTTATTTAGTTTTTGTTGACCGGGTAAGTGCACTAGACAAATCCTGCCTATTTTCAGGCACGACTCGGGGGAGGGGGATACAGATGAATGACAACTGACTTTGAACCAGATTAAGCTGTTGGTGGTATTTGAGGGGACTTTACTTGAGGACACATCCTCCTTCAGATACTTAGGTGTTTAGTTGGACCAACACCTAAACTTCTCTAGACATATTGACACCATCCAGAAAAAACTGTGCTGCATGCTCAGTGCCCTGTTCAGGAAACGTAGTTGCATCCCTCCTACGGCTAGGCGTGAACTTGTTCAGAAGATGATACTGCTCATTTTTGACTACTGTGATGTAGTCTATGGTACTGCCACTAAGTTCACCCTCCCTGGCCAGACTGGACACCCTCTTCAATTCCTTCTCCCACTGTGCCCTGGATGCCCCGCCTCACACCCATCACTGTGATCTTTATCATGCCCTATCCATCCCCCTCTTACAAATAAGCGACTCTCCCACTGTGCTAAATTCACCTCCAAGTACTGGTTGGGTGAGCTCCCTTCCTACCTCACCTCCTCCTTTATAACACCCCCTCACCCTCCCATTCCCTTATATCAGCTGACTCCTGTACCCTAGTTTGTCCCATAGATCCACCCAAATCAGCCAATCTATTACTCTCACGCTTCCCAAAATTTGGACCCCCGAAATCCGGCATTCATCCTCTGCCTACTCCATCAGCTCTACCCTCAATAATTACCTTGTACCTAGCTGCTCCTGCCATGTCCCTCCCTAATTCCCTCCTCTAAGCCCTGGATGAACCCTACCCCCTACCCTCACCTTCATTTTACCTGTGCACACCCACCCCCAAATTTCTAGCCATCCTCCCCTTCCCCCTAATTGCTCCCCCTTACTGGCCTCCCTTGATCTCTCACAGAATGTACAGGACCCTGAATGCTCTCCATGGGTCCTTCTCCTACCCCCCAAGGGACTTGTATCTCTCATTTACTCCCTTCCCTCACCATCTTAAAGGGGTCTCTCCGGGACACTGCCTTATCCCTTTCTCTCTGGTCCCCCCAGTCCCCTTGCAAGGTTCCTGGCATCCTGAAGGGGTCTCCAGGGACAGAACTCTTCCCCCATCTCTCACCCTCCCTCCCTTTCCCCCTTTTTTCACGAACCACTTGTTTATTTATTAACCTGCACTTAATTTTGTCCACTTTCTACATGTTATGCACAACACTGTTGTAACACTGTTTGTAACACCTGCCTAGTGCCTTATAACTGTATGTTAATGTTAATCTTGTAACTTGAATGTTTAATGTCTCATTCCAGTTGTACCCCTTCCTCCAGGTCACATCGGGAGATGAGCAACTTGTTGCTCAGTGTGTCTTCCTGATGAAACATTTCAATAAATAAATAAAATGCTCAGGACTGCTTTCCTGCCACTTGCACCTGTCTAGCTTTGGCCCCCACCACTGGACAAAAAAAAAAAGAAAAGAAATAATAAAGGTACTGTACCTAAATCAGCTATTAAGGGAAGTTACCTTATTAAAGCTGTACTGTAAACTCCTTGGGTGGGATATTCAGAAATGCGCTGGAGGCAGGCGCAGTAGCGGTGCAGCACAAGTACACTGCGCCATGGCGCACCAAACGTGATATTCAAAGCCTGCACATGATGGCAAGTGCCAGCGCAACACAGCTGAATATCACAGGGATGCACCACAGAGCAACCAGGGCTGTGCCAGGGAGCAAACCCACATGCACCTTAGCGCAACCAGGGTGGCACCAGGGAGCAAACTAACATGCGCCATGACACAACCAGGGCTGCGCAAGGGGCAGAGGTGCATGCATCAGGACACAGGACAACAGGCACAGCAAGGAACATGCCACCAGGGTGGGATAGACCACCACCAGGGTGCAGAGGATGCCAGGAGGGAGGCATAGCAGGCACAGGGCAGCAGGCCCCCGACCATGTGCACCACAGTGGTGCATGGAGGCAAGGTGGCACCAATGTCCACTGGCAAACAGCCACCGACAACACCCACAGGAAGGCATGGGACTCACCATCTGGACCACAGCTAGCAACACACATGCCAACAGCACACAACGCACACACCACACAACAAGAACAGAGATCACACAGCTGCCCCAGGGCACAGCCACCAGCCACTGGGCAGACACCACCAGGCACAATCCCCCGGTCAACCCCAGACGTACCACTCAGCCAACATGCACACTGCTGCAGCATGGCTCCACACACCAGCTGCAAAGCAGACACAGACACAGATGGAAAACCATAAAATTATGTATTAAACCCAGTCAGGAAACAACTATTTACAGTAAAGCAAACAACAGGTACAGGGAGCAAGGAATGGGGAGGCCACAAACAAGCCTGGAGGCTGGGGAAGGGAGGCAGGGGGACAGAGGTAATGGCTGTACAAGGGTACAAGTGAGGGAAGGGGGGGGACAGGGGAAGGGAAGTGGGTTAAGGCCAATAGGCCCTATGGGCGTCCATGCCTCACTGGTACCTGACGCCGACATCAGTGCTGTGGCCTGCACAGGGATGCTGAATCAGACGTGCCATCCGGAGTGTGGCAGTGGAGACTTGCAAGATCCTCCTCAGGAGTCTGGTGTGGACATCAGGGTGATGGACACCTAGGACAAAGGAGGGGACATGGTATGAGTGCATGTCCATATGACCGTAGCCCACTCACCGTGTGCAGTGGACAGTGGTGACATGTGCCCCTGAGATGGCACGCAGCCTCCCGCAGTGTGTGCACCCACACGAGCCACCAACCCAACTATCCACAGCCATGCAGAGCTCTGCACACCAACACCACCCATGTGCCGCACACCACAACCATGGCAGCCAGATGACAGCGTTAAGTGGTGGGATGGCAGTGGCACAGCTGGAATCCGGGTGTACTCACAGCTCACCTGCATCAGCCACACACACATGGTGCAATGGACACTGTCGGCAGTGCACAGCTGGAATGGCTATGTGCACAGGGGGCTGTGGCCCACCGCCGTCCTGCATAACATCATACCCTGAAAGAGTGCCTACCTGCTTGCTGCAGTGCACCTTGTGCCTGTCCGGCAGCACCGCCCATGTGGCCTGCATCCCACGTCTGTGCCCCTGCATCGACCTGCCCTTGCCCACCTGCAGCACCAGCCAGCCATGCACGTTGTCTACCTTCAGGGCATAGTAGGGAGACATTGAGAATGACACATCAGTACCTGGCAACACCATATGCCCCCAACGACATCAAGCCCCCTGGCCCCACGCAGTGGCAGTGCAGTGGCACAGCACACCCATGCTGCATTGCCACGGCCAACAGAATGCACAGTCACAGCCCCTTCCCCACAGCATGGTGTGACACTCTGCTGGCCCCCAGAGAACAGTGGAATGGTACAGACATGGGCGTGGTGCACTTATCTGGATGTGGCACAGCACCCTTCTGGACGTGTGCCAGTAGTGGCCATAGCCTCTCAGGGTCCCTCCTCCTCAGGTCACTGTAGTGGTGGTGGCACTGCTCACCTCTGTGCCCCAGTGGCCTCCTCAAGCCCCTCAGCCACCTTCTGCCACACCTCCATTCGCGGTTGATCCAGGGGCACCTGGCGAAACAAACTACCTGCATATGGCTCCACAAGATTAGCTAATTCTACCTGCGACCAATTGGGAGCCCTTGCAGTGCTGCAGCGTGGCATGGTCATTCCAGCAGTTGCAGAACCAAAATGGCTCCGAGTAGCGCACGATCCACACATGCTATGGGTGCGTGACCCGCTTGGTGATGCACTGCCATCCCCAATCGCGCATCCACGGTGCTGCGCGATAGAGCTGGTGCAGCACTGGCACGTGCAGCAGGGCACCCAGAAGGTCAAAGGACACTCTTGGGGTCAAGGGTTGGCATGCACACCATGCGTGACAGCACGATTGTCCATGCCATGCATGGTGTGCAATAGGGGCAAGTGGGCCCCACGGGCCATGGACCAATCGCGCATGGGCACAATAGGGCATAATAGCGACGGTGCACATGCCCAATAGCGGCAGAGTGCTGTACCGTGTATGGCACAGAGTGCGTAGGAT
Organism: Neoceratodus forsteri; assembly: GCA_016271365.2. Classification (NCBI taxonomy): domain Eukaryota; kingdom Metazoa; phylum Chordata; order Ceratodontiformes; family Ceratodontidae; genus Neoceratodus; species Neoceratodus forsteri. The sequence goes on from JADMNL010000022.1 coordinate 451,497,772, forward strand.
GTACCACTGATGTACGTAATGGCACTGTGTGCATGCACACTGCCGGGCCTACTGTGCACGTCATACTGTTGCGCCATAGCTTGTGCATGCGCAACACCACTGCGCCATGCGCAGTTTCGAGATATTCAGCCGGCATATGCAGATTAGCTATTTAGCATATCGGCGGCGCATCAGAGGCATTTGCATCTCATTACAGTTGCACATCCCCTCATTTGCATGTGATGCACTATAAATGCGCAACGGGACTGCACAGTCACTGGACCAGTATTGCATCCTTCAGGGGTAAGCTACCAGGCTTTGGGCCTATCAGGACAGTGGAATGGGAGGGCCGTGTGGGTTGCAGCCATCACTGACCACATGCTCATATCCACAGGACTAAGCATGACGGAACATGAGGAGGTTGAGGAGCGTGGACCTGCACGGAAGCTTAGGCCCAACTTCACGAGGGCAGAGAGTGATGCCCTATTCGATGCCTACTGGACCAGAGCCCTGTCCTGAGTGGCTCAACAGGCACCCCACAGGCCCGGGCAACAGCATGGGAGGGTGTGGCCAGGGCCGTGAACCAGCAGGGCAGCCATTAAGGACAGCACAGGAGTGCAAGAAGAAGGTAGGCATTGTCCGGAGGCGGATTAAGGAGAATGGCTGCCATCTGGGCCGAATGTGCTGCCCCTGGAGGTGGACAGCCTGACGTGCCACAGCTGTCGCTGCGGGAGGAGTTGGTGGTGGCATCCATGAGGTGCAGAGCCATCGAGGGGGTGCTCAGCAGAGGGTTCCAAGGGGGCAGCCCACCACTGCATGGTGGGTACGGCAGCGCCTGGGGAAGGGGAGCAGGGGTGTGTGCCAGCACCACTAATGCAACTGTGTTCCCTTTCAGCTCTGGAGCACCTGCATGCGGTGGCAGGGGTGGGGGTTCCACCATGGGGGTGGTCCTGGGCCTGGAAGACCATCTGTCCACCCCCACTGGTGTCCAGGGTCCAGACCACTGTCAGGCCAACCCCACTGTCCATCCGGATGCCCGTGGTGAGGGTGCGGACGAGGCCCTGGCTGTGTTTCAGCAGGATGCCAGCCATGGCATTTAGTATGCCGAGACGCAGATCGGGGCGGGGTCCGGGACCGATGATGATGATGTGGCTAGTATCCTGGATAGTGGTATTGCCAATCAGAGAGAGGCACCCATACCACACACCCACCTTGGCAGTGCAAACGGTGCCCTGGCAGCAGTAGACCACCCACCGGCCACCACACCTGATGATGCTGTGGGCGCAATTGTTATGGCGCAGTCTGAAAGGGGTGATGGTGGTGGTGGTGCAGCCACACAGATGCTGATCTGCGCATAGTGGACAGAGGGGCAGCAGCGGCAGCAAGGCAAGGTCGATCGGGGTCTGGGTGCTGTGGCCACCAACGATGTACCACAGACTGATCAGCCCCTAGGGGGCCCCACTGTGCAGCCCCCACCAGCACAGGGGGCTGTGCTGTGGGGTCAAGCACCACCCGTGGGTTGGCACAATGCCCATGCCCCCCAGGGTGCCGACCTCTTGACCGAGCACACCCATCTACTACGGGCCTCCGTGGAGCAACAGGTGCTGGTCGTGTCATTGCTGCATTCCCTCCGCACAGAGCTGCGCCTGTCCACAGGGAGCATGACAGGTACTTTGAGCAGCTCCTGGCCAAGACCACCCATATGCCGGAGGACACAACTGCAGCCCTGGATCGGCTTACCGCTGCGATCATGGCCAGCCTAGCACCACTTGCCACCCTGGTGCATGGCCGTCCACCGCAGACCCCATGGAGTGCCTTATCCACCCCTCGGTCACGGCGTCATGCGACCCTCTCAGTGTCGATGCCTGGATCCACTGTGGGCATTCCGGGCATGCCTGGAGCAGGCATGTTCGGGAGCTTGCAGACCCCTGCAAGGGACCGGTCGCGTTTCCACAGTGACACACCTGGGAGACCATCAGAGACACCCCCTGTGGCTGTCGCACAGCCTGCATCTGCTGGGCGGTCTCAGAGGGGCCATCCACGTATCCGCGGCAGCTGTGCAACCACGCGGCAGTCCTGAGCCACCATTCTCCCTGTCCGCTGTCTGCTGCTGCCCTATGTGCACATTGGTGTGGCGTGTGCATGTGCATTCGAGGGACATGTCATGCATGGCCGGCTCCGCACACTGGCCTTGTGCACACCCACCCGGCCGCTGGCCACTGTGGCATGTGCATGATGATGATGCCAACACAACACCAGCCGCTACTGTGCACTGGTGTTCAGCATCTGATACATGCCCGTTGGCGGCCTCTGGGTGTGCGCATATGGGTGCCCGGATGCATGTGAATATGTGTGCTGGTATGTGTGTTGCATGTGTGGGTGGGGTTTACAGTGCTGTACAGGGTGCTTCCACAGGGTCCAGTCCCATGCCCGTCCACGCTACCCACCAGCCATGTCTGTCATGAGGCCCAGCCTTGCATGCTTGACTACTGTGCCATGGTCATTGTGACATGTGTGTGGTCATGTTCACCTACCTGCATGCATTGTAGTGCTCCTCCGCAATTGTGTCCCGGTGCTGCTGTGCCATCCTGTTCAGACGGGGTTCCCTTCACCCGGGGGGGGCTGCCCACCACCACCTGGCTTGGCATCTGCGTTGTCCCCATTGCTGTTCCCCTCTTCAGCCTCGACAGCTATCCCACGGTCAGTGGCCATGTTGTGTAGCATACAGCAGGCCAGGAATAGGCCACAGGCCTTTGAGGGGCTGTACTGTAGGGCACCGCCAGACCTGTCCAGGCAATGGAACTGGGCCTTCAGCAGCCTGAACACATGCTCGATGACTTTCCGTGTGCTGATGTATTCCTCATTGTATTGCTCCTGCACTGGGGTCAACGGGCGCCGGTATGAGGTGAACAGCCAGGGCTAGAGTGGGTATCCACTGTCACCTACATGTTGACATGTGTGGCTAACATGGTGGTCTGTGTAGTTGCACCCCCCCCGCCTTTCCGGCCACACCCTCTGATGCCCCTGGCCTAGCATCCCCCACACCCTACCCTGTTGTGCCAGGTTGCCCATTCCAACTGCATATTCACCTAATATGTGGCCAGTGAGGATGTCCCCACTCTCAAACCTGTGGCACAGTGCTGACCTGTGCCAGATGAAGGCATCGTGTGCTCCACCAGGGTGTGTGGCACAGACATTGATTTTGCACCCCCTGGCATCGCACAGCACCTGGCAGTTGACACTGGGGTAGCCCTTCCTGTTGATGTAAGCTACCCCCTCCTGCTCAGGTGGTGTGTGGATGCCTACATGGGTGCAGTTGATGGCCCCTAGCATGCCAAGCAAATGTGCCACCCTGTGGAACTCCTGCATGTTCGCTGTACGCTCTGCCTGTGTGCTGGGGAAATGGATGTATTCCGCATCATGTGGCAGCAGTGCATTGAGGAATTGTGTGAGTAGCTGTGAAGGCGGCTGATTGGGTTATGCCTGTGGTGTATCCTGTTGGTCTCTGGAAGGTGCCCGTGGCGAGCAGGCACATGATGGCTGTGACCTTGGTCTCCACCGACAGGGCGTGGCTCCATCTTGTGGGCGCCTGCATCTCATCACTGCACAGCTCACAGAGCTGCCTCAGGATTGCCTGGTTCAGGCGGTACCGGCCCACAATCTTTATGTCACTGTACTGTTCAAAGGTGGTGTGGGCAGGGTACCACCTGTTCTGGGCATACCACCGACGGGCCCTTCCACGAGCACGCTGCTCTGCCTCCTGCCTCCTCACACCCCTCATTACTCCCTCCATTTGGAAGATGGCACTGGCCATGGCCTGGGTTGTCCTGGCCCCCCGGGTGACTGTCTTCCCCAAGCACCCTCGGCTGTGTGCTGCTGCATGTGCCCCTGCGCTGGACGCACACCTGTGTTCAGGGTTCCCAGCTGGCAGCCTGTTGGCTGTGGCCTCTGCCTCCCACCCATGCAGGCACTTTCGCTGCCACTCCTCAGCCCGGTGTCACAGACTCACGCTGCTTTAGTTGCCCCCATACCTGTCTCACTCACACACACACACACACACACACACACACACACACACATACACGCAGGCTCATTCAGTGTCATGTGCCCAGTCCCACACTCTGTTGCACTTCCCGCCTGCCTCTGTCTCTGTCTCTGTCTTGCACCCCTTCTGCTGTCCTGCCTGCTCACTCACTCTCCCTCTCTCTCCTGCTCCCCTGTGGCACATGCCTCCATCCCTTGCTTGCTCTTCTTTTTATGGGCTCAAGTTTTCTCCGTGCATGTCCCTGTTGTTCCTCGCTTGTGCCCTTTGCTTGCTGTTGAATATCGCACTGTGCCACTTATTCATGGCTATGCCCCCTGCACTTGAGCATACATTCATTAGGGTTGTGCATTGGTACACTGCGATTTGCGTGGTGCATTGGATTCTGCTGAATATCACTCTTTGGCACATTTCCACACTTGCGCAGATGCATCTCAGTTGCGCCATGCGCAACCGCTTTGAACATACCACACCTTGAGTTAGTCATACTGCTCGATCACACTCAGCATTGTCCCGGATCCTGATCATTAAAATTCTAGTAAAACGCTGGGGGAGAGGAATACATTTCTACTTGAGAGGGAGGGAGGGAACTGAGGTTCAAAACAAACCACATCTAGAACAGCACAGAACAAAAAACAGAGCCCTCTACTGGTAGTTCTACCAGTGGAGGGACTACTTTACATAAAAACACTTAAGTAATTTATTTCTGCTACAGTTTTTAAACATATCTATTTTCTAAGTGCAGCAATACCCTCCAGGGTGGGTAGTATAGGCTATACTCACCTTCCAGGGGCTATAAGGCCCCTCGCCTTTGATATCGGACTTCATTACCCTCCCTGGGTGGGTGGGTATAGCCCAATACTGTCCACCCTGTTGGGTATTATTGCTAGCGTAATTACTAGATAGCATTTTTAATTGAATTGTTGGACTATGCAGTGTGGTTTAAAATTACATGCTTAATTGACAGGTTCTTATTACACTTGGCCAGCTGTAATGCATAATTACAACATGGTTATGTTTGTATTAAAAAATGCTAATCTGTAATTATGTACAAGATTACAAATTCAGACTCTTCCCAGTTAGGCCAATTATCTCTCTCTCAACAAATCACGAACTTCCTGAAAATGGTCTAGTGGTTAGAGCACAGAGCTGTAAATCAGGAGCTCTCCAGGTTCAAAACCCATTGCAGGGTGACCTTGAGAGATCAGTTGATGCTTCACCTTCCCTGTGCCTCAATGCCTGTCAGCTGTAGAAGCAGGTAAAAACAGGCTTCTTCCTGTAATTGAGATATTGTATCTCAGTTTGGCTGTCCTTGGGAAATTAACAGTGTGAAATAAAAACGTATAAAACAAGCCACCCTTTTGTCTAAAAGAACTAGTAGTAGTATGATTGGCAGAATGAGAAAGTAAATGGGATTAGGAAACTATCTCAGCTGTCAAAACACCCAGACAGTACTCGAAGGGCATGGGTTTGCACCCCACTTGGGCCTTATAATTTTTCTCTCTCATTAAGGACCCTAGCAGGAAAACAGTTTTTTATCCGTCAGTGCCTGAGATAAACAAGCATTTGTCAATGCCGCATGTTTGCTTGCTGGTATTGGCATTGGTAGTGCAATAGTTAGAGAGATGAATAATAGGAATGGCAGTAAAGTATTGAAGTAACACCATCCCCCACCCCCACCCTGCAGAGACTGACAGGCGTTGGGGGTGTGCCTTTTGGCTGTTGACCATAACACTCATGCCATTCCACCTCACCCCACCCTGCAGACATTGACAGGTGTTGGAGTGTACCTTGAGGTCTTTGGCCCTTTACACTCACCCCATTTCATAAGGAAATAAGCTGAGATGGGTGCAGTATAGAAGAATGGGGTGAACGTTAGGGCCGAAGACCCCAAGGCACACATCAATGCCTGTCAGTGACTGCAGGGTGGGGGTGGGGGTGGAATGGCATAAGCATTACAACCAATGACCCCAAGTCACACACACACACCCCCAATGCCTGTCAGTCTGTACAGGGTGGGCGTTACGGTTTGAAACCCTAATGACTAGGGCGTTTGTTGGTATTTTTGCTCCAAATTTTCAACATGGGCTTTTTGGGACCCCACCTCATGAACAGTGGCAGTATCATTCCAAAAGGTAATTTTTGCACAGTGAGTGCGCCATTCGGTGCCACAGGTGCAAAAACACATTTCAGGCAGGATGGAAAATATGACAGCTGTACTGTTCATGAGGAGGTGTGAAGAAATGGCATTGCTGAAAATCTGGAGTGAAAATATGAAAAAGTGGTGAAGTTATGAGTGTACGAACATACGAACATACGAAATTTGCCAGCAGATAAAGGCCTAGAGGTCTATTAAGTCTGCTCGAATGTGCAGCTAGCACCCCTTATTCTGAAGCTGCCCTCCTTCCACCCTTCCCTTCTTTAACCCTCCCCTTGTAATGTCCCATCCCTTTCAAGCAGTCCACTGTTCTACTGCATACCACTTCTGCAGGTAACATTCCACCCAGCCACCACCTCTCTGTAAAAAGTGTCTCCTCATCTCCCTCCTGAACCTTCTTCCTCCAGTCTCATGTCATGGCCCCTGGTGGCCCTCCCCTTCCTTACTTTGAACAGCCCCTCTGTACCCGTCTTGTTTATTCCTTTCATGTATTTAAAGGTTTCAATCATGTCACCCTGTCCCTCCTCTCCTCCAGTGAGTACATGTTCAACTCCTTCAACCTCCTCTCGTATGATAAGTCCCCCAGCCCCTTGATCATCTTTGTCGCCTGCGCTGTACCCCCTCCAGTAACTTAATGTCCCTCTTCAGATACGGGCGCCAGTACTGCACGCAGTACTCCAGGTGTGGTCTAACTAATGACCTATACAGTGGCAGAATCACCTCCTCCCTCCTTGAGGATATACCCCTTGCAATACAACCCAGCATTTTGTTGGCCTTTGCAGCTGCCTTCCTACATTGTGCTGAGTTGTTCATTGACCCTGTAATGAGCACACCCAGATCCTTCTCCTCCACTGTCTGGGCTAGCTGCACTTCCCCAGCTGGTAACTCCTCCTTGGGTTCTTCATCCCAAAATGCAGCACCTTGCACTTTTTGGCATTAAACCCCAGTTGCCAGGTGTCTGACCAGGTTTCAAGCTTTGCCAGATCATCCTGCAACCCCTGCCATCCCCCTAGGTCATCCACCACTGCGCCTACCTTGGTATCATCAGCAAACAGACTGATCTTGCTCTTGATGTCCCATGATATGTCTGCAATGAATATCCCAAACAACACTGGTCCCAACACCGAGCCCTGTGGAACACCGCTCGTCACTGCCCTTGGGTGTGAGAGCTCCCCACCCACCACCACCCTCTGTTGCCTTCCCTGAAGCCAGTTCCCTACCCAGCTCACCAGCTTTGCACCTGCCCCTGTGCCTACTAACTTCCTTCCCAGCCTTCCATGTGGCACTGAGTCGAATGCCTTACTGAAGTCCAGATACAGGACATCCACTGCATGGCCCTGTCCAGTTGCCTAGTTACCCAGTCATAGAACTTGACCAGGTTGGTTTGGCAGGATCTGCCACGTATGAAGCCATGCTGTCTGCTGTCCTGTAGTCCTTTGGCCTCTAGGAGGGCCACCAGCCTCTCCTTCAGGATAGTCTATATTAGCTTACCCATGATGGATGTGAGGCTCACTGGTCTGTAGTTTCCCGGTTCATCCTTGGGGCCACTCTTGTGGAGGGGCACCACATGAGCCATCCTCCAGTCCTGAGGTACACAGCCCAAATGTAGTGAGGCATTAAATAGGTCTGCCAAAGGTCCTGCAAGGACCTCTGCCAGCTCCTTCAGTACCCTGGGGTGGATGCCATCTGGGTCTGGCGCCTTGTCCACCCTCAGTGCCTTCAAACCCTCTCGAACTCTGCCCTCCATGATTTCCCCATCTGTCACCACTTCCCCCCTGCTTCTTCCATTTCTCCCACCTTGGGTATCACCCCCCTCTTCTCTTTAGTAAATACTGAGCAGAAGTACTCATTTAGTGCTTCTGCCTTATCGCACCCTGCTTCCACCCAACCCCTCCTTCCTTATCCTTACTATGTGGTCCTTACAGCTCCTTTTCTCCCTGATGTACTTAAAGACGTCCTCCCCCTTCTTAATGCCTTGTGCCAGCCTGAGTTCCGAGATGCTTTGGCTCCCCTTACCTTCTGTCACCTCCTTCGATTCTGTCAAGTACCCTCCTGTCCTCCCCTCCCTGTTTTCTTGTACTTCCTAAAGGCAGCTCTTTCTTCCTTACCTTTTCCATGACCTCCTTGCTCAACCAGCTCGGTTTCTTAGCCCTAGCCTTCTTGCTCTGGGCTTTGCAACAGGTTTTGATTGCCTCCACTATCCCCAGCTTTATGAGCTCCCACCTCTGGTTAGTGTCCATACTAGATTGAATTCTGGCCAGGTACCCTTTTATCACTTCCCCCATCCTCCATCCTGAGTGTGCATAGAAACTGTACAATGCATGCTCGTAACACAGTCGTGTTTTGGAATATTTTAACCAGATTTTTCAGCATGTCCTTTTTGGGACCTCCCCTCATGAACAGTGGCACTGTGGTTTTGTTAACCTGTCCTGAAAGTTAATTTCGCACAGTGACTACGCCACTCTGCACCACAGGTGCAAAAACAGATATTGGGAAGGATGCAGCAAGCATTTGTCAATGCCGAATGTTTTCTTGCTGGCATTGGGATTGGTAGTGCAGAAGTTACAGAGCTGCATAATAAGAATGGCAGTGAAGTATTAAACTGAAGCCAACCCCACCACCACCCTGCAGAGAGTGACAGGCATTGGGATGTGCCTTTGGGTCATCAGGCATAACGGCCACGCCATTTCATCACACCCTACCCTGCAGACACTGACAAGTGTCACGGTGTGCCAGGGTCTCTTTGGCCCTTATGCGCACCCCATTCCATCAGGAAATATGGTGAGATGGGTGCGGTATAGGAGAATGGGGTGAACTTTGGGGCCGAAGAGTCCAAGGCATACCTTGATGCCTCTCACTGGCTGCAGAGTGTGGAATGGTATGAGCATTACAGGCAAGAATCCCAAGTCACACCCCTGATGCCTGTCATTCTCTACAGGGTGGGGCATTATGGTTGGAAACCCTAACAGCTCAGGCATTCATTGGTATTCTCACTCCAAATTTTCAACATGTTTTTTTTGAGACCCCCACCTCATGAACAGTGGCAGTATCAGTTTGTTAGCCGAAAGCTGCGTATGCACAGCGACTACGGCATTTAGCACCACAGGTACAAAAACACATTCCGAACAGGATGTGAAAAATGACAGCTGTATTGTTAATGGGGAGGTGGAAAAAATGGCAATGTTGCAAATCTGCAGTAAAAATATTTAAAAAACTGGTGAAGTCACAAGCGTGCATAGAAACTGTGCAACGCACACCCATAATGTAATTAGTGTGGGCATTTTTTACAGCAGATTGTCAACTCAGGCATTTTGGGACCTCCAATAATTAACAGTGTCACTGTGATTTTCTTTATCTGTCCCGAACAATGATTTCCCACAGCAACCACGCATCTCTGCACTGAAAGTATGAAAACACATTTTGGCCATGTTGTGAAAAATGACAGCTGTACTGTTCATAAGGAAGTGTAATAAAATGACAATGTAGAAAATCTGGAGTGACAATATCAGTTTGTTAGCCGAGAGCTGAGTATGCACAGCGACAAGAAGCAGCTCGCTGCCTGCCCGAAGCATTCGGAGCTCCCTCCTGGAGCTGAAACGCTCAGTGGTGCAAGCGGAGGTAATTTAAACAACCTCTACAAGCACCTTTGTGAGTAGGGTTTCTCTTCCCAGCTTCCTGCAACTCTTGAAACGCAACTTAAATGTTATTTTTTTTATTTCTTTCCTTCGGTGTTACTGACTGCCTCCTCTCTGTTAGAGGAACGCTGGATTGTGCCTGCAAAGGTCCCACATTCGCATTCCAGGCTAGGATTGCAGTTGGGGGGGGGTGTAGTCGCTAAATGTGTGCCCTTCTGTACAGTATTGCTGACCAACCCCATCTGAAACAGTGCCTGTTAATAGTGTTAACATCAGTTTTACCTGCTTAGAAAGCCACAGTATTTTGTTGTGCATGGGTCTGTTTCTTGCTTGAATTGGAACACTCGCGCTGTTTTGTGATCATGACCTCCAGTCTCCCGCTGCATGCTAATGAGATCCTTTGTTTCCCTTGCAATATAGGCCTGCTGCTCCCCCCGTAGCCAAGAAGCAGCTCGCTGCCTGTCCGAGGCATTCAGAGCTCCCTCCTGGAGCCGAAACGCTCAGTGGTGCTAGCGGAGGTAATTTAAACAACCTCTACAAGCACCTTTGTGAGGGGTTAGCCTGCCAATGCGCTTGCGCGCGCATCGCCCCACCCTCCCACCGTTGACCCTTTTTTTATAGTCCCTGCCTGATGACATCACTTCCTGCTGTTGAAATACTAAGTCCCCGTTTTCCCTTTTGCAGGTTATACCTGTCAGCCACTAGAGGGACCCTTTTTTACTGCCTGTAGCTCTCCTATTCTCAGAAATCCTCCCCCCTATTATACTTGGACCCCTCTAACTACCTGTCTTCTTCCCTCTCCCTCTGCCCTCTCCACCTCCACACCCGATCCTTAACTAACCTGTTCTGGGCCCCCTCCCTTCCACCCCCAAGCCCATACTGGTTGTCCACCTATCTTGGATTCCTCCAACTACCTATCCCTCTTCCTGTCTTCCTTGACTACAGAGGCTCTGCCCACTCCCCCTCCCACACCTGACGCTGTACTAATTCCTGCCTGGACCTCCTGCCATCACCACTGAGCCTTCATCAAGTGGCCACTAGGAGTCGCTATCACGCACCCCTTCTTTGGTCCCAAACATACCCTGTGTCCTGGCCCCAGAACGTGAAGCACAGCTCTCACCTAGGTTTTGTGACCAACTGCCCTGAGTTGGTCTTGAACCTGGTACCCTAGCCACCAGAGTCCATGTCACTACTACTATTCCAAAGTGGCATCCACACTTGCTGAGTGACACAAAACAACTTCAACCTACCACCCAGCTGCAACCACAAGCAATATGTTAGCCCTCTTACTACAATGCCTCCCTATCATCCTCACCCTGGCACCATTGTCCCACCAACCTAATGCCCCCCCAGGCACAATGGCACCTGATCTGGATATTATTCTGGAGCTAGCCCTACCACACCCTACTCTCATCATCTGCCCCAGTCATCAACACCCTCCCTCCAGTCTGCTCCCTACTACTACTTCCTTAGGCGCCCACTGGAGACTTATCCTCCTCACTTTCACAGCCTGGAAAACCCTGCCCACCCCTTGTGCCCAAAAGCACCCCCCCCTCCCTACGCCATACTTATCGAAAGCTCACCCTCTACCATCCCCTGGCCAGGGCTGTAGTTATACTGCTACTCCTGACAGGCAATATTCATTCAAACCCTGGCCCAGCTCCTCAAACCCTCCTACAGGGTCACCCGAGGCTCTGCATTGCATCTATGAATATATGCAGCCTGATGAAAAAACTAGATTCCCTCCAATGTTGGGTCACCTCCATAGGCCAGATGTCATCGCGCTGGTGGAAACCTGGTTATCAAAATCCACTCCAGACTCATTTGTCACTATTCCAGAGTACTCCCTCTACGGGAGGATATGTGTAGAGTAGAAGGGGGTTGTCTGCGATATACCAGGGACTCTCACTGGACTGACACTCCTTGCCCTGTTCTCGCCCACAGAGCACAGGCCCTAACTCTCAAACTGACTCCCGACCCTTCCAGGGGTCCCCTATATCTCACTGCTGCCTACATTCCCCCTAAAAACCAAACTTTGGCACTGGCTTCGCTAACTGAATATCTCTCAACCCTACCTCACACAGCTGACCAAGTCCTTGTGGGTGACCTGAATGTTAACTGGCTCAGCTCATCCGTCGACACCACCCGTGACTCATTCGCAGCCATAGACATGTCCCAACTAGTCTCCCAACCCACCAGAGTTAACACAAAGAAAGGTACCAGCACCCTGCTAGATGTGGTCATCACCAACCGCCCTCTACAAATCAATGATACCCAGGTCCTTCCGGACTCTATTAGTGACCACTCTCCTATCATTTTCCGCTGGGCCACCCCCACTCCCAAACCCACGGCTCATCCCACTCTCGTCGGCCTCAGACCAGGTGGACTAAAGGCCTTAAGCTACATCTTGCCCAAATTAACTGGTCTCCCATACACCATGCCCCTGATATAGATTCCACCTTTACCTTCTTCACCCAAACCTTCAATAATGCCTGCGACATTTTCGCTCCCATGACAGCAGTCTGCACCAAAGTTCATAATGCCCCCTGGATTACCCCGTCCCTGCTGCAACTGCTCAAACACAGGGATAACCTGTGGCACCTGGCCTCTGAAATAGGCCGTGCTGCGGACAGACAGGCCTACAATGCCGCTAGAAACAAATGCACGTGGGCCATCAGGAAAGCAAAAGCCGATCACTATCAGGCTGCGCTTACCTCCTCCTGGGGGAGCGCTAGAACTTTTTGGGACAACATTAAACAACTAAATGGGAGCGTGCGCTCTCCTCCCCCCTCACAGACCACCATCGAAGGCTCTATCTCCACTGACCCTGCCCACATAGCCAACTTCCTCAACACATCCTTCACCGACCTTAGTTCAGTCCTCCCCAGAGACTTCTTTGACCCTCCTTCAACCCTACCCACCCCTGACTTTCAATATCCTAGCTTCCACTTACGTAGGGTGACTCCCCAGGAGGCTAGGCCACACCTGCTTCAAGCTCTAAAGAGCAACAATATTGGCAGCGACTCCCTGGACCCCAGTGTCCTCCGCCGGGTCCTGGATCAGGTCCTTGCCCCCCTTACTACCCTGCTCAATAAGTCCCTATGCCTGGGGCAATTCCCTACAGCCCGGAAAACAGCCACAGTCACGCCCATACACAAAAGAGGTGACAGGTCCTCAGCCGGGAACTACCGGCCTATCTCCATCCTTCCACCCCTCTCCAAAGCCCTAGAAAAACTGGTGGCTACCCAAATCACAGATTATCTGACCAAATACAACATCCTCTGCCATGAACAACACGGATTCCGTGCAGGTCATAGTACCAGCACTGCCCTTATTGAGTTCTCAAATTTTCTTCATTCCTCCCTGGACTCTGGTTCACTAGCAGGGGCAGTGTTTATTGACCTCTCAAAGGCTTTCAACACTGTCTCCCACCCCCTCCTGTTGGATGCCTTCAACCGCACCGGCTTTGCCATCGGCTCGGTCTCCTGGTGCTCCAGCTACTTGTCTGACCGCTCTCAGCGTGTTAAAATTAATGGGACCCTCTCCAATTCATGTTCTATCCGATCCGGTGTCCCCCAGGGTTCCATCCTTGGTCCACTTCTCTTCTCACTATACCTCAATACCATGCTCAGAGCTTGCACGGGTAAAATCCTGCTGTACGCAGATGATGCCGTCATCTTTGCCACCCACCGAAACCCTATCTCCCTTCAAGACACCTTGCAACTAGCCTTCAATGATGCTGAAGCCTGGTTCAAAGAGCACAGACTTGTAGTCAATCTAAAAAAACCCAAAACCATGCTATTTGCTCATCCCCAAAACAAACTCAGTAATTTCCCACTCCGTATCCTCCCTGGCTCTAAGCATCCTCTCAACCAAGTCCGCCTCTTTAAGTACCTCAGGGTCTCCTTTGACTCTGCCCTCACTTTCCATGACCACATTGATGCTCTAGCCTCAGCTACAAATACTGCAGCTAGGTATCCTTTATCGCTCTGAAGCACTGCCTTCCCCGATGCCTCCAACTAGCAGTCACCTCCTCAATCATGTCCCTTGTAGACTATGGCCTGCCTGTCTATGGTACCGCGGACACGGCTGCCCTCAATAAAATCCCACTCACCTTGAATAAGGCCTGTAGATTAATTATGGGAGCCACCAGATTAACCCATACCTGCCAACTATATGACTTGGCTAAGCTGCTTAACCTGGATGAACGGCTCAGATACCAAACCTGCCTCATAACTAAAAAAACACTCCTTAGACTATCCCCTCCTGGCCTGACAGCCTCTATCCACCTTGCTCAACCCTTAGTCCAAACTCGTAGCTCCTCCAAGGCCACCCTGTCTGTCCCTAGGACCAGGACTACACATGGTCAATGGTTCTTCTGTTACAGAGCCCCCTCCTGGTACAATACTCTCCCCAGCTCCATCACCAATACCCGTACAATCTCCAGCTTCAAAACTGCACTTCGAAGTCAACTGTTTAACATGCGTAGCTGTGCTTGTCCCCAGCCATAGGTGTTCCAGCTCATTGTACCCAACGATACTCTCTGAGTAGCTCCACAACAACAACTGACAAAACTCCCAGAGTGGCTCGCCTCTCTAACCTATCACCTACCTTGTCCCATAGCCACCTGTTTTTTACTAACCTAGCTGTACCTGCTCAAGACTAATAGTCTGCTTAACCAATGTATGCTTACCTCTCAATCTTATCCAAATTACTGTAATAACATGTGAATACCAAACCTGTAACACTGTTATTGTTAACAAAGTAATTACTGCATATATCTGCCTTAAACTGTGACCGCTGTGTTGTAAAAAAAAAAACTGCCATCTACAATGATGTAACTAAATGTTGTACTGTGTTTTGTCCTCTTTGTGATGAGGTACCTTTAGAAATGAGCCTCTGGCTCAAAGGTTGTAAACTGATGTATGAATAAATAAATAAATAAATAAAATACAGAAAATTCACAAACTTACGAGCATGCGTAGGAACTGCGCAACGTACGCTCATAAAACAGTCATTTTTAGGAATTTTTTCACCAAATTTTCAACATAGCCATTTTAAGACCTCTGCTCATGAACAGTGTTGCTGTGATTTTCTTAATGTGTCCCATACATTGATTTTGCACACGACTCGCCATTGTCGCTACATGGCGGAAACACATTTTGGGCAAGATGTAAAAATGACAGCTGTACTGCTCATAAGGAGATGTGGTAAAATGGCAATGTTGAAAATCTGGAGTAAAAATATTGAAAATTCGCGAACTTTCAAGCATCGTAGGAACTACATAGCCTGCCTACATAAAACAGTCATTTTAGGAATCTTTTCACCCAAAATTTCCAACATAGGCTTTTGAGACCATCTTATGAACAGTGGCAGTGTCATTTTCGTTACTCGGTCCTGAAAGGTGATTTGGCGCGGTGACTTCGTGAAATCACCCGCCGAACCTGAATAACGCCATGGCCAGTGCAATAATTCATGAGGAGGGGTCCCAAAACCCCATGTTAAAATTTGATGCAAAAATCCAAAAATACCTGAGATATGCAAAAAGTTGAAAAAACCCTATCATTATACATTATACAGCTTACGGCATTTCCTCAGTTAGTGGTCGGCTTTGAAGGTGCAGACATGTTCGGTCCACGAAGATCGGCGTGCGGAGTACAGAGGTAAGTATGGGGTGAGGGGGGCGTGGGAAGCAGGGTGCACAGTGGGTGGGCGCGGGTGGGTGCAGACACAGCGAGGACCGTTTTGATTTTCAGGGTTTTTATTGCGGCGGCGGGGACGTTTGCCACGCTGGGGTGGTCTCCAGCATGGCAGAAGGATGGCTGGTTGGGGTGCATGGAGCCAATGGGGATTGGGCACCCTGTTGCCATAGCATTTGTTGCCATGCTGGGGTGGACTCCCAGCGTGGCACCTTACTAGGGGAGACAGTGGAGCCAATAGAGTTAGGCACCCCATCAGCTATCTGACGATGTAGCCATGCTGGGGTGGGCACCCAGCGTGGCATATGGACCTGTGTTTGGGGGTGCAGCACAGCCCGATGGCGTGATGGCAACCGTCGGCTATACAGTGTGTGCGTGGGGGGCATGCGCGAGCGTGTGTGTGTGTGTGTGTGTGTGTGTGTGTAGGGGAGTGCGCGGGCAGGCGATATCTTATCGCTGCTCGCGGGTATAGCTCCCCTTTCAACTGTCGCCACTGCCATTTTGGAGCTGTCTTAGACAGCTCCAGCAGGCGATGGAGAACTGCGCCGTACCAAACACACACTGACTGAATTGAAAGGGCTGACACACCTACGAAAACTCGGATGATGGCACTATGTTTCTTGCACATGCGTGCAAGCAAACCTAAAAAATGACAGCTGTACTGTTCATATGGGAGTATGAAAAAAATGTTGGCAGTCTGGAGTGAAAATATTAAAAACTGATGAAGTTACGAGCGTGCATAGAAATTGTGCAACAGATGCTTGTAACACAGTCATTTTTTTGAGTTGTTTCACCATATTTGAAACAAGGGCTTTTTGGGACCCCTCCTCATGAACAGTGACTCTGTCATTTTGTTAATTGGTCCAGAATGGTAATTCTGTGCAGTGACCATGAAATCACCTTTCGGGACTGAGAAATTAAATGACAGTGCCAGTGTTCATGAGGTGGGGTCCCAAGAACCCCATGTTGAAAATTTGGGACCAAAACTCCAAACATTGGCTGAGATATCTACCTAAGTTGAAACCCCTCCCATTGACTGCCATTATAGAACTTACTATCATTTCTTCAATTCCTGATTGGTATTTGATGAGTGCAGATGTGTTCCTGGTCCACAGAAGAGTGCTGCTCCCGAGGTAATTATGGGTGGGGGGGTGCGCGGAGGTAGAGTGCACAGTGGGAGAGTGCAGGTTGGGGGAGGAGGGCCAGCAGGAACGACGAGGGACCATTTTCTTTTTTTTTTCATGTTAAAAAAAAAAGACATTGTGAGACTGTTTTCTTTTTTTACAGGTGAAATATTAACAAAATGGATTTCCGCACAGTGGGGTGGGCTTCCAATGTGCCATAGTACTGGAGGGGAAGGACCAATGCTGCCCCAGGGATTGGGCACCCTGAGGTTAGCTGAGAACATAGGGGTGTGAGGGGGCGGTGCATCTGACATCTGAAGTGGACATCCTGGTGTCAGAAACATCAAAGAAGTATTTGTTGGCACACTGGGGTGGGCTGCCAGTGTGCCACATTAATCTGGGAGGGGGGAAACATGCTGACATGTTGATTGAGCACCCCGATGTTGGCAGAGGACGGATAACGGAGGGTGTGGGATGGACAGCAGCAGTGGGAGGGAACTAACATTTAAATTTGTTGTCCTGCTGTATGCCTGGTTGAGAGGGGGGGGGGGACTGCCGCTACAATGATGAAACTGCCCCTGATTGCAGCAGCAGATTTCTTTCAAGTGTGGCGCTCACTCTGAAACTGCCGTCATCAGCAGCAGCCTCAACATTAATTGGTGACCGAGGGATGCATCCATTAAAGCATCTGCTGCATTGGCCATAACACTGCCACACCTTTGCAATGCTCTACTATCTCAATATATGTTTTGTGCGCTGTGCACAAGCAAACATAAAAAGTAGATACCTGCAGTACTACTCCCATTGGCCTAGCAAGTTAACCTGAACTTCTCTCATTGGTCCGCTTGAGAAACTCTGCTATGCTACTGGTTAGCACTCAGAGCCGGCCAGGAACACCGAGCTTGGTTCTGCTACAGCCCTCTGAGCAGGTGTTGTTTTCCAAAGGCCACCCTCACTTTTACTCTTAGCCTGTAAATTTGAGCCTGTATATTTGTCCCGCCCACCCTCTCCAGCCCTGACCTCTATTAAGTCCACCTAAGGTCCTCCCCTGACTTCTTTCTCTCTACTCTCATTGGACCTCAGCTGAAACTTCACTTTCATATCCTTTCACTGTTAGATAAATCCCTACCCACTGCCAACTAAGCCTTCCACCTCAAGCCCTAGTATCGCTGGCTAAGTTCCTGCAAATCCCTGTGGAAACCAGTCTCGTCTGACCGGCTTCTCTGTCAGACCTTTCATCTCACGGAATACAGTGACCATGCTACCTGTAGCACCTACACTTTCAAAATGTACCAGTGTTTGGGTTTCCCCCTCCTAACTCTGTTTGTCCTAGCAACTCTGCTACTAGTGGCTGACCTCTGTGCATCAATTCTGTCTGCTCACCTATTACAGCCTTGCCCCTTACCTACCACATTTGATAACTCAGACCCTCCTCTCCTCGTGAATGGATCCAAACCACCCTAACAAGTGAACTCCTCCTGGCTCTATTGACAAATTAAGAATGCCAACTGCTTGAGTTATTTATACACTCCCTCAGCTTTCAATCCTCTTCCAGTCACCCCCCAACATGCCCCCCACCCTCACCTATTCTCCTCTCTGGAGATATTAAAAGTAACCCAGGCCCCAAAAATGCTCACATTGACCATACTGATACTAACTGGTCAAAGCACCATGGGCCTAAAATAGCCCACATAAACGTCTGTAGCCTCCCATCAAAGCTTCCCGAGCTCGGGGTGTGGGTAGTGCAATACAAGCCACAGGTGCTTTGCCTCTCCGAAACCTGGTTAAAGCCCACCCACACAGATTCCCAATTTCAAATTTGAGGACACTCCCTCCTGTGCCAAGACAGGCCAGGCCAAAAGAAAGGTGGAGGCATTGCACTGTATGTGCAAGAGCACATTACCATTACCTCCATCAGCTGCTCTACCCCCTCCTCCCCACGTGAATGGTTCCTGTTTGAGCTAACTCTAAGTGTGTCCAAGAAACTCCACCTGGGCTGCTGCTATAACCCTCCCTTAGGAGGCATCCCAGAGCTATCAAACTTCCTGGATGCGTAGGGCGTATAACCACCCCCCCCAAGACATGATAGTGATAGGAGACTTCAATCTAAATTGGCTGGAAGCCTCTTCTCTTGTCTATGCTACCCTATTAAAGGAACACAACCTGGAACAAGTCATCTCCTCTCTCACCAGACACAATGCCCATTCGCACAACCACTCCCTCATTGACTGGGCTGCAAACCAAGCTGACTTGATCCTACAGGCAGGCACAATGTCCGACTCTGTCAGTGACCACTGCCCAACCTATGGTATACTGTCCCTCAAATCGTACCTCACTCCCTATAAACTACTATCCTTTAGAAAGTTTAATCTTCATGATCCATCAATGGTATTTAGCGAGGTCTGGGCAGCCAACTGGTTGGTCCTTTACTGCCTCAACAATATTTCTGAGGTGGTCATGCTATTCACCTCCACCCTCACTTGCATCCAGGACAAGCATTTCCCCCTCAGAACCAGAAGGGTTAGGGAGGTTGTACCCACTGGATTACCAGGGAACTGCTGGCTCAGGTTTGAAACTAACTTTCACTGACTTATCCACTTACCTAAACAAGCTCCCCAGCCAGGCCCCTCCTGCCCTACACCGCCAGGCTGATGGCTCCACAAAAATCTCCTCTACCTCCACCCCACCCCCTCTTTTCTTTCTGAAGACCATCAGGCAAGCTGACACTACTGGGTTACTAAAATCCCTGCCTGCAAGAGGTAGCCCTGGTAGTGATGGTCTGTACCCTGCTTTCCTAAAACTCATCTCTCCTGCAATTGTGAACTCCCTCACCTTTATCTTCAACCTCTCCCTAATTTCTGCTACTGTTCCTGACTCCAGGAAACATGCCAACATTGTACCGATATTTAAGGCTGGCGATCCCCTCTCCCCCAACAACTATAGACCCATCTCCCTCATCCCCCACAAGAGCAAACTGCTTGACAGAATTATCCACTCCCAGCTAACAGAGCACCTGCAAAAGTACACCCTCTTATGTTCTTTCCAGCATGGCTCACATCAGCAACATAGGACCTCCTCTGCCCTGGCACTTTTTTCTAACCATGTGCTGAGGTGCATGGATCAGGGCAAATCCACAGGTGCAGTCTTCATTGACCCATCTAAAGCTTTTGACCTGGTTGATTACAACCTCCTCCACTCAACGTTGCCCCTCTTTGGCTGCTCCCCTGGACCATCTGCCTGGTTCCCCAGCTATCTATCAAACAGGTGCCAGTCAGTCTGCAATGATAAGGTCTCGTCTGCCCCCTACCTGTACTCACTGGAGTCCCCCAGGGCTCCATACTCGAACCGTTCCTCTTCTCCATGTTTATCAATATGTTCTCCAAGCACAGCATCAGCTGCTCTGCTTTCCTCTACACTGAAGATTTGGTCATACATCACAGTGGCAAATCTGTTGACTATCTCCTCCACCCTCACACATAACTTTGCATCTGTTCACCAATGGTTCCTTTCAAACAAGCTCCTTGTCAATGACAAAAAGACTAAATCTATGCTTTTCGGGTCTAAACCCTTCCTAACCAAAGCCACCAAAGTCAGCTTCTCCCTCTTAGTTCTCACCTCCACTGGTCCACCTCTTGAAAATGTCACATCCTTTAAATATGTTGTAGTTACCCTCAACCCCCCTTTTCTTTCTCTCAACACACCAACAATACCGTGAGGTGAATCCACCAGAAGCTAGGCGCTGCATACTGCCACAAACACTACCTGACTGCTGAGGCACACCTTGCCATAGCATGTGGAAACCTTCTTCCCCTCCTCGATTACTGCTCCCCAGTCTACTCGCACCTGTCCACCACCCTGCTCTCATGGCTAAACTCTACATACAACTCAATCTGTTGTTTCATCCTTCTAGCCCTCTACCGCTCACACCACTGCTCGCTCTACCAAGAGCTAGGGTGGCTGCCCCTGCAACGTCGCTTTGACTATGCGTTGGGCTGTCTGGTGGACAACTCCCTCTGTTTCCCATAAATATCCCCCTACTCACCTCTACTGACAGACAGAGTG
This sequence comes from Neoceratodus forsteri, assembly GCA_016271365.2. NCBI lineage: Eukaryota > Metazoa > Chordata > Ceratodontiformes > Ceratodontidae > Neoceratodus > Neoceratodus forsteri. The sequence continues at coordinate 451,518,471 of JADMNL010000022.1, forward strand.
GTTATTAGGAATCTTTGGCCTCATCAGTACCCCCACTGGAAGTACCTCATATCACCACCATGATGGGGAAATGAGCTTTCTCTGTCTCAGCACCCTCCCTTTGGAACAAGCTCCCCCCGGTTGTTCGTGCATCCACTACCCACCTAGCTTTTAAGCATACAATGAAGGCCTGGCTCCTTTCAACAGCAATCTGTCACTGTCCCTCACAGCAACACTAGGTTGCTTCTTCTCACCTATGCCGTAAGCACTTGGGCAGCTCCGATCACTAGGCACTCCCCCATGCTCCTTTTTCCCCCACTCTGTATTCTCCTGCCCCTACCTTTGCCTATCCTTTCCCCTGTCTTTCTCTTTCCTCCGCTCTGCTTGAATTTCTCTCATGCTCTGCATTATTGTTTTAGATACTCTGACTGAACTTGCACATCCACTGTCAATTGTACTGTATTTTCTTTTGTTTTTTTTGCATTTGATCCTGTATTTTTATACCATTGCTGTGTACTGTACCTTATCCTTTGCATCTTATGTATTCATTGTAATTTTTTTTGTTCTGTTGTGCCTGTACTTGCCTTGCCACGCTTGTGGCCTGGGTCTTGAATGAAAATGGTCCTTTGGATCAGTGCACCTACCCGGTCACCAAAGACATAAACAAAAATAAATAAGTAAAAATAGTTTTGTTTGTTTTGTAACCTAAACCCAATGTGGAGAGTTGGAGGTTAGAACTCGGAGCCTATGAATGCTGGAGGCATGTTGGCACAGCCAAACACATAATGTTCAGCAAACATACAGTTATGAAAAAAAATACTTCACCCCAGAAATCTGCCTACTAGGTGAATATTCGGCTATTCCGGTTTTAGCCAGAAGATATCATATGGCCCTTATCTCCATGTCCGTCAAGAAATTAGTTTTACGTCATTGGAAGGACACTGACAATATCTCATATGCGGAGTGGCTTATGCACTACTTGCAAACCTCAGGACAGAGAAGAAAATAGCCAGTCTCAAAATAGGCCTGAGAAATATGCAAAAATATGGGACCCCTTGCATACATTGTACTCACTTTGATATGCCTACCCCTGGATATATCATTCCATCGCTTAAACAGACTTCAGATGGATTTCTGTGCTGTATAAAATGTGGGAAGGGGTGGGTTTAATGGTGAGGGGGGTTGAGGGCAGGAGGCAGGTGGAGGACAGATCCTTGTTATTGTGCATATAATATCTACTGTGCAAGGTGCTCTTGGACCTGTTCTCATTATTGTAAAATTCAATAAACTTTAATTTGAAAATAAAAAAATACACCAAAAACTCCCCAACGCAATGCTTTCTAGTGCTTAGAGTTCTCTGGCACCAAATTCTTAATCACTTCATATCTCCTACACTTATGCAAATATTTTCAATTAATTCTGACCATCTGTTCATGCCCTATTGTGTTAATATCGAAAGGACACAAACATACCAAAGTTATACATGCATGCCCTTTAAGGATCTATCATATAAAGCAGCTAAATTCTCTCCTTTTTCACACTTTCTTTTTTCTCAGTGTTTCAACTTTGGCATAGAAAAAAAAATAAAGCAATTAAACATAACAGTTATCTACAGAAGGTACTGCCTGGCTATCACCCCTAATACAGAAAACCTTAATTAGCACTTGCAGCTAGTTAATGGGAAATTCTTCTTGCTGTCCTGCTAATTAAACACAGACCTTTGAGATTAAATTTACTTTAAACAAAGAACAAACTTTTTTAAAGAGCTTAACTCCTAAAGGGCCATCAAATTGTGAAATGAGGTTGCTGTGCCCTGATCACTTTGTCCTTGTGTTGCTATTTTTGTTGCTCAATTTATGGGCTGGATAAGCATGGGATGGATGGCATTGTCTGTTGTAAATGTAAAAGCAGTGTGTGGTGAGAGGTTGCAATACAACTACACTCTAGTGATGAGAGGCTACAATGGAAGAGGCCTCTGGTGGTGAGTAGCTGCAATACACGTACACCGTATTGGTGAGAGGCTGCAGTGGAAAAGCACTCTAGTGGCGAGAAGCTGCAATACAAGAAGCCTCTAGTGGTGCGAGGCTGCTATGCAAGTGCACTGTAGTGGTGAGAGGCGGATTTACTATTACAATACCATGCCGCCATGAAACACCACTCTAGTGCAATTCAAGGGAAGCTGTTTATGTCATGTGCCATTTTTCTGATGACGTTCTTTCTGGATCCTTTTTTTTTCTGGAGACCTTCTTTCCAGATGCCGGCTTAAACACAGAAACATAGATTTTGCAGGCAGATAAGGGCTGATTATCGGTCCACCTAGTCTGCCCTTTTTTCCCCTGCCTAGGTTGACACCATAGACCCTAACTGATCTCTGGCTATCCCCCACTTCCCTTACCAAGGTTCCCTTGTTTCTATCCTATGCATGCTTGAAGCTCACCACAGTTTTCACCCCCACTACTTCCGCTGGAAGACAGTTCTAGGCATTCACCACTCTTTCTTTGTAGAAGTAGTTCCTCATATATCTCCTAAACTTCCCCCTTCCAGTTTCATTGCATGCCCCCCTTATTCTCATGCATCTTCTCCTCAGAAAAATACTCCCCATCTGAACCTTATTCACTCCCATGAGGTATTTATAGGTCTCTGTCATGTCCCTCATCTCCTTCCTGTCTTCCAGGGTGTACATACGGAGATCCTCAGCCTCTCTTCATAGAGTTTCTGACACAGCCCCCGCACCATTTTAGTTGCCCTCCTCTAGGAGACCACTAACCTGTCTATGTCCTTCCTGAGATGTGGTCTCCAGAACTGGACACAGTAGTCCAGGTGGGGACTCAACAACGATTGTTACAGTGGTAACACCACCTCACTCTTTCTACTAGTGCTACATCTCCCTATTTACCCCAGCATCCACTGGCCCCACCAACTGCCTTGCTGCACTGCCTCACTGTCTTGAGGTCATCTAGGTCATCTGAGGTCAGTGTGGCTCAGTTGGTAGCACATCCGCCTCTGGACCAGAAGGTCATGGGTTCTCGTCCCACACCGGGATTGGACTTGCACCTAAAAATCGCTGGCATCCGAGTGCAGTATTGGGGGGTGCTGTACTCCTGGGGTGTGCCATCCTTCGGATGAGACGTTAAACCGAGGTCCCTTCTGCCCATCCTGGTGTTGTCCTGGCGGGTGTCCAGGTGGAAGTAAAAGAACCCAGGGCACTCTTTGTAAAGAGCAGGGAGCATTCCCGGTGTCCTGGCCAACATTCCCCTTCCCATAAAACCGGTTCAAGCCATTATCCAGACTGTGTGTGGGTGATGATGTGCGATATGGCCGCCACCACACATTCAGTCACTTCACTACCAGTCTAACATTGCTTGTAAAGTGCTTTGGGATACTGTGTATGAAAAGTGCTATATAAATGCTGATTCTTCTTCTTCTTCTAATATGATTATTCCAAGTCCCTTTCATGTTTTGTGACTGTCAGTACCTCTTCCCCTATTTTATACTCTGCCTCTGGGTTTCTGTGCCCTAGGTGCACAATTTTGCACTTTTTCGCATTGAAACCCAACTGACATACCTTAAACCACTCCTTGAGTTTTCTCAGGTCTCTGCTCATTCTTTCCACCCCCTCAGGAGTGTCCACCCAATTGCAGATTTTGGTGTCATCGGCAAAAAGGCATACCTTCCCTTCCAGCTCTTCTGCAATGTCACTTATAAAGACATTAAAGAGAACTGGTCCCAGTACTAAGCCCTACGTACGCTGCTGGTCACCCTTCCCCTCCCTGAGTGAGTGCCATTTACCACTACCCTCTGTCTGGCTGCAATGGAAGAGCACTCTACTTGTGAGAGGTCACAATAGAATAGCACTCTAGTGGTGAGAGGCTGCAATGGAAGAGCACTCTAGTGGTGAGAGGCTGCAATGGAAGAACCCTCTGGTGGTGAGAGGCTGCAGTGGAAGAACTATCTAGTGGGCAGAGGCCACAATAGAAGAGTCCTCTAGTGGTGAGAGGTTGAAATGGAAGATCATTCTAGTGGTGAGAGACTGCAATAAAAGAACCCTCCAGTTATGAGAGGCTTACATAGAAACATATAAACTGACAGCAGATAAGGACCGCTTGGCCCACCTAGTCTGCCCATTTTCCCTACCTACTATTACACCGCAGACCTTACATTATCTCTGGCTTTATGCCCCCCTTTCTCTACCACTAAGGTTCCCTTATTCCTATCCTATGCATTCTTGAAGCCTGTTACTGTTTTTGCCCCCATCACCTCTGCAGGGAGGCTGTTCCACCACTCTTTCTGTCTTCTATTTAAGAAGGGTCTAAAGACTCATCTTTTCAAAATGGCCTTTCTGGACTTGTCTGGGTGCTCTTTAAACCTGTTTTATTGTTTTATTTTTTATTAACTATTTAAAAATGTGCTTGTTTATGTTTGAATTTTAAATCTTGTATAACCCTTTAGGGCTTTTATTTTGTTATTACTTATCCTGCCTGTTTTTAATTGTGTAAGGTGCCCAGAGCCTCTAAGATTGGGCACCATATAAATAAACCTTACCTACCTTACCCTTCTGTGAAGAAGTACTTCCTCACATCTCCCCTGAATCCCCTTCCCTCCAGCTTTATGGCATATCTCCTTGTTCTTGAGCATCTTTTTTTCTGAAAAAATGCTTCTTACTTGAACTTTATTTATGATTGTGAGGTATTTGAATGTTTCTATCATATCCTTCCTCTCTGTCCTTTCCTCCGGGGTGTATACTTATTGAGGTCCATCAGTCTGTCTTCATAGGGCTTGAGATACAGTCCCTGCACCATTTTGGTTACCCTCCTCTGGACCGCTTCTACGCTGTCTATGTCCTTCCAGAGATGTGATCTCCAGAACTGGACACAGTACTCTAGCTGAGGTCTCACTGGTGATATATACAGTGGTAACACCACCTCTCTCTTTCTGCTGGTGGTACCCCTCCCTATGCACACTAGCATCCCACTAGCTCTCCCCACTACCTTGTCACACTGTCTGGCCACCTTTAGGTCATCAGATATGATTACTCCCAGGTCCCTTTCCTGTTTGGTGGTGGTTAATACTACCCTCCCCCTATTTTGTACTCTGACCCTGGGTTTCAAGTGCATGATTGTGTACTTCCTCACATTGAAACCTAGCTGCCATACCCTTGACCATTCCTCTAATTTTCCTAGATCACTATTCATTTTTTCTACACAACCGCCACCCCCCAGAGTGTCTACCCTATTAAAGATTTTAGTGTAATCTGCAAAAAGGCATACCTTCCCTTCCAGCTCCTCTGCAGTGTTGCTAATAAAGACCTTAAAGAGGACTAGTTCCAGTACTGATCCCTGTGGCACCCTGCTTGTCACCCTCCCTTCCTTGGAGTGAACTCCATTTAACACCACCCTCTGTCTCCTGTCCCCCAACCAATTTCTTACCCAGTTTATTACCTTAGGGTCCCACTTCTAGGCTTTCCAGCTTGTTTATGAGTCTTCTTTTTGGAATGGTGTTGAATGCCTTACTGAAATCTAGGAAGACTATATCCACTGCTCCACCCTGATCCAATTCCCTGCTCAGCCAGTCAAAGAAATCTATCAGATTTGTTTGACATGATGTCCCCCAGTGAATCTATGATGTCTTGGATCCTGAAGGCCACTGAATTCCAGATATTCCACAATACTCTTCAATGGAAGAGCCCTCTAATGATGAGAGGCTGCAATGGAAGATCCTTCTAGTGGGACAGGCTGCAATGGAAGAACCCTCTAGTGGTGCGAGGCTGAAATGGAAAAGCACTCTAGTGTGAGGGGCTGCAGTAAAAGAACCCTCTAGTGGTGAAAGGCTACAATTGAAGCATCTTCTGGTAGTGAGAGACTGCAACGGAAGATCCCTCTAGTGATGAGAGACTGCAATGGAACAACCACAGTGGTGACAGGCTGCAAATCATGGGAAGGCTAAAAGGAAAGTAAATGGTTTTAGTTACCATCAAATAGAATTTTTTTTCTATTTTTTTTTTTATTCATTACCAAGTTCACCCTGCTCTGCCCACCAACCACTGCAGCTCTCACCTGCCATATGGGATCCCACCAGGGCTCTGAGGACCATCCAACCTTTGGGCCGTTTGTGTGCCGAGGGACTACCCAACCGAACCCATTATTCTGCCTATTGATCATTAAAAGAGATGGATTCCTCCTCTCTGTAGCATCATTTCCTTTGTTGATGTTGAGTGGTGGTAGACCAGTGGGAGGAGGCACTCCCCCAGTCAAGTGAAAGGCAGTCTGTGCTGCTAGTCATCAGTCATGCTGGATGTTGTTGTAATAGTAGTAGTAGTAGAGTTTATTTATTTTGGGTGCCCTTCCCCTAAGGCTCAGGGCACCCTTACAACAACTTACAAAAGTATACAAGTACGGCAATAGAAGACAGTCAACATAACAATACATACAAACATACATACATACGAACATATGAATTTGCCAGCAGAAATAGGCCACCTGATCTATCAAGTCTGCTCGAGTGTGCAGCTAGCACCCTCACCTTGCAGCTGCCCCCCCTTTCCAATTACCCCCCTCTCACCTTGTCCCATCCTCTTTTGAAACTACCCACTGTCTTACAGGCTACCACTTCCTCCAGTAGAGCATTCCATTCTGCCACGACCCTCTCTGTGAAAAAGTGTCTTCTCATTTCGGTCCTAAATCTTAACCCCTCCAGTCCAAGGCCATGCCCTCTCATGTCCCTGCCCTTCCTCAGCTTGAGTATCCCTTCAATGCCTGCCTTGTTTATCCCCTTTACATACTTACAAATCTCAATTATATCCCCCAGTCTCTTCTCTTCTCCAAGAAGTACATGTTCAGCTCTCATCCTCTCCTCGTATGGTCTGTCCTCCAATCCCTGGATCATCCTTGTTGCCCTGTATTGCACCCCTTCCAGTAATTTCACATCCTTCTTCAGATATGGGTGTCAGAATTGCACAGAGTACTCCAGGTGCTGCCTGACCAATGCCCTGCAGAGAGGCAGGATCAGCTACCTGCTTCTGGAGGAAATCCCTCTCTTGATACAACCCAGCATCCTGTTGGCTTTCGCTGCCACCCTCCTACACTGCTCTGTATTGTTTATCTTCCCCGTTACAACCAACCCTAGATCCTTCTCCTCCTTGGTGGAACATAGCTGCACCCCTCCCAGCTGGTAACCCCTCCCTGAGTTCTTTGATCCAAAGTGCAGGACTTCACACTTTTTCGCATTGAACCACAACTGCCACACTTCCAACCACTCCACCAGTTTGATCAGGTCATCCTGCAGCCCCTGCCAACCTCCTACATCATCCACCACCTCACCCAATTTGGTATTGTCAGCGAATAGACTGCTCTTATTCCTGACGCCATACAAGATGTCCCTACATAAAAACATTTTCATTACCCATTAAAAGAATCTAAAACCAGACTGATTCCTCAGCTGTCTGAAGATACAGAGTAAATTTGTCAGGTCCCAAAGGCCTGCTCAAACAAAAAGTTCTTAAGGTATTTTTTTAATGACTTCTACAGACAGCGCCCCCCGGAGGTACCCCAGCAATGAATTCCAGAGGACTGGGGCTGCTACTGCAAATGCCCAGTCCCTGGAAGATTTTAATTTAGCTCTGGGGATGGTGGAATAGTGCCATGCCATATTTCTGTGTTTTTGTAGTTAATATTCCCTTTGTTGCATGGTGTTGGTCAAACCTGGGTTTTTTTCTGTAAACTTTTGTTGGCATGGAATATTTCTTGAGGTTTTTTTTTCTGCATTTGAGTTCAAGGACAGAGGCTCTGTCAGTTCGAGATGGTTCTTTGTTTTCAGAAAGCTGTGCTTGAATGAGATAGCTTCAGTTAACTGGGGGATAGTTACAAAGCTATCAACTGAGCCATTGAAGTCTATTGGGGAAATAGCTGACAAAGCCCTTGGGCCACCTATCTCAGCAGGGAGTGGTGCCATCAAGTTCCAAAGCAAGCTGAGAGTCAAAATTGCTTTTTTTCTAACCAGAGGAGGGGGAAGGAACAACCGTCCAGTCAAACAACTGCATTTGTTTTTTTTTTTAATCCAAACCAAGAGAGCTGGTTAGCTCTTTGCAGCCAGGGAATTTAGCCAGCCAGTCACAGAAGGGCAATCCCAGAGGCAAGCATTTTGAAACTGCTTTGTAAAGCCAGAGAAGGGCTTGCTGAATTCAGTTCTGTTTGAATTCCATCACCAGATGGGTAACAAGGACATTTTTATTTTACTGAACTCTAACTACATCAATGGCAACTGGAACAAGGTAGAACTATATGTTAGATTTAGGAAAGTTAGGTACACTTTGTATATTGTCCAACTCTTATTTTCTTATATCATGTAACCAAATCATTGAATGCTATTTTTATGTTAAATTATATTACCTAATAGATATTAATAAAGCCTTTGGCATAATTTTACAATACCTCTGAAACTGTTTGTTGTGAGTGTAAACTCGGGAGGGTTTTGTTCAAAGAATACCACACCTGACCTAAAGCTTAACGGCCAAATGCTACCAGGATAGAACAAGAGAAGGGAAGACCCTGTGAGTGTAGAGTGAGATACCCGAGGTTTCACGGAATGGTCTATGGGGTTTGAACCGGTATCTACATTTCTCTGGAAAAGACACATATAGGGTTTATAGGGCACCCTGAAGGCCTATAAATGCCTGTGGCTTTTCTTGTTCACGGCTCAGTGGACAAAAGGGTTCTCTCCCAGTAACACAGACTCAAGGCTGTGTTTTCACCCCTGACACTGAGCGATGGAACCCCAGGACCTCGTGGTGGACACTCAGTTGTAAACCCAGTGAGTGCCCTAGAAGGATGGGGGGGGGGGTCCTAACCTACACCACCAGTGCTGCACTCAGGGGAGTTTACTGTAAGCCCAGGGAACCCTGCCCCACATAAATGGGTCTGTGACAGTTGTAATGATGCCCAATATCAGAGAGGGAACTAGTGCTGGCACCTCTATACAATGGTATGCCGACTGTATGGCAACACCATTACAGTGAACACGTTGATGCCAACAACATCGACAGTTCACTGCTATGGGCCACCCGAGACCCCAGCACTCTGTCTCCCAGTCCTGCACCTCCTCCCCGAATCAACTCTGACTCGGAGTTGGAACCCTTTAGTTCGGGAGGTACGAGGGGCAGACCCCCCCACATGGGGGGGTTCAGGGATGAAGCCCCCTGATAGAAAAACAGGGGGGGTCTCCTGCCGGCCCTTTATGGCAACCACAACTTGCAGTCAACATAAATCCATTGCTGTGATGTTGGGCGACAATATAGTTGCCGAACCTGCATCGTAGATCCCTGTACAATCCCGACAATGAAGCCCTGAAAGATCAATGCTGGCAGGCTGTGTATAGAACTGAACCCGGTTCCCCCATGTAGGATGCGCAAGCACCACTAACCGCCATTCTATCTAGCGTTTGGACAGAATCACAGTGACCAGTTACAGTACTCCACTGTAATAATGCTGAATGCTGCACAGATCTACTTGCGTCAATTCTGAGATGCAGCAAGTTGTCAGTTTGACGCTGGCACTCTGTCATGAAAAGGGCATAACCCCTATTGGGGGTCAAAACTGGAATGTTCTCACAGACCAGATATTAATAGATTTTGCAGCAGGCCAGTACATTTTCTTTAACTAGACAGTTGGGCTAGTGGAATCTCTGCTGAGGTGGAATCTCTATGAGGACAGTGAACTTTCCCATTCAACTGTTCAGGGCTATAGCAAGGATTTGGGAAAGGGGGTTTCCAACAAAGAAATACCAATGGTTAGTCCTGATATGGAAAACCTTTTTTTATAAAAACATAATGGTAGCAAAATGGGAGGGGATTTCTGGACACCCAGGTATCCCCCACTCGGCTACACCTATGCTAGTCCATGCTGGCTAGTGGCTAAAAAAACTCAGTTTCAACTCCATGCTCCTGCAGGAATAGACTTCACAGTGACAGTGCCAATGATCTGAATCAATGGGAGTAGTGGTAAGACCTTTGTTGGAGGGGACTTCTAATCCTTGGTTCTGAAACACAGTAAAGTTTCACAAAGATGGCAGAGCAAACACTGATACCAGCGCAAACTTGTAAAATGGGTGTTTTTGCAAGAGCAAAGGAGTAGTAAGGGACAACACAAATAGCACATCACACCAGAAATAAACCATGAAGAAGTTGCAAACATTGGAAATGTATTCAGACTCATAGTAACATAACTGCCCAAATGCTTCATGGTATCGGGCCACTTTGCCAGAGGGTTGCCTGCCAGGATAGTAAGTTCTGGGGCAGTTAGGCTACCATGAGTCTGAATAAATTTCCAACTAGATGACACCCTCCTCAGCAGTGCTGGAAGTGGGCAGGGGTGCTCACACAAGTTGTGTTCAGCAAGTCAAATTAAAAGTCTGACTTCGTTCAGGAAACAAGCAGGTAAGGTCTGCTGCTGTGTACATTGCATCCCTTAAATACAGTACATAAATGTACATCAAATAAAGTGTAACAATGCAAGCAGTGTTTCCTGGAGGAACATGCCCCTAGCTCCTATATCTGAGATGTTAGTTCTTACATCAAAGATGATGGGTTCCTTTTGGCCTGGTGCTGTTGGGGGAAGCATGTTGTGCTTCTATGTGGGATAGACTCAATCACACACCATGGATCTGACTCCCATCCCTAGACCAGAGGAATCTGGGACTCTGAGGGAAGGTGCAGCTTGTCCTATGGCAGACTACGGTGATATCTGCCCCCCCTCACCTCCAACCCCACTGTTAGGACAGTGGCTGGAAACCTTTAGAGATGTGAAGGTGGGAGGGGCCAAACAAGTGTAAGTAAAAATCAGGTACAGTATGTGCCAAATGTAGCGGACACAGATGAAATGACGTCTGCTTGTACTAGACAAAATGCTATTGCCAAATACCATTTACAATAGTTTCAGTGTTAAATATGATGCTTTAAACGGACCTGTAATTCCACTTCTAGCAGCCATGGGTGAGCTAAAAACACATATAACCCCACTGCAAGTGGGGGTTCCCAAAAAGTCTTCCTTGAGCTTGCCCAAATGCTCACTGCCAGGCTAGTGTTCTGCATTTTAGCCGATTAAATGTATTGCCAGAGAGTGCCTGTATAGCCTCTGTGTACTGTCTCTTTACGAGCTGCCTGGATTGCAGTCATAATTAATCTAAAAGGGAGATCTGTTAGAAGATGTGCTTGTTTGCTGATCATTTGTTAGAGTAGTAATAATATTGCAGTTTGTTCTAACCTGCCTTCTTTGCAGCATGGACAGTTCTGTTTGTTTCCATCATCTTGGTCCTGGACTGCAGAATGGGCCAATCAGTACATTGGGACTTTAAAATGGAGCCTGCCTACAGGGGTTTGGTGGGGCCAAAACTTGTAGGAATTGTAGTTTTGGTCTTTTGACACCTAAAATAACCTGGAGGGGGAGCCCTTGTTGTGACTGACAGAGAGATCAGCCAACCAAACCTTTTGGATCTTGGGGAAAGTCCCACACTGCTTGCAGTTTCAGTGAGATCTGAGTTGGGAAGTGAAGAAGTAACAGCTAGAGATAGTTCGAGCAGCAATCCATAATGGATTCATGCGGAAGAACTGTGGAAAGACCTGAGCTTGGCCTGCATGCTTGCCTGTTGGTCCTGAGAGGGAACCTGTGCTTTTTTTTTGGACAGAATCCGAATTTGGAGAGTGAATTAAGCCACTGAGTTGTGACCAGGCTTTAACCTGAAGAAGGCTGAAGATTTGCTGAATGCGATCGGCCTGTCAGGACTTCCAGCTATCTCTGAACTCCCGGATTGTTCAGAGACTCTGTAATTGCGACCAGAGAGCCGTTTGCCTGGTACAGTGGAATTTCCTTACATGTGAATGTGCTGTGTGCTTATAGTGTGTCGTGATTTGGTTCCCCACTGTGTGTCTGAACTGTGTTTTGTTTGTTGGAGGCTGTATCCAACTCCACGGACTGAATCTGTATCCATTTACATTTGCCTGGGCCCTGCTATACTGGCCCAGCCAGAATACCTGCTACATAGAGAAAGTCATCGACAAGAGATCGGCCTGGGGATCAGCCCCCTGCTCAATGCCTTGATCAGGAATGACACCTCAGTGATTTGTGTGGGCCCTGCTTCTCTGGGCACTCCAGCTCAACAGCCTGCAGTTTCAATTTCATCCTGCCTGTATCTGGGATTAGGTATCGTGAGTAAACATCAGGGTAGCTCTCTGCAACAACAGCTAAATCTAAAAGTGTTGTAATCTGATTGTCGTCTTGTCTTTTTCTTTCACAAACTGAACCCTCTGGCTCTGGATTACAAATATTGTGTGTTGTGCATGTTGCTTTCTTCCATCACAGGGTCCCAACCAGCTGCAACGTTCTTGGCTAGCCCACCATTTTTCTACCTGGGTACCCAGGGTGTGTGACTGTGTAGGGACTCTGAACTGCATGCATAACTGTCTGATTAACATAGCTTTTAAGCAAATCAACCTGATTATGCCCCTCCCTTGTTCAAGTCCCCTGAGTAAATCAGATTTAACTTTGTTTGCATTTAACCTGACTGTGGTTCCAGTTTGTGCCAAACGTATTGTACTATTGCTATTTGCTGTGCTTAACCTTGTTTTACAGGGGGTCCCCAGGGTCAAGCTAGAGGAACCAACCCTGGTGGTAAGTGCAAACAGTGGGTAATTGCCTGGTGAATAAGGGTCGCTGTGAAAGTAATTATTGTATGTTGTTCAGGCCACTAGAAGGGAAAGAGGGGGATTACAGTGTCCCGGAGGGCTGTGCCCAGGTTAGCTTGATCACTAACAACTCTGACCTCCCGGTGGAGGCACCCGTTCCGTTACCCAGGCCCCTTACCCTGCTACTAGCCAAGCAGGCAGTGGTAGTAGCCCTTTGGATAGCGTCACCTAGGGATTACACACATCATTAATGCATAGTTTGCGAGTCACGCAGTGGGTGTTAACACGTTTATTAATGTGTGTCAAGTGGTTTCAGGTGTTTCCAATCAACACAAAGGTTATTTTTTCAGTCCCTGCCATGTATCAGGTGTTGCCATTAGCATTTAGTGAGGGTGTGATACACTGTTTAAGCCAGCTTTGCTGGCTGGCAGCAGAACTTTTTTTTTCGTTTAGAAGGGAACTTTACACTGTATCTGGAACCATGGCTGGCAAAAGAACCTGCCTTTCTCTCTCTATCAAGAAAGATAGAGATTTTAAATGAAATTGAAAAGATGCCGAAACTAAAGTCTTTATCAGGACCTTAGTGCACACTTTGACATCCCTAAATCCACGACCGTGACCTGCTGAAAAACAAGGAGACCCTACAGTGTGACTGGCATTCCAACCAAAACCCTGAGAGGAAGAGAAAACAGGAGGGCAAAGACAATGATGTGGAGGATGTCCTCCTCCATTGGTTTACAGATACCAGAGACAGGAAAGCCTTAATCAGTGGTCCCCTGCTGATTCAAGGAGCAGAACAGATTGCAGCAGCCCTTGGTAAATCAGATTTCAAGGCCACTGATGGATGGCTTAGTCGTTGGAAGCAGAGGCACAACATTGGCTTACCTAAAATCCATGGTGAAAAGTTAAACGCAGACGCCATTGCTGCTGATTCATGACCAAAAGATCCCCCGTTACTGCCTGTACCTGTTCTCCTTCCTAGTCCCTTGCCTACTACAGTATGACAGCTCCCCTCTTACTCTGACTGAGAGCCACCGTATATACTTTGTATTCTAGTTTGTATTTATTGTACATAGTTTCCCAGTTTGTACCTATTTGCACATAGTACCTGCGATGTATATAGGCTCTGTTATTGTTACATTGCATTTGTGTTTGTCTTACTCCTGTACCCCCTTCCCCGGGTCACGCCTGGAAACGAGCTTCGGCTCATCGTGCTTTTCCCGGTTATCAGCTTTTAAATAAATAAAATAAAATAAAAAGATGAGCTGCTGGAACTGCTCAGTGGTTACAACCCAGAAAACATTTTTAGCACTGAGGACACTGGGCTGTTTTCCCACTGTATTGGTTATGGCACATTTGCTTTCAGGTCTGAGACCCCAATAGGTCTGAAGAAAGCGAAGGAGCACATAGCTGTGCTCCTTACATGCAATATGGCAGGGACTGAAAAAGGAAACTTAGTGGTGATTTGGAACTCCATGCAACCATGTTGTTTAGGGGTGTCCATAATCTCTTGGTGCTGTACAGACACAATAAAACAACCTGGATGACTGCAGATATTTTTGCAGTATGGTTGAGGGACTGGGACAGCAAACTGTGATTATGCAAGATTGCCTTAATTCTTGATAATTTCAGGACTCATCCACCCGTGTCTGGCCTCCGAAACATAAAACTTGTCTTTCTCCACCCCCCCAAAACAACATGAATAATGCAGCCACTGGATCAAGGAATAATCTACAGTTTTAAGAGGCATTATGTTACCCTGATGCCAGGGAGACTGCTCCGGATTCTGGATGCAGATGAAGACATTATGGCATCCACCTATGTTCAGCAGATAATTTTCCTGGATGAAATCCAACTTATGCAGCAGGCCAGGCACAAAGTATCCATGGAGACAATCAACTTCAAATTCACGTTTATTTATGTTTAAACAGGATAAGGCACTAGGCAAAGCCTGTTTTTAGGGTTGTTTTGTGTATGTGTACAACATACTTAATATTACGTACAAAACCAGCTAAAACATAAAACATATTCATTGCAAAAACTTTGTTAATGCACTAGTTGCATGGAGTAGCCTGCCTCAGTAGGTGGTGGGGGCAAGCACAGTGGAGGGATTCAAGCATGCATAGGATAATGCACTGGATGCATGGAATAGCCTACCCCAGGAGGTGGAGGGGGAAAGCACAGTGGAGGGATTCAGGCATGCATGGAATAGGCATAAGGGAACCCTAGTAGTGGGGAGGAGTAGCTAAAGCCGATAAACAAGTAGGTTCAATGGTCTTTAACAAAGGAGGTAGGGAATATGGGCAGACTAGATGGGCCTAGTGATCCTTATCTGCCATCAATTTCTATGTTTCTGTGTTAGTTAGGTTTGAAGCAACAAAAGTAGGGAAATATGACGTTAGGGTTTCCAACCCTAATACCCAACCCCCAACCTGCAGGCAGCAATATGCGTGGAATGTGCCTTGGGGTTGTCATCCCTAACGACCACCCCATTCCATGAATAAATAAGCTGAGATAAGTATAACGTATGAGAATGGGGTGAGCATTAGGGGTGACAACTCCAAGGCATATTTTTGTTGTGTCAACCCAAACTAGTGCATTAACAAAGTTTTAACACAGTTTTTGCAAAGAATGTCCTTACTTTCGAGATAGTATAATGGTCTCCTCATTTGGCTGTGGGAGAGCAGGGCCCATCCCTCCTTAGATGCGTACATATAGGTATCATGTAGTAATAGCGACCCAAAATGAGTGACTACAAAAATAGCAACTCATTTTGGGCACTGTTATTCTGGGCTAGCCTGCAGAATAGTGAGGGTATGGGACAGCGACTATGGGGTAGGGAGAAAACGGAAGACAGAAGGGGGAATAGTGAGGGGAAGAGGAGAGACAGGGAAGGGGTTTTCAGGGACTGGAGTACCTACGGCACTTAATTTTTTCTGAGATCCGGATTTTACCCCCTCCCCGACAAGCACCCCCTTGGAGTTGAGAATCCTAATGCGGAGTGTGTGTGGGGACAAAGCCCCATGGAGGGCACAGGGGGCCGCCCCACAAAAACACTTTTATAATATCCAGAAGTTGGAGTCAGCAAAAGTGTATATCGCCGATTTGCTTTTTAGTGATATACACTCGCCATAATAACGATCTCTATTTTGCGATCGCTATTATGACATGGAACATACAGATATGTGTTGCTGTGAAAGTACCGAGTCTGGAGGCCCCTGCACTTGAATTTTATAGTAAAACAGGGATGAAACTGCAAACATAGCCTTCTTATTACCCCACCTCATAAACCCAGTAATGAAAATGTTGAAATCCCTTCCAAAATATGATTCCGTGTCATTGCAACGCCATTGCACACAAGAGGTGCAAAAATACAATTTGGCCAGGATTTGAAAAATGACAGCTGTCGTGTTCATGAGGTGGTGTAGAAAGATGTTTATGTGGAAAATTTTGAGTCAAAATATTTAAAATTGCCAAAGTTATGAGGGAGCATAGCAAAATTTCAACATATGGGCATAACTTTGGCATGTTTACATATTTTGACCCCAAAATCTCAACATAGCCTTCTTATGACCCCACCTGATGAACAAGGGTGGTGAAAAATGTTGAAATCCCACCTAAAGAGCTGAACACCCCCCAAAATATGATCTCAAAAGGTGTCTTACCATCCACACCCTCTGAGATAGCCACTGGAATAAATCTCTTCTTCACTGATCTTGACGTGTACAAGACAGGTCTACCTGCTACCCGTCCAGCTCCCCAAGATTATTGCCCTACTACAAGGTCTAAAGACACTAAGGGTGGACAAGGCATCAGATCCTGATGGCATTCACCCCAGGGTGCTGAGGGAGATGATGGAGGTGTAGGCCAGGCTGCTGGCGGACCTGTTCAGCATCTCCCTGGACACAGGATGCATTCCACAGGACTGGAGGATGGCCCATGTGGCGCCTATACACAAGGAAGGCCCATGGGATGAGCCAGGCAACTACAGACCTGTCAGTCTCACTTCCATTGTGGAGACTGGTGTCATTTCTTGAGGTGACTGGCCTCCAGGATGGGCAGCAGCATGGGCTCATCTCGGGAAAATCTTGTCAGACCAATCTAATAGAGTATTATGACTGAGTAACAAGTGAGCTGGATAAGGGCCATGCAGTGGATGTCTTGTATTTGAACTTCAGTAAGGCCTTTGATTAAGTACCTCATGGGTAGCTAGGGGGGAAAACTGAAATCCATGGGGGTGGGGGCGAAGCTGGTTAACAGAATCACGAACTGGCTGAAGGGGAGGTAGCAATGGGTAGTGGTGGTGGTGGGGAGCTCTCAACACCTAGGCCAGTGACAAGTGGAGTGCCACAAGTCTCTGTGCTGGGTCCAGTATTGTTTGGGCTATTCATATTGGATAGCTCATATGGAGTTGAGAACAGGATCAGTCTGTTTGCAGATGATACTAAAATGGGGGCGATAGTGGATGAAGTTGACGGGTGGAAACAACTACAGGGGGACCTAACCAAACTGGAGGAGTGGTTGGCGAAGTGGCAGCTTGGCTTCAATGCAAAGAAGTGCAAGGTTATCCACTTCAGGACCAAGAACCCGAGGAGGGAATATTGGTTGGGGAGTGTGAGGCTGGGGGTCACAGAGGAAGAGAAGAACTTAGGGGTGATAGTAACAGAGAGCATGAACAACTCTGCTCAATGCAGGAAAGCTGCAGCTAAGGCTAACAGGATTCTGGGGTGTATTGCAAGGGGATTCTCATCCAGGCATAGGGAAGTGATCCTGCCCCTCTACAGGTCCTTGGTCAGGCCGCACTTGGAGTATTGCCTACAGTACTGGCGTCCATATCTGAAGAAGGATATTAGACTGCTAAAGGGGGTGCAGTGTAGGGCAACAAAAATGAAATGGAGGATGGAAGGCAAAACCTACCAGGACAGGCTAAGGGATCTGAGTTTGTACACCCTGAAGGAGAGGGGGGATGGGGGGGATATGACTGAAATGTTCAAGTACTTAAAGGGGATCAACAAATCTAGCACTGATGAGTTATTTAAGCTGAGGAAAGGAAGGGGCATGAGAAGGCACGGGCTAAGATTACAGGGGGTCAGATTTAGGAGAGAGATGAGGAGATATTTCAAAGAGAGGGTGGTGTCAAAACGGAGTGCCCTACTGGAGGGAGTGATTTCATGTAAGACAGTGGGTAGTTTTAAAAGGGCATGGAACAGGGAATGGGGGAGGGTCTGGTCAAGTAGTGCTAAGAACTTCCTGGAGGTGAGAAGGGGAGGGGGTGGGGCAGCTGCAATCTAGGGGTGCTAGCTGCGCACTTGAGCAGATTTGATAGACCATGAGACCCATTTCTGCTGGCAGATTTGTATGTTAGTATGCCCTCAATTCACCCAACCCTTCTTCCATACAGAAACCACCTTGCGGAAAGAAGTATTTAAGCTCTTGATGAGTCTCAATCCCGATAGCTCTCCAGGATTTTACTCCCTACTGCCTAAATTCCTCAGGATAGGAGCACCCATGCTTGCTCGTCCGATCGCACAGTTGATCAACAGATCTTTGCTCACCCAATCCATCCCTGAGAAATGGAAAACTGTGATCGTCATCCCTGTACACAAAAGTAGGCTGATCAACCTCACTGAAAATTACAGACCTATATCCATTTTATGCCCTATTGCAAAAATTCAGGAAAGAATATTATATAATCAATTATACTCCTTCCTAGAACAAACGGATGCCCTTACCATAAATCAACATGATTTTTGGAAGGCGCATGGGACCGAATCTGTTCTTTTGAGGATCACCTCAGACATATTTCAAGCCATGGATCAAGGCTGAGCCACAGGGGCCGTATTCATAGACCTCACAAAGGCCTTTGATCGTGTAAAATACTCACTTCCCATCTCCAAGTTCCGTTGCTTAGGCCTTGATTCCACCTCTCTCTCTTGGATCTCTAACTACTTATCTAATCATTTACAATGCGTCAAATGGGCTGGCTCCTATTCCTCCTTATATCCCATCACTGATGAGGTCCCCCAGGGCTCAATCCTTGGGCCTCCATTATTCTCCATCTTCATCAATGAGCTGCTGCTGAACTGTTGTGGGGGGGTGCATCAGTTCAGCTCTATGCAGATGATGCTATACTATATAGATCCTGCAGCGATGTCTCCTCCATTAAATCTGATTTGGAAAAAGACTTCCAGCACTTGGAAGCCTGGTTCAAAGAGAACCTGTTGGTGCTGAATGCAAAGAAAACAAATACCATGTTATTCCATCATACCTCCTATGATATATCCTCCCAGCCTCCTCTGTAATCAATACTTCTTCTGGCATGCCTTTAGAAGGTGGGATCATTTAACTATCTAGACATGACTCTTGATGAGCATCTATCCTTTGAAACACATGCAACTAATGTTATTAAGGCAACTAATCAAACACTAGGCCTCTCATATCGCACTGCCCCCTACCTCACACCCCACACAAGGAAGACAGCAGCATCAGCTACTCTTCTCCTGGGCCTTTTCTACGGGGCCCCAATAATTCACTCTGTCAAGACATCTATTCTGGCCAAACTCAGGCAGGCCTAGCACAGAGTTGCACGTTTTACTGCTAATGTACCAGCTCATGCCCACCACTGCATTGTGCTCAATACCCTAGATTGGCCGTCCTTTGAGGCCAAATTGGACTTTTCTGTACTAAGCACTGTCTTCAAACTCCTCCACCTTCCTTCCCCACCTAGCCTCTCCACTCACCTAATGCTGAAATCCTCCCCTAGGACCCTCAGATCCTCCCACCTCCCAATTCTAACAATACCTAAAACTCATCTGGCCATAGGTAAGAGATCTTTCTCTTCAGTAGCACCGCAACAATGGGAATAACCTCCCTCACAGTCTACTCTTGTATTTGTCTCTTCCCCAGTTCAGGAGACACTTCAAAGAAATTTTCTTTACACCTCCCATTTGTAATTGCTCCTAATCCTCTCCTGTCACTCTGCTTCTCCTCCCCCACCCTTCCCCTCTCTTTCTCTTCTCTCTCTTCCCTACTTGATACTCGATCTTCTCCACTCCTCCCCCTTCCCATGACCTCACCTTTCTCCGCCTATCTCCTCTTCTGTAACATATTGTTATTGTATTGTGTTGTATTGAATATAGAATCAGTATTATATTGAATGTATGATCAGTATACTGCCTTATGATTTATGTTCACCATGCATACAGTATGTACCCAGCGATGGACTGTTATGGAATTGATGACATCTTGATTTGTTCTCACTGACCTCACTGGTCTGTCAATGAGACCTCTATTGACTCCGCTCTGGAGCACTTCAAGGCCAAGTTCCTCACCGTATGGGACTACTATGCCCCACTTAGACGGGCTCGTGTGAGGGGTACTCGCCTGCCTTGGGATCACAGCCAATATTATGTCCCACACCAGAGCTAGAAACCAGGCATGGAAATTGCTCAAAGCCACCGGCTCCCCCGCAGATCTCTCAAATTGTTGATTATTACATAATGCCTGCACTAGGCTAATCCAGCATGCTAAAGTGAATTTCTTCAAAGCTTCCCTTCAATTTAGCTTAAAACACCCAGCTAAATTCTGGAAGGTGGTCAAATCCCCACTTCTCCCCACCTTCCCAACCACCCACTCCTGTCCTAAACATAGACGGCACCACCATTACAGACCCTCTTGCAGTAGCCTCAGACTTTAACACCTTCTTTACAAGTTGTACCTCGAAGTTGCTATCCACCCTCCCCCAATATCAGCAAAATAGCAACCCACCTGCCCCCCCCCGCCCAGGCCTCGGCTCCTGCACAGACATTCTCCTTCCGACCGGTCACCCCATCAGAAGTTTATAATGCCTTGTGTTCCCTAAATTCATCCGAGGGCAAATTCCCTTCCAGGCTCTACTCAAAAATGCTCTACCTGGCTGCACCTACCATAGCCACCTCCTTGGCTTCTGTTTTCAACCTCTCTTTCTCCCTAGTCTCAATCCCATTGGAATGGAAGCATGCAATGGTCATCCCGCTTCCAAAGGGCCGTGACCCCTCTGCCCCCGGCAACTACCATCCAATTTCCCTACTCCCCCATACTGGCAAAACTCCAGGAACACCTTGTCCTCTCACAGCTCTGGTCCTTTCTAATCTCTGCCTCCTTCTTCTCACCTTTCCAGTCTGGTTTCAGGAAGGCCCACTTCACTGCCACTTCACTTCTACGGTTCACTGACTCCATCCTTGACAGAATGAACAAAGGCCATATCACCTCCACAATTTTTGTTGACCTGGCTAAGGCTTTCAACACTGTCTTCCATGCTCTCCTCCTGGATAAGCTCTCCCTTGCTGGGCTCTCTACCATGGCACCAGCTGGGTCCCCTCCAACCTGGTAGGTAGATCCCAATCTCTTAAAATTGAAGTATTCACCTCCACCCCCCCTTCCAGTCTCCACAGGAGTCCCCCAAGGTTCGGCCCTCGGCTCACTCCTAGTCTCCATCTTCCTAAACAACCTTCCCACTGCCTGTCCACACACATCCATACACATGTATGCAGACAACATGGTACTGTATACTTTATGCCCCTCAACCGCTGATGTGGTGATCAGGTTACAGCAGGACTTCAATGATTTTCAGTTCTGGTTTCATGCCAACCAGCTTTTCCTCAACACCAAGAAGACGGTCTCAATGACTTTTGGCATGAATCAGACTCTCTCGGTTCCCCACCACCCACTTCTTCCACATCCTGGACAGCACCACTCTGGAGGTTTGCTCCCTCTTCAGATACCTTGGGGTCTGGCTTGATTAGCACCTCGACTTCTTTGTACATGTTGATGCCATCCACAAAAAGCTGCACCTCACGTTGGGTGCCCTATATTGCAACCGTGGGAGCATCTGTCCATCAGCTCACCGCTCATTAGTACAGAAAATGATTCTCCTCATTTTTGACTATGGGGATGTAGTCTACAGTGCTGTTCCTAAGTCCACCTTGGCCAGACTGTATCCTCTTTTCCACTCTTTCTGCTGCTTCGCCCTTGACTGCCCGCCCACCACTCATCATTGCGTGCTCTACCAGTCTCTCAAGCTCCCCTCACTTCAGGACCACAGAAGGCCACACTGCGCTAGGCTCATGGCCAAGTTCTGGTCTTAGGCCCTGCCAACGTATCTCACAGCTGCCCTAACAGCTCAAGCTCCTCCAGCGTATGCTCTCAGAAATTTTGACATCCGTCTCCTGGCTGTGACGCATATGTTCTCCTTGGCTGGGCAAGCAGCCTTCAGATATCATATGCCAAAATTGTGGAACTCCATCCCCACGGACTTACAGAATATGCCCCCAACACTGCACCGCAACTCCCTCATCAGCACGCATTTCTCCTCTACCTGTGCCTGTGGCTTAGAGGTGTCTGCGTGCGCACTGGAATAGTTCACAATTTCTGATTCTGATTTGCGAGTTGTTCATATATCATCACTTACCTTGCCTCCGCTCTACATGTGTTGTAATGTACATATGAAATGCATTCTGTATGCTGCTTTTACAAATAATTATCTGCTATATACATTGTTCTGCACTAAATTGTATTCTGTATATATGTCAGGTATATTTCTCCACTGTACCATCCCCCAGGACACACCTAGAATCGAGCAGTACTCGGCTCAGTGTGCCTTCCTGGTAAAACTTTTTAATAAACAAACAAATAAATAAATAAATAAATAAACTATTGTTCTAGTCATTATATTTATACTTTTGTTCCTGTATACCTTTTGTAAGTGCTATATTTCTATGTATATGGAATGCCACTATTCACTAGGTCGACCCTGAAAAAGGAACATGTCTGTTCCAGTGGGCGCACCCAGTCATCAAAATTCAAATAAATAAATAAATCATCTTTCAGGCTGGATTTGCATAATGACACCAACATTGTTCATGACTAGGGGGTCTCAAAAAGGGTTTGTTAAAAATATGGTGTCAAAATATGCAAAAATGGAAAAGTTATGCACTAAAGTTGAAAACGTCATTGAAATACATTGATTTCTCATACGAAAAAAGATTTTTTTTCATGACTTGAGATATGAAACAAGATCTTTTTTTTGTATCATGCAATACGAAAAAAGAATTTCAGTGTTGAAAAAGACACATTTTAAGGGCATTTCTCGAGCAGTAAAGTGCAGAATCCAGCTAAGGGGGCCTGATAAGTAAATTATATGTGTTGGTTCCTCCCCAGAATATCATTTTTGGGAGTTTCCAAATTTGGATTTTTAAGGCAAAACTGAAAACAAGATGGTGGCAAAACAAAAAAGTATTTTCCTCAAATGAAAAAGGTTGATAACAATATGACAAAATAATTTATTTTTCATTTCATACAGCTATCTTGAGATGCTTACTGAGCATGCTCAGAATCAATTTATGAAAATGCTAAACTGGAATAACTTTGGAACAGAATACTATTTTTTCACCAAACCAGCAAAAGGCACATCTGTTCGTCAGATCCTTTCTTCCCTTAAACGTTCAAACCAAAATTCCAAACCATGTGGGCTCTACAGGTGACAAACAAAAACCCATTATGACCAATGGGAAAACAGTTACAAAAATGTATTTATTTTTATTTATTTAGTTTTTGTTGACCGGGTAAGTGCACTAGACAAATTCTGCCTATTTTCAGGCACGACCCGGGGAGGGGGATACAGATGAATGCCTACTGACCTTGAACCAAATTAAGCCGTTGGTGGTATTTTTAGTGAATGGGGGAAATTTAGCCAGGGCACTGGGGAAATTCCCCTACTCTGTGGTAGGGTGCTCTGTGACTGGTACTGACGGGACAGTCTTCCCAGGGGAGATGGAGGAGCAAGACGTCTGCAGGGCTGAGGAGAAGGCCTCCTCCTCCTCCTCGGTCTCGAGCAATTCGGAGACCTTACTGATGGATATAGTGGATTTTTTCAAGAGCCTTACCTGCTGTTTCGATGGAGATAGCCTCTGTGGGCGAAGAAGCAGAGTTTCATGTGAACGTGGATACGGGGGTGGCTCTTGGTAGTATCTTTACTGAACTGTTGCTTGGTGCATTTCTTTCTGGGCAAGTGTGGGTCCGCTGATGGTTGGAACCGCATTGAAGACGAGCTTTGGCGACGTGGGAAGGGTTTTGGAATGGACTCCGTGGTGCTACCAAGCGAGTGTCTGGGTAGCGAGGAGGAACAGGCCTGTATATTTTCCCGAAGTTTGAGCTCTGCTGATGGATTACTCATTTCACGCTCCTCGGAGCCTCAAGTATTGTTTACTGGGTCAGGACTGGTCTCTGAGGGGAGCACGTGGGAGCGGAGGCCTCTGGTCTCTCCTGGAGGTATTTTGGGGGCCTCGTTACAGGAAGAGGCAGATTTACATGAAGACGCTAGAGACAGTATTCTTGCATAAGGGGAGAAGAAGCTGGCAGGCCCTGTTCTGTTGTCCCAGGTGGTCACATTTACAACTGAGGTCTCAGAGAGCAGCCCCAACAAAATGGCAGCTGCAGCTAAAGTGTTGGCTGGACACCTGAAAAGGAGAGACAAAAACCGCTCTTCAGGGTCTGTCTTGTTTGTCCCCCACACCTTCTCCTACTACTTCTGTTGAAGCTGCTGTTTCCTCCCCTAAGTGGGTTCAGGATGCTTTAATGGGGGCTGGGTGGATTTCAAATGGTACAGGGTGGATCTCTGACTCTGATGCATGGCTGTAAATGGAGGGAGTGGTGCTCCATTCCCACCCTCCCTCATGCTCAATACCCAGATCTCTGGAAACCGGATCTTTCCCTCCTGGACAACCTCTGGGGACTTCTGTAAACAATGCTACTCCAGATACATCCCCTCATGAAATTTTGCATCACATCAGGGTGTTGAAGGATGACTCTGAAACTGCACCTGCTAAGCCACAGGAAGTGGCAGCTTTCCCAGGTGCTTTGCCTCAATGACCTCTCACAAGCACTGCTATACCTGTTGAAAAGCCAGAGAAAGCAAATCTCCGGGTGCACAGGGTGACTTCGGCCTGGGATGGTGGTCTACAACCTAATGTTTGGCACACAAATGTCTGTGAACGTTTGTTCTCTGAAACTGTAAAACTGGCCTCTGAGCCTGCAGCATGTACAAATGTTGTGCATTTATGATATAGGGGCAGTATGGATGATATCCTGGATAGATTATTTGTGGGCAGGGCCCTATTAAAGACTAACATAAAGTACTATGCCTATGAGTTCTACGCATTGATACACATGCCTAGAGACACTTGTTTTGATATTAGCTTTAAACACCCTGTTGGCCTTGATCAATTTTGGAAGCAGTATTTAACATTAAAAAACACCCTGCTTTGGAAACCTTTTATTGCAATACCTCTGATGAAGCCAGCTTTCAAATGTATTACAGTACTTTTCCGGAACGAGGGGGTAAATGTGACAGATATTTCCTGTTGGTTGAAAAAGCACTGTACAGTTAATGGTTCACCTGAGCCTATACTGGATGATGAGCACTTGTGGACAGGGGGTGGTGGTATAAAGTCACTCTTAAACTGGAAAATTAGGTGCTTAAGCATTTGCCGAACTGTTTTTTTTTGGGGGGTATGACAGGGAGGTGTTGTTTTATGCAGGGCAGCCCTGAGCTTGCTACCAATGTGGTGCTGGAGGTCATTTGAGCAATGTGTGTATACAGCTGAAATGCGGTTGTTGTGGGGATATGAGACACTCTAGCATTCATTATCCTAACCCAGTGAAATGTAATTTGTGTGAGGATGTTGGCCATGCTTTCCATGCCTGCCCTTGGGCGTCACACAATAGTCTGGATGATACCATAGGGTTGAGCAGGATGTATATGTAGCTGTTGCACAAAAAGAGTGGCTGAAAATGGAGGAGTTACTATCACAAGGCCCGGCCGAACGGGTGCCAGCCCCGGCTCCTACACGTGCGCCCCGAGACCCTCAGGGGCAATGGGGTCCAGACACTGTTTGAACTCCATCAGCTCCAGGTGCATTACAAAACCCAATTGTAGAGCCAGCCCCCACCCTTCCCCCAGGAGAACAGGTCAGGGAGGTAGAGCCTGTAGAGGTGGCCCTCTTACAAGGATCTGATCCAGGTGCCATTGAGGGTCCAGCCCTCCTGAAAGATAATTTCCTGATTCCTGTTTTGGTCTGATGGGGAATGACATGCCCCCCCCCCGCTGCTATTGAAGACCCCCCCTTTTAGTGTGTCACCCATTCATGATTTGTCATGCAAGGTCCAGCCTCTCTGGTTAAAGGTCAGGATGTGGACCCCGTTACTATCCAAAACTCATATGATGTTCTGATGGATAGTGAGGCCATTGACTCTCAGTGGCTCAGAGGTTACCTCTGTAGCCTCCTCACAGCATGATACTGGAGGTGATGTTTTGGTTGTAGGAAAACGAAGTTGAAAAAACAAAAGAAATGGAAATTATGTGGTTGGCACTGCTTTTGACAAATGTCTTTTGTTTGCTGCTCTCTTTTTTTTCTTTGATGTTGTCATTTGAAATACTCACCCTGAATACTAACAGCATAAAGTCCAGAAACAATCATCTCGCCACTTTTGCAAAACTATATATGGAGCAAGACAATGTTATATTTTTAAAGGACACTAGACTGCACACGCTCTCAGACATAGACCATGCAGAAATGAATTGGCACTGGGGACCTTCTGTTTGGTCTCTGGGTGAGGACAAATGCTCTGGCCTGGGGATTCTATTTCAAGACTTGGAATTTTGAACCTTACAGGTGTTTGATGTCTTTCCTGGTAGGGCTTTAGTCGTGGACATAGTGGTTGCCGGGGTAGCTCATCGGTTAATTTATATCTATGTACCACAAGCAAAGGCAGATCGAACGGTGTTGTTTCACCATCTTGAATCTTATCTTATTGCTTCTAAAGTGGTTCTCTGGAGTGGAGATT